>CM052700.1:8974340-9079228 GCA_028551405.1 Uromys caudimaculatus | reverse complement strand
CAGAGTTAGGTGGATCTCTGAGTTTGAAGACAGTTGAGTCTACAGAGTGAGTTCCAGGACAGCCAGAGGTCCACAGAGAAACCCTGTTTCAAAAAATCAAAATAAATAATCAAGTAAACTGTCTTCTCTTAAAAAAAGAAAAGAAGAAAAGAAATGAAAAAACTAAAAAGAGGGCATGAAGGAATAGGGCTTACTTACCCACTCTCCACAGTTATGCTCAGTTTGCTTTTTATGTGACCAGAACCACCTGCCTAGGGTTGATACTACCCACACTGACCTGGGCCCACCCACATCAACCATTAATAGTGAGAATGTCCCCACTTGTTTACAGGCTTGATAAGCACACCAAGCAAACTGCAAGGAACACACCTCTAAAAGGACAATGACTCTGGAGACCTTTGAGCAGGTCCTCATGAGGAATCTGAGGAGGATTGGAGAAGGAGTTTGTAGCACAGAAGTAATAGCTCTGTGCATGCTATCCCCCTGAAGATCCTGCAGCAGGACAGAATACAGGCCTCAGCTAATGCATGTCTCTTTGAGTCACTTTTTGGAAAAAGGGTCTGAGTACGTTTCTAGCTTTGAAATCACTTGTAGCTTCAGTGTTCAGGTTTATAGGACCAAAACCATAAGCTATACTGTACAACATACATGTATAGTAGGCTACACCATCTCTCTGTGTGCAAGTACTCACTGTGAAGGACTTCACTCACTGCTAGGAGCACCTAACGGTGCACCTCTCAGAATGCACCCTTACCCATGGCTGTCTTCGATGCTTCTGACTTCCAAGCAATGTTAGGGGAAATATTGGAGGTAAGGAAACATGTCTATTTAGAAATAAAGATAAAGAGAAGCCAAATTTTAAGTAAAAACTTCAAGCATTTCATTTGAGAATGGAAGATTCTACTGATGAAGTTTGGTTAAATGAGTTCATCAGCTCTTCTATTGCTGTGATAAAATGCTTGGCACAACAACTTGTATACTCGGGCCCAGGGTTTGATGGCAGTTCAGTTCATGGCCAAATGGTTCCTCTGGGTCTGGGCTGTGAGGAGACAGAGCTTCCTGGTCAGGAAAGCACAGAGAATCAAAGTTCATCAGCTCAAGAGAGAGAGAGAAAGAGAGACAGAGACAGAGACACAGAGACATACAGAGACAGACAGAGAGAGGGAGGGAGGTAACACTCACAGGCATACCTCCAAGTGATCCACTTCTTCCAGCTAGGCCCCAACCACAGAACTTTCCAGAACCTTCCAAAGTCTCCCCATCAGTTGGTGACCAAGTCTTTCATACATGAGCCTTATAAGAGGACACACTAGGATTTTGTAAATAAGCAATAGAAAAAAGCCCAAAGGAATGAGGAGCTGGGTAGAATAGAGGGGTCTTCCAGTGCAGAACTTCTGAGCCCCACCCCCAAGATGACAATATACATAAGAAAGGTTTCTGTTGTTGTTCTGTTTGTTCTATGAGGAATTTCAAATGCAAGCCAAGAATACATAGAATTCGGAGCTAGAGTGAGTGACAAACACTAAGTGGAGATGGCTTTACATTCCTTTCTGAGCACTTTCTGAAAATGTCAGTCAAGATTCTAAAAGAAAGGAGTCATGCTACTTTATCACAACTCACTGTGAATAAAGACAATCCCGCCATTGCTGGAGGGAGATCCAACCTTTCTCAGGGTCTCTGTCAAGGCTTTGTGAAGGTCAAAAGGTCATCAGAGTTAAAAGAAAAGCAAGCAAATAAACACCCTAAGGTAAAGAGTTAGGCAAGTAGAGGTTGTAATGATTTTTAAAGTAAAAGTTAATCTGTATGAACATAAGGGCAAAGAGCACATTGATGGCAGGACAGCTGGTGCTGCCTTAATAAATTATCCGAGATCCTGAAGGAAGAGGAGGTGACACCAGGACGAAGGGGAACAATTGATGCTGATAAGACAGCTACACAGGGAAGAAAATTTCTCTCCAAGACCTGAGCAATCAATGTCTGCACTTAAAGCTGTTACCGGCCAAGGGGAGCCTGCTGCTAACATTTAAAATGCACTCCTGGCTCGAACTGGAGCCTGTTCTCTTCTGGCATTGTGAAAACTCCTGGTAGTCAAGGATCTTCTCAAGGACACTAACCCAGAGCTTGAGTGAGGCCCTTGATGGAGGAGGCTACTGCACAAAAAGCTTCTGGTGTTCGGTCACTCGAGTTTCTTCTTCAAGAAAAGGGGAGCCCGGAACATTTCAAGAAGGGAGGTGCTGTAGCCATATCAGTTTGGGGGTGTTATTGAATATGCTACTGATATGCAAAATGAAGGAAGGAAAGAAGTAAAAAGATTTAAAAGCCATTAAAAAGGGCTGGGCAAACAGCTCAGCCAGTTTAGTGCTTGCTTTACATGTAAGCTTGAGGAACTATGTTTGATCCCAAGTACCCAGCCATGGTGGCACACACCTGTGTTCCCAGCTTGCTGGCCAGCCAGCCTAACCAAGATGATGCGTTCCAGGATCAGTTCAGATTCTGTCTCAAAAAATAAAGTGGAAAACAACAAAGAAAGACACCCAATGTCCTCCCTGGACTCCCCCACCTGAGTGCACCTAAGCCTACTCACCACCTCTCCAACACACACACACACACACACACACACACACACACACACACACACACGTACACGCACACGCGCATGCACACGCGCGCGCGCGCACACACACACACACACACACGTGTGCATGTGCATCAAAAAAGAAAAATATTTCAATGATTTGTAATATCATTGGACATCATAAGGATGGACAAAGATCCTTAGTCTAACAGAACATAAGGTCTGGGGACAAGAAATAAAAACATTATAAGCAGGTCACTGGTATCATGGTGAGTGGTCCCACTCCTTTTTCACCCTTGACCATGGGAACCATGAACCTGATGGGAGAGACACACAGTTCTATATATTGGATGCTACATAGTAGGTATACAGCCTGCTGGAGATACTTTCCCAGCTCTATAAGATACTGTCACTAGCTAAAGCTGTAACTGAGTCTTCAGAAGGCCATTTAACCATTCTATGAATGGCACACATCTCCAGCTGTTCCGGAGGATGATAAAAAGAAGTGTATTTGATTGTTGTGCTTCTCTTGCTATTGAATCGAGTCCCTTAATCAGGAGCACGTTGCATAGGAAGTATAGTGCTGAACACAAATCCGTATCAGCCTAGCATCCTATTACAAAGGGAACATGGCCTCTCCATAGTGGAAGTGGCCCAAGGCAATCAACCTGCTATCAGTTTGGTGCCATTTTCAGAATTCAATAGCCTGGTATTGTGTGAGGCTTTTCCTAGGCAGACACAACATACAAGTCTACTCATCCCAGACAGGAAACCCAGACATTCCAAAGTAACGATTGCACAAAAGTCCAACTTGTCGAACTAGGGAGTTTTTATTGGGGTTCCTTGCAAGAGCGGGAAGGCTCAAATGCAGCTGCATTCCTGAAAATCTCCACCACATGGGTAAAGATCCATACTGGAACTCTCTGTGTTATCTGCAGGTGGCTCTACAGGTCCCAGACTCTCTTGTCCACTAGGCTTGTTGGAGTCTCCTTCCCCAGTTGTTTACTGCTTTTACAACTCTGGAGGGGCTGTCAAGAATCTTGTGTGTTCCAGCTTTCCCACATGTATGAAGTTGACATCCTGGGTCTTAGGAGCCTGGTTGCCTCCTTCCTTGACAGAATGTCGTAGTTCTGAGGAAATTGCTAAACAACACTCAGGCTGCTTAGTGAATGGAAACTGTGTTGCTGAGCCCTTAAAAACTCTCACCACGTGCACCATGATATGGCAAGGGTAATGAGTATAAATGGACTGGGCATTCCTATACACTTGATTATTTATGTCCTACTCTGATGATGACACAGTCTTTGATGAGAATTTGTACGGACCACAGATACATTCATGGCTTTTCCCCCCGTTGAAGAATCCTTTCCACATACCTCTTTCCCGGATTTCCCTATCACCAATTTTGCGACGATGTTCTTTCCACGTTCCTGACTGTGCATCCAAGCCATTGGCTTCAGCCCAGGAGCTGGTGCATAAACACATCTGGTCATTTCTCCTTCCAAGCAAAATACACATGCAGGTGCTCCTGCTGGAAGTTCTGTCCACTGGGAGAAGTTCCCTTCAACACTGGTCTTCAGAGTCATCCCAGAGCCAGCCTACAAGGCTGGAGCTGTAAACATCCAGATGGTGCTTACCTGTTGAGGACAGCTTGATCTGTAGACCAGGACTTGGTCTTCACCTCCTTTGCTAAACAGTCATAAGAAATTTAGGGGCAGAGATGAGACTCAATGGCTGAGCACATATTGTACATACAGGCCTTAGGGGCAATCCACATCACCAATAAAAATTTATCAGGAACTTTCTGGCTGCAGGAGGTGAGGTCTGGGTGGGCACAGAAGGCAGGGTAGCAGGAGTTGAGGACTTTGAACATTTGGGCCAATTCATATAACTTACCAGGCCACCAAGAATGTGTAAACAGCATTGTATTTTAGAGCATTAAATAGTATTTATTGAAAATTGTAATACATTGCAGTAAATAATGATAAATAATAATAATAAACCCTCAATTCCTCGTATTTGATTTTTAAACCATTATCTTTCTATTTAAATCACAATAATATTTCTCATGAATTCTTTACTAAAGGTCCATTTCACCAAGATCACAGTGATAGAATCCATCTAGTTCCAGTCATTTTGATTTTAGAAATGGTGGACTCACTCTCCAAATGGTAAATTAATAAATAAAAATGCCCACAGTAGACTTGAAGGAAAGGCAAGAGGAAAGGTAGACCTTCCCGAACAACCTGCAACTGTTGGCTGCATCATTCCAAAAAGGATTGACAGTCCTAAAACATAGTCTCAGTGCACTGATGGCCATTCTAGGTGTTACAGGAACTTAAAAACAAAAGGCTGGGAGCAGGAGGAGATGGAGGTGGGTGGGTCAGAGAGCCTCTGTTCAGCATTGCTGTCCCAGCAGCCCCTTCAGCAGATACCCTGCTCCATTGAAGACACTGTCTAAAAAGGTATCTACAGGATTTGATGGTAACTCACGCTCTACATTGATTGTAGCCATTGACACTGTATGCCAGTTATAAGTCTGACTGTGACGTCATCACAGGAGCATTCAGATCATTAAAGGCTCCAACTCACCGTGTATGTTAATATGTGTTAAATTTGATTTTTCAAAGATTCTTAAGTACTATACATTCTTCCAAGATATTTAATTCCTGTCTTCGTTTGTGACTAACAGTCATCTCTTGATGATATCTGTCAAAATGCAAATTAAGATTTCACTCTAAAAAAATAAACTGCAATTGATGGACTTTTGAACTCCATTCTCTCATGTAACAATTTCAGATAGAATATCTCTTTGACACTGTGGTTGGAATTATTTTTGAACAGCCAAGTATCTCTTCTAGTTCTTTTTCCTTTCCTTTCCTTTTCTTTCTTTCCTTGTGTCTTTTTCTTCTTCTGATGAGCTAAAGAAGCTTTCATAACTCCAGATTCTGCCTCTGGTCTGGCCACTTCATATCCAGTTATTTGTTTACTTTGATAGTGACACCATTAATATGCATAACCATTATCCTTTGCAGCATCTCCCAGATGGCTCTGCGCCCAGTGCACATGTTGAAATTTATCTTCTACCACATCCCAGTGAAGTTCGTAAGAAGAAAACTAAATGTGTTCCAAAATGCACTGACCCAACTTACAATGAAATTGTGAGTATACGTTATCGCCTGTCCAGATAGTTGGTATTTTTCTTACCAGTTTTTTTTCTATTCTTTTCTTTTTCAGCTTCACAACCAAATATGGAGAATTTTCAGTAATTGGAAGCATTGTTCCCTAAAGGAATGATGTTGCCCAAAATAGTAGCAGCATGCTGAACACTGTTCTAGATGCTATGGGAACCGGAAAATACAGACTAGCAAAGCTCTGACAGGCCAACCTCCAGCGGGCAGGGGAGGGTTACTTTGCATACTAACACTTTCCCTGACTCTATTGTATTTTCTCTCCGTGTTCATCTTATTTTCTTTAATCTTATTCTCGCACACTTGAATTTTCTCACCTAACCATTTTATCACAAGCCATTATGTGAAGAACAGCAAGTCTCCTAAAAGCTATTTTGAAAAAGAAAAAAAGAAGAAAAAAACCCACTCATCAGAGATACTGCATTCTGCAAATAGCTCTCCTAAGAGGTTTAAAGATCCAGGCTTGTGGTTTCTTTCTAAAACAACCTCTGCAGTTGTTGTCTCCCGCCTCCTTCACCTCCTGACTCATTAGGGGTGAGGGGGGGCTATTTATTCTTGCTGTGTCATGTTATTTCAGCTGTGTGATTGTTGGGACAGGGACTTACTGAGCATCCCTGGCTTCACACAGCAGGGATCCTCCTGCCTCAGCCTCCCTTTGTGATACCGGTGTGGTATGTAGCAAAGCTCGTTGGCTCCCATCTCAGCGTTTCCCAGCATGCTTTCTTCCGCTCGCCACCAGCCCAGCTCATTAATCGAATCCCAGAAGCTACTCTCGCTTCTGCTTCCCTTCACCCTTGGAGACTTTGCAGCGTACATTCTCACCTTTCCTGGTAGGGCTTCGCTCAAGTGGTACCAGCAGGCTCCTAATTGCTAAATGCAATGAGCCCTCAGGATCTTTCCCTGCTGCAGGTGCCAACTGACAGCCAGACACCCTGATGCTTGGAAACCTCTTGTGCCTCTTAAGTTCCACCTTTTCTTAATTTGTTCCCTTTTCCTCTGAGTGCCGTTTTGTTTTCATTCGCTGCTATCCTTCCTCTTAAAATGTTATTTGCTGAAGTTCTATGGTCCACCCTGGCCTGCCTCCGCTTCAAAAAACATCCATCCCTAGCCAAATGGTCTGCATCCAGAAATTCAAACAACCCCTGATTTTGAAAAACAAAACAAAACCAACAACAAAAAAACAAACAAACAATGAAAAAGCCTTAAAACTGTGTAACACCTCTGAGTTCCTGCTTTTGTCTGTACTCCCTAAGAATCACTGAGAATTCCTGTGTTTCTTGAGGAATTAGGAACAAGCTACAGATGAGTAGAGTGCCCAGGGAGAGGCTCTCAGGCCAAACCTAAACCCTGAATATTTTATTTCCTTGACATTCTTGGCCTTGAGAATCCTCAGAAGCTCTGCTTCACTGGACAATGAAGGATGGTGACAGAGACTCTGGATATGGTCACAAATTTTCTGCCCCATCTCAATGTAAGCTTACATCTGTATTGATTCCTACAAGGCCCAGCTACTCACATAACCTAGGTTGGTCTGGAACTCATTTTTGTAGCCAAGGATGACCTCGTGCCTCTGATCCTCTTGCCTCTACCGCAAGTGCTGGGATTATAGGTGTGCATACCACACCTGATATCACCTTTGACCCTTCTTCCTCATCGCTGGAGCATGCCATTTAAACTTCTCCTGGCCACAGGCTTGCTTCTTTGCCATCTCAAAAGACGCCTTCTTTTTTGAGGGAATGGAAGATTAGTTTGCATGTGTTGGCAGTATCAGACATGTACATTTTATAGCTCAGTGGTCCAGTTAGCGAGGTCTGCATGAACCAGGTGTGTGTCTATCCACTACAGTGATTACAACCCCAAAGGGAAATGACTCCCCTTCTCCCAGCAGCCATCATCTGTGAATATCCTCTCAGCTAGGGGTGGGGCCACCTGAGCCCTAGAATGTTGATTGGCTTAATTTTGTGCAAATTCAAAACACACCTTTAATGAAACTCCCTGCTCCCCCAGTCAGAAGTCCCACAACAAAGCTCTGCCTTTTCTACTAGAATACCACCAGACTCCTAAATCCAGTCTTCCTTTTCCTGGTGTAATTCTGTCTGAGGTCCCTGTCTCTTTAGCCATTACAACTCCTACGGAATATTTATTTTTTGTTTGTTTGGAGATGGGGTTTCTCTGTAACCTCAGCTGACCTGAGATGGACTATGTTGATCAGGCTAGATTTGAACTCACAGAGATCTATCTGCCTCTGCCTCCCAAGTGCTGAGGTTACATGCATATATCATCAAGACCATCTCTGTGAAATAGTTTTATTAAATCTTTAACATTTCTACCTAGGGTGTCAGACATATTTATTATTAATCCATTTAAATTATTTGAAGGGTCCTCATTACCAAGTATTAACCTACAATTTTAAATGTAGCATTTATATCCCTTAAATTTTAACTCAGTAATTTTCCTTGGTTCTCTCTTGGATGAATATCACTGAGTGTTTTCTTAGATTCATGTGCAGTTAGAAAAAATAGATTCCAATGGCTCTCAAGGTCTTCCCCCCCCAGTGTAACAGCCAAGATAGCTTTAGTTATCTGGCTATTTTAGTATGAACGCTAGGAAAATGACATAGATCTTATCCAAGTAGCTCACTCTGACTTTACTAACCCTGAGAGCCCCCTTGTGTGGGTGTTTAGCTCTGAACATTGGTGTCACCTACTTGACCCCCAGTCAAGGTATAGAACAGAACCATCCCAAGGTTTACAAGGATAACCCTACTGTAGCCAAAACTGTCTGCCTTTCGCTGGTACAGTATCTCTATCCTTATAAATTTATCATTTTTGATGTTACATAAATGGAATTGCATACTTTATAATCTTTGAAATTGCCTTTTGTCTCCATTACTTTTTCTCATGGCTGTGACAAAATACCTAGAAAGAGCAACTCAAGGCAGGGTTTGTTTTGGCTTGCAGTTTGAGGGTACCAGTACATCATGGTGGGGCAGGTGTGGCAGCAGGAACTCCAGACAGATGTCCATGGTGCTACCCACATTTTGGGGCATCATCTCACCTCATGAAACCTAAATTCCTTCACAGGCATGTTAGAAGTTTGTTACCATGGTGATTCTGAATCCCATCAAGTTGGAGGCCAAGATTCACCATCAATCCTTTTTAGGCACTGCAGAGTCTTATTTATTCCCCTAAATTGCTGCATACGGTCTTGATGACTCTTCAGACCCACATCCCACTCTGCCCTTCTCTACTACTGTGACCTGTGAGTCCTGGCACCTCCCACTTTATGCATCTCTGTAACCTTTAGACCTAGAGTAAATTTCCTGACAATAAGGGGATTGTCTCCTCTCCCCAGATATCTTTAACACTTAGTGACTTCTAAAGGCTGACTTTAAATATTTCAGGTAGTTTTATAAGTAATACTAAATATGTGTGTGTAAAATAAATACAAATCATTAATATGTATACATGAATGCCTATAAATGATTCTCTAAATTAGTAGAGGTATTTTGATGTCTTATCCATTATAATGTCCGTTCACAGCTAGAGATACACATCCAGCAATATGAAACATGTTTGTGTCTTTGCATAAAAGCCATCTAACCTCCCTATCAAGAAACTTTGTAGAGATGCTATATTAAAAGATAAGAGGTGGCTTGGGGAGATGGCTCAGTAGTCAAGAGCACTGGCTGTTCTTGCAGAGGACCCAGGCTTGTGTCCTCACACCCACATGGCAGTTCACAACTGTCTGAAACTCCAGCTGCAAGGGATATGACACCTTCTTTTGTCCTCCTTAAGCAATTCAGACATGTGGTGCATATACATACATTCAGACACTCATACATAAAAGTTTTTTAAGTAAGTGGATTAGGTAGGTGATGCCTATGGAACAATATCTGAGTTGGTTTTCTGGATGTCACATAAATAACACACACAGAGAGAATATAGAATATTCTCCATATTGCTGTTGCTATAGACAGGAAGAAAGAAAGAGGAAAGGAAGGATGGAAGGAAGGAAGGAGGTTTCAGTCCCTACACGGCAATTAAGCATTCATAATATAAGGAAGCAATGAATGTCACTAGTCAGTATTATTTTAATAAGTTGAAAGTTAATTCATCAAAATCTTAATGGATTATAAAATGAACAGTAAGTACACGTGCATGAAGCTTATTTTACAATTCTTGATATGGACACAAATTTTCTGGTGGCTTTGAAATAATCCTAGGTCTTCCTAAATCCATGACCTAGTCATTCAAAATCAGTACCGTCCCTTCTCACATGAAGACTTCTTGAAGCACAGACATGCATTGTTCACATTTTGTACACATTTTAAGAGACCAACAAATAATAAAGTCTATACTTGCACAACTCCAGTATACATGGAATCCAAAGCAGAAATGTGAGCATCAGAGTGTAGATTGAGACAGATTGGAGATGCACGGGTAGGGTGGGGGTGGGGCAGGGAGGCCAGTTGAAATCAGAGAACCATGAGACAGAAATCCAGCACAAAATTCCGAGTTTTCTTCTATCATGTTCTGTGTCTACATCAATACAGCAATGCTTACAAAAGATTGTAGAGAGACCATCAAGTGTGCTGCATGGATGCCTTACCTGTCAACTGAAAAGCCCATGGTCCATGGTTTAGGCAGGAAATAGAGGTGGGATATCCATCGGGAGGAGAAAGAATTCTGGGAGTCAAGGAGGCAGGAAGAAGAGCCCAATAAGAGGTGAGGAGACCGATGCATGGTACCTGAGCACAGGTAACCAGCCCCATGGCAAAATGTAGGTTAAAATAAATGGGTTCTTGCTGGGCAGTGGTGGCGCACGCCTTTAATCCCAGCACTTGGGAGGCAGAGGCAGGCGGCTTTCTGAGTTCGAGGCCAGCCTGGTCTACAGAGTGAGTTCCAGGACAGCCAGGGCTACACAGAGAAACCCTGTCTCGAAAAAAAAAAAAAAATGGGTTCTCTTTAGTTATGATCTAGTCAGAGTAGAGCCTAGTTATATGGTCAAGGTATTTGTAAATATAATTTGAGTCTGAGTCTTATTTCTGGGAGCATGGGGCTGGAGGCAGAACCAGGGCCTAACCTAAAGAAAACCGTGTCCCACATTAGGTGCCATTTTGTTGTTAAAAAATTTAATCCCAACCCAGAGTTTCTACCCCACCTTTAACCACTTAGTTCCTGGATAAAAGACACATACAACCTTTATAATAATCCTTAATCAGCACAAGAGCTGGGCAGATATCTATCCTCTATGCCATTATGTCTATTTCCCAGCCAATAATTCCATTATATGATTTCCCGTGTTTTGTTTGAGCTGCTCTTAACTCCACTTAACCAGCCCACATGGGCATTACTTTATGACTCACCTCACCCATGGTGGCTTCCCCCTCCCTTCACCTTCTTTCTCCCTCTGGTTCTTCTCTGATGCTGGAAGTCCTGGAGTGCTAAACCCTGCCTATGTCTCCTCTGCCCGGGGATTGGCTGTCAGCATCTTTATTCACCAATCAGACGTAACTTGTGGTCATGATCACGTAGTATCATTTGAGTCTACGTGTGGACTCTCATCTCTGGGGCAACCAGGTCTTGGGGGCCTGCACTTAGCATTACAATCAAAGCAACAGACCAAACCTCAACAAAAGATGCACAAAATGTCCACTTGACTTTATATCTGACTTATTTTCTCTTACCCTCAACAGTGATACAGAATCCTATTTCTGCAATAAGCCTCTGCTTCATTTCTTTGAGTCTTTAAGGGCACCCTAATAGGAGAGCTGGTGCTTCTGAAAGAGCTCAGAGGCTTATCACATGGCATCCATGGGTATTAAATAGCTCTTTTCTTCCACCTCCTCTGAAGCATGCTCACTGAAGCAGCCTCTCACTATAGTGGGATTCCTCAAACTGCCAAGGCCTTGCACCATACATGAGATGAGAGGTAAAGACCTAATTCCTAGCTATGTGTAAATCCCTGAGACATAGAAAGGGAATAAAATGTTGCATAGCAATGTCTTACCAAAATTTTCACTAACATAATTCTTCCCTTTTTTATTCACAGATCCTTCTAAGGGAGGGGTAGTTCAAGGACTCTGTCCAGTGGCAGAGACTCCATCCTTCAATTGCCAAAGCTTTGGTCCAGGGCCCGGCTTGTCTATTTGACACTTCCCAGTGTCCGTCTCAGCAGAGTTTGCCAGCAGTCTCTCAGAATTCCTCTGGCATACACAAATCCCATGGTGCACCTGGTCGGGATCAGAACACTCAGGGCATCATCCTTCAGCTTTGAGAAACAGCTGTGATGTTAGCCCTCACACCACTGCTCTTGGTGCTCAGCTACCTCTAGCATCTGGTTTAAGATGCTGGTCAAGGATTCATAAGGAAGGAAGGATTTCTACCTTGTAACAGAATTACATTGCTATAATCGATGCGTTCCAGCACTGTCCTTTCCTTGGGTATTATCCAGGGAAGTTCTAAGGCAAACACCAGAAAGGACATGCATGGTACATGCTTTTCCTGCCTAAAGCTCTCTTGCAGAGGTCTTCATGGTGTTGAGAATACAACGACTGTGCTCTAGGGCCGGTCAGCAAGCCAGAGACACTGGCTCATCAATCCCCCCCCCCTTTGTATGTGTGTGTGTGTGTGTGTGTGTGTGTGTGTGTGTGTGTGTGTGTGTGTGTGTGTGCTTATGTGCTTATGTGCATACAGATCTGTATGTGTATATATTTGAAACCAGAGGTCATCCTCAGGTGTGTTGTTTCTCAGGTTTGATATGTTCATTAGTTTTTGTTGTTGTTTTGTTTTGTTTTGTTTTGTTTTTGTTTTGTTTTGTTTGAGACAGGGTCTCACACTATGTAGTATAGGCTAGCCTCAGATTTACAGAGATCCTTCAGCCTCCTGCCTCCGCCTCCACCTCCACCTCTTGTTTCTGCCTCTTGTCTCCGCCTCCTTCTCCTGCTTCCAAGTCTTGGCATTAAAGCTATGCACCACTACATCTAGCTTTTTTTCCCATGGAATCAAACTCAGGCCCTTGTCGTTTACTGCTGTCTCCCAAGCCTGAATTCTTCTGGTGTTCACCAGATGATAAAGCTTATTCAGTCATGTACTACAAGTTTCAGAGGATTGGTCCAGGGTAAGACAGTGTTTCCCTAACATTCTGTCACCTGCAACACTGCAGCCATCACAAGAGGACAGAAGTCACCAAATAACAATGTTTCAGGATACATCTTCTCATTAAATGACAGATGCCTACATATGTACATGATATCTAGGCCCAGAGGGTACACAAGTTATTCAAGCTCAAACTAGCCTATCCCAAAACCCAAGGCCACCCCAGGACACTGTCTCTCCTTCCAATTCTCTGCTCTCATGTGTGATGAGCTGGCTCTCACCCCACCCTTAATATTCTTCCCACTGACACAGACTCACTGATCTCCCGGTTATTACTCTCCCACCGCAATCATGAAAATGTACTTTGGCCGTATTTATTAGCCCCTTGTGTCAAATAACGTCCAGTGAATGCCTGTATATGAGTTAATAGATACTCATTACATTCAAAGCTTTCTATCTGAGGTACCAATTCCAAGCCCACAAATTCTATATTTGTCAGGTTGACTGAGGATTTGCCTCATGCTTATCAGTAAAAATGCATGAATACACTATAAAACTTAATTAGGAGAAATATTCTTTATTCTATTTATATAAAGATATCACAAATACATCCACCTATGTTCTTCTCCAGCATGACCCAACAACTACTTGTTGCATGGTAAAAGAGTTTTGTAAAAAATCACTATAGAGCCGGGCAGTGGTGGCGCACGCCTTTAATCCCAGCACTCGGAAGGCAGAGGCGGGTGGATTTCTGAGTTCGAGGCCAGCCTGGTCTACAGAGTGAGTTCCAGGACAGTCAGGGCTACACAGAGAAACCCTGTCTCGAAAAAAAAAAATGGAAAAAAAATTACTATAGGTGCACAGAACAATTAAGATCTATATACCACCAATATTATAACTTTGGTCACTTTGAGAAAATAATTTGCATTATTAAAGAACAGATGAAAAATCTACCACATATCATAGCTTTGTAAGTCCTGATATTTACATTTGGCACAGGAAAATAATAAATTTCAAAGTTACTTCCTGAGACTTCCTAGTTTCTGGGTGCTTGAGGGAATCGCTTTTGTCAGGAAGAATATTCCTCAGCCAAGTGCAAAAAAGATCTCATTTGTGTATTTGGTGGATAATGTGAAGTTGATTTATGAGTTTTGAATATTCAGCATAAAGCTTGCATTATTCTCTCGTTAATCCTTTTTCACGGAGCTATAGGTTAGTATTATCATTCGCAACACGCAAAGGCTCACAGCCGAAGACAGATTCGTGTGAATGTGAATCTAAGTTATTTGTTTTGTTGAAATCTAAGTTAAGTGTTTTGTTGAAAATCTTCGTTTGGGAATTGATTTGTACACTTCACAGGGTTCCTGAGCCAGGTCTTTCCAGGGACCACATCTTGAAACTGTCACTTTTCTTCTCCCCTGTATCATTTTGAAAGCGCCATCACCTGTCTTCTCAGTGGGACAGGCAAGGGATTCACTGTGGAAAACGTTATAGAAAGGAAAGGGGAGGAGAAGGCAGAAGGTTGAAGGTGGCCACCATGGAGGGAGTGAGAGGCAGCGTACCCTGAGGTCTGGATGGATTTCTGGGCAGCACTGAACATACAGCAACAGTGAGAGAACATGAGTTATATAGGGAATGAATCTCTAAAGTCCTTTATTATCTCCTGAACCCCACACCTGACTTGGGATACTTTAAATAGTCAATCCTAGAAAGTCAACAATAATTTTCTTTGTGGAGCTGAAGACCCTGGGGGAGTAAGTGGCTGGATGGAGTAGACTAGATAACATTGCAGATCATGTCCCTTGATTGAGTTAGCTTTTTTACTTGCTAAGCAAATTTTTGTCTATGGCAGAGAACCAAACGTCATTGATAACTTGTATTTCTTCAGTGCTGGGGAAGTACTCATGGGCACACATGCTCAGCAATGAGTTTCCTTCGGGGGCTTCAACCCCAGTCCTCACTGATGGCGTCAGTGGGTGATCAATAGATGCACACAGTGTGCAACTGCTCAGAAACCCCATCTTACTCACAGAGAAGGCTACCCAGCTGTCTGAGGACTTTCCTTTCAAGCTGCCTCCTATTTTGCATATACTGAGAGCCCTTCATTCTCCCTTGTAAAGTGGCTGTAAATAGCAAATATGTATCACTATGTGAAATTCCGGCTTCTAAATATGTTCTAACACGTTTCCCTGGCAACCATGTCAGCTTTCCATGCATGCCTTCCTTCCTTTCACATCTCATAACTAACATCTTCATCCATCCCCCACTTCCCATGTCTCTCACCCTCAACAGGACTGCCATTGTCATGACCGTAATGCCCTGGATATTAGAAGACAAAGCTGAACAAGACCCTACTGGGAAAAAAAATTAAATCACATGAACAACCTATACATATACATGAATAGGCATATATGTATATGTGTATATACATATATATTTGTATATGTATATATGTATTACAAGTCAGATCTTTAAAAAGAAAAACAAGCAATTGCATATATAAGACCAAAGAACATTGGTTATCTCCCAGTGATGGAAAGGCAGATTTCTTTCCTTCGGTTTTTTTATTTGTTTGTATTGTACATTTAATTGGATAAGCATGTTTTCATGATTAAAAGTCATGAAGTGTTAAATAAAAGAAGTGATCACAAACCGATTCCATTGACTGGGCAAGGAACTACTACCTTTCCCGTTGAAGCAACACTCGCCTGTCATTCTTCACAGACCTGCAACACAAGGACATGGTACCCAAACTCCTGTGACAGTCAGGAGTTCAAGGGTGGTTAGAGGCAGAGTATTGGACTCTATTCCTAGTGAACATCTGATCGAATCATTGAATTTGGAGTGGGGAAATTTATTGGAATCAGTAACACTGAGATTCTTGAAGAAATAGTCATTGGATTCCATTATATCAGTACCTCCTTGGCTCTTCAGGGTTAATGCTGGAAATAAAATATTTTGACATGTACCTCTCCCCTCAAAGGTATAAGCTGTTAGCATCACTTTAAAAATTAAAATCAGTATTGAAAAAGAAGATGCATTCAAGCATATCTGATTTACATGTTCCTTCTCTCTCCATTTTCAGGTGGTATATGATGAAGTCTCAGGGCTCCAAGGCCACGTTTTAATGCTTATCGTGAAGAGCAAAACTGTATTTGTGGGAGCAGTTAACATCCAGCTCTGCAGTGTTCCCCTCAATGAAGAAAAGTGGTACCCATTAGGAAACAGTATCATCTGAGCAATGCCATGAGCA
This sequence comes from Uromys caudimaculatus, assembly GCA_028551405.1. Taxonomy (NCBI): domain Eukaryota; kingdom Metazoa; phylum Chordata; class Mammalia; order Rodentia; family Muridae; genus Uromys; species Uromys caudimaculatus. The sequence continues at coordinate 9,063,109 of CM052700.1, read as the reverse complement.
TATGCGTCATTGATTAAGTCCTTGTATTTTTTTAGCTTCTAATTCCCTCTATCGAATAAGCAAGGCATCTTTCTTCTGGAAGATAGCTTAGAGCAGTGGTTCTCAGCCTTCCTAATGCTGTGACCCTTTGATACAGCTCCTGGTGGTTATAGTGACCCAAACCATAAAATTATTTTAGCTGCTACTTCATAATTGTAATTTTGATACTGTAATTGTAATTGCGATGTAAATATCTGATATACAGGATATCTATTATGCAACCCCCATGATAAAAGGGTCATTTGACACCCCCAAAGGTCATGACCTATGAGTTGAGAACCACAGGCTTAGAGTGTGAAGGTCACGGAAGAACCAGATCAAAATCAGTTTTTTTTAGCTATTTCTTCCCTATCCTCCCCTTATTTTCTTATCATATTTTCTCCTTGGAATATTCATCATGTAAAATTCCATATGCAAAGTCACAAAAGAATGATTAATTTTAATATGCATTTTGAATCAAACATAAGTTCACATCTTGTCTTAACTGCTTGTTGAGGTCAAAAATTATACTTTCAAGGTGTTTTCTCAAGCTAGGAGAAGTCATGAATGAATCTAAAAGCTAAGAATATTTGCAATATATTTCTAACTTAAATATGTGTACAAACCACGTGTTTAGTCATTAGTGGATTTATTGAGAGAACTGGTGATCTCCAACCATGTGCTGTAATTTTTCTATCAAAAAAAAAAAACCCTAAGATTTTCTATTATGTAGATTTTTTCTTTAAGAATTCATGCATGTATATAATGCCTTTCATTACTCCAGTTTCTCTCTTTTTTAGTTGTCCCCACCTCTATTTGCAACCATTTTTCTCTAAAAATCCTGTATTCCTGTGGAAAGTTTTGTTTTTAAGATGGGCATCTTACTATATATCCTGGCTGACCTAGAACTCGCTATGTAGACCAAGCTGGGTCCAAATACACAGTGGTCCTCCTGCCTCTGTTTCCCTACTGCTGGGGTTCCAGGTGGTTGGACCTGGTCTGCAATCTTTAAGTTCAGTTCTTAGAATTTGATATTAGTTAATCCCTTGTAATTGTGTCTTCCAGCCTCTGTCATGTTCACACCTTAAATCTTATTAATCCCCAATTCCAAAATGTCAGACTTTGAAGTTCACTGTTTAAAACTCCTCTTCACTTGAATACTATGATTGCACTTGAACCTACCCCTTGTGCTCACCATGAACTGAGTAGATAATCTTCCAGATTGTTGCCTGCATAGTAGGAAAACCCAGAGTAGTATGCCTTCAAGAGAACCAAACTGGAGATTTGGAAAATAAAACATCTGCCATGTAAAATTGCTGTTGGTTTTGTTTCTCTAATCTTGATTTGCTTCATTTTAAAAAATGAATTCAGATTGCTTTGTTCGGTTATTTATATAATCATATAAACACATGAAAGCCTGTATATTTAGTCACTGAAAACTACATCAGTGACTTATAGGAGCCATCAGGGTCTCACTAAAATGTATGATGACTCCATCCCAGAAAGCCATTAACATTGTGAGCTACTGTCCTGTTCATTTTACACTGCTCCCTGCCCTGTCTTATAGACCATGGTGACACACCCTCTCCTGACAGTATCCCCATCCTGGCATATAGACCAAAGTGATGGGTGCTTCTCCCAAATCAGTCCCCACCTGTGCATTGAAAACGGTCTCTTACACCACTTGAGCACTTTGCTCCTCTTCACCACAAAACTTTTTCAGATGCTTGTCTCTACCTTCAACAGTTTCTGTCTTCCATTGTTCTCCCATGCCTCTCAGAGCAGCTGTTTGTCCCACCACGTCAATGGAAACCTCTATGTAGCTAACTAACCCCAACTGTCTGTTTCCCTCTCTAGTCCTCTCCCGTCAGTACCTATGTATTCGATAACTCTGTCATCCACATTCTCTCTTCCAGACACCTCCTCCATTTTCCTTTTATAATCTTGCCACATTGTTTTCATTCTCCAGTTCAAGAGTCTCCTGACTCTGCTCCACCCTAGTGCTGCAGTGGCCTAGGCTCCCTTCATCCCGGGTAAGGGTCTCACACATTCTCAAAGCTTTAAATGTCATCTGAATGCTACTGGTCCCCAGCTTTATATCTCCCCCACAACCCCTCCCGAATTCCAGCAGTAATACCCAATCGATTGTTTAGCATTCCTAGAGTATCTAATAAAGACCTCAAAGTCGGTATCTTAAACACACACACACACACACACACACACACACACACACACACACGCTTGCATGAGTGCTACTCAATTAAGAAGACCCATTAGACCTGTTTTCAAACTGCACCCCAAGTCCGGTCACTTAAATTCTTTTCCTACTATCATCTTTATCTTGTGTTACCACAGATGCCTTCTAAGTAGCCTCATGGTTTCTAGGAACCCCAGCCTACTTCCATTCTTTTTGTAACACCATGGCCTCTGGGATGCCTCTGGGATGTCGCTGTCCTTCTGCTCTAAACTCTGCAGGAGCTTCTAATCTCAGAGCAAAAGCCCTAGCCTTTAAAATAGCCTGAAAAGCCTATTGCTGACTTCTCAACAGTTCTCTGTCTCTCTGATGTTACCGTTCCTTGTGTCCCTCCATTCTCAGAGCTCAAGCCATGGCCTCCTTCCTGTCCCCTAGGCACTCCAGGCATGCTTCATCCTTGAAGTCTTTGATCAGCCAACCCCTTCTCCAAAAAAAGCTATTTTGGCTCTATGTCCACTTTTCTGACTCCCACACATCTTTCAGATCTTGAGAAAATGTCTCTTGTTTCTGTGAAACCTATCCCATGACACCACAGTGACATGGCAAACTGCTGTCCTCAGACACACAGCAGATCCTTCCTACCCTTCCTTTTCTCCTATACATTCATCATCTCTGGATATGTTTGTATTCACTTTTTGTTTTATGTTATTGATATTTGCTTCTCCAAGCAAGTAATAAGCCCTAAGCCAACACAGGTCTTTCTCATGGACAGTACATCTTCAGACAAAGCAAAGGGAAACTTTTCCCCTGGTGCCCTCACTGGGAAGAACTCTATTTCCCCTAGAAGTAACTTTGAGCCATCCCCAGAGCCCCATTTGAGACTAATCTTGGTACAAAGACCTGATAATTTCCTCTCTAGGCCTTGCAGACTTCCTGTCTGGATCTACTTGTCTCAAGTCTGACTTTACCACCAATGAGAGAATGACAGAGCCCAGGGATGACCAAGGGAAGGTAGGATGTGACTTGTGTGTGCATATTGAGTGACCACAAGACCATCCATGGTGAGGAGGGAGCCAGGGAAAGGAGAAAAACAGCATATGAGAGACTCTGGACCCAACCGGCTCTTCCATCGCACTAAAATCCACAAAGAATTCTAACAAGTCAGAACTCTCAAGCCTGTCCTTCTAGGTCTAGATGGCAGTATATATATTTCTTGTAAGAGGAGAAAAATACACTACATTTAACATTTCATTACCATCTGCCTAAATTAATATGAAAGAAAGTGGGATTTATCCTGACCACACAATTAAGACTATCTGATAAGATTTGGCTAGTGTTCACCAAAAAAAAAGAAAGAAAGAAAGAAAGAAAGAAAGAAAGAAAGAAAGAAAGAAAGGAAGGAAGGAAGGAAGGAAGGAAGGAAGGAAGGAAGGAAGGAAGGAAGGAAGGAAGGAAGGAAGGAAGGAAGGAAAGCTTAAAGTGAATGTCTGAGTGTCTTTATCTGTCTCACCCAGAACTCTTGCAGTGCTGAAGTGAAGCTTCCCAGAATATTTCTGAGTCTCATATTATACTGACTGAGGTAGCTAAGCAGCCCACTCGCCCAAAACACTTAAGTGTTCTTACTAGTCATGCCTGACAAGAGAGTGGCTGAAAAGCCTGGGAGGCAAGGCTAGCAAACATAACACTTTAGAGTGATGGCCTTGGGGCTATGGAGCTGCTCAGCGGTTAACAGCACAGGCTGCTCTTGCAGAGGAGCTGGATGCGGTTCCCAGGACTCACTTGGTGGCTACAACCACCTGTAAACTCTCACTCCAGGGAATAAGAAACTCTTCTGGCCTTGCACAGACACACATAGGTAAACAGAATTTGAAAAAGAACAAGCACCTAGGAAATTTCCCACAAGTTCTTAGGAATCTAGAAAAATACACAAATGCCCAATTTAAATTCACAATGAGAAAAGTCCTGGGATTACTGGAAGCACCCATCTCTGGCTGCCTTCCAGGCTATGCAAAGTTGACAAAAAGGTGAAGGTGAGGTAGAGAGTTTCCAGATGAGCATCAAAGGCATGTTTCACCACGCACAGAGTCAATAAACACTGAAAAGGGAATTATTTATGTATTTAGGTTCTAGGAGTTTAAAAAAATCTGTCAAATTACAGTTGCCCTCTAAGCTAACATGCAAAGCTATCAGACACAACAGAGAATACACACTTAAAAACAAGTTCAGAAGGGCACAAAACAAACTATGCTAACACTACAACATCAAATCCCAGCACAACAGGGAGTCAAGATGTGATGGTTAAAGTGGGTACTTTATAAAATTCAGATTCTTCTGCAAAGAAGAGAGAGAAAGAAAAGGAAGGAAGAAAGGTTGAAAAAAAGGAAGAAAGAGAAATGAAGGAGGGAGGGAGGGAATGAGGGTGGGAGAGATAAAGGTCGTATAGTAGCATAGGCAATCCCAGCCTTGGCAGCAGAAATATTGTGAATTTGAGGCCAAGCTAGACTGACAAGTACTACTCTGTATCAAAAAAGAAATGAAGTGAGAGGAACCTGAGAGTCATAAAGAAAGGAAAAGAAAGCCTTTAATTATATGTCAGGTTTCACCTACAAATGCCGAGTCTGGCATGACTTTGATGGGAGTGGAATGACATGGCTTCTGCCCCTGGGACAGGGCCAACAGGGCATGGACCTCCATGAGTGTCAATGGCTGCTGTGGGTATAAGGCTTGTTTGTACAATGCTGTATATATTTTATGCTCCTCCTTCAAGGAATGTCCTTTCTGTTAACATTAATGACTCTGTGATAATCAGAGACAGCACAAGTCTAGGAGGCGAAGGTATGGCTAATGTCTCAGCAAAATGGTAAATGCTGGGACCTTTGGGACAACACTTAAGGCTATGGAAAAGAACTCTAAAATCATGAGTTTGAAAATGTATAATTTCTCAACTATGCAAAAAATAAGGTTGCAATATGAATAATATGAGGGGCTTCATGAGTCTAAAGTAGCAAAGGCAGCTGCATTAATGAGCCAGCTTATCAAAAAGATACAAAGGCAGGCAAATTCCTGAGTTCAGGGTCAGCCTGGAACAGAGCAAGGTTAGGTCCAGGCAGTGAGGTAGAATGGTAGTTTCAGGGTAGGATCCCACCCAGCTAGCTTATTGCCTGTGCTTAACAGAGGCAGGAAGATCTCTGAATTCTTTTGCAATGTTAAGAAAAATGTACTTGCTGTCTTCTAAGAATCAAAGGGCTGGGGTTATGAGATTCTGACTCACAGGATAATCAAAAGGGGACCTGGAGTAAATGACTGGATTAGTATGTAAAATAAAAGACTGGGCTTATGATCTGCAAGAGATGAACTATCTAGAGAAATATTTTAGAATTTCAATGTATCACAGCAAAAACAACAAACAAAAACAACAGAAAACAAAAAACAAAACAAATAAAAAACAGTTAACTAAACATAAAAGAAGACAGCAGCACAGAAAACAAAGAACATAAAATCAATATAACAAACAAAAAAAAAGTACAAAATAAAGTTCTTCCTTATCAGTAAATAATTTAATGCAAATGTTTTAAACTCTCCAATCCAAAGATGCAGGTTAGAAACTTCCTCAGCAGAACAGCCATGGGTAAAAAAGTCCACTGAACATCAACCTCCATGAAAAAGACTTAAATCTTTCCCTTAAGATCAGAAACAAGGTCGAATTCCTCTGCCCGTGCACGGGTTACGAGCTCGGTCCCAGTGCACTGGTTCCCCGAATAAACCTCGTGCGTTTGCAGCAAAAAAAAAAAAAAAAAAATCAGAAACAAGGGCCAGCAGGAGTGTCATCTGGAAAAGGTACTGCCTGTCAAACCCAATAGCCTGAGGTCAGTCCTGGAATTCTTACGATGGAGAAAAAAATTGAGATGGAGAAGATGTCCCCTCTTCCCCTGCTTTTCCCACTCCCTCTCCCTCCCCCTCTCCAACACACACACACATACACACACACACACACACACACACACACACACACACTCACACAAATGAATTTGAAACATAAAATAAAATGTAAAAGACCAGAAAAGGGGCAAGAATGCACTATTCAACACAGTACTACTGTGTGTTGTCACCAAAGCAACTAAGCAAGAAAAGAAAATGCACTCAAATAGAAAAAAAATGATCAAAGATGATGTATGTGACATGCAGAAATTTCTGAAGGTTCTATAGAAAAAATAGACCAACTAAGTTCAACAAAGCAGCATGAAGTAAAACATTAAAGTTGGTTGTGTGTCTGTTCTTTAAAAGAACAAAAATGGGAACTTGCACTTTCTAATTCCTAAGCTTACTACAAACCTATAATAATCAAACACTTCGACAGCAACATAAAGACATGCATATAACTAATGAAATAGAATCAATACACCAGAAATAAATTTCACCATATATGGTCAGCTGATTTTTGATGAGCTTGTCAATTCCATTCAGTGGCTAAAGGCAATCTTTTCTGCAAACAATGCTGAAATTACTGAATATTTACATGTAAAGAATTAAGAAAGTCCTAAAACTATACACAAAATTAAATGTTTGAGAGATCCAAACATGAAATTGTAAACTATAAACTCAGAAGAATGTGGTGGGCTTTATGAAATTGGATCTGGCAATAATCTTTGTTGCTGTGGAAACAATATGTAGTTTTACAAAATGAGGAGAAAATGGGGAAAAATAATTAGGTTGAGTAGATAGCTCAGTCATCTTGCTTCACAAACATGAGTAAGTTCATCCAAAGCCCACAAGAAATGCTAAGTGTGGAGTATGGGTCCATGTTGGGTTGTGTCAGCCCGTGTCTGCTCCACCACTGGGCATGGCCACTCAAGGAGGCAGGACAAGGTGAATTTGACTATGCTTATCCCACACCCTCGAGTCTCCAGGGCAGGTGTGCTGGGCCATAGGGGAGCACTGAGGTATTACTGGGGGTGGGGGTAGGAAAGCGATATCTGAGATGTGGGGAGGCTGGAGCTGGCTCGGGGATCCCCAGGTCTTCAATGAGGCCAAGGCCATGGGGTTCCCAGGCTCTTGGACACCCAGGTGCCACTGGGAGCAACAGAATTGCTTAGAACAGAGTGGGAGTGTGGGGAAAGAGCTCCAGCTAGTCCCACAAGGAAAGTCCTTGATGGGTGGCAGGCTTGGTGGCAGTTGTGGCTGGGAAGCCTTCTATGGGAGACTAGGCTGCAGCTCTGTAGGCGAAGCCTTCTCCATGTCTCCTCATGATGAAAAGAGACAGTCCATGGTTTTGAAGTGTTTATTGTCGTGGTGGAAAGTGGATGTGTAAAACCGTATCCCACTTCTCAGGGTAAGCCTGAGATTAAATACCTTTTGCAGGGAAGAATGTCTGGGAAGGAAAGCTTATTGGCAATGCCCTCCAGGCTTCTAGGTACCTCATTAACATCAAGCACCCTTGAGCTTCTGTGATCACAGGTCATGTCTCTTTTCCTATTGTCTTGGTCTGAGATGTTAGGGGTGCCTCATCTACTTGTGGAAGGGCTTGGGACATTGCCCTTACTTGACTGATAGACACAAATCTATGGGAGACTGTAGCTACATGACAGGGGCCTGGTGCTGGGAGCAGGAGAAGCTCCTACTGTCCCTTCAGGGTCTCTGGGGCGTCATCCTTTAGCTCAACAGAGGACCAGGCTTCTTCTCATGGTTCACTGTCCCACAGGTCCATCCCCCAGGCAATGAAGAGATGGGAGAAAGAAGCAAGGATATCCCTGGAACCTTATCCATGCTGACCTTTGAGGACAATGAGAGACCCTGTCTCAAACAAAATGTTGGAAGACTCTTAAGACACAACACCCAGACAGCCCACACTTACATGCCATAAAGTAATAAATAAATATTTAAAGCAAACTTGATATATGATCCTACAATTCCACTTCTGACTTTCCCTTACACTTTAAGTTATTCAGAGACTTAATTTTACATTTCTGAAAGCAGAAACTCAAAGAAATCTATGTGCATCTGTGTGCATCATTGGCCACAGCTGAAATGTTGGCACTATACAAATATCAATCATCAAATAATGCATTGCCAAAGCACAGTGTATATATACAAGATATGACTCTATATGGACATGAACTGTGTGTGTGTGTGTGTGTGTGTGTGTGTGTGTGTGTGTGTGTGTGTGTATGTGTGTACACAAGCACATGAGCACATGCATGCCATGGTGCACATATGGAGGTCAGAGGATAGATTGCAGGAGTCAGTTCTCTCCTCTCATCCTTACAGACCTAGTGAGACAACTCAGATCATCAAGTTGGGTAGCAAACACCTTTACTTGCTAAGTCATCTTACCAGCTCCACCCACATAGATAAAATATTGAGAACATTGTGCTAAGTGAAATAAACCAATCACGAAAAGCTAAATACAGTCCAGTTATACTTATTTGAGAGGGAAACAAATAGAAAAAAGCAGAATAATGGTTACTAGGGAACACTGAATTTGGGGGTAAGTTACTGTTTAATGAGTATTTGATTTCAGTTTTCAGAATCAAAGAAGTTACAGGGCAGATGGAGGAAGACAACACAAAATGAATGTGTTTAATACCACTGAGCTATTCACTTAAAGTAAGTGTGAAGATCTGTGATATGTATTTTACAGCAATAAAACAGGGGGGATCAGTATTGAAGTGTTTTATGTTTAAAGTACTTTTGCCTGCATCTAAGTGTTGATAAAACCATAATTCTGAGAGCATGTCAATGAACACACTATATGAAGTTGTCTTTTGTGACAATAAAAACAGAAAGGGGATATGAAGTTGCACAGGACCATGGCTTTCCTACTTGATATTGCATTGATAACAATTTGAACTAGATTATTATACTCTAAGATGTTAATTAGGATGTACAGGCATAGCATGTACAGGAAATAACTATGCTAGGAGAAACAGGAATAAAAAGGTTATTTAATATATCGAACAAAAAAAGGATGATATCACAGAAGCCCCAGGGAACCAAAAGGATGGCATCATCAGAAATAGAAGGGAAATTGGTAGGGCTAAGCACTTGTGTCTCTGTAATCGCATTAAATATAAATGGATTAAACTCTCCAATTAAAGGCAGGGTTGGAGTAATGCATTTAGTAAAGCAAGATTCAGTTATAAACCATCTACAAGAGACTCTATATCCAATGATGTAAAGAGTTTAAAAGGAGGAATAACTAAATTTATGCAAACAGTAACCAAAAGAGCTAAGTTTGTGTTGGTAATATTTGAAATAGAGAAAATAATTCTGAAGTTGAAAAAAATTGCTACAAGAGACAAGAAATAATTATATATAACTTATTATACATAATTTATATGTAACTAAAATTTCATATTCTATGTTCTGCTATAACATATAATATATGTGAATAAATCTGTTAATAAGTTTTAATGAATACACAAAGCAAAAAATGAACGAATTGAAGGAAGAAATAAACATCTCATCAATATTTAAAGATTTTGATGTCTCACTACAAATAACAAATAGGATCATATAGATAATCTAGACGTATGGGCATATAACACACTTCAGTCAACAATCAAAGTAGAATACAATATATTGTCAAGTCCACAGGGACCATGTCCCGGAATGGAAAATTGATTATGTCACAAGTAATATTCTAAACTGTAGTATGTTGAAGTCTATGTATTGTATTTCATTTTTCTGGAAATATAGAACTATCATAAAAAGTGAAAGTTAATTTAAAGAAATACTCCCCAAGAGGCAGGTGTCTCAAGCACGATTCCTAAACAATAGAAGATAAAAACTGCAGTTTCAGTACATAACCAAAGTGCTTGCTTTTCGTAATGGCTTAGGTTCCATCATCAGATAAATCTACCCTTTATGCATGACAGGACCAGGAGTTCCTAGGGGAAAATGGCCTTTGGTTGAGAATAAAAGACATTGTCTTTATTTTAATTTTTAAACCCATTTTTAATTGTGAGTATATGTGCGTGATTCTCTGTATGCGCAGCAGATGCCAGGAGAGGGCATCAGATCCCCTAGATCTGGAGTTATTGATGCTAGTGAGCTTCCTGGAGCGGATGCTGGAAATCAAGCTGAGGTCCTCTGAAGAGCAGTAAGTTCTCTTAACTGCTGAGCCATCTTTCCAGCTCCAGAGAGCTATTTAATGCATCGAGGAGATAAATAAGTACTCATGACAAAGGCTGCCCCATTACAAAGCTGTAAACGTTAAACGGAGGCAGGAATCAGTCGCATTTTGACCACATAGTTATTAGTTAGTTTGTGACTACTGTACACTACCTTAGTTTCATACATAGGGAAACCTCCCTCCAAGGAGTGGTGATCATGAACCACGAATCTTCAGCTCCTGGAGCCCGCTGGGTACTTGCCGGAGCTGAAACCCAAGTGAGCCCATTCACCATCCACTCTCAGTCCCACATCCTGACTTGTGATGCTCGGTGGGAACTTTTCGCCCTACGACTCAGGAATATAATTTTACTAAAATAAACTACAGTTTATAGATCATTTTTAAAGTTTTAAAGATAATTTTGCCTTTTAATTTGTCCTTTCTTGGTGAGCTGCCAAGGACCTGTTTACCAATTCCTATAAAGTATGTTCAGTATATCTAATTTAGTATGGTATGTGCTATAAAACTCTGCACTATAAGCAATGCACTCACTTCTTTCTAACTTTGTGTTTTAATTTCTTCCCATCAATATCTTTGCTGATAATTTTATTATTAATAATGTAAATTAGATTTTTTTGTAGTCATCTACCACAATATATTAAATCTGACCTTTACTTTTTTTTCAACTACTGCCACAAAGAGATGACATACCATGCGCCATTAAATGGCTTTTTGTTTACTTTAGTCAACATAGTTCAGTGAAAGTGGTATAATGTGATTCTTCTCGTGCACATTTGGAAAACTTCCACCGGCCTTTGAAGAAGCTCAGGAGAAAAGATTATGCGAGTTCATCTGTATCAGCCTATGGATCTCATAACATGAGTGAAGCCATTTTGAAACACTCAGCCCCAGTCAACTCTAGATCAGAGATTCCTGACACCATTCCCTGCAATGGCAGGGAATGACAGAAAAGATCCCATTTTGGTGCCTGTAGTAAAGACTAACCCCAGGTAATCTGGCCAAATTACAAGCTCATAAACAGATGAATGACTATCCTAAGAAACCATTTGGAGTGGGGGTATTTTTATGATTATGGAATTCTAGGTATATCAGAGTTACGAAAATCAATGTAAATCAGTATACCCTGCCTTTATCATTCTCCCTATGTCACACAGATATCTGCAGGAGCTCCCGACTGTCATCTCGGATGCATGGGGTGAGAGACTGCTATGGAGACAAGGCTGAACAGAGAGAACAGAGGGCAGAGGAGAAGCAAGGTCCTGCTCAGTTATTTGAACCACCATTCAAATCTCCTTTGAAGCAACACTGTTCCGTTTAATAATAAAAGTCAATAATCCTTGTTTGCTTATGCCAATTTAAGACACATTGTCTGTATTTTTTAATAGAAATAGTAACGTGTAACCCATATGCCATCTTTCATGCTTTCTAATCGTCCTTTTGGCAGTCAGAGTTCAGTGAAATTGTGTGGAACTGCCTTTGAAGTACCAACTGAAGAATGCTGTTTTGACTTATTCATGTGGAAGCTATATTCCTTTTATAGTTAGGTGTTTAAGAAAAAATGTATTCCTGATGCTATAGCAACTCTGATATAGATTGCAAAAAGTTATTGCCAAAGCGTTAGGACAAAAGCCTCGGCTTTAAAAGTGTCAGCGGGGGGGGGGCACTCAAACCAATAATGGCCATCAAAAGGCAAGCCGTGTGAAAAGGATGGGGGTGGGGGGGTGGGGGGGGAGACTTGATCAGCTGGGTCATTCTGAGAACAATAAATACAGGGGTTCAGAAATCTCAAACCCATCTTCATAAGGCTAACAAGAACTTTGTAATATTTTTTAAAGAGAGGAAAAAATCGTAGGGAATTGGGTTGTAAATAGCTGACGGCCCAGATGGTCTGATCCAGCTCATGATCTGGTGGGTCATTATCTCCTGTCTGGCTCTACAAAAGATCCTGGGGGTGTCGAAATCACCACCATCACTTAAAGGGCTTCCATGAGAAGATGGCTCCCACTTCATACACCCTCACAATCATGGGTAGTTGCCTTCAGGTGGAGGAATGTCTGCCCTTTGAAGTGCATTGTTACTTGGGAGCAATTTTACTCCTTTGTCATAAAGATGTTTGTGAATCCAGTTCGCGGAATCCAGTGTAACTGAAGATTGACGCAGGAGGGGGAAAAATCTTTTAAATGAGAAAAATTGAGCCAAAGTGGACGTAAGCCAGTAACTGTTGTTCTCCTTCCAAATGGACCTGCTAGCTAGGCTGAAAAAGAAAGCTAAGCAAAACGGCTATGTACACTTAGATCAATGTGCTCACAGACTGGTCCCACTATCTCACCTTTCTCTTCTCAGCAAGGTGTGGTCAATATTAGAGAAACCAGGACAATAGCTTTCTGGGAAGGTGCTTTGAGGGAAAAAGAAAGAAGATTTGCTTTTGTAACCTTTGGGAATCTGAACTCTTGAGCAAATGGAGAGTATTTGCATCCTCCTACCTCCCAGGAGCACAGCCACTCCCTCGGCTGTATTTCCGTTCCCATATACAGATAATTGCATTTTCTTGCTGTGGGTGGGCACTCAGGCAGGGTGTCAAGCTTCGTCAACAGAATTTCTGACACCACTGAGTACAGAAACCATGGAGGGAAGACTGGATGATGATCAAATTTTAGTTTCTGGAAAGGTGAAGCAGGCACAAAACACACAGTGAATCTGCAGGGTACCGAGGTGGCAATGCGTAGAGGTCAAGCCAACAGTCCTCCATTCAACCACCAGTGTCAACAATAGTTTCAAACTTGACGGTGAATCTGCTTCATCAGGAAGCTATTCTAACACAGACGGATGGGCACAGCTTCTAAGTTTCGAACTCGAGTCCTGGCGTGGCCAGGCTTGGTGGCATAAGCCTATCACCCCTTCACTCAGAAAACAGGAAGGAGGACTAAGAGCTCAAGGCCGTCCTGCTTTATGTAGCTCGTTCAAGATAAGCCTGGACTATGTGGGACCCTGTCTATGCGTAAATAGGAATCTTGGGGAGGAGTCTAGAGGTGTGTGTTTCTGAAATATGCTCTGAGCTAATTGCTTCCTCTGACCCGCGGGTCATATGTGAGACCACCGCACTGGAGTAGCCTAAATGAAATCACCGTTCCCAGCATGCCGTGCACATTTCATCACAATCTCTAAAAACGGAACGAGGGCATCGGGATGTTTTCAAATGCTCCATGTGATCCGAGTGTGCAGATAAAATGGGAGCCACTCTTCTAGTCTAAGGACAACACTAACTGTTCCTAGGAACCTTCATAAACCTTTCTAAACAGAGTAGCCTCTTCCATTAGACTTTCTAAACAGAGTAGCCTCTTCCATTGGACTTTCTGCAAGGCTAATTAGCTGGTTGGAACTTCAGTGATTGGAGAATCTGGAATGTTCCAAGTCCAGAGACAAATTGCCAACCATTTATTGCCCTCCTCTCTGTACCTGACCCAACATCTCTGTGACATTAGAGCAATCCTTTAGAATGCAGAGTACTAGGCTCCAACCAAACATGGGTCTGAGAATGCTGGCCAAGACCATCTGAGGTCTCTGACAGGATGGCTTGTGCTCCACTCTGCTGGAGCCACCTGGTTAATGCTTCAACCACTGTGCTTGGAAACTGGTCTTGATTTATGACCTTGCTTTTATGTTAAAAGGGGGGAAGAGCTTCTTCACAGTTGCCAGATGGAAACATGGAATCTGGCGTAACTTTAATCTGTGCTTCTAACACACAGTTTCTCACATTTAACTCCAGAATAAACTCTCTCTTATTGCTTTTGATTGAAAGACTGTTTTTTATGTTGACAAGAATATACCAAATAGGTCCATAGCTGCTAAAGGTTGAAGTCCAAATCTATCCTTTATTTTGTCTTTTTCTTTTCCTGGTCTGAAGATTTTAATGGTAGATACATTATCAAAACACTAACACATCAAATCCAAAGAGCAGAGAAAATCCATACTGATTCATCAGGAATTTGGGGGGGGGGGATTTAGTTGAGAAAAGCTATGGGTACCAATTATCCCATGGCAGCCATAGGAGCAGCAAAATCTTCAGGTGATCTGAGGGTTCCTAATTAATATGAACATTTTAATTTTTTTTAATTTTTTGATACTTTATTTACATTTCAAATGTTTCTCCCTTTCCAGGTCTTTATTTTGTCTTAAATATTATTTACCACTATCTATATAATGTATGCAGTATTTATTTGTGATCATATATAAGTGTATTGGTCCACAAGTTGTGGCTAAATGTTATTTTCAATCATACATTCAAAGAGGTCAGAATTTTAAGCTCTCTAAATCAGCGATCCATGTTCTAGACATCAAGATACTCTTAAATAACTTTCAGCATCATGCTTCAGTATTCCTTTCCATAAGTATTCTAATAACAAGAGATATTAAAATATACTTTTAGTGGATAGATAGTATTTAAAGAGCATGTGGGATGCATACAAGTTCTTTATAAGCATGTCCCTCCGAGCTTCTAGGAAATCCTGTGGTCCCTACTCTAGAATAGTACTATATGCCTAGCATTCATTCAGTCTTTTGAATGAATGAAGCACAGGGAAGTTTCTATCACCTAACTGAATTAAAGTGTGGGCTAGTCCTGCTGCCAGAACATGTGTCGTCAGTCCTGAGGCAACTCTACCTTTCATGTATCCTTGATACTGTTGTTTGTCAGAATGCCCAAGAGAGAACTGTAACAGAATTGCTTTTTTTTTAAATCAATATTTGTATTTCTTCTGTTTTCAAATATGATTGAAGGCCATTGTACTTCATGAGTCTAAACTGCACAGCATACTTACTTTTGAGATCAAATCTCTGAAAACCTCTGATACCATCAAGCCAAAATTTCTATCATGGTGGCTTCCTTTAACAGCCCCAACCCCAGTGTTGTGTGATACACTTCCTAGAAAGACATGAACAAACAAAGGTCTAGTCTACTTACCCCAGATGAGAAGCTGATGACATACCAAAGTAAGAATGCCACAGAAGTCGAATTTGGTCAACCAATGAGTTTTATTAATGTGACTTACAGGAATATGGGTGAGGGGTTCTGTACAGGAGCAGAAATGACTCAATGATGACTCCACAATGAAAAGTATGCCCTGACATGAGTGACAGCTAGCTGGAAGCCTGGAATGCATTGCACAACCTGCAGGTAGCTCAACAAGTTAAAGAGAATCCTTTCCAGGCAGCTATGCTTGCCCAAAAGTGGCTCTCAGCAGTATTGACTGCTTATGTAAGTTTGGAGAAGGGACCTAGAGAATCATGTCAGATTCAGGGACTTCCTGAAGCTCTCAAGTTGTTTACTTCCTGAGCTTAAGACGGTTCCCTGCAGGCTTGAATGTTTCACCTCCCCATAGAATATCCTAGTGTTTCATAATCTCTTAGAGCAACCCTGTCTTAAGGAGCTTCCTCTAAGATCGACAGCTTTACCTCAGAGGAATTTGCTACATTACATCCAATTGCTGCTTTTTCTGCTACTTTTTTATCCATTTAAAGTTTTAGTTTCTTTGATATTAATGCATTTATCAATAGTAATGTTCTTTTAATTCATTAAATACTATACTATTATATGGATATAACATAACTTATTGTCCATGCCCTGCCAGGACATTTGAGTTATTCTAATTTGTGATGATTCTAAATAAAGCTAGTGAGAGAATAAGAAGGTTTTTAATGTAGTATTGTGTTCTTCCTGAAGCTTTGTAATTTTATTCTATCAATAAACCGGTAATAGTCAGATTAAAGGAAAACTACAACAAATTTATGAGAGCCACACACATACACATAGGGTCTGGAGAGTTGAAGCTTACAGCTTATATAAAGCTAAACAAGTGTGTTTAGCTTAGGCTTCTGTGGAAAAAGAAGAATCAACATTCTATGGAAGGTAAGGGAGGCATAAAGTGAGAAATTCTGGCTCACTGTGCAGGTAACCCAGGTAACAGATACCTATGCTCAACTCTGTGAGAGACAGGAGACTCTCCAAGCTCTTCCTGTGAAAATATCTCCCTGGTCAGACAGAAGAATGTGGGTGAAAAGCCTTGCTTATATTTGCCGTCTGACTGTTTAGTTCACTAGCAGAGTTTTCCTCTCTAGGTATATTGTCAGCTGTATCCTACAAAAGGGCAGCCTGGGTCTGCAGAGGTCAGCAGTTTCTCTAAATAACAGGAAGGAAATCAGGGAAACATACTTGTGCAGGGATATGTTCCTCTCCACACCACCATGTAAAATCCTTGTGAGAACACATATTTTGTTCCTCTTATGATAATGTCTGGAGGTGAATAACTAAATCTTATGGTAGGCAGATGGTTAGTATATATTCATTACTTTATGTTGCTGTGATAAAGCACCACAACCAAAAGCAACTTATGCAAGAGTTTATTTTGGCTTACAATTCCAGAGAGAGAGAGAGAGAGAGAGAGAGAGAGAGAGAGAGAGAGAGAGAGAGAGACTATAGTGGTGGAGGAGGCATGACAGCAGAAGCAGAGAAAGCAAAGAGGAAGTGGGGCAAAGCTGTCAACTTTCAAAGTCTGTTCCCAGGGATGCACTTCCTTTTTCACAGCTTCACATCTTAAACATCCCATAACCTTCCCAAACAGTGCCACCAACTGGGGACTGAGTGCCTATGGGGGACTTTCTCACTCAAAGCAACACAATTAGAAGCTACCCAGCTGGTCCCAACGTGAGTGTCCCATATGATGGAGTGTAAGGGTTTCCAAGTTTCTACTCCTCCTCAAAATGTGCTGTGGGAATCTTATTCTAAGGAGAGCTAATTAGTTTTAATTTGCATTCCCCTGATGGCAAATGATATTCAGTTGATATTTTCAAGTGCTTATTGTTCATGCACACTCTTTCTCTTGGGAAATGATTATCCAAATATGTGCCTCATTTTTATTATTCTTGAGTTGTATATGGATCTAGTTCATATCATCATATAACCTATGTACATTTTACATATATACTAATATATTACATATGTAATACTATCTATAATGCTTGCTCATATTATTAATATTTGTCTTAGTTACTTCTCTGTTGCTGTGAAGAAGCATCCTGAATAAGACAATTCTAGAAGAAAGTGTTTAATTGGGGCTTACAGTTTCAGAGCGTTAATCCACAACCAACACGTCAAGGAGCATGGCAGCAAGCAAGCAGGCATGACAACAGAGCATTGGCTGAGAGCTGTGCTCCTGAGGCATAACCACAAGGCAGAGAGAGAGAACTAGCTGAAAATGATATGGGTTTTTAAAACATCAAAGTCCACTCCCAGAGGCACCTCTAGCAAGGCCACATCTCCCAATCCTTCCCAAACAGTTCCACCTACTGGAGACCAAGTACTAAAATATATAAGTCAATAGGGCCCATTCTTATTCAAACCACCATCTATAACTATAGATATGGTTATATGAGGTGTGAGTGTTGTGTGTATGTGTGTGTGTAACATTTTTAGAGGGTTGTTACATTGAAAATAAAGCAATCAAAATTTTTTCTATACTTTATTCATAAGGATTTTAATCAACAGTAGACATTATTCTTTTGGAAATGCTCAGAGTCTTATTATCAACCTCTGAAGGCACTGAATTAACAAACCTCCTATCTTCATTTCAGGAGAGCTATGATGATAGACCTGCATCACAGCTTCTCTTACTCACTCTCTCCTTCCTTCCAGCATGATCCTCCTTTCCCGGGATGACTCCCAAGTCTCCCTGAGATTGACACTAAGATTCTGGTGGAGGCTCTGTTCTACGGTGCATGCTCTGTAACCATCCCAAGAGCCGCAGTCTCTTCTTTATCCATAACTCACAATGGAGAAATGTCTTTGTTGCTTGCTGGATGGAAGCTGCTTCAAATCTCTTTCAGAAACAGAACAACTTCTCCCTGTAGCAACCAGCCCGCCACTTAACCTATCCTGGCCACCACTTCTAACTCTAAAGTCAGGCTCATTGAGGTTGAGAGATATTGTTCTGACTTTTTCATAACTGAAGGCTCTGAACCAGCACAAATGGAAAGCAAAGATCAGAGTTGACACCATTTAACTTCCATGTCACTCAGACTGGTGCAAAATAATGGAGAAGTCTGAGCTTGTGCTGATCTCCAGTTACAGAGCCCAAGGGCCAAACACAGTTGGATCCATTGCTGTCTGCAATGAGGGAGATGCAAACATACGGAATCAGGGTGGCTTTATAGAGCAGTAGTTCTCAACCTGTGGGTCGTGATCCCTTTGGGGGTCAAAGGATTCTTTCACAGGGGTCGCATATCATATATCCCACATATCAGATATTTACATTATAATTCATAACAGTAGCAAAATTAGTTCTGAAGTAGCAATGAAAATTTTAAGGTTGGGGTCACCACGACACGAGGAACTGCATTAAAGGGTGGTAGCATTAGGAAGGTCGGGAGCCACTGCTGTAATGGGATTATAAAGGGTCTCTCCTGGATTTGGGCTTGTGTTAGATGATTTAATTCAAAGAAGTAAAGATCTCCTCTGTATTGGATGTTATCAGGAATAGAGACTGAGAGAGCTGAAGAGGTGGCTCAGTCAGTAAGGTACCTGCTCAACAAGAATGAGGACTCAATTTTGGAGTATCTACATTAAAAAAAAAAAAAAAATCATGTGTGGCAGCATGCTACTGTAATCCCAGCAGTAAAGGGGAAGAGATGGGAGGAGGGCTCTCTGGCCAGCCAGCCTAGCTGAGGTTTAGTGAGAGGCCCTATCTCAATAAATAAGAAAGGGGAGATAGAGGAAGACACCTTATATTAACCTCTGGCCTCCACACGCACATGCACACGCACACGCACACGCACACACACACGCACACACACACCAAAAAGAAAATTAACAAAATGAATAAGGAGTGAGTCCGTGATTGGAAAAGCTATCTGTCTTAGTCAGGGTTTCTATTCCTGCAGGAACATCATGACCAAGATGCAAGTTGGGGAGGAAAGGGTTTACTCAGCTTACACTTCCATGCTGCTGTTCATCACCAAAGGAAGTCAGGACTGGAACTCAAGCAGGTCAGGAAGCAGGAGCTGATGCAGAGGCCATGGAGGGATATTCCTTACTGGGTTGTTTCTCCTGGCTTGCTCAGCTGGCTTTCTTGTAGAACCCAAGACTACCAGCCCACAAATGGTACCACACACTCCAACTTGTGTCAAGTTGACACACAAAACCAGCCAGTACACCATCTTATCTATACAGATGTATAAACTGAAGCTAAAGCTATGGCTGGTGATGTGTCAACAACCACTCACATTATTCTGAATAAGGGAGCCCTGGACACTTGCGTGTTTAAACAATGTCCACGCTCTGACACACACTCATCAGCTTGCCCTATCACAGTAGAATGGATAAGTCTGGAGTTTACGTTTATGTTCTGCAAGGAAACCTCAACCCCAACAGCAAATTCCATAGCAGCTTCTAGCCACTCCCAGGCCCAGCTAGCTCATGGGGCAAGCCTGTGCCTAGCTGTCATTTTTTACCAGTTGTAAGTAAGCAAAACCAGGAAATATAACCTAATCAGAGCGAGCATGCACAGCTTCCCTGAGGATCTGACATTTTAACTAAGAGTCTGAAAGGCAAAGGTCTTTTTTTCACCACCGTCCCAGGAGTTCATTTAGCCTTTTCTTGTGCTTTCTTCTCATCATGACACTATTATTTCTTACAAATGAATTATGCTTAAGAAGCAAGAGTCAAGGCTGACTTCCCACCCTACTCCCAACCTTGCTGACATGTGAGAACATCCCACAACCAGGGAGTTTCTGTGGGTAATGTCAGATATAAGTTCTTGGGAAAATATAATTTTAAAAAAACAATTCAAGGAGTAAATAGTAAGCAATGCACATTTTAAAATGAAATCAAAATGTTTAAAGACCGCACAAGATTATAGGATGGGGAATTTTAAAAAAATTCATATTTCTTCAAAAATTATATGTAGAGTAGAATGTTTAAAAATTAATAGACAGGGATGGGATGATAGCTCAGTTATTAAAATGATTGCTTTGCAAGTCTGAAGAACTGAGTTCAAACCCCAATACTACAAAAAAACCACAGCTCATAATAAAATATTATCACACACACCACACACACACACACACACACACACACACAATACACACACACACCACACACACCACACACACACCACACACATAACACACACACAATACACACACATACATACACACACAAAATATACACACACACATACACCACACACACACACACACACACACACACACACACACACACACACTTATAACCCTAGTCCTATGGACAGGGAGACCAGTCAATCCCTGAGGCCTGCTCTCTAGTGAGCCATGATTTCAAGTGAGAGACACACTCTCAAAAACTTAGGTGCACAAATCCTCAGAAACAATACGGGACACCTATGACCTCCATAGGCACATACAAACATGTGCATGCACGTAAGCGCACCCAAGTGCTGCTTCATGCACACAAATTTTTTAAAAAGTAGTTTCCAAAGTCAAAGTCAGTGAGCGAGCTTAATTGGTACCTGTGGGAAAGGCGAGAAGAGAAAACATACTTGTTTTCCTGTCCATTTCAAAGCTTAATGGTGCAAATGAGAAATAGAAGTTTATCCCACTGAAGAATTAATGCATTAGCTTGGGAAGCTCACATGAAGAGAGCCGTTAAAAGCCTGCGCAATTCTAGATCTTCAAAAGACTCAGAGATTAGAGGTTAGAGCCTTGGGTCAGTGGCTGAGCACACCCCAAGCTCTGCTGCTGGGTTTGTAATAGAGAATTCAGCGAGATCCACCCACTGCTAAATGGAAGCTGTGGGGTCCTCTTAAGAAACCTGAACTCTGTGGGAGGCAGATTTTCAACAATCACTCCCACATCCCTTAAAAGAGTGTGTAAGACTATGCCTTCAACACCGTAGGACTCTGTTCGTTCCTCATGCGTGAGCATACCAATTCCCAGGGGTATTTACATTTTTTCAATCATAATATTTGTATTGATTATTTAGAAATGTTTACATAACGAGCCCTGATCACACTCACTTCCCAATCCTCCTGGGTCTGCCTTCCCCCCTGAAACACCCCCAAAAGGAAAAAGAAGAAATAAATACAAACATCAACAACAACGTCAGATTTATGTAGCCCATATACCCACTGGAGCATAGTCAAACTTCCAGTGGCCAGCAGCACTTGAAAAAACTTAGTCCTTCCCTACCTTCACCCCTGCCAGAAGCCAACCATCGTGGAGAGCCACACTTTGGCACCCTCATCACAATTTTTTAAGAGTTTTCTTCCCATGTAGGCTGTTACTTTGGGCAGAGTGGTGTGGTATAGAGGTAGAGGTTGTCATGGGAGCCTTCTATGACCTTCTTTCTCAACTGTGAATCTGCAATCATGGATACCCCTGAAAAAGTAGCTTCTTGCCTTTTACAATCAGCGGGAGCACAATCAGACCAAGACCTTTTAATATTTGGGGTTCAAAGTGACATTTGGTGAAACATGGCCAGATGGGTTACATTTTCTGGTCATCAAAGGATAATGAGATTGGGATAAATCTTAAATAAACAACGATTTCTTGGTTTTTAGTTACATCTGAAGGTGGATTCAATATCAGCACATTTCTCCTGGGGGTGCTAATTTGGCAGATGTCCTGAGTGTGTCCACTATAACACAACACAGGTACCAGCATGGTGGGGCAATCATTACTGATTTTTTTTTAAAGAGTAATTAACAAGGAAGCATATTCTCTACCACTTTTAGCCAAGTAAAATCTCAGTGTTGGTAAAAAAATAAGGACTCTCATCTCTGACCAAGAGACAATACAATCTTCAAAGTACATTAAGGATAGATTCAAAACTACTGCAAATTAATTCAAGACCCGAGCATGTAAGTCCGCATAATAGATTTCTTTTATAGAAATGGAGTCTGAGGGTAGTGGGAATGCAAATCAATTTCATACACACTTATAAAAATGTCTGTATAATTACAGGGTACCAAATCAAGCACACGGCATCTAAGAAATGGATTGAGAATTGAGGGCTAATTGCTCTCTAGGATATGAGGGCACAAAGGCCTGGCAATCTAATTCCTTCCCACTGCAATAGGCGATGGTGCGTGTTAGAAAGTTAAAACACTCTTCGATTTCACATCTTCTATGCTGCTAAATATTTGCCAACATGTCTTATATGATCAGGCATACTTTTAAAAGCTGTAAATTTTACTCATTAAAAATAATACAAGCAACTGAAAATGCAACCCTGGAAGCAGAAGCACAGGAGAAACCAACAGTCGGGGAAATGCACACTGTGAACCCAGAGAACGGCATGGCGGGCGTCCAGGGAACAGCAAAGCGTGCACCCAGGGATCCGCAAGGTGCATCCTGTGATATTTATATTCTCTCTCCCTATCCCCTTCCCGCCTTCTGTTTTGCCCATTAGAAGGTGAATAACATAGGCATTTCTGACTTAATGAGTCTTTTATTTTATGGTTAATGAAAGAAGATGTACCAGCATTCCTTTGGACTGTTTACTGTGATGTGTAGCTGACACGTCAGTTACACTTCGTCACTCTCTGAAGTACCACACGTAAATAAACAGTGAAGAAGGTTCAAGGTTTGCACCAGATTTGGAAAACAGAGGAACACGACGATAACCTGCGAAAGAGGAACTGTGTCAAATTAGAAATAACACAGTAAGAGTAATGGCTCCCACACTGCTGCTGAGGAATAAGGTGTCTCTGAGTAAGCGTCTTAACATAGTTACCGCTGTGGGGCAGAGCTACATTCCAACGTAGTATGTTACTTTTCCATAAAATGAAGTATCCCTAGTTTCTGTTCGAACTTCCAAAATTCTATGATGAGCCCACACCTCACATGTCTCCTCTCCCCAAGGACATCATGATCCAAAGTTAGCCACCACCCTTCTGCTTCAGAAAGACGCTGGCTGCTTTCTGGTGTTAGAAAAGTGAGCATCCTGCAACAAAGCTACTGATCGCACTAAATAAGCCGCTCGGGGAAGGTGACTGTGCACCACGCTTCCAGCTCCGAAAATGATCCAAAAAGGTCTGGCTCCCACGCTCCCAAGTTTGTCCTCAGGCAGAAGAATGAGCCAGTGTTTTCCCTCTGTCTTACCCCTGTCCTTCATATCTTCTTGTCGTCATGACTACCTTTCATGGAAAAGGAAGAATTAGGATCCAGGCAAAGAAGTACACATGCCAAGTTTCCCTAGCAGCCCAGCATACCCTATCCCCAAATCCACAGAAAGAGCGGGTCTCTGCTGTTCAGCAGAAGGAAATGCATGGGTCCACCCAAAACTCCCTTCCTATCTCACAGATGTCGATGAAGAGATGGAGAAATCTGGTATGATCCAAGTGAGGCTTTGATAGAGGTATATTTACACGTTAATAAAATCATCTTACATTTGAGAACATTACCTTTGTTCATGCAAAGAACTGGTAAAGTATACTGCCCGAGTAA
The DNA here is from genome assembly GCA_028551405.1 of Uromys caudimaculatus. Taxonomy (NCBI): domain Eukaryota; kingdom Metazoa; phylum Chordata; class Mammalia; order Rodentia; family Muridae; genus Uromys; species Uromys caudimaculatus. The sequence continues at coordinate 9,039,293 of CM052700.1, read as the reverse complement.
TTCATTTCCCGACAGAAAGCCTTGAGTTTCAACAACAAAACGTATCAATGCCAGCTCTGGCACTTGAATAAGAAATGTGAATGTTTCATTCCACTTTGGACTAAAAGCTGAAATATAAAGAAATGGATACAGGGATATCACAGATGCTTTCTCTAAGGGAGAAAAAGCAAATAATAACGGGTCTCTACAATTTTTCTTTCTAACCGTTGGACATTAACAACACTAATTTGTATTTTAGAGCACTTAAACGTTTAATGGAGTCAGTGGAAGATGTTATAACAACAATTATCCTGGCTTTTGAAAACTCTTTATGGATGGCAACCCCTACAGGGTTAACAGACAAGGAAACTACAACTCAAAGAGGTCACATTACTTCCTAGGATTTCATAGCAAATTGCAAAGCAGAGATGGAAGCCTGCAGAGTGTGACCTCAAAGCAGACAACTGAATCTTTATGTAACATGACAGAAGCTAAGGCACTCCCCTCACTAGGAGATGGAGACAGGGGGAAGTGAGAAGTGACATTTTTCTGTACCAGGTTGTTATAGGAAGAACTCTCTGCCTTGTTTTTCCCAAATGATGATTTCGAAGTCCTGAGTTGATAAATAATTTGGTGCCCTAGCAAAATAAATCTTCCCGAGCAACCAATCCCTTGCCATAGCAAGGAATCCAAATTGTTTTTCAGCTCGATCTAAACCATCTAAAACTTACACCTTGAGTTAACGGAGGACTCAAGATAATCACACCGAGATCAAATCTGTGCTTATAGAGCCAATGGTTGGGAGAGAATTACACATATTCACGTATAAAGAAAAATCTTTCCAAGCCATGTCAAGAGTTTCTGTCATTTTTAGCATTTCTGATAGATTTTTGAATAATTATAGTGCTATCTATGATTTCTACAGTGCTCCTGCAGTCTCTAGGTCATTTTACCAAGTGGCAGTCCTGAATGTGTCTTTGCCTATGGAAACAGGAGATTAATTATCTTATGCTGGAATAATGACCTCGGCCTAAACGCAAACATAATTCCATAGGATACAGGGCAGGTTTAGAGTCGGTTCGGTTAAGACACTTCTAAAGCTCTACAGACAATCCGAATGTAGAGCCATTGGTCTTCCTCTGACAGGACTTTACCCCGCTATGTACCCTACCTGCCTCCCCCCCCCCCATCCAATCTCTGTGTCTTTCTCAGACACATACATCCACACCTGGGCAAAAATAACGTATTGTTCCTTTTATAGAAGGTATTCAGGACATGATGTTTGGTTGGTGAGTGAACTTTCCATGTCTGAACAAACAGGTGAATTAACTAGGCCTCACCCAGATATGATCCTTTCTTCACATTCTCAGCTCTAACTGAGCTACCATTGTCCCCACAGTCTCACAGTCTGTCCTGCCTTCCATTCTAGGTCATTACTTGCCCAGGGTGACTTGCACAAACACCCTCCATTCATTTCTGCCACCATCGTCCTTACAACATGGCTTCTGTCTCCTCAGCACTGGGTTCATATCCTAGCACCATTTCTGTCTTTCATTTCTCTTTCATACCTCCCCACCTTACCTACAGAAACAATTTCCAGAAAGCTCTGTGCCTTATTCCTCTGGAGAGGCCTAATTTTATCCATCTCCCATAGAGAACTCCCCAAGACCAAGCATGGCTTTCAGAAACGCCCATGAGCACCAACGTAGCTTGCATACTTTCTCATTCACTAGTCTTTCTTGAGTATCCTATAGTCTGCCCAGTCTTCCTGACTGAGAGTCACGTTATTTCTCGCTTTACTACCCTTGTCTCCAACTATGAAAAAAAAAATCTATACTTTTCCTATGACCATCTTCTGTGGGTGCACATGGGATTTTGTTTTCTCTTTCAGACTTAATCATTTCCATCATAATAGTTTTCCTTTTTTATGTCATCTCTCATACTAAGCTGTAGTGTGTCTATAGTAAAGTTAAAACATATACAAATATATATCTACTAAACAGATTTTTAAATTTCTGGTGCTTTTAAATAATGGGGCTTCTGCAAAGCAAGATCTCAAGTCTGAAGAGCCTTACTGAATGTCCTCAGAGACATTCACACAAAACCCAGAGGTATAACTGACATTCTGCAGTTGTACTATTATAAGGTGCATACTAAATAAGTTACTCTTAAATTAATTTTTTAAGAATTATTTTCTAAAGAAGAAAATAAATGTTTTCCCTAAGTAGAAAAGGAGCTCACCGTCACTCCTAACAACACGCGTCTGCTGTTTCACATGGTCGTTTGGAACACCATAGATTTCTATGATCACTAATATGTCAGACGGGTTAGAAGGCAAGCTAACAGGCAACTGGATCCCACTGATGAGCTGTGCAAACACACATGATCAGAAGAACTTAGCTGAGCAGGAAAAGGCATCACTACTTGACTTTAATCAGATAGCATATCCCCAAAAGACAAAGACTCTAATTTTTTTGCTATAAAAACTGAAGCTGGCAAACCATGGGGATTTTAATTTTAATCCTTTTACTCTCAGACATCACTAAATAATAAACAAGAACCTGACTAAAATACTGTTTTTACTCAAGTACATTTATAATGGAATCCACAATGTCCAAGGTTTATGATTCATTAGCATATATTTTTATTTTAAAAACATGCTCTAATCATTTTTACTAGTTCAGTATTACTGCTTTCTCAAATATGAAAGGTTGTGCCATGTAACATCTTTAAAAAATTTACATTTTTATCAGTTATAAAATTTGACAATATCCACTGTTCACTGCATTGCCATAACAAGGAACTGGGACTGATAAGATAACTATCTCACATGCATGTGAGGCACAGGGATCAAAGACATACTTTTAAAGGTTACTAGTTACATTTATATTTAGATTATTTTGTTGTCCCAGCTAATTATTGGATCAAGGTTGTGTTTTGATTTTAAGGACAAAGTGAGCATAGAACATTTGAAATATGTTGATTTAAGATGAGAACTAAAAGTTTAAAAGCTAGGACCCCGGCCCTGATAATTGCTGCTGGGAACCATGTCTCCTGACTACACACCCAGTTTCCAAAGACCTCCCATGCCTAGCTACTGGGCAGTAGAGGAGAGGGCCAGCTAGATGCATACTGACCCTTGGGTGGTCTCTGTTCACACAGACACTACCAAACCTTCAGAAGACTAGAGATAGAGCCCACAACCGCAGTACAAGTTCCACAAAAGAAAACAGTGGACCAACCCTCTTACAGTTTAATCCTGCTCTGAACAGTGTACATGTCTACACTGAAGGAAAGGTGATGAGCAAAATCAAAAAACACAGCAGTGACTAATAGAATGGTCCAGATTCTCAAGTCCCAGATCAGAAATAAAGTAACATGAAAAAAGAAGACAACATGCCCCACCCCCAAAATTACTAATCCTACAGTAATGAATCCCAATGAAAACAGCCAGGAAGACCCTCCAGGCAGAGTTCAAAAGAACAATCATAACTGTGTTCAAACATCTCAAAGAGCTAAGTGAAATGCTAAAGTTAGTCAAAGGCATAAAAATTTAGTTCAATAGAGAGAATAAGAAAAAACAAATAATTCTAGAAATGAAAACATCAATAAGTCAAATAAAAAATACAAAAATCTCAGAGAAAAAAACCCTCAGCAACAGAATAATGTCTGGTTGAAACCAATGAGTCAGGGCTGGAAAACAAAGCAGAGGAAAGCTGTCACTCAGCAATGATGAGTGAAAATGTAAAATACATATGCAAACAAAACATGGGGGCTTTGGGACAGAATACCACGAAAAGACATAAATTTTGAATATAGGCCTAAAAGAGAAAGAAAACCACAGAAAATCACCAAGAATAATAAAGTCAGAGAAGATGGCCCAAATCTAAAGAAAAGAATACTCATTCAGATACCTACAACACCAAATAAACAAGACCAAATCATCATCATCATCATTTTAATAGTTAAAAATTTAAAACAAAAAATAAAGAAAATGCATTAAAAACTGTAAGAGACATGGGGGGACCCAGGGCTCCAGCTACAGAGGATGGCCTTGTTGGACATCAATGGGAGGAGAGGCCCTTGGGCCTGAGGGGGTTCGATGCCCCAGTGTAGGGGAATGCCAGGGCAGGAAGGTAGGAGTGGATGGGTGGGTGGGGGGAGCACTCTCATAGAGGCAGGGGGAGGGGGAATGGGATAGGGGGTTTCCAGATAACATTTGAAATGTATATAAAGAAAATATCCAATAAAAAAATGAAAAAAGAAAAATGTAATAGAAAAAGATCAAGCCACTGGTAAAGTCAGTGCCATCAGAATAAAAGAAAAGAATGATTTTTTTTTTTCAATAGAACATTCTAAAGCCAGAAGAGCTGGGGGAAATGTATTCCAATTTCTGAAAGACCACAACTGTCAACCCACACTGTTATACCCTACAAAACTATCCATTAAAATGAAGGAGACATAAAAAACTTTCCCTGATAAAAATAGACCAAATGGATTTGTGATCACTAAGTCAGCTCTACAGAGGATACAAGGAGGAATATTTAATTCTGAAGAGAATCATAAACAAACCAAGAGATCACAGGGAATAAGTAAGTAAAACCAGAATAGTTAACCAAAAGAAGTCTAAGAAAACACTACAAAATCAACAAAATGACAAAAATTGATACACATCTTTCAATAATGTAGTTCCTTACACTAAAAGACACATTCTAGCAGAATGGATGAGAAAATGGGACCCATCTTTTTCCTGTCTCCAATAAATTCACTTTATCAAAACAATAAACACTGTCTTATAATAAAAGGATGTAAAGGGGTATTCCAAACAAACAAGCTAGGAAATAAGCAGGTGTAGCTGTAGATATTCTAACACTTGACAATAAATTTCAAATGAAAACCAGTTAGTCAGATATACAAGGAAGGTTACTTCATATTCATAAAAGGACCAACCCACCAAGAAGGCAGTATAAATCTAAATATTCCAAACATAGGTTAACCCAATGTCATTGAAAACATACTACTATATTTAAAAACACAGATAAACTCAACACACTGTTTATGAGTAAATTTAATTCCAATTTTCACCAATAGACAGGTTATTGTGGCAAAGCCTAAACAGAAAAACTCTTGATATAATAAATCAAATGGAATTAACACATCTACAGAGTATTGTACTCAAACACTAAAGAATACACATTCTCTCAGTAGCCCATAAAATTGTCTCCAAAATGATTATATATTAGAACTTAAATAAGTCTCAACAAATATGAGAAAATTCAAATAATATCCTGCATGCTTTCAGATCTTAAGACCCCGTCTGACCTGAATCTGTTAGAGAAGAAAGTTGGTGATATGCTTCAGCCTATAGGCACACAGAAAGAATGGCTGTCTAAAGAGGATTCTGACAACACAGATATCCAGACAAACAAAACAACTGATGAGGGAGAAATCATGAAACCAAAAAGCTTCCACACAGCAAAGTGCGTCATCATTAAACTGAAGAGACAGCCGACAGAATGAGGGCAAAATATCAGCATTATATCTGCCCGAGAATTAGTATCTATAAAGAACTAAAAAACGCACAAATTTAAAAAACAATTAAACATCGCAAAAACCACCAGTCAATCAAAAAATGTGTCAAGAAACTAAGCAGGGAGAATTACATGACATGTGTATAAGAAGTTCTCAAACAATAAAGACGTTATAAACCTAAAGGTGCAGTTATAAAACTTGAATCACATTTTCAATCACTGAATATGATTCTATATTTTATATAAATAATGGCTTATATAAAAAAAAAAGAAAGAAAGAGAAAAAGAGAGGCAAGGAATAGAGAACAGGAGGAAAATGGAGACAGCCTGATGTGTAGCTTCTTCTGTCCTAAATCCACACATTATGACATCACTATACACTAAGGTAACTAGTGACCTGTATTCAAGAGGCAGAAATCATTCAGCATAGTTAGATAGCTGCATGTTTAAAAAGAATATTGCTTGCAGATATTCACTACACTACTCCCAGATATGAGTGCTTGCCAGCTGATTATCAGCTCCGTGGGAAAGGGACGTGTCCAAAATGGAAGTGGTTCAACTTCGTATACCCGATGCTGAAGAAAAGGAAGGGAAGGGGAAGGAAAGCAAAGGAGAGGAGAGGAAAAGACAAATGGGCCAGACCAAAACTTGAAGTTCAAAGGTAACAGAATAAACTGGAAATGTCGATTGTCTTCATCAAGGACTCAAGGACGCTTACAGTAAACCCAGGCCTTCGGATTTCCAAGTTGTGCTCCCAGAACCTGTGAGGTTAAAGTAGCCAACTACAAAGCTCTTTAGAATGATCACAAGGAGAGGACTCACTCATATAGCTGTGGTGGCTGCTTCCAAGGAGACTCACTAACCTGTCTGTTTGAGTCCTAGCCACTTAATACCTCAAAGTGAGATTCTCAAGAGTATTAGCCTAGAGCTCAGAAGATTCATAAGCATCTGTGTGCACAAACTACCCTGAAAATTCTTTTCCATTCAGACAGCATGGATGCTCCCTCTACTATTCTCAGTAGGCAACAGATGTCACTCATTCAATCAACTTCCACATATGAAGCAGATGTTTTATGTCAGACCCTGTCAAGTAGGCTTGAACAGAGCCCAGCTCTTATCCTTAAAGAATCCTCAGATAGCTGGGGAACAAGGACAAGAAAATGATTATAATGCACTGTGCTATGTGCTATAATGTGCTTGCGTGGGCTGTGATGGAAAAAAGCTGGAAAAAGGGAGCACAACCAAGAAAAAAAGCTGCCAAAAAGTAAGGATTTTTAAGGCATGAGCCAGTCAAGTCACAGCATCAAAATTTAATCCCAGCATGCAGGAGTCAGCAACAGGCAGATCTCTGAGTTCAAGGCCGGTCTGCTGGTTAGATAGCAAGATTCAAGCCAGCTATGGTTACACAATAAGACCTTGTCTAAAGGACGAGTGGGTGGAGAGAAACATAAGAGACAGAAACAGACAGAAAAAGGAGAGAGAGGGAGAGAGAGAGAGAGAGAGAGAGAGAGAGAGAATTCTTCAAGAAAATAAATTCTGGTCATGGTTACATGGCTATCGAATAAGTTAAGGCTAGATGTGGTGAGACCCTGGTACAGAGAAAAAAGCTAAGCCTTGACTGGAAAGTAACTGGGAAACAGAAATGAATGTTAAGTACTAATGAAATCATCATTATAATAAAACCTCTCTGTTCGACTGAAGGACTAAGAAGACTGAGAGGAGCTGTTTTTGTTTTGTTTCTGTTATTTTTATAAACCTCCCCAACAAAAGGTAACGTTAAAGGAGAAATGATTGTTCAGCTTACAGTCTGCCATTGTGGGGAAGTCAAGACAGGAAGCTGAAACAAGTAGTCACATCCACAGTCAAGAGCAAAGAGAGAATCAATGCATGCAAACTTTCTGCTCATCTTACCTTCTCTTTTTATACAAACCAAGCCTAGGGAATGGTGCCACCCACTCTTAGGCCAGGTCTTTCCAGATAACCCAATAAGAATATCTCTTACTTGGGACTAGAGAGATGATGAGTCAGTGGAAGAGCACTTGATACTCTTCCAGAGAAACAGAGTTTGATTTTCAGTACTTTCTTGGCAGCTTACAACCTTCTTTCACTCCAGCTCCAAAGAATCCAACACTCTCTTCTGGCCTCCATGGGCACCAAGCATGCATAAGATGCATCGACATGTACATAGACAAACACCCATTCATATAAGATACTAAAATAAAGGAAATCAAAGACATGCTCACAGACTAATCTAATTCAAACAATCTCTCACTGAGACTCTCTTCCCAGGTGATTCCAGACCAAATCAAGTTGACAAATTCAGACCCAAAAGGACACACATGGTATGTACTCACTAATAAGTGGATATTAGCCAAAGAAGTACAGACAACCCAGGATACAATCCACAAAACTCAAGAAGGTTAACAAGCCAAAGGGCCCAAGTGAGGATGCCTCAATTCCACTTGGGAGGAAGGAGAAAGCAATCACGGGGAGTGGGAAGGGACCTGGGAGGGAAAAGGGACAGGGAGGGGAAGAGAGGAACGTGTACAGGTATTGGGGGGAACAGGACTGAAGCCCTGAAGGCCAGCAGAAAGAGTAGAAACAGGCAACCTCAGGAGGTAGGAGACCCTCTTGAATGTACCAAAGACCTGGGAGGTAAGAGTCTCTCAGGACTCAAAGGGAGGGACCTCAGATAAAATGTCCAACAGTGAGGAGAGGGAACTTGTAGAGTCCACCTACAAAAGAAAGACAGGGCATCAAGTGGAGGGATGGGGTTGCCATCTCACAGTCAAAAACTCTGACCCAGAATTGTTCCTGTCTGAAAGAACTGCAGGGGCAAAAATGGAGAAGAGCCTGAGGGGAAGGAGGTCCAGTGACAGGCCCAAAGTGGGATCCAGCTCAAGGGGTGGCCCCAAGGCCTGGCACTATTACTGAAGCTATGGTGTGCTTACAGACAGGACCCCTAGCATGACTGCCCTCCAAAAGCCCAACAAGCAACTGAAAGAGTCAGATGCAGATATTTACACCCAACCAATGGACAGAAGCTGGTGACCCCTGTGGTTGAATTAGGGAAAAGCTAGAGGAAGCTGAGGAGGAGGGTGACCCCATAGGAAGACCAGCAATCTCCACTATCCTGGACCCCTGAGATCTCTCACACACTGAGCCACCAACCAGGCAGCACACACCAGATGATATGAGGCCTGCAACACATGTACAACAGAGGACTGCCTGATCTGGACTCAGCGAGGGAAGATGTACCTAACCCTCAAGCGACTTAAGGCCCCAGGGAATGGGGAGGTTTGGTGGGGTGGAGTAGGGGTGGGGGCATCCTCTTGGAGACAGGGGAGGAGGTATGGGATGAGGAACAGTCAGAGGGAGGACCAGGAGGGGAATAAAGACTAGACTGTAAAAAAAAGATTAAAGAATAATAATAATAACCATCAATGTGAGCTGATTGCTTAAGTTTAAGAAGTCAAAAGAAGAGACCTGATGATAAGGAATTCCTGAAAGAGGACAGCAACAATGATGATTAGACCAAGGGAAGGGATCATGAAGACCTGGAGTGGACTGGATAGAATTTATAAATGGATGATATGGGACGTGAAGGAGATGCCATGTTTTCTAGTCTGAGCTGGTCAGATGAATAACGCCATTCATTGACCTGTCAATAAAATAGTTAAAGGTAGATTGACTGGGAAGGGATGTTAGGTTTTAAATTTTAAAGTTTGACAGAATAGTGATTTAATAAGTGTGGATGCTTGGTAGACTGCTTAAAATATACTTCAGGGTCTAAAAAAACAAATGAAGTCAGGTTTAAGATTTGAGCCTTACTGGCCGTTAAAATCATGAGCCTTTGCATATGAGAATGTGAGAAGAATCATGAGCTTGGAACAAAGGGTAGGTAAAAGCTTTGTGCAATATAAATATTTTAGGAGTAGTTACAAGAAGAGGAATCCATCAATGAAAGTGAAACCGATTCCCATGGCAGACGGATAATAAATCCAGAACACGGGGAGACTTGAGTGTGTTATAAAGGCTCTGAGGAGTGGCTAATCCACCTTCTCCCACTGAATCAACTATTTAAAAGATGCGGAAAGGAGGCCAGTGTGACAATCCCCTTGTAAAAGAAGCTCCATGGTCAATAATACTTCTCCAACATGCCAAAAAGTGTCAGCTAATCAATATTGGTCGCCCCCACTGTAGGCGATTTCTAGCTATCTACTCTGACTGGATTATAATGTCACAACATCCTACGAGCAGGAGCGACGCCCACTGTGTACCTCAACAGCACGCTTTCCTGCCAAATCCAAAGCGTTTCCTCCCTGACCACCTTTCCTCTATTGTCCTTCAAATTTGCCTGCTTAGGGAGGAGCATCCTCTCAGGGACAGGGGGAGGAGGAATGGGGTGTGGAATTGTGGGAGAGGGTCTGGGAGGGGGGTAATGGCTGTATTGTTAATTAATAATTAATTAATTAATTAATTAAAATGCACAAGCCAAAAAAAATTATTTCTAGAAAACAGCTCATAAATTCTCTCCTCCTTCACTGGTATTAAATGACTAGGGCCTGAAGCAGGTAAGAAGCTGCCAAGCCCAGTAGTGTTATGACAATAGTGAGAGAAATTGTTAAGTGAAGTATATTCTGGGAGTGGAGTTTCAAGCCTCACAGCCAGGAGTGAAGATCAAGAGTCCCACTCAACAGCTGACAGAGTCCCAGATCTCCGCTAGGTAGCAGCATGGAACATGTGGCTAGAAACAGCAAGATCACTGACCCAAATCCCAAAAGTACATCTGAGATGGTGCCGAGGGCTGTGAGAGCAACTAGTTGTTGCTAGGAGGCAACCAAAGAGACCAGGCCTATCCAGTTCATTAGCAAACAAATCCTCCAGGTGCAGTCTAGATAGATGGAGCTACAGCCTGAGGTAGTGCCTTGTAATTAAGTGGAGAAAAAAATGCAACCAGACCTTTTTGAAAGGCTCAGTGACATTTTTAAAAGTAAATAAGCATTGCATTTAGGTCACAGAGAAAGAAAAGTCTGTGCTAATGGAGAGAGCCACTTTTGCTATAATGAACTTACTTGAACAGGAAGCAATAAAGCAAGAGATGAAAGAATAAGGGGGGGGGAAGTGGTAGGAGCCAGGTGAAGATAGAAATAAAGAGGAAGCCACATGGGGTAATCGGCAATCAGAGACTAAACATGCAGCAGACAAATGCGCATCTATATTAAAGAGAAAATAAAACCAAACACAGGGGTCTGAAAAGATGTCTCGACAGCTAAGAGCATGCACTGCTATCCCACAATGGGCAGCTCCCAACTCTCTGTTCCTCCAGCTCCAGGGGGATCAGATGCCCTCTTCTGGACTCCACAGGTATCTGCACACACGCGCACAAGCACACACACACACACACACACACACACACACACACACACACACACACACCAATCTTAAAAATTAAATACAGATTTTGAATCATTGTAGGGAAGAAGTATAAAAACCTCTCACAAACTTCAGGGGAGAAGTGAGAATATTCTAAGCTTATAACATATTACTAGACATGGATAATGGATACAGGAGAAAGTATACACCCATACCTTTATTTGCAATCAAACAGAGTTCAGAGACATAGCAGGGAAAGAATGCTGCGCTCCAAAAGTAAGAGATTAATGAGGAAGAAATAGCTCCTAGAATTTGCAACTGAAGTTCTTTAAAGGTAAGGGACAAAGAGTGTCATGTCCTCAGGTCCATCAGCAGGCTGAATTCAAACCTCTCCATCACAGTGCTAAACGGTGAAATACAACAGAATGACATAAATAGATCTCTCTGAGGAAAAGGTTTCAGCCTCAATATTTCCATTCACTGGCAGAAAATCATTCATGTGAAAATGCACACAAAGAAAATTTTCAGACCACAGAAAAAGATGCTAAAATGGCCCCTATTAATTGTGTCTAAAAAGATTAACAGGAATTTAAAGGGCATTAGAGCTGATTGGTAGGACTGAAATATTAACATACACCATCTAGTTTACTTTAAAAACCAGCAAATAAAACAAGCTATTAATCTTACTCGGATTGTGAGGGTAATTGGATGGCCATCTTTTTCTGGTTCCATTGGGTTAAAGCCCAGGGTTGTATCTCTAAGGATGTCTGGCTTCAAAACATATCCAGAGCCTCCATTATCCAAAAATTTCCCATTTTGCAAATCCATAGGCAGTCCAGGGGTTTGAAAATTCAAGGCCACTGTGATAAAGAAGTATGTTGACATTGTTAGGAAACAGCATAGTTCAGTTCAGTGGTGTGTCAAAATCCTTAAATACTGCCTAGCTTCATGTTTTCTAAGAATATGGATCATTTACCTAATAATTCATGGCTTTGTAAATATGTTATTGCTGTCTTGTCATGGTGGTTTGAATAAAAATGGTCACTATAGGTTCATAGGGAGGGGCACTGCTAGAAGGTGTGGTCTTGGAGTTGGTGTGGCCTTGTTGGAAGAACTGTGCCACTAGTAGGGGTAGGCGTTAAGGTTTTAAATACTCAAAGCCAGGCCCAGTGTCTCTCTCTCTTCCTCATGCCTAAGGATCCAGATGTAGAACTCTCACCTACGTCTGACCATATCTGCCTGGACGCTGGCCTGCTTCCCATGATGATGATAACGGACTAAACCTCTGAACTATAAGCCATCCCCTATTAAACATTTTTTTTAAAGAGTTGTAGGGGTCATGGTATCTCTTCAAAACAATAGAAGCCCTACTTACTCTGTTACTATGTGTCGATGAACTGTAACATTTAATTTGTAAAATAAGTTATTATTTATTTGTTGGTTGGTGGGTTAGTTTTCAAGACAGGATATCATAAAGCTCAGACAGAAGCCTCAAACTCTCCATATAAGGGAAGACCTTGAACTCCTGAAGCCCTTGCATCCCTTTCCCTAGTGCTGAGATTTCAGGTATGCCTAATGATATCCATCTACTCTACAACTTGGAATAAAGAAATGAAAGTGGCATCAAGTATGGATTACAGAAAATCAGTCCATATGTCAGATAATATTCAAGGAATATAAAGATAAAGAAAATAGGGCCGGGGCTCTAACTCAGGAGTAGAGTGTTGGTTGGTTTAATTTGTGTGGGACCTTAGATTAAATGGTCACTACTGAGATGATAGATAGATAGATAGATAGATAGATAGATAGATAGATAGATAGATAGATAGATAGATAGATACATAGGTAGGTAGATAGATAGATAGATAGATAGATAGATAGATAGATAGATAGATAGATAGATTAGATAGATAGATAGATGGCACCAACTAAATCACAAATATCCAGGTCCAAGAGGTGGTGAGAAACTGATCTATAGAGCGCCTGGTATAAGTCCTCCCTCAAGCCCTCTCTATCCCACCTGATCCTACTCCCCATATCCTCAGGCCTACATGTAAGCCTCTCCTCAGTCCAGGTGATGAAGAATGAGCCCCTGACCCTGGTGGTTGGTGCTGATGCAATATTGCTCTATGGTAAGCATCAAGGAGAATCTGGCATGGAGAAATAACCATCCCAGTAACCCTACTCACCTTTTGAGACTGTAAACCTCAAAGCTCATGTAAGTTCAAATGATGGAGGGCACTTGGCTTGAAGAAGACTTAGGCCTAACTCAAGTGAGGAACTTGATCTTCAACCCCCCTCCTGCCCATCCAGTATCCCTCTCCCTCAAACATACATATTCCAATATCCAGTCCTTGTGAATTAGTCTAGGCTTTCCAACCCTCACCTACATCATCCCTCTCCAGCTAATTGGGGGAAAAAAATAGCTCTAGACACTAGTGATTTACCATGAGTGTGGGATCCCACTTTCAGGGCCAAAACTTTTCTGGAAATTTCCATTATCTCACACAAAGAATTCATTTATACTTACGTTTGCAGATAGGTCATTACCCTGCATAACATACCCATCTGACAGCCTATATTCCAGAACTCTTGAGGGTCAAAATTAGAAGAGTCTGCTCTCATCAATTTGGGGTACACTCTGGTGATGAATGCCGCGGTGTGGAAAATAAACTCATGGACTACAAAGAGAAAAAAGTAATAAAAATGTTTGAAGCATTTGTAGTCAGCAAAACGAGATATTTTTGTATATCACTCACATATGTGAAATAATTCAATACATGACCTTGGCAAGAATATTTATCAATCGCAAAATAAAAGAGAATCCATGCAGTTATGCTTACAAAATAATTCATAATATTTTATATTATGAATTATTATTATTTCATGGGACAACTTAAGTACCCTGATTATTTACTTGAACTATTTCACTATCACACCTCCATCTTAATTCCAAATTAATACAAGATTATACACAATTCCAAAATAAAATGTTTTAAATAATATATTTTGCCAATTTTTAACCCTTAATTTTCATATTAAGGTGCATGTAAATCATATGAAGCTACACATTTCTAGTTAAATTAATTTAGCGATCATTTCACGGATTTAAAGAAACCCTTGAGTTATCTGGCTTAGCTCTCAGCACTCTGGTCCAGCATCTTTACCTCGAGTGCTTCCACTCTCTGCTTTTAACCCTCATTGTCAATTTCACTACTTCCTAACAGATTTATTTCTAATATCCCTTTTACTGAGCTATTTATTTGCTTACAACATGTACATAAGCACACATACGGAATCTATATGTACTTTGTGCATTTCTTTCTATATTCTAAGTGACTTGGAATTTAAAACTAATTTGTATCCTTCACCATTTGACTGACATCCCTTTAGATTTTTTGAAAACAGATGTCATGGTTTTTTCAAGAGTTTTCTCGTTTCACTGAACAGATCCCATTGCCACAGCCATTCCTGACAGTATGACAACCAATCTCGAGAAAAGTGATAGCTACGTAAAGCTCATAGTATTTGCTAATGGGACGGAATCCTTTGCTCCTTGTCCTAAACAGTATTCTTTAAAAAGCATTGCTAATTTAAAATCCAAACATTGTTTTGAAATCATGCTACCCTTCTGCACTGTACAGAAGTCTATCCATAGACAAAACATGTACCCTTGGGACCTAGGGCTTAACCATCTACATAGTGATACATGAATTGTCGCTAAGGTCTCTATGACAGCAAATTCTGAGTATCAACCTGATTGAGTTAAGAAACACCCAGCTTCACTGAGGCACACCTACATGTGTGTCCATGAGGGTGTTTCTATGGAGGATTAACTGAGAAAGGCCCCCTTGGTGTGGGTGGTATCATCCCATAGACTAGGTCCTTGCATTGTTAATAAAAGGGGGAAATAAAAAAAGCAATTGATCACAAGCTTCTATATCTCTTCCTTCCTTATCTAAAGAGATGTAAGCAAACACTGCTTCCTGCTCCTACTACCATGGAGCTGCAGCCACCATGCTTTGCCTGCCAGGAAGGACTGTGTTCCCTTAGACTGTGTGCCACTGTGGCTTCCTTCCTGAAGTTTCTGCTTATTGGATATTTGGTCACGGCAGTGAGAACAGTAGCTAAAAAAGTTGCTTCTGAAGATTAGCACCAGAAATTACAAACAATTTATTACAAATTTCCTTCATGTTCTTTTTAGAAACACATGGAACTCAAATTTTAAAAAAAGAGAAAATAAAACTACACATGATCTCAGCACTCAATTAAGATTACCAATAACTGGATGGTGTATGTCTTCCCATTCCTTTCTATTTATATACTAATTTTCAAATGAACTTGTATTATTTTTTCCCTTTCACTGTCTGCCACTTGTTTTACACTCAACTAGGATAATGTACGAATCATTCCATTTTGGTGACATTCCAAGATAATATTTTTGGGATGTTTATGATGATGAGTATAGTAATGCTAGGTGTCTGTGCAGTTAAATCTTTGTTACTATCATTAATTATTTACTATCCATGATTTCTGGTATAAGAAAAACAGTCCACCATTTCCATAGTGTTGCTGTGCACAACGCCTGGGCTCAGTTTTCCTAATCATTTTCTTTTTTTTAATTGCTTATGAGTGTTTAATATAGGGGTGAGAGAGTGGTGACTACTCCCACTATACACAGTGTTCCTGTACTCATGGATCTAAAAAGCTACCTGACACTTTGAGATATCAGATACCAGCTTAGTAAAGCAGGTCCTTCAATCTCTCTTGACTGTACTAGGCAGTAAGAAATACACACAACCCAAGGTGGAGAGATAGCTCAGCAGGTAAGAGCTCTCACTGAACAAACAGGCAGACCTAGTTTAGATCCCCAATACTTACATAAAAACCCAGCATCTTAGTTAGGGTTTTACTGCTGTGAACAGACACCATGACCAAGGCAAGTCTTATAAAGGACAACTTTCACCTGGGGCTGGCTTACAGGTTCAGAGCTTCAGTCCATTATCAAGGTGGGAGTATGGCAGCATCTAGGCAGACATGGTACAGGCAGAGCTGAGAGTTCTACATCTTCATCTGAAGGCTGCTAATGGAAGATTAACTTCCAGGCAGCTAAAATGAGGTCTTAAGCCCATACTCACAGCGACACGCCTATTCCAACAAGATCACACCTCCTAATAGTGCCACTCCCTGGGCCAAGCATATACAAACCATCACATTGAGAATGTCTACATGAACCTGTAACCTCAGCACTGTCATAGGGCAGGGAGAAGTGTGGACCAGTGGGGCTTTCTGCCTAGCTGCAGTCTCCAGGGAATACGGCAGAGAGTAACAGAATGGGGCCTGATGTCTTCATGTGGATCCTGCATGATCACAAACCCATGCATCCACATCCACACACCAGTCTCCCTGCCCCCTTGCTCTTTCTCACTTTCTCTTGCTCTCTTCCCCTAAGGTTTCATAAAGTATTCCTTCGTGTTGCCCACAATACAGTCTTCCATTCCATTCTATTTATTCATTCCACCCCATTCAATAGACTGCTGTGAACGGCACATTTACAAAGCACACAGTAGCATAGGCCACAGTGAGATTGTAGTCTGTTTCTGCTTACGCTTTCTTCCAGGAAAATCCAAGAGTTTTGCAGTAGGCTGAGCCTGGCGCTAGGCCCTATAACTCATCACTGTAGTATATAATCTGTCCATCACAGGTTGCCCGCAGAAAGATCCATACCTCACATTCTCAAACAAAATGCCATGACCTTCTTTAGGGCAATTAAACAAGGCTGATGGCATATACCTTGTAAGTTCAAGGCCAGTCTGGTCTATACAGTATATTCCAGGCCAGCCAGGACTACACAATTATACCTGCCTAAAAAAAATTAAAGCACTTAATACAATTTAAAAATATACTGCTTCATGGATTTCAGAATATAGATATTAAGAATTTTTAGACATTAATAATATAAATGCAACTCTAAATTATATTAAGTGAATTGAAATTTAATAAGAATATACATTCATAAGTACCCCCAACCCATGTTAACCCCTTATCAGTGAATAGAACTGACTTAAATACTTCATCCTTTGGAATTGTAAGCATTTACCTCTCAATTTTGAAAGTTTTCGAGCTCGAGACTCTCCAATAGAATTGATCTCATTAAATTGCTGATAGACTCTTGAATATTGGAAGTTTCGGAACTTCTCAGCTTTAGTATAAATGACAAGATCAGATAAGGCCATAGCTATTCTTAGCTTCCTGATCTAAAAATTAAAAAAAAAGTAGTGGTTTCACATTTCACATTTTTGAAATTTTCCTTTTATAATAAAAAAATAAATGCTTTTAAACAGATCACTTCAGTTTTTCTTAAGGTTATCTCCCAAAACTCTTTGGACTAAATCAACGCGATCATTTTTATGGCCACAGTATTTATTGACCATAAGCACAAGTCTGGCCTTAAAATCTAGTTTATGTATTAAAATTCGAGGATAGTAATTCTTAGTATTTTCTCAGCCTCCAAAGATCTTAGCTTTTTCCCATAAATTTTACAAATTTAAGAATTGTAACCATGGGCATATTTCCAGTTTGTTCTGACATTTTGGGATAATCTTTATTGTGTAGTAGACACTTGCTCTTCTACTGTATTTCCCTGAGTGACATCTCAAGATTTGTGAAAAACATCCCTTGTTCATGCTTACACTATATGTGAATAGTTGACGCTAGTACATATGTGATAGGTTTCTTCATGACATCCTCACTCTACACCTCATTACGCTTTCCTTTGATCCATCCATTCTCCCCACCATCCTCTCCCGTGATCCCCTTGGCTAATTCCAGTTCTTCCCCTCCTCCATTTTCATGTCATATGGATTCCCTTAGCTTCTCTTACCCCACCCATCTCAGTCCTTATAGTTCATCACTCCTTCTAGTCATCTTCGTCCTAATATTGCGTATATGTACGTGTACATAAATACAAACATTGCTTCCTGTATCCAAAGGAATGTGCAGTATTTCCTTTCTGAGTCCCGATGGTCTCACTTAGTATAATGATATCCAGCTCAAAGATAGTAGGTATCAAGAAAAAATAAAGATCAAAGCAAAATAGGACATCTATATCATATGCCTCTTGCAAGGCTCAAGGAACATTACAGGAGAGGATGATATGAGCCAGAGGTCAGGGAAGATTGTTGAGAAATAGTGTTTTCTAGACAGGATATAGTCACTGTACTCTGCAGATTGCCTTCACAAGATCAAGCCAGCCAGAATTCAACCAAGGAGTGGGAGGGGGCTCTTGAGGATCTAATAGCAGTGGAGGGTCACTGGAGGAAAGAAAGTCAGTTTTCTTTAGTAGTGTGGCCCACAGTGGGTTGTCCTACAACCGTGAGCATAGAGATGAATATACAGGTGGCAGTAATTGGACTAAGAGGAAGAGGAGAAAGAAGAGAAGGAAGAAGAAGAGGAAAAAGGAAGGAAGGAGAGAGAGACAGGAAGAAGAAAAGGAAGAGAAGGAAAAGGAAGGAAAGAAGGGAAGAAAGAGGGGAGGAAGAAGAGAAGGAAGTGGAAGAGGAGAAAGGAAGGAAAATAGAGGGAGAAGGAAGGAAGAAGGAGAGGGGAGGAAGAGGAACTCATTAAGTGGAAGGAGTGTCTGTAGAGGAATAAAAGCAGCGGGAGTGAAACGTGGAATGGATGTGATCTAAACACATTGTGTTTATGTACAAAATTACAAAAGAGGAAAGATTTTAAAAGATAAAATATATAAAGGTTTACAAAAGACCTACAACTAAAAAATAATGATAATTCCTTTGATTTGAAAGATAAGACAGAATTTGAAAAAGTGGAAACTAAAAATCAACACACTGGACCCATCAAACGAAAAGTTGGTTCTTTGGAGAAAAAAAAAAAAAAAAAAAAACAAGATTAACAAACCTCTATCCAAACTAATCAAAAGAGAGAATATCACAAAAAAATAAAGTTAGAGATGAAGAGGATGTTTCAATGGATTCTGGTGAGGTACAAAGGATTATTGGGAAATACTTTGAAAACTTATATTAAAAAGAAAAATCTACAAAAAGGGACACATTCCTAGACATGTGTGGCTTTTATGTGTTTAAATACAAATCAGGCCAAAAGGTCTCCACAATCACAGGTGATCACTCCAGCATCAGCAGTTGATAAAGGAAAATCATGGCAGAGATGCCCAACAATGTTTCTCACTTAGATGGGTGTGCTCTGGGTTTGATCCTGTAAGGCTATAAAGCTTTGGTTTTGCAATAATCTTCCCCAAGTCCAGAGAAAGTAGGACCAAAGATACACAAAGTTCTGTCTGCCTGGTTGGAAACACTACATCAAGCCATCCCTCAGTCAAGATTTCTTTCAGCAAACTATTCATTTGAGGAGAAAATAAGTTCCCACTTCTGTCAAACAAACTGGATAGTAGCATGTAACAGCATAGGTGCATTTTAACAAAATAATATGAATCCATTTAATACTGTGCAGAATTAGCATTGATTCTGCTGCTTCTGTCTCTTTTATAAGGCAGAGAAATTGTATTGTTTACCTCTGCCCTATTTCTACTCTGTAAAATGCCTACTATACCCAAGAGCTTATGATAAATGTCTCCTGCAGGAAAGGCTACCACAAAAAGAGATAGATTTCAAATGTTACTGTCTACTGTCGACTTCTTCCAAGTAAGATTTTAAATTGGATTCAGGTTTTCATGAAGAAGAAGCTGATCTATGCAAAATTATTTCAACTCTTCACTGAGAGCATTAGAAAACTTTGATCACTTTTCTCAGGAAACCTGTTCTCACCCTTTTCTTGGCGTCTGCTATTCCGCTCAACGTTGAGGGGTCTGCCTCCTTCTCCTCCTTGACCCGTGATAGGAAGGCATTCCATGTCTCTGGCTCTTTTCCTGAGTCTTCGTCATCATCTTCATAGATTTCTTCTTCCCATTCCAGCACTTCGCCACTTTTGTTGGTCCCCATCCTCTCAAGGGTTTTGGATAAGGTTCCTACTTTCTTATTTTTCACTAATATTTTGAATTTTAGTGCCTATAAAGAAACAGTCTGAAATGAGTCAGATGTATTAGCAAGTCATCACTGTGGACTTGAGAAATATCCCAACATACGTACAATAAAGAGAAAGCGGGACTGAGTCTGGGAATTCACCTACAGTAGCAAGGTATGGCAGGACCTCATGTTTTGGGACATTATTCATGCTCATTAAAAACAAGTGACCACAAGTCACTCTAAAAGAAGCTTATCATGATTGGGGGTTACTCTAAGTGATCTTTTCTCATATTTTACAAGTTGCTAAATTTGAGATAGGTTGGAAAGAGCATTGAAATGTTTGTCACACTACTGAAGTTAAATGGTTACAACTTCTGGCAGTAGAAACGATACTCTCATCCAGTATTAAACCAACCAGTGGGATCAGGTATATGAAGATGTCCATCAGCCTGTCTGACTTCTAATATGAATTGCATTCAAAACTTATAAAGCCTCTTCAGTTGTAACCAACTTGGTATCTGCAAACCATCAAATCACGGATGTGACAAACTTTACCACCATCCGGGATGGTCATTCACTCTGAATTTAAGGCCTTCTGATACATTTCTCAACTATCTCCACCCTTTTCAAAAATTCATTAATATATTTGAGTGCCTGCAATGTATGCTACATGCAATACGGAAATATGTGTTCTGAAGTTTCTCCCTAAGGAGACAATAGTCTTCCTTTCTTCCATCAGCCCCACATCTTGATTCTTCTTTATGATATCCCTTACATTACTCTCTAAATTGCAGTTTACAAAAAATGTGTTCTGTGCCCACATGCCAAGGGCACCAGGAATGGTGCTTCCTAAAGGGACACATTTGGGGGTTGTACTTCACCATTAAGGAGTCAAAGTCTTAATTGATCTGTCATGACTCAAGAGTCCATTAACTGTATCCAGTCCTTTCTCATTGCATCAAATTTGCCCTTTCCAGTTCTTTAGTGGACACCTGAATCCTGAATGAGGATGCAAAGCTAATTGCTTTCCTAGTTTTAACTCTGCTGTGGGTTTTTCACGCTTTTGGATGGTGGGTAAGGGGATAAAAACTTATTTAATTGTGAAAGGGTAAAATCTAGTATGCATCCCCACAGCTTCAGAATGGGTATCCTAACTGTAGAGAAGTTTGTTGAGATCTATGGATTTGGGGTTAAAGTTTTAATAAAAGCTTTTTAAATCTTAGGTTGTAGGGCTGGAATAAGGCTAAGGTGGCAAGTTCCCAAGTAATAATCCCTCTCACTGAAGACTGAACACAGCATGAAAAGGGGGACTTTATCTTTAATTACTCATTGATTCCTCAGAGAGCACGTCCTTACTGTAGTGTGGAAGCCAAAACATCAGTGAAAGCTATAAAGTGAAATGCAAAAGAAAAAAAAAAAATCAAGACAGTCAAAGAAAAAAAGACACGCTAATAGAAGACAATGTTCAAAGAGAATTGTTTAAAGTTTTACAGAATTGGATCATGACTCTGAGCTGCATCTTTGGTGTTTCTGTTCAGTTTTGCCACAACTGAACATACTTAGTCTTTGAGCATTTTTTCAGAGGTAGAAGAGCCATGATTTTTCCACTCATCAATTAATTTTTGTTGTCTGTCTCAGTTCTGTCATGTGAGCAGTCATTTAAAAAAAAAAATCTTCACTCATTCAAATGATATAAGGGGAAATATTCAAACACCACAAAAATAATGCTACAGTACCAAAATTGTAGGTACCCCAAAACTCAAGTATTGACTATTAGAAAATATCACTTGGGGAAAAGAAAGCTCACTTATTCGATGGCATTGGGGATTCTGTGTCAGCCAAGGAAAACTAAGGGAAGTGGGAAGATCTTTCAATTTGAGAGGGCAGATCACACTGCTTCCATGCCTAAAGTAATAACGAAACAGATGTGAGCATTTTAAGGAAAGAAAAAACCAAAGAGGTAGTGGGTTCTATATGTTGCTGGGGAAAAGGTAACACTTATTCTGAGATAGACCCATTTGGATCAATCAGTAGGAAGACTTGTGATGACCGAATGAGCAGTTCTCTGGAGCACGAGGAAGAGGACGGAGATAGAAAGGAGCCCAACGGGCTAACATACAAGGGAGAAAACTTACTACCAGTTTGTTGATATTTTGGATATGGATTCTGTTTACAACTTGAGCATGTCATCTCTTTCTTGACCTTTAGCTTATAAAATAATTCAAATTCCTGAATTTTTATATTAAAATGCCTTCATAGTTTGGACCCATGGATGAAGTGATAAAGTACATAATCAAAAAGTGGATTTTACATCTATCTCTGCATTTTTTTCTTTTCCTGCTGCTGTTCTAAAATATCTTGACAAAAGCCACTTAAAGGAGAAAGGATTTACCTCAGCCTACAGGACCATGTTATAGTCCATCACAGCAGGGAGGTCATTACAGCAGGAGCTTAAGAGCTGGTCAGGAAGCATCCACCGTCAGAAGAGAATAGTGACCTCATGCACACTGGTGCTCCCCTTGTTGGTTAGACAGCCCAGGCTTCATTCATAGTTAAGATGAGCCTTCCCAAATTGGTTAATACAAGCAAGTCAATCGCCCTGCAGGAGTACCCAGAGTCCAACCCTCCCAGGTGACTCTAGATTCTGTCAAGTTGCATTAACAAAAGCCACCAGATTGTATGAATGTTTCTTTCTTCACTGACATAACAGAACATTCCTTGGGTAGCACATAGCAACCAGCTTCTCTATGAAATAATCAAAAGCAAGTTCTGGGCTGATCTCTAAGCCTAGGTGCAAAGATGACCGCAGTCTGTTCTTGGTTTTTTCTTATTTTTTCCCTTCACTAAGCTTCTTAGGCCAAGCGTTACCTCTGGAGATGGTAGACTATCTGGAAACTCTTCAAGGATGTCGGAGAGCAGGAAGTCTCCAAAGGTTCTCTGCAGAATGTCGGCCATCACTTCCTGCTGACCAGGGGAGCAGTGGTTCTCTAAGGACAGCACTACTGGATAATCAGAGGTCTAGAAAAGGAACCATTGTTCTGGTTATTCATCAGAACTTCTAAACTCTCCTAATGCAAACCATCTAGACATTTATTTCAAAATTCATCTCCATCTTTTTTAAAAAAAAAAAATATGCATGCTTTAAACTGAAAATTACCTTAGCATTTGACAGAGAAAAGACTTTAAAAACCTATGAAAAGAGGACAACTCTTGTTTGCCTTGAAAGTACAAGCAAAGCCTGAAACACCATCAGTGTGAAATTATTTCAATAAGTTACATAAGGTCTATAGAAAGAAACAGCATATACTTATTAGCAAGAAATTGAAGGCCAGGTCTGGGGCTTAGGCCAGTGGTCCCAGCTACTCATGAGGCTGAGGGAAGAATATTCCACATTCAATGCTAGCCTGTGCTAAAGAGTCCAAAGCTGGCCTGGGCAAGTACCTGAGACCTTGTCTTAAAATACAAAGTAAACATAGAGCTGGAGATATAGCCCATCAATAGCATATTTGCCTAGCATGCAGAAGACCCTGGGTTCAATATTCAGTGCTCAACCATGCCTCCCCAAAACCTCTGTGCAGCTGTTTACACCACCATAGAAACTGCTGTAATGAATTTTTATGGGAAGAAAACTTGCCTAGAAGACTTTGGGTGTTGAAAGTTCCCCAAAGGTTCAGGAAGTATGCTTAGTTACAAAATAATGGTCTCTTTACAACACTTTAGTACATGTGCATCATTGTGCTTGGTTTATATTCATACACACACACACACACACACACACACACACACACACACACACACACACACACACCAAGTATTATATGCTGTTTACTATAAATGGGATTTCCTTTTAAATTTCACTTTCAGTTAGGTCAATTTTTTATTTAAAAAATGTTAATTTTTACTCTGATTTTCATTTTCTGTAAATTTACTGACTCCACTGACTAACTCTCATAGTTATTTGTAGGTTTTGGGATTTTTGTGGGTTTTACATTTCTTATCACGTCACTTGAAAATAGAGACACTTCCTTCATAATTTTAATGGCCTTTATTGATCTATTTTTACGTTTGATACATATTGAGTGTGTGCACACACACATACATGCTTGTGCATACTCTTACCATGGCACATGAGTGGAGGTCAGAGGACAACTCAGAGTTGGTTTTCTCCTTCAGCATGTGGGTTCAGGGCTCTAACTCAGTTTGTCGGGCTTAGTGGTCAGCATGTTTGTACACCGAGCCATCTCACCACCTTCTAGGTCTTGTCCAATTGCTCCTCTCTGTTGTTTGGAGTCTTAGAAAAGTTAGACTTTTACATCCTTGTGAGGAATTTGAATTTTACAAGTGTGCCTATTGCCTTGTGGTGTCTAGTTATACTAAATTAAGTGACGGGTGTCACTCAAACATATAGGAAGAGCATTTGAGGCAAATGGAACCTTGAGTGCAAAAGATTTTAGATGTATCTGAAAAGCAAAACAAAGCCCCAAGTGAACAGGGACAGAGGTCACAGAAAACTAGTCACATGAGGCTCTGTGAGTCAAGGGTAGAGTTTAGCTTTTGTTCTGAAAATCTTCACAAGTGGGCATAATGTGGCCAGTTGCGAAGTCATTCTGATGTATGTGATAGATGAGAAATAAATAGAAAGTCCTGATTTCTAGTTCGTATTTTACAGATTAGGTGATGTAGTCACAGGGAACAGAGTTTATTGAACCTAAATGTTTCCTTTTTGATGCCCATTATAAATAATCACTGAGGAAATTTTAGTTAAAGCTCTTTGACTGTATAACAGTTACGATTTGAAAGAAATCGGCTATGTTAAATTTTTAAAACAGACTATCTGAAGGTACTATCTGAAGCAATTAGCAAGCTTAGAAAAATAGAGCCAAATAATATGTAAAATTCCCTTTAAAATCTCACAAGAGATTACTAAAAATCAGCCCAGATCAGATCAGAGATAGAAAGTGAACTTAGTTCTACTAAAATGTGGATAATCACATCTCTAAGAATTGGATTAGTTGATTTAAATTCCAAAGTGTCCCTCAGAATTCTGTGCTATCATTGTTACAGCAGTAAATAATGTCAGCAACTGAGGTGCTGGATTGTTGATACATTTTATTTTTGTCTTAAAAATAAGGTATTTATAAAATGCTCATTATTTTCTAGATCAATATATCAAGCTTTGGGTTCATAACACACAAGAGAAATAAATACATTTTTAGCATAATACAACATACACACACACAAGACTAAACAAGAAGTCCCATGAACACTCACTACCTTTCACATGGATAAACCTACCTTTAGCTACTAAATACCACATGAATTTTGATACCTATCATAGCTTACAATTTAAAACAGCCCAGATTTAAAATAAGGCCATGCTGCATAGCATTTGGGAGCAGTAAGCTCTTTAAATGCCTGCATCGGAGACGTGCACATACCACGAAGGCGTACTTGTTTATTGTTTGGATAACAGTTTTGAAGAGAATCTTGCTGGTGAAAGTGTGACCATGGTACACAATGGGTTCATTTTGTGCTCCATCCCAGCAGTCAATTTCCAGACAGCGGCAGCCTTTCACGAGGGCACTAGTAAAAGTTAGGCAAAATAGTGTCATACCTAGACCATGAACCATGCGTAGAATAAGATCAAAATGTTCAGACTTTTAAAATAAATGGATAAGCTGATTTGTAATAGAGAAAAGTTTTGAATCCTAGAAACTTGCAACCTTGTGAAATAGAAACACACTCTTCGTGTCTGTCATACATATGGTCTCTGTTCTTCCCTAGTCATACAGGTTACTCTTGGTTGCTCTTATCACAAAGCTAGTATGTACTGGGGTGGGGTGGGGATGGCTGCCTCTAGTTATACCTTTGAAGCCTTTGCCCCCAGCCCAGACACTACTGCTAATGGTGATTGCTACTGGTGCTGACTTTGTTAGAGTTGTAAGGGGATAACGAACAAAGCCTTCTGGAAATTTAAAAATACTTTAGCAAAGTTGTATCTTATTCTTTTCATCACACCAAGTTTTGGGAGGTGAAAAACACGCTGAGAAGCAGAATTGGGGTAGAGAAATCATGGCCACAGCAAAGAAAGAGAGAGCTTGACAGCCGAGCAGCCATGCTTGCCCATCTCACAGCACCTCATGCCAGGACAGCTCAAATCCTAGTCCAGCTAGACAGGCCAGGAAGCCTGCAGCTATACACACCAGGACACTGCACACCCCAGGAAGCCTGCATACCTGCTCATCTATGCTGCTTTGATGCACATCTCTTGGGGGGAAATGTTGAGTGACTGTTTCAGAATGCACCAATTCCACAGCTTTCTCCAAACTGAGGAAAATATATTCCCACTTCTGCTCAGGTCTAAAACTGATTTGATTTTCCATCTATCAAATAAATCGGTTTCTTGATCTACACATAAATTATATCTTGGGTTTCAAAGTCAGTTGTACCCACTGTGTTTAAATGGATTTTCAATGTTCTTACTCAAAGATAGACTGACATTTTAATAAACATATACCTTTATTTAAACGGCGGCAACCGGAGTAGATTGCATTCCATTTTTGCACTGACTTGATAGCAGTGAATGTACACAAACATAGCTGCTGCTACAGTCTTTGGGGACATCTTTGAGTAGTCATTTCATGTCAGTAGGAAATAGGTTTGGCTTTTATCAGAGTTTTACTACATTTCTCGATTTAATTATAAACATTGTTTTACTGGGATGGGGATACAGTTCAGGGGTGGCGATGCTTTGCTAAGATGAACAGAGTCTTAGCTCAATCCTTGGGACAGTAAATCATTCATATGTGCATAATAGAAATAATATGCTTTATATTTCACATGTATACACAGTCGCTTTGAACTAAATATACCTTTCTCCTTTTGTTTTCTTGTGTCCATATCATGACTAAGGGCTAGCATGCTAACACGAAGGCCAATACCACTGACACAGTGCACAGATACAGTCCCACTGCCATTGGCTAGACTCCCTCAGTGTTCATGGGTCATTGGATCCTGAGTTCCACAAGACTGAGAAGCTACACTCTCACACAAACTATCTGATACAGAATCAACTATTCATCGGTGTTTTGTGTTCCTATGAGAAAAGAGCAGGGGCTCTGGTGCCTAAGAAGAAAGCAGACACAACTAAATTACATCCTTGGAAGAGACAATGCTGTATAAAGCCAGGCTGAGTTGAAGCACCAGAGCACTAGAAGACACTGACTCTCGAATGAGTTGAAGCAGTTCTCTTGTCTAAGCATGAAACTTCTCTCTCGGCAGAGAAAAGGCTGAAGGCCAGAAGTATGTTACATCATCTGTTTTCTCTGGGAGACTAATTCTCAGGTGGAGGTGAACTGAATGTTAATAAATTAATAAATGCTCGATAAATAAATGTTAATAAATGCTCTACCATGCACAGCATGGACCCCTACCACAAAGAGGCATTTGATTCAAACATGAGGGTGTGAGAGAGGCTGGTCCCATGTTGTAGTAGCATGGAGAGAGGACCGTTGTCCCAGCATAACATGGCTGTATCAATCAGTAGTTTTCCCAAACAGCATGATCATATGAGAAGGTAAATCTTCCAGGACCAACACTTCTCTGGGTATCAACCTAGTCCCTCTCTGAGGAGCTGAGTTGAGCAGTACTTGAAAGTGCAGTGAGGAAAGACTGAGACTGTGATAACA
This sequence comes from Uromys caudimaculatus, assembly GCA_028551405.1. Lineage (NCBI taxonomy): Eukaryota > Metazoa > Chordata > Mammalia > Rodentia > Muridae > Uromys > Uromys caudimaculatus. Next base: position 9,011,717 of record CM052700.1, on the reverse strand, counting down.
AGTCAATATGCTGCATTCAGGTAAACAATAACATTGTGTGTTCCCTGGGGCGGCTTCAGAAAAAAGAGAATGGGTAGATTTTCTGTGTCCTGGAGGCATCACCAATACAAACTAAAATATTTCTTGGGAATTCTGGGGACTGTGTAATTTTGCAGTGCATACCTCATTACCTAAATGTGTAGCGATGGACTGCTGTGGATAGCCCTGGGGCTGTTTGTATTTTGATGCTAATTCTGCCCTCCTGGGAGGGGCTTCAGACAAGGGGTGAGTTACATACTCATGTGACTTCTTGTGAACCAATCCCCTAATGAATAAAGGAGCCAATCACTGGGCGAGGAGGAGGGACTTCCAGGTTAGAGAGAAGAGAGGAGGAGGAGAGAAAGGGGGTCCTTTTGGAATGGGGACAGCATATAGGTAAGATGTAGCTATTAGAGTCTCCTGGTATCATGGCGGATCCACAAGGATTCGCCACCAGAGGAATCAGATTTTGATAAGGCTTACAAGATTAGGTTTTAGTTGTTGACCCAGAGATTGAGTTACCATTGTTTCTGAGCTAAGTTTGTGTTGCATTGCATTTTCTTTCACATGGCAGCTTGTCTGGGTTCAAGAGAGAAAGATATAGCACCAAAGTGTGGGTTTGCCTGATGTGCACCACAGAGGCCGTAGGGGACTTGAAGCATGGGGCCGGCGTGGTAGCAACCCGCCAGTGGGAACCTAGTGAGCTGGGTGGAGAGATCGTGGAGCTCTGAGTCAGAGCTCCACAAGATAAAAGCAGATTGGCCATTGCATGCCAGTGCATGGCCGGCCAGCCCACCAGGGCTGAGAGAACCAGGGTGTAGCATGGGGAACATGATATATTCCTTCATTTTTTATGCTATTACATTCCTTCTTTTTTAATATTTCCTGCAACAATGGTCCATAATATAAAACTGAAGAACTGTGGTCCATGTCTTCCTGGGTTAAAGGGACATGTCTAGAGGGCTCTGAAAAGGGAATTGCTTAACCGTCATTAATCCCTGCAGAGGCAGCTAAGGTGCTAATTTTAGGATCCTTAAATGGGTAAGTTTGTAGAATTATAAATGAACACACTTCTTGGCTTTAAAGGGTTTTATATATATACACACACACACAAGTACTTGGATTTTTAAGTAAGGAAAGATGGAGCCCTTACTTATACTGTTTTCTAGCGTCCATGAAAGGGCATTTGCTTTGCCCTCCTTTTAGGGATTATCAAAGCAGACTGTGCTGTGCTTTTTATCAATACAGAGTATCTGCTCTCCAGAGCCCTGCTGGACGGTGAACTCTGCCAACATGAAGAACCATCTAAAACATAGTGTGGACGGGAACCTATAACAAAGATTTTTGTCAGCAATATTGAGTCTTGCTGACCCTGTAGGTGGTCTCAATTTCACCCATAACCGAATCAACCTTTACAAAAACCGCACATTCAGAACTTACGGATGAGTCCCTACCAAAAAGGTTTAAATGGTTTTTGCTGTCTGGGGTTGGCCACAATTTTTTCTGAGGCATGTGATCTGTTGTTCCCTCCTATTTGACTCTGGTTCTTCTTTTGAGAAAGAAGGGAGATAATTTCTCATTCACTAAGGAAACATTTTCTTTCTCAGCAGCCATGTTATCTTCAGGTCACTATAAATCTTATAGCAAGTCCTGTTCTCCTTTAGTTTCGACTTCTGCAAGTCCTTCGAGTGGATTTCTGCATGCATTCTAGCATGTATACAAGCCTTTGTGGCATGAAACTCCTAGTTTTAACTTTGTCTCACCTATTAATCATTAAAATCTCCCTTAGATACTGCCTAGAAAATAAGATATACATTATTGTGGTTTTTATTTATGGGAAGTTAGTATTTATTGTGTGAATAGTATATTTTTATTTGTAATTGAATCTTAACTGGAAATGAAAAGCTTTGCATTATGGCTGGGCTGTAGCTTAGTTGGTAGCTGAGTTGGTGGTGTGTGTGTTCACCTTGCACACAGGAGGCTCTGCATCCTATCACCTGTACAACATAAACCACACATGACAGGAAACACTTAGAATCTTAGGACTTAAGGAATAGAGGCAGGAGGATCAGAAGTTCATCCCCAGCTATGTCATAAGTTCAAGGTTAGCCTGGGATATGTGAAACCCTGGTTTGTTTGTTTGTTTGTTTGTTTGAAGGAAAAACCCTCACATTGAGAGAACTCTGGGTGGATTAGAATGTTTAATGTTAAATAAGGTGTTGCTAGGTTTTCCTATTTTAAAGGTAAAGTAGAGACTGTGAAGGTTGTAACCATCACAGGATGAAGAGGGGAGAGGAAGAGGACTAGGAACTCACATACTGATTCTAAAACACGGTTTTGATCATTCACTGAGAGCAAAGACATTGGAAGGATGCACTAAGATCTATCGTCCACAGGCGTCTGAAGAAACAAGGGAGGGCCTACAACTGAACACAAACTGATTCTTCTCTCAGTTGATTGAAACAGTTCTTGCATTCAGCAATAATTTTCTGTATGTCTGGATACATGCACTTTGAACTTGTCTGTTTAAACAATTGGAATAGTATCAAAATGTCTACCATAGGGTGTAATTAGGACTATCCACTGATTTCTACATTATTAAGATCTTTGAATTCCTATATTTACTTAGATTTGAACTTAGAGATACATTGGCATTTGTTTATAATTTTGTTACTATAGGATTCTATCCTCCCTACCTATAGCTGTTTCCTTAAACAATACAATACAATCTCATAGCTTTAAATATTACCTATGTGCTAATGGCTTTCAACCATGTTTTTTCCTTGCCTGATGCTGTCTACTTGACAAAGGCCTTAGAGAACAAATTGGTTTCACAAACTCAGCAAGGGAGACCTGGAGATCTTGATTTCACCTCACATGCCACAATAAGCCTTTGGTGTAAACACCAACACTCAACCAACCATGTCCCTACACACTTGCTTATCGGGCCAAGTAAGTCATACGGCTTTCCACATACCTGTTAAGCCTCCTCAAAGCATCTTGTCATCTTGGCTGCTGGCCCCTGGCCTCGTCATCCATAGTCATCACTCAGCCTGCTGCATCTTCCCTACTTCTAGAGTGTCAAACTGTGATACTGTCTCAAGAAAAATCTTGTCTGGTGACTCCCCTCCTTCTCCATGATCAAAAAGACCTTCACAATCTGACCTTCCCAACATCAGGCCCAGCCCCCCATTTTTTACTGCACTCTTACATCCAGATAGTTTTGTTTTCCAAGATTTGAACATTCCAAGTACTTGCCACTTCTGCCTTAGATCCTTCCATGGCTCCCCCTTTACCCTCAGCCAGGTTGGTTGAGAAACCTTTTCTGACAATGTGAAGGTGACACCATGCTGTTCGGCTCATCTTTCTTGTCATCCTCTTCAGCCCCCACAATATTCATTTACCTTTTCTATCTGCCGACCGCCATGAATTTGTATGAGGCCTCTAAACGCTCATTCCCCACTAGATCCCTGCTGACTAAGCTGGCCCCGGTTTTAACAGCAGGCTGTCTTGTCGGATGAAAAGGTGAAGACATAGCATGGGCTGCTGTAATCTATATAAATGAAACATGCTGATCCATAAAAATCACTATGCAGAACACCAAACCACACAACTTAGTATATTTATGAACTGGTTTTTCTTAGAACACTGGGCCCTGGTATCTAGTAATTGATACTGACCACCTTCATTACAATCTAGTGTATTCTAAATAAGCATTCAAAGGTCATATTTTCCTATAAGAAATGTGCACGTTGTTCAAGAAGCTTCAGATGGTGTAGACCCATGGGGAGGTCAACTGGAAGGAGCAGAGGGGAATCCTGTGGTGCTAGCTAGCACACACAGTTTGTTAGACTGCTGTTTCATGAAGGAACCATCAATACAGTGGCAAACTGCATTCCCTATTCCCTGTAAATTCTGTTTTCATGTGCAATCTCCTTGTTACTCAGCACTCTCACCGACTTAGTACCAGCAAGTGCTTTAAATGTAAGAGTCTAAAAAGTCAAAATAGTTGTAATGGCACATAATAGGTAGGATACACTGAATAGGCAGAGGCGAGAGGATTAGGCTTCAAGAGCAGCCCAGACTACACATTCTAAAGGCTATAAAGATAGCACAAAGGTGAAGAGCAATGTTGTTTTTGCAGGGGACCTGGCTTTGATTCCCCGTTCTTACATTCAGTGGCTCACAATCGCCTCTAACTCCAACTCCATGGAGACTCTACAACCTCTTCTAGTTTCTGTGAGCACCTACCCACTTAACCACATAACCATACACAAGGGCATACACATAAACTTAACTTAAAATGGAAATGAGCTTTTTTTAAAAAAATCAAAATATTAGGATGGACCCAAGCCCCTTACACATATGTAACAGTTGTGCAACTTGGTCTTCATGTGGGATCTCTAACAGCAGGAGCAGGCAGGGACTGTCTCTGACTCTGTTGCCTGCCTTTGGATTCCTTCCCCCTGACTGGGCTGCCTTGTCTATCCTCAATAGAAGAAGATACACCTAGTCCTACTGTATCTTGATATGCCAAAGCAGGTTGATATCCATGAAAGGCCTCCCCTTTTCTGAAGAGACGGGGTGGGGGGGATAAGGAGAGAGGAGAGGAGAGGGAGGGACTGGGAGGAGAGAAGAGGGGGTAATCTTCAATAGGGATGTAAAGTAAATAAATTAATGAATAAAAATTTAAAAATTAAATTGAATTTTAAAAAGAATCAAAATAAATACCTTATATATCCCCAAATGTCACTTGGTCCCATTATTTGATCAGATATCAGATATGTGTTGTGAGACGACGAAATAAAATAATCTTTTAATGGATGATTCATATCCTGGTACACTGCTTTACACTGCTCTTTAAACAACAGACATTCTGGTGAAAACATGTATCTTGCAAAACCTTCAATTGACATCTGCCGCTCATTCTTTACTATAAAAAAATAAGTAGGAAGGATGCAGAGATACCATCAGTAACTTACAATTTTTATGTCTAATTTCTAAACCTACTTATGAAATAGAAACGTAGAATCAATATTAATCTACCTCTAAATCCTTTTGGGAAATAAATTCTTTTTATCTGTGCATGTGCCTGCATCTGGTTATCTGCGTGTATACCTCATTCATGCAGGTACCTGCAGAGGCTGAGAGGGGGTACTAGATCCTTTGTAACTGGGGCTACAGATGGTTCAATCATCATGTGGGTGCTGGGAATCCAACTCAGGTCCTTAGACAGAGTAGCAAGTGCTCCTAACCGCTGAGCCATCTCTCCAGCTTTGAGAAACAAGTTTTTCTAGTTCATTTAGTTTGACCATATTAACAGCCACACATACATTATTTTATTCCTTTTGATATTGTTTGACTTTACAAATATATACGAGCATATCTGCTACAGAGGAATGAGCTTCTGTGTCTGGATAAGCCTCCAAGAGCAGAGCATTGTGATACCACAGTCTGTGCCCTGCTAACTTTGGTCATGGAGATACAAAGCTCTGATTAGCTTTCTTTTTGTGCTTTATATGGAAAGATTCACATAGTGCATCTTTTTTAAGATTTTTCAATTTTTGATTTATGTGCATGTGCACACATCAAAACGTATGTGCACGAGTACACATATATGCTTTTTAAAGATTTTCTTTCGTGTGTGTGTGTGTTGTGGGGAGGGGGATGTGTGCACATGTGCATGCCCGTGCACAAGTGCGTGCATGCCTATATATATATATATATGTGTGTGTATGTGTGTGTGTGTGTGTCTGTGAAGGCCAAAAGAAGGTATCAGATCCCCTATAGCTGGATTTATAAGGCAGTGTGGGTACTGGGACCTTATCTCTGGTTCTCAGCAAGAGCAGCAACTCTACGCCATTGAGCCATCTCTCCAGCCTAGTGTGTGAGGTTTTTTTTAATGCCTGGTTTTCTTTGTTCTCTTTGTGAGATGTATTCCTGTGCCTGCAGCCAGTGGCATGTGGCTCATTCCCAGAGCTTCCAAAGACTTTCATCGGATGAGTGTGCTTTGCTTCATTTGTGCGTTGCACCTATGAGCATGTGATGTCATATGAGAAGCTGCCACAAACAGGACTGATGTAAACAACTGGTACATATCTCAAGGAGTGATCATTCATTTGTGCTCCATGCAGGACAGACTCCGATGACCTATCACTAATGATCTCTGAACGTTTTACCCACTTAATACACACCAAAACTCTTGCCGTGTGCTCTGGATTCAGAAAGTCAGGGTCTGAATTTGTTTGTTATGTGACATGGAAGATGCTGGTTAATCTCTCCCAAGGCATGAAAGGTGGTTACCAGAAAGCTCACCCCATGTACAGAGCTTTTAGCTCTATTAATGTCCAGTGCTATTATTGCTGTTGACTTGTTCAGCTCAAAGGGAAAAATAGAAAAGCATATTCGTTTTGGACTAAAGTTGGGCCTTTCATTTTAGAGTGTAAGCCTTTCATTTTAGGGTGTGGGCCTTTCACTTTGACTAGTCTTCTGGTCCTTTTACTTTAGACTAGAGTCTAGTCCTTAGAAACCAAGTCAATTTCTAGGAAGTAGTCCTTCGGAAGACAAAATCTACTATGCATAATACTAATATTAGCTTTGTTTACAAAAGGAGAATAAATAAAGTGAAGGAAGCAATAGAAGCCCAAACATAAGTGCTAAGTAGCCATTACAACAGATGTTTCATAAAAATATAGTGATACATAAATAAATATAGTAATATAAAAATATAGTGATATACGTAAGTCATGCAGTGTGTATGGCAGAGTGGAAATGGAAAGAGAGCTTTCAAAACTGTCACTGGAAGAAAAGTAAACTAAAACAAATCCTGCTGTTCCTATTTTAGCCAAAAAATAAAATCTAGAGGAAAACACCTAAAATTTTACACTCATTAAAACCGTTTCAAAGCCTCGTAAATTCACGAATATGGAGATGTTTCAGAACAAAAGCACCATGCAACATAACAGTGATAGTTTGCATTAGTTTATTCATTGGATTTGGCCTGCAGTCCTTTTGAACTCTTGAATAATTAAACAAATGCATTTAATAATGAATATGAAACAAGGGACTAGGGAGATGGCTCCTTTGATAGTGTTTGCTGTTCCAACGTCAAGGCCTGAGTTCAGACTCCAGCACTCATGTTAGAAATAAAAAGGCATGCCTCAAATCCCAGCACTGTGAAGGCAAAGGGTCACAAGCCTGGCCAAGTTAGTGACTTCCAGATTCTGTGAGAGACCCTACATCAGAAAATAAGGTGAAGAACAAATGGCAAGGCACCCAGCATCAACCTCTGTCAGCACATATGCACACATGAACTCGTGAGCATGCAGTAAGGAGATACAGTAGAAATCAAAACCATTTCATGCCACTGAAAACCCCTAGAGCAAGAGCTCCCAAGATGGCTCAGTAGGCAAAAGTACTTGATAGGCAAGCTTGAGTTTCATCCCTGGAACCCACAGTAAAGGGAGAGATGAGAACCAACTCCTGAAAGCTGTCTTCCTACACACACATGCTCACACACACACACAAACACACTCACTCACACACACACATACACAAACACACACACACACACACACAAACACACTCACACACACATAAACACACACACACACACACAAACACACTCACACACACACTCACACACACATACACAAACACACACACTCACTCACACAAATAAAATATTCTACCAATACTTTCTAAAACTACCAGATTGTAATGAAAATTAATCTCTGTGGATTTTGAAAGGCAAATTTGGCACACAGGAGATGAAATCGGAGAGTTTAGCAATATTGAGGGCTGTAAGATCAGAACTACATTGGCTGAGACTAAACTGATCAGCGATTACACTGAAGTCTTGACTGCATATGACATTGTCTACAATGGGTAAGAATTCAGATGCTGAAAGGAGAGAAACTGCAATGCCCCAATTAAATGAAAATCCCGCCCCACGGTGTCGATTGCTACCCTTTTGTATGTGTAATTTACCAGCCAGAGATAACAGGGCCAGTATGACTCTTTTATAATGTTCACTAAGTACTCATCTGCAAGTGACTGTTTCTAGCCCACAGCAACCTAAAGGGTTTGAGCCAGACCATCCATCAACTCGAGATGTCCTTAGAGAAAGCTTGCTATTATAAAAAGAAGAAAAGGTCAGCCGAACTTTCCAGCTAGTGCTGGTGACAAAGCTGTTAGCTGCTCTACCCACTGATGCAAGTTCTGTATGTTTCTGCAAAGGCAACAAAGGTCAGCAATGCTCAGGCCAAGTTGGGGCTAGAGCAGTACTTCATCATGTCAGCGCTGCGTGCACCATCCTCCCACTAGGCACAATGTTGGCCTGAAGTTCCAGCCCTGACTCTGGCCTACAAGGTCCTCCATGATTTGCCTCTGCCTGCTGTCTCTGAAACTCCCCTCCCCCACATGCCTCAAGTTCTAACCTCCCTCATCAGGGAGATTCTTCTTGGCGTAAGATGGTAATTAACACAGAGACTCTCAACCAATCAACATGCAAAGAATAAGCGCTTGTGGCAATCCCCAGCCCTAAATAGGACATACGTTATCATGCCAATCCCCATAAAGCTCAAGGGATCTTTGGGGGAAAAGGGACGGGAAGATTGTCAGAGCCAGGGGTGGTGACATCAAGAAAAGACCTTTTTTCAGGCACGAGACAGCTATGTATGTGAACATGTGCCATCCAGTAAGCCCACTGCCACAAACTCCTGTTCCTCTGACACACACACATGGTGACAAACTGCCCCGCCACATGGGTGGAGCAACAGGGCCAATCATGGGCCGAGACATCTAAAAACATGGGCCAACACCAAGGTCTTCTTGTTAGAAGCTGCTCGTGTCAGGTGTGGGGTACAGTGATGGAAGCCAGCACATATGTAGACAACAGTGTTGATCAAGGGGCAGACCACGATTTTGTACATGTGTGTCCATGTAATTCTCACATAGCCATTTCACAGGCTCATATTTTCTTATTTAAGCATATTTAAATAGCAGAATGCATAAAATGGCAGACTGCCTATAGTTGTTTTGTTTTATTTCGCTTTTTGTCTTCATTATACACATCATGCACACACACAAACACACAAACACACATACTTTATTACTTTACATATATATTATATATATACATACATCTATACATATATATGTATATATATACTACTTTAGAGTGTGTGTGCATATATGTATGTGTCTGTTCGTGTATGTGCACACGTGCACGTGTATATGTCTGTACAAATGTGTATGTGCATACATGTATGTGCAATGTGTGTGCACATGCGTATGTATGTGTGTGTGTGTCTGTGCGCTGGTGTCATGGCCTAATTGTGGAAACCCAAGAATATTTTACAGGAACAGTTCATTCTCTCCTTCCACCATGTGGGTTCCGGGGATCAAACACAAAAGCAAGTACTTTCAACAGCTGAGCCGTCTCAATGGCTCTTCAAGATACTTCCCTTTATAGGCACTGGTAATAGAACTGTCATCTTGCTTTCAGTCAAGGATCTGAACACTTCAGAAGTTCAGTTAAAAGAGGAGATGTGGCCAACCCAGTAAGGATGGGCGCCATTGCTGCGTGTTATCACTTCAGGAAAAACAAAATGTGTATAAATTCCAATGAAAAACAACATGTATACTTCCTAGGAGCTCATCCACCCCCAAATTTTAATTTGATGCTCTGTAATTTACAAGAGCTCTTTCCAAATGAATAGGCTGACAGGTTTTAACCGGTTTTAACCATAAGCAGCTTACCTTCTTCAATGGGCTCGTACTTCTGGATAATCTCCTCTGAAATGGACTGATCCATCTCCATTTCATACTGTTCTTGGGTTAGAAACTCAATCAGACTTTTCTCAGAAAGAATTTTCCTATTTTCAGTATACGTGTTGAAAATCTCAGTAATTTCTTCTCTATGTACAATACACCGATAAATGGCTCTAAACTCTTCGATGGTGATTCTTCCTTGGTTCTGTCTGTCATTTTCCTACTTAAAAAAAATGACTGGTGGGATCACACTGGAAGAATGGGAAACACAAAGGAAGTGTCACAGTATTTGTATGTGAGATGGTGATTCATGCAGGTTAACACTCACCTTCCTGAAGATAAAATGCATTAACCTGCGGGGGTGATACCAAAGTCAGGAAAGGTTGATCAGAGGTCAAGGTCAAAGGTTAAGACACAGAGAAGGTAGGGAGGGCTGTGGGGCAAGACAAAGACTGTAAATTACTTTTCAATTATGTATTTCCTTGGTGTGGTCCATTCCACTTCAGTTCCTTTCCTAAACCAAGCCAGGCCAAGGTCATATGTTCACGACTCATAGCCTGGACTATAAATGTCAGACACATTCAGGATCGTGGTGGACTGTGGAGGCTGCAGTCATTAAAAAGCTCCTTGAAAAGAAGTCTCAGCAATTATTATAGGGTTTGATAGAGAAACAGACCAGATGGGTTCTACCAAGAAAGAGTGGGTTTATCTGGCAGTTGTGAGAAATTTGTATTTAGACCCTTTGAGATAAAAGATAAGGATGCAGGCTGGGCTCAGGTTTTAAAAAAAAAAAAAAAAAAAAAAAAAAAAAAACCCAAATAAAAAAACAAAAAAACCACTCTGAGGTTCTGAAAATAACTAGCCAAAGTATTAACGTAGGGCTGGGGCCACAGTCAGCTTGTGGATGTTTACACACACACATGAGGCTCTGATTTTAATCCCCAGTACCACATACATTTACATAAGCAGTACAGGTCCATAACTGAAGAATATGCCTATGAAAGCACGTGGAACGGAATGAAATTCAAGGTCATCCTTATCTACACACAAATTCAAGGACAGAGACTGGCTACGTGTGACGCTGCCTCAAAATACTAATTAATCAAAATTCCAAAAAAATTAAAAAGGAGAAGCAGTATGATGGTTAACGATGGGAAGAAAACTGCAGAAAATGGAGTCTCAAGTAGGAAAGGTAAACACACCATAAAAACAGTTATCAGGGAAATTACAAAAGAATTCTGAAGGGCTTGAAGTTGTGAGGTGTATAATCACAGTAGCAGCATTATATTACAAATGAACAAACAAACAAACCAAAAACCCCACAAGAGAACAGAAAGTTCAACTGAAGACTCACAGTTTCAAAAAGAACTTTCTTTGAAAGTATACCCACTCTCCATTGTAAATGAGGGTCATGTGGCTGAGGTAAAACCTGACAGGGATGACTTTGTCTTTCAAATTCCAAAGTGTGGTGGTACTATTGGATGCACAAATTAAACTCACTGAGTTTCTTATTTTTACCTGAAAAAGAGGCATAGATAGCCCCACCCAAGCCTGCAGGCTGCTGAGAGAATGGAAAATATACACCAAGTTGTAGAACTGAACCAAGTGACTGGTCAAGTATTATCTACGTCTGCTCCCTGACACCCTACAGCCAGGCTGCGTCTCATCTTTTGAAGTTTTATCTGTGAAGTATGCACCACTGGAGAAACCCTGAGGTATGACCGGAGACAAGCACTCTGGAAATCACCCTTTCCTTTCACTGGGAAGACTTTACAGGTTGGGGGCAGGGAGCGGTATCAGAGATATCTCTACAAAAGCATGTAAGAAACAATCTGAGCTGGGAATGAAAAGGGAAGGGCACCCAGTCAGTTCAGAGTGGGGTGCTGTCCCACCCACATAAGAAGCCCCTTAGAAAAGCATTGCCCAGCTATTGTGCCAACAGAAAAGGGGATGGGACAAGTTTTGGAGCGAAGCCACTATCTGTGTTTCTCATCTCGTAGCCTGAGTCTCAAGGGTACTGGAAAAGATGCAGCACCTTAAAATTAAGTAAGCTCAAAATTAAACATCTTGTCACTTAGTAAACTAATGGTTCCAATAATCGGTTTTGAATTCTAGAATTTGAGGTCCTGAACAGTGAATATTTTTAAATTAAAATAATTTTGTTGTAGAGACCAGTGCCACTCAACTCTTCATTAAAAATCTTAATTAAAAATCAGTAAAATTCAAAGTGGGCCTGTACTCAGAAAAATTTTCCTTATACTCAATTATATAAAAACTTCTAGATGTTTTACCTAGATGTTACTCACCGAGTAACACACGTTTTGTTACATTCAATCAAGACACCATACCTCAAATGTCCTCTGCTGACTTTATTTTTTTAGTGGTTTTTTTTTTTTTTTTTTTTTTTTTTTTGTAAATGAAAAGTTGCCATTTGATATGTTAAAAAGTTGGAACAGAGACCAAACAAAATCTCACAAATCCACAGAGTTGATTCAACTAATCCATACCGAAAGACAGTTGTGGCTCCCAAATCAAAGTACCAAAGTAAAAGCTACAGAAGATAATCAGGATTGTACCATAGAGCCAGGGCGGGAAGGGGAGGGGGGCGTGGCTAACAATGAGGAGAAGATTCAAGCCTTAGGTTGAGATATAGAACACCCGACTTTCAGTATTGCCGTATTAGTATGTCCCCTGTAGAGTCCCAAGATGAAAACCTGATCACTTCACCCCCTTTTCAACTGTCTGGATTCCCTTGTCTTTGTGACACCCTACATATACTGTGTACATATTGTCATAGGACCCTGAAGATGTCAGTGGCAGTCTCTGCTCTGACACCCTGTACCTCACACAGTAGGTCCTCTGAATTAGTTAGTTTACACAGAACAGGTACTCTGTGTGGTAGAAGTTGAACTCTTGGTGTGTAATGTCATTCTTCGACTTCTTAATCTGGTAGAGTCTGCTAATCTGTAGAATTTGCATGTTCTGTCAATGCTTTTTAAGGGACAAGTATATTTAGTTATTAATATGACCCAGCCAGCCCCCCAATAATCAAGGCAGAGGCCTATGCATTTTTAAAATCAGCTTTAGCATAATCGCTGAGGAATTACCACTAACCTATTTCTCTATTCACTAGACTGTGAATTCCCAGCTGTGCTCCCCCAAGTGCTCGCTGTTAGAGTTTTGCTGGGTTATTTCTGTTCCATCAGCTTGTCCTCAGGGTATTTCACTTGGCCACGTGCTCCTGGTCCATCTCGTCTAATGGAGACGTCCTGTTCTCTCCATCTTCTTTCTCCTTTAGTTTCCTCTTCCTTTTCCTCTTTCTGTGGTCCCTACCTGTGATTCCAGCTCAGTAAATGAAACCCTGCCTACCTTTATTCTCTCCAATAAAATTGGCTGTAGCCACTTTTATTTAACCAATGGCCTTAAATCAGGGGTCAAGATTTACACAACAAAAGCTGGTGTGTGTGAAAATCTGCTCATGGGGACAACCAGATCTTGGGGTCTAGAATTTAGCGTTTGTATACACAACACCAGTCCAACCCCCAATAATGTTCTAGCTCTGTTACCCAGGTTGTATTAAACATCCAACTCTGTCAATGAGTTTATTTCTTATGTTCTTGTTATTTTAAAGAGTACTTCACTGAGGGTATTCAGAATCTTATCATTCACATAAAAGTTTTAGATTTACTAATAGTTTCCATGAATTTAAAAAATGTATATTTTAGTACATTTATTTGTGTGCGTATCTAGGCATGTACATACTATTGCATACATGTGGAAATCAAAAGATAACCCTTAAGAGTGGGTTCTTTTTTTCCACCTTGTGGGTCCTGTAGATTACTAAACTCAGATGAGCAGTCTTGGTCCCAAGCTCTCTTACCCAATGAGCCACCTGGCAGACATCTAACAGCCGACAGACCCCTAATAAGGAGAGAAAAGGAAAATCCCAAGGAGCTAACTGGTGGACTGAGAATCTCACACATAAAGTTCTCAGAGAGAGTGAGTGTATATCTTGTCCCAGTAGATCACCAGCAAGTGAAGGGATAGAGAAGACTCTTCTGCTGTCTTCTAGGGAGTGTAAGAGGAGAGAATGTGAAGGAACAAGGTCAGAAGCCACAAACAGGTCAACTAGGCACAGTGAAAGTGGCTGAATGGGTCAAGGTTGTGAGTTTGTGAGTAGAAGTACCTCTACCCAGGTTCGAAATTTCAGTTAATCCCTCACTGCTACCAGTTTATTCACCAAAAAATATTTGGTATTTTCCTAGTCAAAAACGTTTATGATTGTCCATTGCCTATGAAAGGAAACTTAAATTCTAAGGTCTACGCTTTAAGATTTCCACTAGCAAGCCAGGTGTGTTGACTCAGGCCTATAATCTTAGCCTTTGGAAGGTAGAGGCAGGCAGATTGAGAGTCCAAGTTCATCCTCAGTTGCAGGAGGAGTCTGAGGCTTGCGTGGACTGCAGGAAACTGTTGGAAATTAGGAGTAGAGAGGGGGAGAAGGCAATGAAGGCTTAAGAAGAGGAGAGGGAAGAGGAGGGGAAGGAGGTGAGAGGAGAGGAGGAGAGGGGAGATCAGGGGACTGCGAAAAAGGAAGAGGAGGAAAGGAAAGGATGGAAAGATGGGAGGATAGATAAAGGCAAGAAAAGGAAAGGTAGAGAAAAGCAGAGACGAGAAAGAGAGACTGGCCTCCGTCAGGTCCCAAGCAGCTTTTCTCCCCCCTCCCCTCCCCATGGATCCTCCTCCAGCCATGTTTGATTCCTTTCTATTGACCGAGCTCTCATGCTGTGCACTGCATGCACATGGCTTCTCATTCTTTGGTCTTTAAAGAATGCCACCTCCACATCTTCTAGTCTTTCAGGTTTTCTGGAACATTCATCCAAACCTACTCAAGAGTAAGTCCAGGATTCCTTTCTCTCCAAAGAAAGAGCCTTCCTCTTTGCCCACAGTGCACACTTTCTAAAACAGCTATGGCTTTATCATGGGTTGCTAATTGCCTAGAGACTATGAAGACCTAATTCCTGTAGTAACAAATTCTTAAAATAAAAAAAGATATCATTTCATACTTGACTGACAAGCAGAAGTATGATCGAAGACTAGGTATGGGTAGTGAAGTCCCATGTAATATTGCTTATAAAATATTATAAGGCTATAAATTAAAGACCATTAAAAGTCAAAGCAATAAATCTTTTTGCAAAAGTATAATAAAAAACAGTTTAATAAATTTTTACTCAAGCCACGACTCAATAATTCATCTTGTAGAAAGAACTTTGGAACATATTGCCAAGATCATAAACTTAAATGTTTTTTACCTAAATTTGTAATAAAAAGTCACCTTGTAAGACAATAAATTTATGCCATAATCTATGTCAGCTCTTTAGGAAATCAATACATTCTGAGTAATTCCTAACGCGACTTCATTCACTCCTTACAAAGTGCATAGTCTGTACATTGGACAAGTCGTAAATGTCGTTATATACGACTACAACAATCCTGTGGGATTAATATCCCCATTTCACAGACTAAGAAATTTGCTTAGGAGATTTATGCTTTGCAAAAACAGTAACTAAGCCTAAAATCTCTATACATTGAGGCTCTGCCAGATTTCGGTCACCCAAGTCATTGTTGTTTCATTAGATTTACTTCAAAAGTGGACTCATGAAGAAAGAAAAATTTAACAATTGGAGTTAAATGAGAGTAGCTGCTCTGGACTGGAGAGATGGTTCAATAGACAAAGCACTTGTCAGGCCAGTGTGAGGACTGGAATTCAGATGGCTAGCACGCACCCAGAAAGTTGGGAGGGTGTGACAGACCACTGAGAGTCCCAGCTCTCAGGAAGCACCTTTCTCCTTTCCCACAGTGCATAAGAGAGCCATGGATTTATCAAGGGTTGCTAATTGCCTAGAGACTATGAAGACCTGTGTCCTGTAGTAACAGATTAGGAAGCAATGATACAGGGTTCCTTAATCCCAAATCTCAGGGAGCAATGGCGAGGAGTTCTCCAAGCAAGCTGATTTGTCAGCCTAGGAGAATCTGAAATCTCAGGGTCAGTGGAAGGTTGCTTGCTGCCTTGGTAAGTAAACTGCTAAGTGATCGAGAAGATACCATTGTCAACCTCAGACTGCTACACACATGTGCACACATGCAAACATGCACACACACACACACACATGCTCGAGATACATACAAGCATGTGCCAAAAAAGACTTGAGTGCTCAAGATGATTAATCTGAAGACATACACAAAAATTCAGCCAGACAATACACATTCCTTAAGTTTTCATTTAATCAGCCTTGGAATGTCAGTTTACCTAAGACAACAAAGTATCAGAAAGCTGAGAACTGCTATCTTAGGTAAGTTTACCACAGCACCACTATTGTTTCCAAAGTTCTCAGGGTCATGGGGTCATTTTTTAAAGTTTTTTTTTTTTTTAACTGTGTTCTAAGCATATTCTGGCTCTAATTTTTAAAAATTTTACATTTATATATTTATGTGGGTGGGTGTGTATCCCAGCATATATGGAGGACAGAGGACAACTTTTGGAAAGTCAGTTCTCTGCTCCTTCCACGAGGGTTCCATCACCCAATGAACCATTCCCACTGGCCCTTCTGCCCTGAATTTTATATGTTACTGTTGTCATAGTAACACCAAAACCATTTCACCTAAGAAAATGAACATTAGACCTGTCCACGACTAAACAGTAAAATTTTCATTCTTTGGTAACTGTTGACCATACTGTAAAGTTCTTTTAATGTGGGGGGTGCTTTACTCAACCCTGATTTAAATCATCTGTGTCTGAGAGAAGCTCCAAAGCAATATGAGGACGTATAGATAATGTCTACAACCGTTCACAGTTGATGTGCTTTATAAAATACATTGCTGTCTCCATATTTATTGCAAGTAGATCAGGAGGGACGTGACTTTCTCCCTCTTAGGACATGCTAGGGTAGAAAACCCTAGCTGTAAAAAATCTTGGGAGAGGAGGTACCTTTTCTGTCCAGATGTGAATTTAGACATGAGCTGATTTCTCATATCCAAAAAAAAAAAAGTATTTGGAGGCTCATTATCTCTAACTATCTAGATTAGCCAACCTAGCATTTTTTTGGTCTAATTCTCAAAAAGAAAGCTGTCAGCTTTCTAGGACAAAGTTCAACTGAAATCCATGGCTTCTTGCTTTATTCATTATCACGCCCTCTGATACATAGTGAGAGAATGGAGCCAAAATCCTTCGTGCTAGCTCTTTAAGCAAAGAAACCTCAGTAGAGTTTCTCCCTTGGAATAAGTGAAATTCAGGTAGTTCTCCAGGTTGCTCATTCTTAAAAGAAAAGCAAAGTATTCCATGATAAGCACTTACACAGTTTAGTCATGGAGAGCAACAGACCCTGCCGCAAGGGTTCTGAGGCATGAAGCTGGCTCTCTTTACTTCTCCTTCATGTTGATCTTGATTTCTATTTCAATTTTCCCCCTAACAGAGCCAGAACCTCCAAATTCTCCAAAGACATCAAACTGAGCTTCATCAGTAGGGAGCTGAGCACTATTACCAGGTGGTTTTGTTCATCTGATGTGCGTGTTCCTGAGACAAGCCAATGAATGCTGGAATCTTTGTCTTCGAGCCTGGTCACCTCTGGAAGCCACTGGGCAGTTCATCTGGGCCACTCTAGGGCTTGGGTCATCATTAAAGCATAAAGCAAAGAGTGTTCTTATCCCATATTTTGTACACTTCAATGATCACCCACTCTTCCACCATGTCATCAAAGGCCGATTCCTTGACAGCCATGGCATCAGATCAGATAAGCTGGGAGGGGTTGGGCAATCCTGGGGTCATGTGTTATAGGAGTGTCATGGAGGCTACAGGTTGGTTACAAATTGTTTAAATTACACTGCTTGGGCAAAACTGACATAAAACATTTACATACTTTGGCTCAGTGGGACAGCTCATCGGGTAAAGGAGCTTGCTACCAAGCCTTACAACCTGAGTTCAATCCCCAGTACCCACATGGCAGAAAAAGAAAACTGACCCTCCTCAAGGTTATTTTCTGACCTCCACATGTACACTGTGGCACATGTATAACACACACACACACACACACACACACACACAAATAATTGTAAAATTTTTAAAAGTTGATATATCTTTCACACACATAGACATACACAGATACAACTTAATAAACTAGGGGATAACTATAAAACTAATAAGTGAATATGGTGAACACCATATATATGTCCATTCCATTCAAACGTGTTCTTCTGCCCTGTGTGTGTGTGTGTGTGTGTGTGTGTGTGTGAGAGAGAGAGAGAGAGAGAGAGAGAGAGAGAGAGAGAGAGAGAGAGAGAGAGAGAAAACAGCCAATATAAGATCTACTCATCAAATCTATGACTGTAATGCAATTTCACATATTACAAACAATCTCCCATAAGCATACCTCAAGGACCTTTTCATATTGTAAACTGAGGCTGTACCTTTTGACCAACACTAGCCTACTGCTTCCCATACTGGTCCCTCCTAACCTGCACTCCACACCCCTTTGATCCTGTGAATTTGAAAATCTCATATTCTTCTCATCAGTAAGACCATGAAGTATTTTATCCCTTTGTCTGACTCCTTGCCCCTAGTTCCCCTTCTAGGTTTGCTTATGTTATTGTGAGTGGGAGAAGGCCTTTCTTTTTCCAAGGTGAATAGTAGCCCATAGTATAGATATGGCATGGTTTCTTTAACCAATGCTAGATTGATGACCACCTCAGCTGCTTCCACGTCTTGGCCATCTATGCACTGCAGTAAGCTTGGGAATTCAGGGCAAACTCAGTGTGTTTACAGACTTCTTACAGAAGTTCTACGTTCAAGTTTTTTGGGTCTTCTCCATGATATTTTAGACAATGGCTGCAATGATTTACATGCCTATTAACAGGACACAGGATTTACTTTTCTCCAGAGCCTTACGAATATTTGCTATAATGCACACATATGCATGCATCATTCCACCAGCCGTTACATGTCTCCCGTGGTTTGCACTGCCCTAATGGCTAGTTTAGTTTTCAGTTACCTGTTGGCTATTTACATATTTTTTAATAACTACACACAGTCCCTTTATTTATCTTTGAAAATTATTTTCCATTTTCCTCTACTGCATTTTGTGACTTCTTTGTGTGTTTCAGATATTAGCTCCTTAGCAGATATGTAGTCTGTAACTATTTCTTCTCACTCTGGAGTTTGCTTTCTTGGTTTTTTCACGTCTTTTGCTATGCCAAAACCATTAACTAAGTGTAATTCCATTATCTTCTTTGCCTTTATTTCCTGTGTGTTTGTTCTAAAAACCAATACGAAGACTGATGTGAAGAGGATTTTTTCCTAGGTTGTCTTCAAGAACTTTTCTGGTTTGGGGTCTGATATTTACATCTCTAATGTATTTTTAATGGCGTTGGTGTGCACCCTTAGAGTGCAGTTGTAAGCTTTGTATGTGGATGCCCACTCTGCTTCCCAGTGCTGCTCATGGAGGAGAATCTCTTGCGTTGAGTGTGTGTGGCACTCCTGCTGAAGATCACTGACTGCGTAAGAATGGTTTATTTCTGGGATCTCCATTTTATTTCCTTTGCTTATACGCCTATGTAATGTCCATCCTGTAGGCATAATGATATTGTATACTGTGCACTGTGTGAAGATGAAAATGTTGATTTCTGTCTCCCCTGTATCTGGTTGTTGTCTTTATTTAGAGAATCTCCTGCCCCAATCTTGTGTAAACACCAGCTCCTCAATTGTTCCCTAATGTGTCAGTAAAGAGAGCTTACAAGCCAGTGACTGAGCAGGGGAGAGAACAGAGCTAGAATTCCTGCCAGCCAGGGGATGGGCATGAAAGAAGTAGGTGATTCAGCCACAGAGAGAGTCCAGGAAACACACCTGGAGCAGAGAAAGCCATAAAATGCAAGTATCTGGGATTTGGGCTCGGAGGTTACCAGATTAGAGGATTAGAACAGAGTAATAACTGCTCGGGTGTTGTGCTCTTAAAGCTTGATAAATAAATATATTAATACAACTGGGTAAGAGGAAAACTGGAATACATTTATTAAAAAGCTACTAACGCCATACCATATTATCATTCTGGTTGCTGCAACTTTTTTACTTACATTTTTGAAACCAAGTTATACTTTGAAAGCTGCCTCCAGCTTTGCTCTTTCTTTAGATTATGTTGGGTATACAAGGTCTTCTTTGGTCTAATAAGAATTGGAAGATCTTTTTTCTCACTTATCAGGAAAAAGAGGAGAGAGAGAGAGAGAGAGAGAGAGAACTGAATCTGTAGATTGCTTTTGTCGAGATGAACACGTTTACACAAAGTATCTTTCAATTTATTCCTATATTTTAAACTTTCTTTTGTTGATGTTTCTAGTCTTGAATAAGTATTTTATTTTGATATTAATGGAAACAAAATTGTATTTTGGTTTCTTCTGGAGCGATTCGTTGCTGGTGAGTAGAAGTGCAGTGGCTTGTGTACGTGATGCTGTGTCCTAGCACTTAGCTGGATTTATTAGTGCTGGCACTTTTTGTTTTTCTTAACAAAGTCCTCCATGTTTTTCTATGCAAGATCACCTGCGACCAGAGACCATTTTACTTCTGCTATTCCAATTTAAATCTGTTTTATTTCTTTGCCTTGACTAGCTTCCCTGGCTAGCACAGTGTTTCCTACCCGTAGCATAGACTAGAATAGTTAAAGTGGGAATCTTTGCCTGTCCCAGCTCACAGAGGAAAGTCTTAAGAGTTTGAGGTTGTTGGTTTGTTTGGACTTTGGGTTTGGTTTCAGTTTTCAGTTTTTTGTTTGTTTCTTGGTGTTGTGGTTTTTTCCGTTGGTTTGTTTTGATTTGGAGGATTTTTTTTTTCCGGTGGCAGTGGGGGGGGGCTGTTGGTTGGTTGTTTTTTTGTTTTTTGTTTGCTTGGTTGGTTTTGTCTTAAGATCATTTCTTTTTATGCAGTTTCCTTGTGAGTTTTGTATGTGTGCATGTTCATGTGTATGTGAGTGAATGGGTGCATGCATATGAAAACATACACATGTGTGTACATGGAGAGAGAGGTCAACATTAGGTGTCAGAGGTCAACATTCGGTGTCTCTCTCAGTCACTTTCCCACATTGTTTTGGAGATAGAATATCTCATGAATCCAGGAGCTCAATGACTGAATAGACTGACGAGTCAGGATCTTCCTGTCTCTACTTCCCCAAGGTTGGGTTTGCAAGCATGTGTTACTGTCAGGGTCTGTGATTCACTCAAGAATGATACCCCAGACTCAAATAGTATGTAAATACAAAGAGTGTTTTATTCTGCAGAAGTCCAGCATGCTGGGGTCTCCACATTACCAGAGTAGAGAAACAACCAAGTGAGCTTCCCAGCCTGATTGAAAGCACATTAGGAAATTCCAGAGTAGGCGATCTTTATGCGTATCTGTTGGGTCCATCTCTAGGAACATTCTATTACCAGACTATGGGGGCTGGAAACTTACTGGGGAGGTCTGGAAACTGTCGCTGAGGAAGGAGCTGAGGAGTCTAGAAACTGCTGCTGACCCATTGTCCTTGCCTCAGGCCAGGTGACAAGACAGCTTCTGAGGCCTGGACTTGTCTGGAATTGCCCAGTTCTTGAAAACAGAGATTTAGGCCTAGTCTCCTTAACTGCTAATCTGAAGCCTGTTGTAGAATCAGCCTATCCTTCTCATTACAATATCTGGCTTTTTCCAAGAGTACTAAGGATCTAAAACCAGGTCCTTAAGCCGAGCACTTTGCATACTAAACTATCTCCCCCACTCCAGCATTCTTCTTTTTTTTTTTTTTAATTAAAAAAAAAAAAAGAGTTGAGTGTTTGAAAGTTATCATGTAATTTCATTTTATCCTTCATTTTCTTGATGTGGTGAGCAGGAATGCTTTCTGTGTATTGAGCCTTCCTGGCATGTGAATGACAGCTCCCATTTGATCGTGGCGAGGAATCCTTCTTGAAGGTTGATGAATTTGGCTGGCTAAGATTTTGCTGAGGAAGTTTGTATCTAGGTTCACCAAACATACTGGCTTCTGGTTAACTGTTCTGAGGTGTTTGTGCTCAACTTTGATACCAGGACTTTGCTGTGGTTATAAAATAGCATTATAATCATTTTCTTTTCTGTTCTTCTAGAACTGTTTTAAAGGGATGAATATCGATTCCTCACCTAAATCTTCACCTAAAAAGCCATTTGATCCTGGGATTTTCTTTACTGAGTATTTCACTGAATGACTAGGTGTTATTATTATGGTCTATTCAAGTTTTCTAGTTCTTTTTGGTTTAGTTTTCATAGGCTCTGTGTGTTCAGGTATTTCTCCATTCCCTATTAAGTCAGCCAATCTGCTGCTTTGTGGTGGTTCATATTCCCTCATGATGTTCTTTAATTCTGTGGGGTCGGTTGTAACATCTCCTCTTTCCCTTACTAATTTATTCATTTGAGCCTTCTCTCTTTTTCTCTGTCTTGCTAATTGTTTGGTTTGTCAATTATTTCATTAATTACTGTGATTACTGTTTATTCTTTTTTTAAAGCAAGTGTCATGTAGGCCAGACCAATACCAAACCCAATACATAGTTGAAACTCACCTTGAACTCTTCATCTGCCTCCTCGGGCCCCCAAATTGTCCTACGACAGCTTTTATGCCAACCACCGCTATTCTGTTCCTTTGAGTTTTTTTCTTCTCCCATGTCATCAAAATAAAACACTACCATTCCCTCATTACATTTAATCCTAGTTCAGACAGTCTTAATTTTGACCTTTATCCCTGATCTGGTGTGACCATATCTACATACACAGGAAATTGTTCCAAGCCAATGTCCTGGTATTATTTCAAAATTGAATAGCCATTACTTTATTCCGTTCTTATGATACTGGTTTTCTGCATGTATTTTTCAATACTTGTTAGGTTTACATATATGTATCTGAGTGTGTATGTGTGCCATGTACTTAAAGAAGGCGAAATAGGTCAGAAAAGACATTGAGGGTCTTGGAACTAGAGTCACAGGCAGTCGAGGGTACCATGTGCATGCTGGAAACTACACACAGGTCCTCTACAAGAGCAGTCAGCGCTCTTAACGAGCGGACCAACTCTTCAGCTCCATGTGTATTTTCTAAAGTACTGAAGTATCTACTAAGGTCTACTTACACTGTAGCAAACCCTTCATAGAGTGGAACAGGCAGGGAGAGGGTGTCATCTCACCTTAAAAATATGTTTCACATGAGCAAAGTGGCATGGGAAATCAAGTTTCTCAAGCAGTTTGTGAGTAATTTCAACGTTGATTTTTCCACCTCTAAAATCATCCTGAATCTTTGACAAAAACCACGTATGAAGCACGGAAAGTTAAGGAAACTCTCAAAGTCACTTAATGAGGATTTAAAACTCTTAAAGAAATA
Source organism: Uromys caudimaculatus (assembly GCA_028551405.1). NCBI lineage: Eukaryota > Metazoa > Chordata > Mammalia > Rodentia > Muridae > Uromys > Uromys caudimaculatus. The sequence continues at coordinate 8,988,526 of CM052700.1, read as the reverse complement.
ATTTGTCTTCGGCTTTAATGGATCATCTATCCTATGCTCAGACAGTTGTAAATAAATACTATTTACAATAAAATAATGGTTTTTTCAACTATATGAAAGGTGTGAAAGATATAAAAAAGACATAATCCAGTTAAAATGCAGGACAGTTTTTTAAAAATGGAGAAATAAAGTTAGCACTTGGGAAATTCGTTATTCCATTATTACACATTATTTGTCTGGAAGCCTGATCTTGAGAGCTACTGGACTCCAAGATTCTCTCACCCACCTGACCTCCCTCATCAAGAAAGATGACAAAATCAACACTTAATCTTACAGAAGTCAGAGGACTGAATACATTCATAAAACATTATTAAACATAGGCTACTGCGTGTTCAATAGCGACTATGACTGGTTTAATTACTACACGAGTCAAATGTCCTACTGGTGAAAGCTGCTCCAATTTCTGTTCCATCTTAGGTTGTTAAAACTAATGAGTAACTCTTAACCTCAATGGCTATGGCTCAATATGGAAAAATGCATTTTTTTATCATAACAAGAACAACGGTAAAATACAGGCATCTAAGAAAACCCAGAAAGCTCAAAACTGTGGAAATCAGCAGAAAGTTCATACTTAAATGGCAGCCACTTGAGTTCATGACTGTAAAAAGAGAGTCACATGAAAAGGAGGAACCAAGCAAGAGAGAAAAGAAGTCAGAGAGACCTTCTGAATGGATATCTTGCTTCTGCGAGCTCATGATATCGGCTCTCCATGATTTCATGATCTGGGCCACTTGTCCTCCCATAGAGGGCTCTTGGTCTAAGGTGTCACTTAATCTTAGAAGTAACTCTGCCTTTTTGTGACAGCCATCAGCTGTTCTCACCGCTGCTGCTTTTCTAGGGAAAAGGAAGAGAACACATAGCCTGTCACCTTTGTTCTTGCAGATCAGCGTGCGCTCAAAAAGTGCACACACATAACACAGAGAGAGGGTATGGGGGACATGAAAGATGTGGTCCCTGCCTAAAATATTTGACTTCTTATGTTGTGAGAATTTCTACTCACACTGGCATTTTCAGTTAACTCCATTTGTGTGTGTGTGCGTGTGTGTGTGTGTGTGTGTGTATGTCAGTGTGTGTATACATTTTTTGTAGCGTGTGCATTGAGATCAGAGAACAACTTGCAGGTGTTGAATCTCTCCTTCCACCACACTCTGGGTCCTGGAAACCAAACTCTGGTTGTCGAGCTTGATGGTGAGCACCTTTACAGGCTGAGCTATTTCTCAGCCTTCATTGTATCTCATTTTGTGCTTCCTATTTTGTTTCTAACCCCCAAGCCTTTTATCACAATGTTTACCCCAAGGGTGGGGCAGCTGTTCTAAGGATCAGAGTGGAAATCAGTTATCACATGACAGTTGAAGAGACTACATGCTATCCAAGGCTGAGTCCAAACCCCAGGCAACCTCTCTAGACTGCCAACAACACATAACAGACACAGAGAAACATACCACCTTCAAAGAAGACTTGTCCAGAAGCTGAGTTCTTAAAACCTTCACAGTTGGTGTAGCTCATTGGCTGAACCCCACACTGTCAGATGACTATCATTTTCTTCTCTGGTTTTGAGCACTCATTGTGATGTCATTAGACGTTCCATGCTTCTCTGTGACTTCATCAGGATATGCAGAGCTTGAATGACTGCCCTTCTTCATGGTCCAACATACAACTCTAAAGCTTGAATGATTAACACCTTGAATGGGCAAGGTATCCCATGGACCCTTTTCTCACCCTGTGAGGACCCTTCATTTCAGAAGCTTTGCTTCTGCTGCAACTAGACATGTCACTCAGCGTCTTGAGTAGGAAAGAGAAAGAAAGGGTCATCCGCAGACTCTTAGTCCAGGCTCCTCCTGGGGAATTTGTGAATGCCTTTGACGATCTCTGTCTGCTTATCCGGGATGAGAAGCTCATGCACCAACAGGGTGAGTGTGCAGGTCATCAGCACTGCCAAAAATACTGTGTCCCACTCTGCATCGATGGCAATCCAGTCCTTCTGTCTCACCACAATGTGATGGGTGACTTCCGGTTCTTTGACTACCAGAGCAAACTTTCTTTCAGGTTTGACCTGCTCCAGAATCAGCTGAGAGACATCCAAAGCCACGGAATCATTCGGAATGAGACCGAGTACCTGAGATCGGTCGTGATGTGTGCCTTAAAACTCTACGTGAACGACCACTACCCAAATGGAAATTGCAATGTGCTGAGAAAAACAGTCAAAACCAAAGAATTCTTAATAGCTTGCATTGAAGACCACAGCTATGACAACGGAGAGTGTTGGAACGGTCTTTGGAAGTCTAAGTGGATCTTCCAGGTAAACCCGTTTCTAACTCAAGTAACAGGAAGAATTTTTGTGCAAGCTCACTACTTCAGATGCGTCAACCTTCATATCGAAGTCTCCAAAGAACTAAAGGAGAGCTTGGAAGTTGTCAATCAAGCCCAGCTGGCTCTCAGTTTCGCAAGGCTTGTGGAAGAACAAGAGAATAAGTTTCAATCTGCTGTCCAAGAAGAACTACTGGAGCTGTCTAACGAAGCCCTGAGGAAAATTTTACGGAGGGATCTTCCGGTGACTCGCACTTTGATTGACTGGCAACGGATCCTCTCTGACTTGAATCTGGTGATGTACCCCAAGTTAGGATACGTTATTTACTCCAGAAGTGTGTTGTGCAACTGGATAATATAAACGGTTGCTGATCCTGGTAATCGCCTCAAACTGAAGTGTTTTCTGGGGAGTAAGCGCTTGGATAGAATTGAGAAGCTCCTGGACTAGTAATATGCTTGTCCTTAGTCCTATGCCAGTCTGAAGAGGGGGAAGAATAAGAAGTCATGTTATACAGTCAGTATTCACCAACACGGCAAAAAGGGTAACTACATTTCATAATGTTAACTGTCATAAACTCAGAGGTTTATATTAGAGCCCAAAATAATTGGATAGCGGGGAGGTGGATCTGATTAAATCTCTATGACTCCTGTGTATGTTTCTGTGTTTATGTGCCTATGTGTAGGGGTGTGTGTGTGTATGTGTGTGTGTGTGTGTGTGTGTGTGTGCCTGGTTCTATGTCTGTGTCTGTGTTGGTGTAGGGATGTGCCTTGTTCTGTCTATGTCTGTGTCTGTGTGGGTGTCCGTGCGTGTATCTGTGTCTGTGTGTGTCTCTGTGCACCTGTATGCCTGTGTACCTGCATGTGTGTGAATTCGACCTCTCTTTGGAACTGAGCAGGTGTGCACATCTTTCTGTAAATGCTACTTCACATTAATCTCTGCGGCTTGAGACCAACCAGAATTGAGTAAACCTTGATAATCGACATTGGGTTTGGATATTCTACGAAACCAGCGAATATCAAGTCTCTCAGTCAGGGTCCTAGAGAGGTGGCTCAGGAGTTAAGAGCACTGGCTGTTCTTCCGTGGGAGGTAGGTTCAATTCTCAGCACCTACATAGTGGCTCACTGTGGCCTCTAACTCCAGTCCCAGAGCTCCTTGGGTTACATAGTACACAACACTGCCTACACACACAAGCAAAGCACTCAGACACATAAAATGAAGGGGATTAGTAAAATTGCTTCTGCCTCCTTCCTACTCCAACCCATGTCCCTCCTAAGGAGGCTGGGAATCTCTGGACTTCTAGAATAGCAGGGTCTAGAAACTTTGTGTCGCTGAGCCAGTATAAACTCATTCCTATAAACCTGTCTAATGCTTGCTTCATAGCAAACTTCATACTAAATGTTTTACAAACAATATTTTATCATCTGTCTGGTTCTAGTACTATCTCCATTTTTACATTAGAAATGTAAAAGGTTTCAAGTTGCTCAAATCATCAAGACATAGAACATCTCAATGTGATCAGGATGCTACAGTAAAATACTGTGAAGTGTGGTTCTGTGAGATGGCTTGGCATGTCAAGTTCCCTGTCACCATGTCTAAACCTGAGCTCCAACAAGGACACACACGGCAGAAAAAATCGACACCCACAAGTTTTCCTCTGACCTCCACAGCAATCCCTATCCCCCAACTCCACACAGCATGAAATAAAATAAAAAACAAACAAACAAAAAAGATTACCATTAAGTGAGTAGCTGATATTAGAAAGTTAGTGCCCACCAGTCTGAAGTTGGAAAAGCCAAGATCAAGATGTAAGCTGACACAATGCCTGCTTCCTCGTGGGCAGTGGTCCTCTTTATGTAGCACACCTTGGAAGGAAACAAGGTAGCTCTTCAGAATCTCTTTTATAAGGATGCTAATCCTGCTCCTAAAAGCTATACATTCGTGACCCCTGGAAGGTTGATGACCTGAGGATGAGATGAGATGATCCCCTCCTGTGGCCAGGGCGAAGTTCTGAATACTTAGTTTTCAACTGATGTCACTATTTGGGATAAATTTGGGGAAACTTCTAGAGATAGGGCCTAATCAGAAGGAGCAGGTCACTGGGAACATGCTTTTAAAAGTTCAAACTGCCGTCTAGTTCCTTTTTGCTTGATATCTACATGAGGTGACAGTCCCCTCTCTCAAATGCACCTATCCATCATGAGGTCTGTCCAAACACCAACAGCCCCGTGACCATGTACTGAGCTCTCTGAAGCCATGAGCCACGGAAAATCCTTCCTCTGCTGTGTTGTTTCTGCCCGGCATTTGATCACAGCAATGAGAAAACCAAGTAGTATACAGGAGTGGCGGGCTCTGCCGAGCAGTTCTGTGGGCAAGCACAGTACAGAGAGATGGCCCGAAGAGGGATCTGTTGCTGCCCAGCGCGCATCCTGGATGCAGTCACCCACTGCTATCAGTGAATTCCACCTGAAATCGAGAACGAGATTATGGGGAAGGAGTCAGTAGGTCCCATTCTCCAATCCTGATTGATTGAAAAGAAAAGTACTTTGGAACTTGAGTCTGTCCATGCAACCGGAAAAAGATCCGGTTCTGTCTGGTACACATTGGGGCAGACGAGAGCCCGTGCAGGAATTTCTAAACAGTATATCTTGTCCAGCTATTGGTGATTTATTATTTACATCTGTGTGCATATGGTGTTTACATGTTTGTGCCTGTGGGAGTGGGGGGTGGTATACACGTGCGTGTGGAAGCAGCACGGCCATGTTGGGTGCCTTCTTTGATCTTATTTTCTGAGAGTGTCTCATTGTACCCTCAGCCCCAGAACATGGCAGACTGGCTGGCCAGTGAGTTCCCATGATCCTCCTGTCTCCTCACAGCACTTACAGATGGATGCCATGCCAGCTTCTTTTCCTCAGGTGCTGGGGATTTGAACTGTCCTTCTGCTTGCACGGAAAGCACTTTACCTGAGGGGCCACATCCTCACCCCTGGTTCTTCAGTTTGATTAGAGAATTCTCTGGGTTTGTCTTCAAAACTACACATTTTGAAGCCCTTCCAGAAATACCCCCTCTCTGTGTCTCTCTCTCTTCCCTCCCTCTCTCTCTCTCTCTCTCTCTCTCTCTCTCTCTCTCTCTCTCTCTCTCTCAATCTCTCTAGCTCTCTCTCTCTCCTCTTTCATTTTAGGTATTAAACCAAAGACCACTTGCCCTCCTTTGCTGAGCTATAGCCCCCTGCCTAGGATATGGATATTTTAAGACAATTATCAGAGGTATCTCCGGTACAAAGTCTACCAGTCATCAGAACCACACTTTTGGCACTATTGCTGTAATCTTTAAACAGTGTGCCTAATTTATGTTTACTTAAAATTACTTCCCAGAAAAGCCATGGCCCAGTAAAAGCCATACCTATACTCACTGCATGTGGACCAAAACCGGGATTTCATCTGTTATGTTTTAAAGGGAGGGGGCGTTCTCAAATAAAGTAGAAAATAAAGCTGTTCTCCTGAACTGAAAGGACGCTATCAGATAACTCCTTTAATAAAAGCATGATGTAGTTTATGGTTACAGGTGTAAAAGTGACTTTCTAGATCATTCCAGAACAGGACCCAAGCGTTTATGGGGAAATTACAGAGACATTTAGCTTCCCATCTACATCATTACTTACCCTGCTACTATGATAAAATACCCAGACAAGAGCAAGTTACAGACAAGGAGGGTTTATTGTGTCTAATAGTCTGAGAGTGTGATCCATTATGGCAGGCAAGTGCTGGTGAAAGGAGCTAGGTCCTCCTGCATCCACTGTCAGAAAGTAAAAGGCAACAAGGCCCCTAGCTCGGTTTATCTCCCCTTTGTATACCATCTGAATGCACTCCCAAGGATTGGGGCATTCAGGGTGGGTCTTCTCATTTCTATTAACTCTATCCTGCAAGTCTCTCACAGGTCTTCCCCGAGGTTTTCCTAGTCTAGAGAACTCCTCACTGGTGAGCCCAGGGACTTCCTTTCTAGTGCAGCCTAGATCTGGTGAAGTAGGTGATGAGTACAAACCATCACACACTCTAACATTCAGCCTGGACAATAATATTACTAGCTGTGTTTGTATTCCCAGCATTCACAAGGCTCAGACAGGAGGATCACAAATTCAAGTCTAGCCTGGCCTAAATGAAGTCATGCCTCTAAAAGCAAACCGAAAGCCATCAAATACAAAAATGTTGATATTTCTAAATATCTGTCGCATGTGGGAAGTTCTTAAGATGTAAAGTGTTGACCTATTTTTCTCCATTTAATTTTTGTGGAGTTTTCAATATTATGGATATATACAATAAAAATTTATATTTGATACTCTTTTACATATTACATGTATCATAAACATTGTCCCATATCCTTCAAAATTCTTGAGCATATAAATTAAATTATTTATATGTAATTTATACTATAAATGTACCATAACAAGACAGCCATTCTTTCTTCATATATAATTTAAGGTTTTAGAATTTCTCCTGCTATGAGTTATCCTACAATGAGTAGATATATTTTCCATACTTTGGGTTATTTCCCTCAAGACAAATTACCCAAAGTTTCGTATTAAAAAGATACAAAGGCACTAACAGTTATGCTGCATATTTGCAAATACTCTGCAGACACATTCTTAGCAAATCTATAATCCCTCAGTAACACTGAGGAAAAAGTACCTAGCTGGGTGCAATGGAGCACACCTATAATTCGAGCACTTGGGAGTTGGAAGCAAGAGGATCAGGTGTTCACAGCCATCCTATAGTGAATTTGAGACCAGCCTGGGCTACCTATCTCACAAAACACAAAGGAAGAAAGGAAAGGGAAGGGTAGTAAGGAAGAGAGAGAGGAAGGGAGGGAGGAAGGGAGGGGAGGAAAGAGGGAGGTCTAAGCAACCACAGAAGTTTTCATAATAACCAATATTGAGTATTTAAAGCAATATGGTATAAAACCTTTAAACTGTATGTAGCTTACACCACATCAACACCAAGTGCATTTCCTCATGGAAAATTTCTATATAGAGTGCCTGGCACAGCCAGGAAACTGCAGTTGCTAGCTGTTTCCTCTGCCTCTTTCTCCTGCACTCACTCCTACCCCCTCCCCCAGGCCCACACCTCTTTCTTCTTCAAGCACTCTCTTGCAAGCGGTCTCTTGTCAGTTACTCGGGGTAAAGACTATAGCTGTGCTTATTTTCACCTTTCCTAATGAATCATCAGGTTTTGGATTTCTACCTGTAAGTCCTTTTCTTATTCCTTTTCTTTGCCAGCTTATTAATAAAGCTTGTGACTTCCCACTTAATGAGTTTTCTAATTGGCCTACTTTAATTTCTTGTTCTGCGAAGCTCTTCTCAATTAGCTTTCAGAAACCTTTGCTGATTACCTGCTGATTTACTCACAATCTTGATTAAACACCTCTTTGTAACATTTACTGACTGGGGAGGACATTCCAAATCCCCCTTAGCCTTCCATGTCTGAGATCTCAGCAACTTTATCATTTCACGGACCACACTGGCTTTGCTGGGCTTCCAGCATCTTTCCCAAGAAGGCAGGCCTGCTCACCCTTTCAAACATACTTTCTCCAGCCCTAGATTCTGGCAAAATGCATTTCTAATTAAGCATGGGACCTGTTTGTATTAATATAAGTATACGTGTTTTTCTTAATAAAGAAGAATTTTTCATGTATTAGCAATGGAGCCAAAATCTATGAGACTGTGTGTCAGGACGCCTGAGTTCAAGACTTTATTCTAATGATTACTGTTTTTGCATGACTTCACCAATACCCAGGTTTTCCATCCCCTGCAACACTAGAATGAGACACGTCTCCAGCGGTAAGCCTGGAGCATCTAGGTGATGTTGGGTGAGTAGTAAATGGCTGATAAATAGAAATCCAAAACAAAGAGAACATCTCAAGCTCCACCTTCCAGGATTCTAACTTTCTGATATCTTTATCCCAAGCACAGCCTAGAATTTTCAAAATCTTTCATGCCAGGCACATTCTCCTGATATCTTTATCATCACCAACTATTCATGGATGCCTTAAGGAGGCTTGTCTTCTGACAAGATGTCTCTCTTAACTCTGGACCTCAACCCCAAATATGACAAGTTGGAAAATTTAAAGGTATGATTTAAAAAAAAAAAAAAAGGCATAGGAACAAACACATGGGGCTGCAAAGAGAGGAACATGAAAGAATTCAGGTCTTCAGGTCTGGCTGAAGGGGAGGCCACCAGATGCTAAAGAGCCAAGTCTCTACCCCAGCTCATCGTGAAGGTCCTAACAATGCTAATAAAATAATGACAATCCAGCAGCAGTCAGCCTGGGAAAAGGAAGCTGACAAAGAATTCCTTCAGAAGTGATGCTTGTTGAGACAAAAAAAAAAAAAAAAGTCATTTGATAGAAACAGTATAATATATTAAAAACCACCAAACAGGGCCTTAAGGGGTTTCATTAACAGTGTGATGGGGAGACAGAGGGAGAGGGAGAGAAAGCCACCCTGAGAGGGTGGCAGGATTGAGGCCAGAGGACCCGTGTCTGTGGCAATCCCCTGAGCAATCTCAAGAGTGAAGGAAATGTCAGGTTTTTATTAAGATGTTGGGGAAGTTGCAGGTAGCTTGATTTGTTTCAACACAGCATGTAACAAGAAGCACTGAGTAACCAGGACTATAAATTGGGAACTCTTGTTAGGCCATAGCACAGACAGATTCCTGGTCCTCTATCCCAGGAAGAGCTGCAGGGAGGTGTGGCCTGATCTCTTCAGGCTGCAAGGCCTAGCTGCTTCTGCCTTAAGGGGTAGGTGTGTGTACTATGTGCACACACACACACACACACACACACACACACACACACACGTGTATAAACAAACACATAAGTACGTATCTTATTGCATATTTAGAAGTGTTTTTGACAGCTTTTTGGGTAATTTTTTGTACATATAGTTCATTTTACCTCTACTGAAAAACAATTTGCTCTTGTAGGTTATAAATATAACAGCTTTCCTGAATTAATTTTGCTACATAAATTTAACTTTTAGCATACTGTTATTATCTCCCTAGCCACATTCATTCTTATTTTAGAAGATCTAAAGCATTCCTTTTGAACACTGTGTTCATGCTCTGTCCTCATAGGAATAAAGAATTTATAATGTGGATGAGATTTACTCATTGGACAGATTGGGTTTTTCCACTCCCAGAATGTGATCTGTGGTACTAACAGCATTCAGGTGTCCTCCATTTCGGGGACAGGTACCCTCCGAGTGTCTTTACTGGTTGGTTTGCAACACAGTTGTCATCAGACTTGGGAGTACATAGGACCTCAAGCACACAACCACGAGATTGATGTGCACACCACAGGTGGACGTAGAAGGTCCTGGAGTGTCATCGAAGATATCCCCTTGCAGCTGGCTAGTTTTGTGTGTCTACTTGACACAAGCTGGAGTTATCATAGAGAAAGGAGCTTCAGTTGAGAAAATGCCTCCATGAGATCCAGCGGTAAGGCATTTTCTCAATTAGTGATCAAGGGGGGAGAGCCCCATATGGGTGGTGCCATCCCTGGACTGGTAGTCTTGGGTTCTATAAGAGAGCAAGCTGAGCAAGCCAGGAGAGCAAGCAAGCCAGTAAGCAGCATTCCTCCACGGCCTCTGCATCAGCTCCTGCTCCTTGACCTGCTTGAATTCCAGTCCTGACTTCCTTTGGTGATGAACAGCAACATGGAAGTATAAGCTCAATAAACCCTTTCCTCCCCAACTTGCCTCTTGGTCATGATGTTTGTGCAGGAATAGAAACTCTGACTAAGACACCCCTGCAGCTGGCAAGCATGGTGAGAGTGTGGAATGTCACTGCTGAAGAAGGGGAAATACTATGATCACTATGTGCTTTTAGCAAGTTTACCAAACAGTATCCCAGTGTTTCATTTTTTTTTTAAAAAATTTTTTTCTGTGTGTGTGTGTGAGTGTGTGCACGGGTGCATGTTCTCAGACACACGCAGATGTCTCCATAGCAGCCTGAAGAGGGTACCAGAGCTGGAGTTGTAATTACAAGCAGTTGTGGGTCCTGGGAACTGAACTGCAGTCATCTGCAGTAGTAGCAAGCCCTCTACATCCCTAACCCTTGCTCCAGCCCCCTAATATTTCTTAATATTTCCTATCCTCACTTCAATTATTTTCACACCTCTTCTTAATATTGCTAAATATACTACAGGTGAGAAGAAAGTAAATAGGCTATGGGGACTACTAGAAAGGAAATAGATTCACGGTTAAATTAAGAGGAGAAGCCAGGACACAACCCAAACTAAGGTCCTGAAAATATAGCAGGGCAGACAGAGGTGTGAGGTGGTAAGCCTGGAAAGGTCCACAGCGTGAAGACCCGAGTTCCATCCCTAATGCCCAAGTAAAAGCGGTATGTGGTACATTCCTACAAACTCAGTACTGAGGAAACAGAGAGAGGAGCCCTGGGGGTTGCTGGCCTGCTGGTCTACCCAAACCACTGAGTCCCTGGCTCAATGAGAGGCCTGTCTCAAAATAAAAAATAAATGACATGGAGGGCCTGCAAGATGCCTCAGTGGGTAAACCCCGACAACCTGAGTTTAATCCCCAGAACACAGAATCACACAAAGGCACATACACACACACACATAGACTCGCACAGTTGCACACACACACACACACACACACACACACACACACACGCACCAGGATGAACATAGAAGAGAAAATTAAAAGCACGGTTTTCCTTATTCGGTAGCAGCAGGAACTTAAGAGGAACTGAGCTGCCACTTTCCTAACAGACACTGTCCCCAGTCTTTCCTCCTACATTATCTCTGACTCAGGAGCGAGAAGTCTCCAGCGGGAGAGCAGACACTGAGGGAAGGGAAAGACAAAGATGCTGCTCCCATGCCTGACACGGAAGTCCTCCAAACAAGCACAAACCCAAAGGGAAGGAACTGCTCTACCCTGTGTCCACTCAAAACGAAGTAGGCTTCACATGTTGGCGCTGCTCCCAGGCCACTGACTAGAAGATGCTAAGGGACACCAGGACCTGTAAGGAGTGTGCCACCCTAACAGGTAAACTTCCAAATTCTGGTATTTCTCAGCAGGCCCAGAGATTCTGAAAGCCTGCTCGTGAAGATCTATCATAGCTTCCTGTGGGGGCTCACTCAGCATTATAACAAGTTTCCTTTCTCAGAGGTGCTTCAGAGAGGCACATGTGTGTCTCCTCCATGTCTAGTTTCCCACACTATCACCTTCAACTCCGCTCGTGTCTATCTGGACGCCGCCGCCCCCGTCCTTAATGGCAAAGAAAATTAGCTGAGAAAAACTGCTGAACTATTCATTTTTTAATTTCTACTTGTGACAGTTCAATGAATATGTCAGGAGCAGCAAAGCCACAAAGATAAAAATCATTTCTTGTTTTAACCAAGTGCTGCACTGGAAGAAGTTAACTATAAGATTATTAGTCAGATTTTTTTTTCTGGGAAATGACAGTGATCGAGAAAGGGGTTGACATTTTTCAATGTGTATTGGAGATGCTTTAGTGTCCTTTACTACAAATCATACACTCCCCAGGGGCCCTGAAGTTTCCAGGCAAAGAACAGACACCATGAGACTTAGTATTGCATAACAAATTTATAACCAACCCAAGAATGCGACTGCAGAATATCACACTCCTCTGCAGTTCTTTCATTGAAGCTGGAAAATATTACAGGCATTACGGTAGCCAGACTCAAGATGTATTCATGAATGTTTTAAGTGTACAACTGAAATGTAGCCCTGACAGTCTGAGCCAGGGGGCATTTGGAATAATGAAGCAGAGAAGATATTTTATGGAGTCAGCAGAACATAAGAGATTTCCTCCCAGACTCTACAGTTAGATTCCCAATTCCTGAGTTAGAAAACTATCTGGTGTCCTGGTTATGTTCCTATTGTCGTGACAAACACTATGGTCAGCAGCAAGCTTGAGGGGTCACAAGAACTTGGTCACAGTTCTTCATAGAGGGAACTCAGGGCAGACTCAAGCAGGAACCTGAGACATGAACTGAAGCAGAGGCCATGGTGGTTGTCCTCACAGATTACTTGGTCTACTTTCTTACATAACTCAGGACCACTACCCAGATGTGGTGCCATCTGTAGTAGGCTGGGCCCTTGCACATCAACAATTAATCCAGAAAATGCCCCCACTGGATTACACATAGACTAATCTGGTAGGGGCATTTTGTCAACTGACGCTCTCTCTTCTCTGATGATCCTAGCTTGTGTCTGTCGGGAGCCAAACCCATGAAGTGCCGAGAGCCAAACCTGAAATTACCCGCTGTTCTGTTGAAAGACCCCCAAGCTGGGGAGACCCTCACTCAAGTCTCGGGACAGCGTGACCCCCCAAGAACTCATGAAAGACCATCCTTGCTGCAATCACACGAGGTTTATTGGGGGACCAGAGCACTGGGGTCGAGCTCATAACCCACGCAGGGGCAGAGGAGTTCGACCCTGAGCAGCTGAAGTCAGGGGTATTTAAAGGATAAAAACCACAAAGCAAGGGGTGGGGAACGGAAAGAATTTGCATTATGGGGAAGTACAGAATGTTCTAAGTTAGTCACAAGGCAGTTGCACAAACATTTTTATGGTTAGCTATTTCCTGAAACATTGTGCCTCTGGCCCTGGGGCCAGGCCAAGGTCACCCGTTTCTTAGGGGAAAGAATGCAGCCGGGTAGGGTTTTGCCCAGGCATGTAGTTTCTAGTCTCTGCTCTCTAAGTTTGCTAAGGGTCTAACCTTTCTTATAAGGGGGTCAGGTCTTTCACTGTGAAGCATAGTTAGTTAAGGTGCACAAACCCAGGAACTACCCGCTGTTCTGTGAAACTTAGTTAAGGTGCAAGGTTAGAAAGGACAGGGCATTTACGGTCTCGGGTCCCAGAGATTGAAAGAATGTCTGGTATTTCCTGTAAACCCATTAGGGTAGTGGGTTAGCCTTGGGCCACGTGTAACTTTCCCCGCCTGCCTCTATTCTTAAGCTGCTGTTCCGAAGTAAACTTCGGAGCTGGAACAGAGGAACTCTGTCTTGCTCCCAGGTACCCCATGTTTCTTGTCTCGTTCTTTCATCTGTCAGTCCCCTTTCCCTAGGACCACGCTGAATTCCCTGAGGACCGGGTCAGTGTTGTTTGACCAAAAAACAGCATACTAGGCTGTCAAAATTCCTCTATATCTTTCTAGAAATGCAATGAGGAAAATTCTAAAGTAATTTGTACAGTAAACAGTTCCCTAAGGTGTGCATATTGTGGGGACATCTGAAGCTGAGCCATCAGCAAAGCAGAGTATGATCCTTGACCCACAATATTCCACAACACTGGACTTAGAACACACAGGAATTATTTTCTATCAATTATTCAACACGTTACAGTCCTGAAAATGTCCATGTACTAGGAATTATGGATGTTGGAAAGCAATCCAGGCAATGGTCCATGTTCATATTTTTATTAAAGTATTGTTTATTCTCCTGTGGAATTGTCATCTCAGAGGTAACTGCCTCTGTCTGCTAACCTACACCTAGTCCTGGGGGCTTCTCTGTACAATCTAATGTAGGCCTGGAATTTTTCAGCCTCTGAGACTTACTGCTAAATAAGCTCACCCTTTCTAGTTCTTTCTGACCTCTTGTTGGCTGATCCAATTCAGCTGTTCTGGCTCAAACTCCTCTCCAAACTGACTGATTCAATCTGGCTTCTTTGGGCTTCCCCTGAATTGACCTCATACTAACTGACAATTTGTTCTAATCTTCTGGTTACTTCTCACTCTCGGGCTCATTCTGTTTTCACCTGTGTAGCTTGTTCTCTCTTTAGCCTGTCTATCACTGTCCTGGT
>CM052700.1:8964143-8974240 GCA_028551405.1 Uromys caudimaculatus | reverse complement strand
TAAACTAACTTTACCTTCATTGTTTGAGATTAAAGGTGTATACTAAGGGCATGTGTGTGTTCCAGACCTCAGAGGGATTAATAGTGTGTGGTAAGGGCTGAGTCACATGATAACACAATCTTGGGGTTCACCGAGTGATTAAATATCCTGCAACATATCTTAATGATTCAATGCTAACACACTGTAGGGACACTTTTCTATAACATGGATATGTTCACAGAGAATAATTCCTGTTATGATTGTGTGTGTGTGTGTGTGTGTGTGTGTGTGTGTGTGTGTGTGTGTGTGTTGTATGTGTATGTGCATGTGGACATGTAGGTGCGCAATGCATGTTTGGGGGCCAGAGTCAATGACAGATCTTCCTCCATCACTCTCCACTACTTCATTTTTAAAAGATTGTTGTGATTACAGTTGTGTGTGTGGTTGCATGCATGGGAGCCGTGGTGCAAGGGTAAGATCAAAGGCCAGCCTACAGGAGTCAGTCCTCTCCTTCCACTGTTTCTCAGGGATTAGATTGTCAGACTTGATGGCCTTTATACTCACTGAGCCATCTCAATGCCCCACCATATACATGTAGTATGATTTCCAACTCTACCGTGGGATTGAACTTGTACATTCTAGTCTTCTTGGATTCAAATGCCAAATCCATTCATAAGTGTGGAAATAAACCAAGATCTGGCTTACAAGACCTGTGCTCTAAACCATTCCGTGCCTTCTACAGTGAGCTTCCAGAGAGATTCCTGCCTATTTTTCAATCTCAAATATGCAAGAATATTAATTCATCCAGTAAAAATCCACCGAGCCCATTCCATGTGCCAGGCTCTGTATTCAGCACTAGGAACACAAAAAGAAATAGATGCTAATCCTGTTTGTAAGTAGGTTTCCACTGAGCAGGGGACAATGCCAGGTGAAAAACCAATCACCTAAGTAGCAACAAACATCACCCTGTGAGAAAGCAGAAGAGGCCACCAGAGAAAGCTGGTACAGTGGTCACTGCCAGAACCTCCTAGAGGAGAGACACTCCTCTTGCTGCTAGGAGCCTTACTAGGGTCATACTCACGACCTTCCCATTAGCAGCTCACACTCACAGACTGAACCATACTGGAATAACCCATGATGTCCTAACACACACACACACACACACACACACACACACACACACACACACACACACACACACCACATTAGATCAAGACAGCTTTATAACATGTCTCAGTTCCCAAGCCTCATGTAGAACTGGCTAGGCCTTTGCCATGACTGACTGTCTCTGCAATCCCTCTACCCACTTCTTACCCAGGAATAGACAAATCTTTCTAAAGAAGGCGGGTAATAAATTTAGCCTTCGCAAACCACGAAGAGTAAAGCTCTGTTCACAATATACTCACAATTTTCTAAAAAATGTAAAAAAAAAAAAAAAATTATTCTCTTAGTTCCAAATCAGACACAAACAAGCTAGGGACCAGAAGTGGTTTGCTGAAGCCTGCTCCACACAAAACAGAATACGGCTGCTCATCTCAGAAACAGCCCAATAAAAGCCTGTAAGTTAATCTCTGTCTAGAGGCTGCTGCTGGGAGCCTGCCTGACTGTGACAGAGGAAAGTGGTGGAGTGGGCAGGCTCAGCATGAGTTTGCTAGTCAGCAATGGTGCTGACAATCATGAATTTGACCTGAACCCTGCAGCTGCAGCCCTAGAAAATAAGAAAATAAGAGTTAATTGTCTTTTTTTGTTGTTGTTTTTGTTTTTGTTTTTGTTTTTCGAGACAGGGTTTCTCTGTGTAGCCCTGGCTGTCCTGGAACTCACTCTGTAGACCAGGCTGGCTTCGAACTCAGAAATCCACCTGCCTCTGCCTCCCAAGTGCTGGGATTAAAGGCGTACGTCAGCACTGCCCGGCTGAGCTAATTGTCTTTATTCCTCCCAAAACCTGTCTCCTATGGTGTTCCAAGAAAAAGCTTTCTGCAGTGAACCATTTCCCCAGGTACCTGTGATCAAGATTTCTTAAAAGCTCATCCATTCGTGACTCCTTTCCACCTGAGAAACTTTTACATGACCTCAGGCATATAGATGCAATAACATACAAACAAAACGTTGACTGGTGGTCAATTACAAATTTATTTTAAAGCAATTCTTTAGTATACATATGATGCTACCACTTATTAAAGATTAAAATCAATTTGCATACTAATGAGATGGAAGTGCTTGTTTAGCAAACACAGTACAGCACAAAGATAAGCTAATTTGATACTTGCATGCCAAGGACTGATAGTAGCAAGATATTAAAAGTCTTTGTCCTCCATAATGACATCACTTTATGCAAGTATAGGAAGCTTTATACGTACAACGGAAACACTGCAGCCCCTGACACACAACAATCTCTGTTCTGAGCTGCATTTCAGGCAGCTTCTGTTGGTGTTGTGTGGTGTGATGTGTGCAGAGTGCAGAGTGCACATGCGTGTTCGTACCTGAGGCTGCACATGCGTGTTCAGAGCTGAGGCTGTATTGATTCCCCATGATGCAGTGTGAACAGTAACTACCAAAGACACCTCAATTTATTGTGTTTATTTTGAGTTAATTTGGAGGCTCTGTGCCTCCAGAAACCTTTTACACTTGCGGAATTTTTATAGCTCTTACATTCAGTTACACAACCCCAGTCGGGGTCATGACCCACAGTTAAAGAAGCTTTGAGTTCAATAAGATAAACAATTCAGCTCTTTCCCCTCAGTCTCCCCAGACATTGACAACCCCTTCCTTTATGGGTTACAAGGCCAGCCACCGAGCTTAACCCCCATATTTTATCTCCTATGTGATAAACTGAATTGTGTATCCCAGTGCCCTAAAGGCAACCAGCATGACACAAGGATGAACGTTCCTTACTCATCTGTCTGAGAGCCCCCTCTGATGACATAAACTGCCATAGCTGGCAAGCCATTCTGGCTGTAGCTCGTGTGCTCTTCCTATCAAGTCCAAGGCAAAGCCTCCCTTCCAGAACACTCTGCCCCTCAGCTCTGGGCAGCTCACTTTATTACAGTATTCTGGAAATTTTCCATTAGTTGCTTGTTCTAGTTTGTTCCTTTAATAGTCTGCAGACATAACTGCGGAAACGTAGTGTACCGAGACACCAGGTACAAAGGGTCAGATTGGCCAAAAACACTGAGCACTTTGATGTTCTGGACACAGAACATTGGCTGGGACCAGAGCTCAAGGAACTTTAGGGGGGACAGCAAGCTGAAAACCTTGCATATTAAAGTTAGCTTTTGATCTTAAGGCTGTGGTGTTCCTGCCTTGTCCAGCCCTTCTTGAAGACTAAGTGACTTGGCCACTAACAGAGAACAGGTCCTGCAAGGGAGGAAAAAAATAGATATTAAAGCTGTCACCAAAAAGAACACTGTACCCTACGGTGGAAGCCTTTAGCTGACAAATCCTTAAAATCTTCAGGAAAAAAAAAAAAATCAGAAAAACTGTATGTCCGCCAGGACATTTTTAACTCAATATTGACACTGCAGTCTCTTTCCCAGGTGCTGGGATTACAGACAGGCACTGCTGTGCCGGGCTACAAGATTTGTCTTTAAAAGTTTAAAGAGTTCAGTCGAATTTGTGGATTTGAAGGATTTGCCAGGCGAGTACAGTGCATATTAAAGCAAGCAAGCGCTTTTCTTATGATAATGTCACTCAGCTCTTTAAATCCTATTAAATGTTTAAAATTTTTTTATTGTAGTCATTTACTGCATGAATGTGGGCTGGAGGAAGTACATTCATGCCAAGCAACTACATGTGTGGAGGTCAAAGGGCAACTTGGAGGAGGTCATTTTCCCTCCATCCCATAGTTCCAGGAGCCAAATTCTGGTTGCTAGGATTAGCAGCAAACATCTTTTTACCCACTGAGCCATCCTTCCAATCCCTGATTGTATTTTATAGGCACACACACACACACACACACACACACACACACACACAAAAAAAAAATCATTTCTAAAATAATGCTAAATGACAACTTTTTAGGGTCCTTCTATTGTATTTAATTGACCAAAAAAAATTCAAAACTGCCTCGTTGTACAAGGTACTCTTATCCCATCATTAAAATCAATATTCTAAGTTTAGAACATGGAAAAAAAAATCAGGAATCTTCCATGCCCATACTCATGGCCTGTAACCCATTCACTCCTGCCTTATTTAACCCAATACAAGCAGACCAAGAAGGAGGTACTATAATATTACATTTAATATATCTTTGAAACACATCAAAATCCAGGAACATTGGGGTCAGCTTGTTCAACTAGTGGGAAAATATACTAAGTACCTTAACTGTGCAAAATCAAGCCATACTATTAAACCAACAGGTAAATATGGGCTGTGGGAGGGAGTGCAGGTTTAACTTTGCATCCAGTAATTGTTTATTCACGCATACTTTTAGAAATATAAAATTCAGGGCTGCTCAGACAATAGAGTGCTCCTGGGTAGCACACACAAAGCCCTGTGGGTCAATCTTCATCACAATACAAAACCTCACTCACCAGGTAGAGAGAATGAGAGTCCCAACTTCCTATTTTACTATGAAGTGAGTTGAAGGTTGTACTGGCTGGTTTTGTGTCAACTTGACACAAGCTGGAGTTATCACAGAGAAAGGAGTTTCAGTTGAGAAAATGTCTCCATGAGATCCAGCTGTAAGGCATTTTCTCAATTAGTGATCAAGGGGGGAGGGCCCCTTGTGGGTGGTACCATCTGTGGGCTGGTAGTCTTGGGTTCTATAAGAAAGCAGGCTGAGCAAGCCAGGAGAAGCAAGCCAGTAAGCAGCATCCCTCCATAGCCTCTGCATCAGCTCCTGCTTCCTGACCTGCTTGAGTTCCAGTCCTGATTTCCTTTGGTGATAAACAGCAGTATGGAAGTGTAAGATGAATAAACCCTTTCCTCCCCAACTTGCTTCTTGGTCATGATGTTTGTGCAGGAATAGAAACCCTGGCTAAGACAAAGGTGAACGGGAGACCCTGTCTCAATCAAACAAGAAATATAAAAATCACTCTGAAATAACCAGATCCTTTAATATTTACTAGGAGCCATCAAGACTAAACATTTTCATATCGAATATAACATGATTTATCCATAGTCTTACAAATTGGAAAAAGCAAAAAATATTTGCTTGTCTATGATGGACACCTAGGTTTAAGAGCTATTGATGACGTGAGAATAGCCTCAGTTGGTTAATAGTCCTTTGGAGCTCATTTTTCTTGTATAACTCAGCAATACACCCAGAGGCAAAATTTCCTTGCCTTTTATGACAGAAATTATATGAACTGCTAAAAATTATTTCATCTAGAAGTTAGCATATTTTTTGCTAGCTGAAGTAGAAAACATTAAATGTTTTATAGATCAATAAATACAGAGTAAATATATTATGAAGTTGGACATGGAAGCTACAGCCTATAATCCCAGCACTGGGGAGGCTGAGGCAGGAGGATCATCATGAGTAAGTCTCTGTCTCAAAACAAACAGAGAGAATAAATACCTTATGAAATGGCTTAGAAGTAAGTTTACTTGAGCAAAGGATGAACTCGCATCTGAGAGAAATGAATATTTACCCCCAGTTTGCAGGCAGCAACCTTCAAAACTTAAATAGTCCCAATTTTAGTGGCATGTAAAAGAAGTGTTTGATATACAGGGAGTGAAGTCCTGGGTTCAGTTGCTGACTCTTCATCTTGAGCAGTAAACACACTTATGAAGGCCTGGGAAATTATTGACAAGAAGCCCTTAGTTTTTCAGGGAAATCTTTGTTCTTAAGGTTCTACCTCCCCCTTCTCCTCCCCTCCCCCTCCTCCTCCCCCTTCCCTCCCCCTTCTCCCCCTCCATCTCCCCCTTTCCCCCTCCCCCTCCCTATCCCTTCCCTCTCCCCCTCCCCTCACTTTCCCCCTCCCCTCCCTCTCCCCCTCCCCTCTCTTTCCCTCTAAAACCTTATTTTGCTGTTGTCATCTGTGTTTTGTTTTCTCTTGTTTTTGAGACAGGGTCTCACTAAAGAACTTGGCTATCCTGGAACTCACTCTGTAGACCAGGCTGGCCTCAAACGTCCAGACATCCACCTGCCTCTACCTCCCCAGTGCTGGGATTAAATGCATGTGCCGCCACTCCCCTCCTGGTCTTTCTTTAGAAGGGTGTACTCTACAATACTCAGAGCAGTGGAAGAGGCCAAGTTCAGTGCACTGACAACACCCAGGTGTTCTCTGGGAGCTAGAACTTTTCATAGCCTGAGGCAACACACTTTAGTAATCCGAGTGGTGGGAGGTGCAACAGCGATTCTTCTTCAACAGTGCGAGCTGTTCTCTGCAGACATGACATGGGGAAAGTACCATCCATAGAAAGCAGGCGTCTAAGAATTATCTCTTACTTTTCATCATAAGACTCCACATAATTCCCAACCACTCTGAACACTGATGTCGTCTGCCTTCTCTAAGGTGAGCAATCTGTCCCCAAAAGCTAGTCTTCTAATAGACAGATACAGGGATGGAAAAGGGTGGGATGGGGTGGATAGGATAGGGTGGGGTGGGGTGGGAGGGAAGAGAAAGGGAAGGGGTGGAAGGTCACTGGAGTCAGCAGCAGGAAGGTCACTGTTGAAACATTTGAAATGACTTCAGGAAAGACTATCCCCTTCTATCAGAACAGTACAAGAGCATGCTTGTGATCCCAGCACTGAGGAAGCAGGAATGTGAATCCCTGGAACTCACTGCCCTGTTCAGTGAGTCCCAGGCCAGTAAGAGAACCTATCTCAAAAAGGAGCAGAGGAGCAAAGAAAGCTTTCTATGGATGGTACTTTCCCCATGTCATGTCTGCAGAGAACAGCTCGCACTGTTGAAGAAGAATCGCTGTTGCACCTCCCACCACTCGGATTACTAAAGTGTGTTGCCTCAGGCTATGAAAAGTTCTAGCTCCCAGAGACCCTGAGGAGCGGCATACACACATGCGCACACACATACACACATGAACAGCACACATACACACACATACACGCATACACACATACATACACTCATACACACACATATACACACACATACACACACATGCGCACATACATATATACACATTCACACACACATACACACATATACACACATACACATATACATGCACACACACATGCACACACACATATACACACACATACACACATGCACACACACACACACACACACACACACACACACACTGCATGAAAACAGAAGGTGGGGGATGAAGGAGACCAGCAAGAGGGGTCTGGAAATAATCAGAACCAAGTATGACGACACACGTTTATGAACATGCCATAAGGAAGCTCTGGAGGCTAACTTTATTTTTTACATCATCTAAGTAGTGCTTGTTTATTGCTTAGGGTTTTTTTTTTTTTACAAGAAAATAAAAGAAATTTTAATAAAAATTTTCAGGTAAATATGTTTTAGAGTCCTGCCTATTTAAGTAACTGGCATATAAAAAGACACTGAAAATTGTTTGGCATGTAAAATATAAAGGGCCCCTTTTCTGGTTAATGATTTATCTAAATTAGGTAACATAACTTTATAGTTTCCAAACTATCGGGCGCACGTATATGAAACGTTATATACATGAAATAAATCATAAGAAGGAATTTGACTGTGCAAACTACTGAAGAAGATATACATTATTCACATTAATGATGGTAAACCATTTTGGAAAAAGAACAGGGCAGCTTTCTACAGAAAACCAAGCAGAAAAATGACTTGAGTGGTTGGTTTAATTTCCATTTTAAAAATTAATCTTGCAACATTCCCTACCGAATCTTATAATTGGTTCTATAGTTAATTAAAATTTCATTAGTGAGCAGATATGAAAAGCACTGCTCATTTAAAGTATTTATTAATCCTTCTTGGATGGCTACAGAATCAAAGCCTCAAGTGCGTCTGTTTGAAAGTAACCACCCTGCTCATCCATCTACTCCCAGAGAGCAATAAGTTACAACCAAGAAGGTCCCATATATTTGGTACTATTATTTTTCATAACTAAATTGCAAGGGTAAATTAATTCTGTGGCACATTCTGAAAAATTAACTATTATTTCGGCTAACATCATTCGTTCTGCTCCAGTCACTTTGGTGATTAAGATTCTATTTGAATTTCATTTCCACTTAAGCACGTTGGACTTTTGTCAACATTTTTCTCTTTGCCCAAAGGTCTAGGCAAAGTCGTATCAACAGCATTAACTTTTTTGATCTCTAGGCTCTCCGTAGAATGAGATGCTATGTCTCTGTCAGGCGTTCGGATCACATTCCATCACCCGCTTTAAGACATTTCAAAGAACCCATCCATCTGTAGAAACCTTGGTGTTCCTGAGGATACTTAGTGTAATGGTTTGGGTTTGAAGTGCTCGCCACCGCCATTACCCCAGAGGTCCTACACAGAAGCTTTGGTTCCCAATGCAGCAGAGGTGAGGGCTTTGTGGGTGTTTGGCTCACGAGGCTCTAAAATTATTAGGTTGGTCCATCAGCACAGTCATGTTTAATGGATTTCTGAGAGGAGGTAGAAAGCTTTGGAGATGGATGGTCTTAGCTGGAGCAAGCAAGTCACTGAGGATGGGTCCTTAAAGGATTCTCTCTCTCTCTCTCTCTCTCTCTCTCTCTCTCTCTCTCTCTCTCTCTCTCTCTCGTGCGCACGCGTGCTCGCTCTCGCTCGCTCTCTCTCGCTCCCTCGCTCTAGCTTTCTTTCTCCCTCCCCCATCTCTCTGAGTACTTTCCCTTCACCACACAGTCCGTGCCCTGTATCATCTCCTCACAGGGCCCAGAAACCAGAGAACTGAGTGACCATGGATGGAAACACAAGCGGAAGAAAGAAACTTTTTCTCCTTTCAGGTGATTCTGTAGCATATTTCTTTGCAGTAACCAAAAAATCCAAAAATCAAAACAAACTAAAAAAACCAAAACATCCTGACAATATATATATACATATGTATATATGTATATATATTCCACAATATATATATACATATGTATATATGTATATATATTCCACAATATATATATACATATGTATATATGTATATATATGTATATATGTGTGTGTGTATATATATATATTCCACTAACATATTTCACATATTTCTTAAAGCACATGCCCTATTAAAAATAGATTCAAGCATCTACAAAGGAAGAGCAGGTAAGAGAGATGCTGATGTTTTTTGCTAGCGCTGAGTTTTCTTCAGATCTGTCTCTATATTCAGAAAACCATGAAAAACATTCCTTACGGGCTTAAGCCCTTTCCTGTTGTGAATGCTTCTTACTGCTAATTAAAAGTCAATTCAGAGAGACTGCTGTAATTATCATCATTAGAGCAGGCTTACTAAGCTAAACACAGGAAATGAACTTTTACCACCTGAAGTGGAAGTAAGACATTTTAGTGAAAGGCGGGTAGCTTTAATAATACTCTATTTACACACACGCATGTACATATGTGCACACATGCTATAATCTCAAATCCTAGATTCATTTAAGAAAGCAGTCTTAGTAGCTCTAGTGGCTACAGCTGCACTCTTCCTGTTACAAAATGGACTCACGGGCGGCCCGGAACCTCAGCTTGGGCCACAAGGCTCCATAGCAAATTAGCACCGGGACAAAGATCCCTCTCAGGAGCTCGGAAAAGCCAGGAGAGGGCCAAAGACACGCCCCACAGCTAACCAGGAACTGCCCCGAACCCGCAAGACACAGGGGACCGAGATCAGACCCGGTGCCACAGCTCTCCAAACCCAAACATCTCTCAGAGAGAGCTGGTCTTCAGGGAGTACTGACACAGAGACTTGCAGAAGGGGCAAGCCACAACCAGACAGAGTAAGATCAGCTAACAACAGAGTCAACAAGATGGCAAAAGGCAAGGGCAAGAACATAAAGAACAGAAACCAGGAGTACTCTGCACCATCAGAACCCAGCTCTCCCACCACAGCAAGCCCTGGATACCCCAACACACAAGAAAAAGCAAGACTCAGATTTAAAATCATTTCTCATGAGGATGATAGAAGACTTTAAGAAAGAAATGAATAACACCCTTAAAGATATGCAAGAGAACAGGGATAAACAACGAGAAGCCTTTCAAGAGGAAATGCAAAAATACATTAAA
>CM052700.1:8919163-8963643 GCA_028551405.1 Uromys caudimaculatus | reverse complement strand
ATGTGGCATAGGACGGCCTCCATGGCCATCAGGGAGAAAGGAGAGGCCCTTGGGCCTGAGGGTGCTAGAGGCCCCAGTAAAGGGGAATGTCAAGATGGGAATATGGGGATGGGTGGGCGGGTAGGTGGGAGGAGGAATTCCCTCACAGAGGCGGGGAGGCAGAGGGGATAGGGGGTTTCCAAAGAGGAGACCCAGAAAAGGGGAAACATTGGAAATGTAAATAAAGTATCAAAAAGAAAGAAAGAAAGAAAGAAAGAAAGAAAGAAAGAAAGAAAGAAAGAAAGAAAGAAAGAAAGAAAGAAAGAAATCACAGCATAATAAAATCCGGTAGCCTTGCCGTAGAGTAGTTGCTATGGCCCCAAGGGAAATGCTGTCCCCAAGGCAGCAGGGCAACTCTTTAGCAAAGCCACCATAGAATTCAACCTCTTCAGCTCTGTCCCTAACCTCACCTCACCATGCCATTAGACAGTACTATTGCCTCACAGTGACTTGACCGAAGTTCTCCAATTCCTAGGCCATAACTCTAGTCCCTTCCTGCGTGCTCATGTGTGTGCTCTCTAGAGATTTTCTCTACTGACAGTTCATATTCTCAAGTTCCCTCCTGATAGAAGATATGTGAGGTTGACCATCATATATCAGGAGTATTTAAACCAGTTTCTACTTCCATTTTTTTTCTCCACCCACAGTTGCTTTACTCTCGGCCTACCAGAAGTAGAAGTACAAATGTCAGGTGTCGTTTCTCAAGGCTGTTCCCATGTTTCTGCCACTTTCCAAACTAATGGAACCAAATCTACAAAAATGATGCTTCAGGATCAGAAAAGGAAGTTGGAGCACTTTCCATAATGAGAATGAAATGGAGCATTCTGGGTACAGAAATGGACTGTATCATCATCACAAAGAAAACCCCGGCTAGTGTCCCACAAAGCAGAGCTCATCAAGAGCTTTAAAGATGAAAACTGTAGCTTATTTCCCTAACAGAAGCAAACCACTTGTGTTCAGCACTTGTGAGAGCGCATTTGATGGAAACAAAACACCATCTTTAACTACAGGGGCTGCTGTCAGAACCGAGCAGTTACAGAATCCAGTGTAAGGCGTACAGGTTAGCACGGCCAGAGGTGACTTCAGCCTGGGAGGCTCACTGGCCCTGTGAGTCGATGCTGTGTGAGTCCTCGTGGGAGAATTTTGAATGGAAACACCAAGGATGTGGTTTTATCACCCACTCAGAGCAGAGGGGCTATTCAGAAATGCAAAACACTCTTGTCCTTACACTTTGATGGACAGGCTAATTTACATGGGAGTGGTATGCATGGAAATCTAAAAAAACAACAATAATTGCGAAATCACAAGTATTCAAGCAAACAAATCTGTTAAAAAAAAAGATGCTCAGAAAACATCTGGAGAAGTTACACAATTGATTGGTAAGGTCAAGAGACAAACAGAATCTAAAATAAAATGTTTCCCCTAAGATCTGTGTGTTGGTATATTTAAACGTTTCATCTATATGGACTTTACCTTGTTAATTTGTGTGAAGTTGGGATCAAAATAAGTTTTCTTGCCCACATCGAGCAGTGATGCTATCGGGATAAAGTCCTCATTTCCTGCACAAGTGTGCACAGCCCCCTTATGGATATGCCAACTTCCTGTATCTGCTTGTGTCTGTTTTCATCTCGTTCTGTTGCCCTTCCTGGAAGTCCCCATCACATGCTTTCGAAATGTAGCACTGGGATGTTGTCATGGTTCTTTGTCAAAAGGTCTGGACCATCTCCGTGTTGTTATTTTATACCCAATTAACTTTAGAACTTTCGTAAGAATTATTTTTCAATTAAATTGGAATATGTTAACTTATCATCACATTTGGGGAAACTGACACTCTCACATTTTTTAATTACTGTGATCTTCAAAAACACTATGTTATAGGTAGTAAAAAACTTCTGTGACTCAGTTTACTCACATGAGCCCTAGGAAGAATCACAATTATCACTAACATACAAATAGCAAAAGTGAGTTTAAGGAATTTTTTTCCTCTTTAATTAGATTTATTCTGCATTTTATTTATTTTGAGAAAGCTACTCATGTAGCCCAGGCAGGGTTCAAACTTGTGCTCAAACGTGTCTTCAAACATTCGAAGGCCCTGCCTCCACTTCTCAACTGCTAGAATTACGGGCAAGCACTGCCATGCCTGGTGTGATTGGATAGGGGGATCACACCAAGGCTTCATTCATGATAGGCAAGTACTCCACAAAGTGAGCTATGTGCTGAGCCTCAAGTTTGGGCATTCTTAGTAGCTAATAGGTAGAAGAATAAAAACTTGGCCTGAGTCTATCTGGTATTAAGCCTTGATCTTCGTTCATTTCAGGGACCCCCTCTGCTATCATACCAAAACTTGAGAGAGTGAAGAGAGGAAGAGTCATCAGAAACTGAGGTCTCACAGAGTTCCTGTGATGTCTCTGCATCCAAGCTGAGAGTAAGGTAAGCGTGTCCTCCCTCTTCTCACTCCCCCATTACTGGGTTTCCCACAAGGGAACACCGGGTGCGGCGTCCTTCCACAGATGCACCCATGTGTAGAACATAGCCACGGAAGAGCCAGTGGGTCTGAAGAGGCAAACACAGGTTTTCAGCTGCCAGCAGAGGGTGAGCTGCGCTGTCCCTGGAACATTCAAATGGAAGTTTCAAAGACTCCATGACTTTGGACCTTGTATTTTTAGATAATTGACACCATTTTTTTTTCCTAATGATTACATTAGAAAGGTTTTCTACATGTTGAGTGAATTTTAATACTTTTGCCTTCGGAAAGTTATTCCTGTCATTGAAATGTTCACGTTGTCTGCTTTGATGTGCTGAAACCTCTTAGGAGTTTATTCTCCTCTCCGTTCATTACTGATTTCTCCTCATTTCCCAGAGCTTTCATGTTCTTTTTGTTCAGGTTTTTCATTCGTTTATCATATTCTACAAGCCAGTTCTGAACACTTATCACTTTGATTGGGATTCCGTTTCTTAAGTTTCTTATTTTTAGTTTATACAGTTGTGCATATAATATCTCCTTACACTAGTATTTTAAGTCTTTTGTTGTTGCATATTTTACTCTAATCTTCGGGAATGTTTAAAGACCTCAATGACTGAAAACTTATTAAAATCATAATATTGATACCAATTTTACTTCTAAGAAACAAAGCCTATCTCCTCAATGGACTCTACCTTTCTGGAGACAGCTGTTATCCTGCATTTAATGGTAATCTTTTTCACATTTTTAATTATCATTATTTTTAACTATGTGCATGTCTGTCCTTGGGTATGTGTCCATGAGTACAAGTGTCCATGAGGCCAGGAGAAGAAGCCAGATCCCCTGAAGCTGCAGTAACAGACAGTTGTGAGTCACCCTCTACGGGTCCTAGGATCCCATTGACGGTCATCTGCAAGAGCAACACATACTTTTAACCACTGAGCTATCTCTCCAGCCCCTCGTGATTTTTGTTATTTAAATCAGTTTTACGTAAAAGTTTCCAGCAAAGTCAACTGTTGTAAAAAGCATCCAAGCACAGGACACAGAGCTGCAGCAAGCAGCATCCTTACGGGTAGCTAGCTAAACGGCTCTGAGAGCCTCCACCCTTCTTTGAGACCCCTGAGCTCACTGGTGAATTCTGCTCCAAGTCCTCTTGCAAAGCACACCACAGGCTCGGTCCATGTTCAAGGCCCACCAGCTTCAGCTCACGTTCCCACACTTCCAGATCAGTAGCAGAGGACATCACCATACAGCCTTCACTGCCGTTGACAGAAGGAGAGGAAGAACACGCATTCTTTTATTTAACACACTCAGCTAAAGTGGGTTTTCAAAGAACGATGCTCAAAGTCTTCCGACAGATGTAGATGTCCTTTGATGCAAAAACATTCGAACATTACTTGCTACATTACTCTGCATAATCTCCCACCAAAACCACAGGATCGAGTGGCACATCTCAGGAAGGTAAAAAACAACCATTTTTACGTCAAGTCTCTGTATGCACTCTCCTTTTTTCTCCCTCACATTAGCCTTGCGTGCGTCTGTACCCCTATCAATCCCACACAAGGCTTCTAAAGGTTGAAACAGCCTTCCGGTTCCATGTCACAGCCTTTCATTCATAGTGTTGATGTAACTCCATGAAATAAAGAGTAGTAGATAAAAATAGAAAGCCGCCATCAATGAGCCAGAGTGTGCAGTACAATATTCCTGGATGAGAAGCCTCAGAGGCAGGCATATTTCTATCTGCGGCACTGTTTTCAATGAAGTGCTTCTTCCCCAAATGTTTGCAGTGAGATGAGATGCAAAAACCAAATGGAGGATTCATATCAGGGTTTCATATACGAAGGAAGACGAGTGTTACAAACAAAGCCAGAAGAACCAAACACCGTGACATTAAGATCCCCCAAAGTAAAGTGTTCCTAAGGAAAAAATCCATAGGGTGTGATACAAATCAAATAAGGAGAAAAGAATGTACTCCTAACCAGAAGTTTCTACTTTGAACATGCAAGGAATTCAGTTAAGAAATCCACTGGCAGACTATCACAAAGAAACCTGCTGAGATAAACTGTAGTGTGCTGGTTTGCCAACTGGGCAACCTGAAGTTCACATTCAGCCACCCAAGATTTAACCCTTTGTGTAACAAAACATAAAATTCCTTTAGGTTTTCCTCTTTTCCTGGAGAAAAAATGTCAAAAAGGCATCACTGAATGTACTTCAAACTGAACAAACCAATTTGAAATTTTTAGCACCTATGTATTTTACAATATATTCACCATGAGTTTTGAAATTTTTAAATTCCCACCACTCTATATGAACTGTCTTAGTCAGGGTTTCTATTCCTGCACAAACATCATGACCAAGAAGCAAGTTGGGGAGGAAAGGGTTTATTCAGCTTACACTTCCATGTTGCTGTTCATCACTAACGGAAGTCAGGACTGGAACTCAAGCAGGAGCTGATGCAGAGGCCATGGAGGAATGCTGCTTACTTGCTTGCTTGCTTCTCCTGGCTTGCTCAGCTTGCTTTCTTATAGAACCCAAGACTACCAGCCCACAGATGGTACCACCCACAAGGGGCCTTCCCCCCCTTGATCACTAATTGAGAAAATGCCTTATACCTGGATCTCACGGAGGCATTTTCTCAACTGAAACTCCTTTCTCTGTGATAACTCCAGCTTGTGTCAAGTTGACACAAAACCAGCCAGTACAGAACCAACCAACCAAATCCTACTGCCTGTGTTCCCCAGGCATAGGATTTAGAATACTTGCTTGAGCCAACACCTCCATCAAGACCACTGCCTAACCCTGCATTTGATGCTGGCTTCCAACCAAGAGGGGTACCACAACTAGAGCCACTGAAGGAGTTACTTCTGGAACCAACAGCCTGACTCTGGTTGCTGCCCCAGGCTTTGCTATTACAAGAGGGGCCTGACTGGTTCTGCTAACTAGCTAACATCATACCTCAACTGCTCTGCAGTCATCTCAGCAGCAGCTGTCATTACTGGATTAAGGCTGATGACTCCAAAGTTTAACCCTCCACCCATATTATTTCCCAAGCCAGATCCACCACCTCTACTGTTACCAAGCCTGCCCCTGTTGTGGATTGCTGTTTGTATTTCCTGCTCCCTCAAGAGTGGTGCTCTGACAAGGCATAGATCATGTACTCAGATAAGGTCAGGTGAAATCTTAATTAGTCAAATAAAGGCTAGAGCCTGTGATTAGGTAGTGGAAGAAAAACACAGAGTTGAAAGTTTTAGAGAGGAGGGAGAAGGAGGAAAAGGAGGAGAGATGAAGGACAGAGGAAGAAGAAGGTGGAGGGAGAAGAAGATGGAGCAGAGCCACGTGGTCTGGAGGAACAGTAAGTAGCTAGGGAGTTCATAGCTGGGCAATAGAGTAGTGAAGTGGTATATTTGTCTAATCTAAGCATATAGCTTATAATTATATTGTTGAGTTGTATGTTCTTTGCACGGGCATTTTGGGGTTGGAGATTTACTGCTGTAAATCTGGCTGGTATAATATAAGACTCTAGTGATTTCATTTCACCGAGCTGAGGGGAGCTAAGTGAGCGGTGGCTGGCGTTCTGCAGGCCAGCCACAGGGGGTGGATGGCCTGAGAACTGTGAGCGGCAGCTCCAGGCAAGACGCCTTGCATAGAGCTAGCGATGGGGGGTGGGCAAAACCACTGATGGCAGAGCATAGCCGGATTTACTGTGGGTTCTTTTTAAAACTACACACTACACACCCCAAGGCCACTGAATTACCACCAAACCTTCCAGTTCTTTCTAACTATCTATCGCTACTGCGTTTAGGTTCAACATTGGATTTATGCACACTGATTCCTTTAATGATCAAATCCTCTCTACAAAGAGATTATACAACAGTGCAAATGCAGCAAAGGCAAAGCCCAGAATTGTAAAATTTTAAATTGTAAAAATTGTAGAATTTTATTTGCCTGATGTAGTTGTCATCTCAGGGACTTACTGCTGAATAAACTCACCTTTTCTAGTTAGTTCTGAACTCTGGCTGGCCGGTTCAACTCAGCTGTTATGGCTCAAACTCTTCTCCCAGCTGACTGATTCAATCTGGCTTCTCTCAGCTTCTCACTGAATTGCTCTGCTTGGCCTCAAATTGACTCTGTCTCCTTATTGTCTGGCTTCAGTTGCCTCTGCTGACCTGCACTGAGCAGCAATAGCATTTCATCATCTTCTGTTGGTGCTTCATGAGTTCATCGTTCTCATCTTCTGATACCCAAATATAATCAGATGCCTTTGCTGCTACCATTAAGTGTGACACGGAACTGAGACAGTGAAGGATGTTCTCAGCCAAGGTACCCCTTCATGCCCACAAAATCCAGTCCCTCATTTTTAAAGTATATCATTATTGTATTAACAAAATACACTGCTGTGTGCTTTGAGATTTATATGAATAGCATGTTCTTCCTTTTACAAGCTGGTATTTCTGCTAAATCGTAGTTTTAGATCCATCCATGGCTGCTTACAATCAGAGGTCACTTATTTGAACTGCTTTGGAGTTTTCTGTGGTCATGTATAATCTATGAGCCATGTACAACTATTCTATAAATGGAAGGACACTTTGTACCCCACATTTTGCAAGTATGGATGATGCCACAGTGCTCAGTTGTGCCTCCATTTTGCAAGAGAGAGAGTTGCCATAAGGCACCTAAGGGTGCAAACAGTAATGACAGGCAAGGCGCATCCTCACCTTTGAATAATGCCCATTATTACAAGCTGCACAGCTTCTGCTTTTAAAATATACTGAAGGTATATTTTCTTGGGTTTTGGCCTATGTCTGGATTTCATTTGCGTTATGTACTCCTTTGAAAAATAAAAAGCACTTTCTCTTCATGAGTTACAAAATTATTTACCAAACTATGAACACAAGATTATTGATTAGGATATTCAATATTATATTTGGTTTTGGGGTTTTTGTCTCCTAACCTGAAAGTTTGGGAGAGCATTAAAGTCCTCTACTATAGTCTTTAGTGCACGCGCGTGTGTGTGTGTGTGTGTGTGTGTGTGTGTGTGTGTGTGTGTGTGTGTGCATATAGGCATGTGTATGGCATGGTACACATGTGAAAAACAATCGTGGGAATTAATTCTCTCCTTCCACAATGTGGATCCCAGGTCTTCAAGCAGCCAGCGAGTACCTTTACCAGTTCAGCCATCTTGCTTGCCCAAGACCCCCTACTTTTTCATTTGTGTGTTCCATTTTATACTTTGAACAAAATCTGGAGTTATAAATTATATCTTATTACATCAAAATACTTTGTTTCAACTTGCATATATTTATTGACATTGTGAACTCACCATTTTGTTATCGTCTTTATTGTTACCTGCGTATTATGACTAACATCATCCTTTACAGTTTGTTTTAATTTGTCTGCTGTATCTCTTTGCCTATTTAATTTTATAATGATATGCTCCTGCATGAAGCAGGTCTCTCAGCTAAAGAAAAATTTCTCCATTAGATGGAAGCTTATTAATATGGAGATTTAGTCCACTTATATTAACTATCATAATTGCTTCTTTTGCTTTAGTCTTCAACCAGGTTATTCTATGTGTTCTTTCCCTGGTTTCCTTATTCTCCACAGAAATTATTTTAAAATTCAGTTTGTTCCTACTCATAAATCTGATAAAAGATTTGCAATGACCTATATTAAATTAGCATCCACACTCATCAACAGAGCAATATGATTTCACTTTTCCTTTTAAAAGTAAAAACTCAAACTCTGTCTATCTTTTTTCTAATCCCTCTACAATTTACTGGGATAATGATAATCATTATTATAATAATACTACCAATAAAATGGTTGTTTATTGAATACCTAACTAACTTATAACAGTTGCTATTAAGGACTTTATATGTTGGTTCATTTTACCCATACCAGAATCCCATGAACTAAGTGTTATTCTTGTCCCCAAATAAAATGGGTAAATAGTGCTACAGATAAGTATCAGAGTCACCCTTGGAACCAGTTACTTTGGAATCAGACCCACACACTTAACTACTATACTGAAATGAGCCCATGTGAGCTGGTAACCCATTGTTCTGTTTGATTGTCTAGATCATAAGAGAAAACTCTGTATTTAATTTCATGTATTTAACTAGTTATTACAACTGGCCTGCTCAAACACCACATTCATGCTCCTGGTCTAGTACTACCACCACCCTGACTTTCATATCTAGAAAAACAAATAGTATTATACATAATATATCATAAAATAATAGTGCTCCACTAACCCCTGTTCCACTCCCAGATGTGAGATCACCTGTCACAGTTACCCTCATCCACTGGGCATATGACACCCTTGTTTATCTTCCCCCTTCACCTTTTCTACCGGAACGTAAGCTTCATGGGGAAGTATGCTCACAGCTGCATCCCAAGTGTGCCCTTCCCCCAGCCTTGAGTAGGACAAACAACCTGGCTGGAGCCAGCTCAGCCTCTCTGCATTTGCAATGTCCTTCAGGAACCTTGAGGAGTTGACCTCCCGCTGAGCTTGCTGGAAACAAGGGATGGGGTCTTTGGGCTTTCCCTTTAAAAGCAGTACGGGAATAATAGAGTTCCAGCCTTGATCAGAAACTTTGTCTTGGCTTCATTCTTCTCTCGCACCTTTTTCATTTCCAGTCTCCCTTTCAGGTAAAACCAGTTCAACCATGGCTGCTGGACAGTACACCTTAGCACTTCAAACAATGCCCAAAACCTAATCCTCATGTGCAAACGCTGAGAGAGTAAAGGGGCCATGACTGGCGGGTGCTCACCTCAGGGCCCTCGCGTGGTTAGCTGCATCACTCCCGAGCTTATGTCTGATGCATTTTTCCCTCCTTCTTACAGAGCTGATGACCTTGGATCCACAATGGAAATATCCAGTTATAACATTACTTAATGTACTAAAGACCTATGTGTGTCTTTTTTGCCATTATCTTATAATAGTCATTTGGCACGGAGCCAAATTCTGGGGATAATTTTATTTTTATCTCCTTATATGTAATTATTAAAATCATGTTCATGTAGAAGGACTTCTGAAAAAGGAATGTGGATCCTACCTAGAAATCTCCCATTACAATGTAAAACCAAACCAAATGTGGTGTTTGAGAAGTTCACCCCCTGAGATGCAAATGGGAAAAAAAAGAAAGAGCAAAATCAAGAAAAAATGCCAATGGAGCGAGCACAAAATAAAAAATTAACTAAGGTAAAGGCTAAATTGTCCTTAACTAGATTAAAAACTAGTTAGAAGCTGCCGTTACGTGTAACCCTTGACTTAACATTACAGACTTCAGCAACCACAAAGCAAGGTTCGGTGTCTGTATTGTCTGTGACTGGACAGCAGAGCCTATTAGCATTCTATCAGCATGAGTGCTCCAGGGAACCATAGTTTGACAGAAAGACACCAAAGGCATAGGCAATTTCATACCAGGCACCTACGCACAGAGGTGGTCAAAAGTCATGCCTTCTCTCAGCTAAGAGCACAGTCCCAGTTGCATGGGCTCACTGTCACCAAGTTCCACGACCAGCTCTTACAATGGCATGTATGTATTGCCTTGTACTTCTGGAGGTCAGAAGTCTCTAAGGGTTGGCAGAACTGTGTTCCTTACAGAGATCCGGGAGGAATCTACATTCTGGTAGAGGCTGCCTGCTTCCCCTGGACCGCACGCACCCCTGACT
Organism: Uromys caudimaculatus; assembly: GCA_028551405.1. Classification (NCBI taxonomy): domain Eukaryota; kingdom Metazoa; phylum Chordata; class Mammalia; order Rodentia; family Muridae; genus Uromys; species Uromys caudimaculatus. Next base: position 8,953,466 of record CM052700.1, on the reverse strand, counting down.
GATTCTATCACTCAGTCACCTTCTCAGACTCAGGCCCTCACTCCATCTTATCAGGACACAGAGGCAGGGAGATCCCTGGGGCTCATTAGCTAGCCAGCTTAGATGGCTCAATGGCTATAAGCCAGTGAGAGAGCCTGTCTCAAAAAATAAAATAATAGGAGAGCCGACCTGAGCAATCTGCATACACACGTGTACCCTCACACACACACACAGAGGAAAAGGCAATAAAAAAGACTGGAATCTATTCCTGTGACATATCATTTAAGAGATAAAGAATGATTGCGCAGCCCAATCTGAGCACTTATGAGGCTGAGACCAGAGGGTCAAGAATTCAAAGTGAGGCTGGAGAGATGGCTGGATGGTTAAAGGCTCTGGTGGCTATGCCAGAAGACCTGGGTTTGGTTCCCAACACCTGCAGTGAAGCTCACAACCACCTGCATTTCCAGTTGCAGGAGACAGTACTCTCTTCTGGCCTCTAAACGCACCAGACACCCATGTGTTGAACAGACATACGTCCAGGCAAAATGCCTATATACATAATATAAATGTTTTAAAGAGAATCCAAGATGACTGCTCAGCTCACAGTAACTTCAAGGCCAACCTGGGCTACATAGAGATCTGTCTTTTAAAAAAAAAAAAAAAAAAAGTGAGAACAGGGATATCAAAATATTAGAATGGCAAAAGTCTAAATAAAACACACTAAAATTCATAAGATTTTGCTGAAAGTAGTAGTTAAAAGGAAATATAGCCTTTTAAATGACATCATCCTAAATCTTAAAAATAATGTCAAATAAAGTTGGAAGAAGAGGCAGGTAAAGAGCAGAGACAGGCACACTCGGGAAAAAGACAAAAATCAGTACGAATTGATCGGCATAATTGAGCTGGAAGAGTCAGTATACAGGTTCAATCTATTCACTCCAGTCTAGGGGTGGGGCAACTCTCAGCTCTCGTCCACCTCTGGCTTCTTCCTGGTCTGGACCTCTGGACTAGAAGAGAACATTCTTCTAGACAGCCCTTAGCAGGAAGCCTCTGGTTATGGATTTCCTACACTAAATAAGATCCTGGTCAATAGGACATGGCTTCTGGGAGAACAGGAGTTGCCAGTTAAGGGGGAGCTGTTTACAAATGTGGCATTCACCTGTACTCCTAGCACCTCACCTGCTGACCTCTGTCCTGAGCCAGTGGGAGGGGTGGGGGACACTGTGATGGTTTGTATATGCTCAGCCAAGGGAATAGCACTATTAAGAGGTGTGGCCTTGTTGGAGTAGGTGTCACTATGGAGATGGGTTTAAGACCCTCATCCTAGCAGCCTTCAGATGAAAATGTAAAACTCTCAGCTCTGCCTTTACCATGCCTGCCTGGATGCTGCCATATTTCCGCATTGATGATAATGGACTGAACCTCTGAACCTGTAAGCCAGCCCCAGTTAAATGTTGTCCTTATAAGAGTTGCCTTGGTCATGGTGTCTGCTCACAGCAGTAAAACCCTAACTAAGACAGCACCTCTTTGTTGCCTCTGAACATCTTGACTCCTCATGGCTGTGGCCTTCTTTGATAAAGGTAGAGGCCAGGCAAGGCTCCAATCAGGGTGGGTGTGGTTTTCCAGTCCAGTCCTATGCATCATGCAGCAGTGACTATTTCCTAGAGGAAAACCCCAACACCATTGACAAATACTAGGTCAGATAAAATGAATCATCACTTAAAAGGTCATTAAGAGCAGGACATGGCAATCCTAATACATGAGATGCTAAGGCAGGGGGATTGTGAGTTTGAAGCCAGCCAGAGCTACATAGTGAATTCAAGCCCATCCGGGATCTACTACATAGTGAGACCTTGCCTCTAAATCATCATCATCATCATCATCATCATCATCATCATCATCATCATCACCATCACCACGGGGCTAGCTCGACAAGCTCAGTAGTTAAGAGCCCATGCTGCCCTTGGAGAGGGCCCAAGTTCAGTTCCCCATACCTACCTAGCTGCTCACAACCACTCATAAGTCCAGGGGATCCGATGCCTTCTTCTGGCCTCTACAGGCACCCACGTTTGTGCACACACACATGAACACACACATACCTATAGATAAGTAATATAATACATTGTATAAGTCATTTAAATAATGCAAAATATTCTCAGCTCTAACACTGATCCTAACCCGAGGACCAAAGGACACTAATAACTATTTACAAAAACAGAACTTCTAACAAAGTAACAAAAATGACCACATAGATGAAACCAATGAGACAAAATATAACTGGTCGCTACATAGTATCACCTTGCCACAGAACAGTTGCTAAACTTTGCTACATTTTCAAAACTAATCCGCCCACCTTAACATCCCAGAATCATTCAAAACTAAACAAGCAAAAGCTTTCCTCTGAAGCAAGCACTGCTTTGGTTGCAAATTCTAAAATGGAAATGCCAGAAAAAGTTTCTTAGACTAATCTTAAACATTCCAGTATGAAAACTGCCAGTGATCCTGCTGGGACTTCAAATCGATGCGTCACAGGGAAATTAATCAGTGTGACTCACCACATTAGCAAAGGACATTGCCAACAAAACTCCAATTCCAATATTGTCTAAATGAAAATTTTCAAGAATCATTTTTAACTGACCTTCAAAGGGTATTGCTTTTTCAAGTTATATGTTGATTGTTGAGCACACAAGGTCTGTGGGGTTAAATCCCAGTAACACACGCATAAACACAGTTTACGTTATATGTTGACATACTTAATTCAGATTTGAGTCATTCCTTTAAAAAAACTATTAATGACTGGAGAACATTTAACCTTTCTACTTATACACTAGGAATGACTGACAGATCATGTATTAATTTTTTCTAAGACTGCATTATTGTTTTATGTATATGAGTGTATGTATGTATATCACATGCATGCAGTGCTCACAGAGGCCAGAAGAGGGCATCAGAACCCCTGGGGCTAGAGTTACAAATGGTTCTGAACTGCCACGTGGATGGATACTACTCCTAACCATTGAGCCATCTCTCCAGCCCGCCCTCCCCCGTGTACTAATGTTTACTGTATTAGTTAAACAAGGGGAAGAGGTGGGGGAACACACTTAAGAATGAAGATATAAATAAATCAGAGCTTTAGAATGATGAGTTCTTAGAAAGACAAAAGCAAAATTCACGTGATGAAACTATTACCAGAGACAATAAACCTACCAAGTTCTAAGTCACAAATTGAATTGTATCTCTTTATGAAATGATCCGAGATTAGCATAACTGAAACACAGAATGAATTTCACTGATAATAGACATCAACATAACACCGAGCAGTGGCACGCACACCTTTAATCCCAGCACTAGGGAGGCCGAGGCAGGTGGATTTCTGAGTTCGAGGCCAGCCTGGTCTACAGAGTGAGTTCCAGGACAGCCAGGGCTACATAGAGAAACCAAAAAAAAAAAAAAAAGACATCAACATATTAAAACGATAAAATGTTCATTGAATTTGGGTCACTGGGTTTCAGTCTTTTGTTTCTTTGTTTTGAAACATGACAAAAAAGACTACAAAAGCTGTCACCACATAATATAATATGGTCTGGAATGTTAAGGAGAGAGAACAGCAATATCCATTGGTTGTTTTATAAAATGAACTAATGACAATAATGAATTTATTTATGACTTAATTTGTGGCATTTTTATGGAATGGGATTTAACTCTGTTTTCTGCTTAATCTAAATTCAATTTGAACTTCCACTTTCTGGACAAGGAAATTGAGGAAGAGCAAGAGCAAACATCATTGTGGTTTGAGTGTGAAATGTTCCCCATAGAGTCCAGTGTTTGAACACCTTATCCCCAGTTGATGGCGCTGTCTGGGGAGGTTGCAGAACCATTAGGAAGTGAAGCCTTGGTTAGAGGAAGTGGGTCACTGGGGTGGGGGCGGGGCTTGGAGGCCCTCTCGTTCACTTTCTGAGTACATGTGCAATGTGGCCAGCCAACCTCCTGCCTGCTGTATGTCTTTCTGTCATGATGGACTCTATCCCTCTATAATTGTAAGACAAAGATAAACTGTTCTCCCTTAAGTTGCTTGTGCTGAGGTATTTTATCACAGCAAAAATAAAAAGAACAAAATAGAAATTTGGTACCTAGAAATGGAGCCATTGTTATGTGTCAAGATCAACCTTGTGGATCTTCTGCCTCTGGTTCTGGTTTGCTGGAAGAATGTGGATGACTTCAGAAGTCTGGGCTAAAAGATCCCTCAACTGCTGTAGTCTGACAGATTGAGAGATATCTTTTTAGGATATCTTTGAATTCCAGCCAGTCACAAGACTAAGAAAATACTTCATCTATGATTAGTATGTCAGTACTATCTAACAGAGGCTGGACTCAAATGACCTTCCAAGTGCCTTCACATAAACCAGTAGCACCCCACAACCCCCAAAATGGCAAACTGACGTCATCTATGGGTATGCAACTGGGCTAAAGGATCCAAGACAGCTTATCTCCAATGTCAGTATGACGAACGTGGCTAGAAGGTTAAACCCTATGGAGACAGTCAGCAGAGCTACATACAGCTTCTCTATCATGGGAGACTCACAGCATTAATAAATGTCTCATGGTAGCTGGTCATTCTCAAGAAATGTCCTCCAAGGAAGGAAGCAGAGTTGTCATTTTTGGAAGGCCATTGCCAAGATATGGATATCACTCACTTCTGCCATATTTTATTGATGGTGTACTAGCCTGGTTCTGCTTCTGCCCTCCGGGTATCCAGGCACCATTGCACAACAGGCCTGGAATGGAAGTAATGAACCCTATCCTTTATTGGGGGTAACAAGGTCTATATAAACCTTGGGAAGTGGGTAGGTGCTTGCAGGGTGAGTGCCCATTATTGGCTGGTGCTGAGGTACTGGGAATGCTTCATTTGCATGAAGAGGAATTCCAGGTGCTTGCTGGACATGATTTTATAGGGAAAAAGAAAGGTAAATCTGTAATTTGGCCACCAGGCTACACAACTATCTCAAGGGTGGCAGAGGTGGGGGTCACAAGGCCTACATGAGCTGGAGCATGCAGGTCCAGAGGAAGGAAAACACAGTCTTACTCCTAAGGTTTGAACACCTCACTCTTGCCCCAGACTGGCTCCCACAGTCACAGCCTTCTGGTGCCACATCTCCCCCTTTTGTTTTATAAAAGGGAGACGACATCGTAGTCATCAGCCTCTATCTTAGAAATGGTTTGGTATTGAACCAGAACCTAATTGGCAGTGACTTTTGCAATGCTACTTATCTGCCATATTAGAAATTGGATGGGGGCAGGGTGCCAGGAGGATTATGGCTCCAATGGCCAGTATAGGGCAAGGAGGGGGAGAGGCCAAGCTACCAGAGAGTTTGAGTACCATGGGTATCGGTGCTGGGCACACAGCATGCCTGGAGATCTCAAAGGAGATCTGTGAGCATTTGTAGGTTTTGATCCACCAGCCAAGATTCACTGACATAGAAACAGCATTCCTCCCCAACACGATGCAAGCCCCCCACTGTTCAGCAGTCATTAAGTCCAGAGTTCTTGAGGTTTTGGAGAACAACCCCCACTAGGGAGGTCATCTGTAGCTGGAGGGGCCCAAGACCATCTGTGGTGGAAGCCATGGTCTGGTGGAGCTTTTCCTGGAAGCTGTCAGCCAGGTGTTTGTGCCTGGTCCTTTTGCTCTGAAACACAACAAACTTTTAAGGTAACATTGTGGGCATATTTCTGCATTAACACATATATGGAATGTGAGGTGTTAACAAATCAGCTCATGACGATTCCTTGCTCTGTGTTTGAGTAGGTGAAAGGCATCAAACTTTATAAGTCTGTTTGGACTGTACAACCAAACTGTAATAAATATTTCCATCTATGCCATATGAAAGGATGGCATATAATAATGTCGTGAGAACCAGGTAGCCAAAGAGATTTGTTGGCTATGCAGAGACCCTTGTGTCTCAGCTGGTCTCTTGAGCTGCTCCCATGTAGGGGGAACAGAACTTCCATCATCTGTTTTGTTGGTTTTTCTCTGGCCTTCATGTCTTCAGCCAAGATTTTCAGGAGGTCTTTCTTGGTCAAATCTAATTTTTATTAGCCTTGAAGGAGTCTGCAACTTTTTGCTTCCTGTTGAAAAAAGAGAAAAACCTCTTCCCCAACACAACAATTTTTAACTTTTGTTTTGAGGTCTTAAGGTATATAAGCTGATTTGATTCAGAAGTCCTTTCCAAAAATCTAGTATTTTGCTTGTTTGCTGTTTTGTTTTTGCACTGTGTTACCCATCTCATTGACATTTAAGACATTCTGACGACATTGAAGAGTCATTTATTACTCCTGCTTAGAGTAGTTGAGAAAGGAAACACCATGCTAACCTATGTGACCTGTGTAGAGAAGCCGAGAGAAGTCTAGCTAAGAGACAACATTTTGAGGAAAGCGGTGGTGTTAAAAGCTCTTAGCATGTGAAAGTTATGGGAATTTTTATAAAGAGGAAGCCAGAGGCGCCAGATTCCATGAAAATGAAGTTAGAGGAGGTTGTGTGGGCTTGGCATGGGTAGTACTGAGAATTAAACTCAGGTCCTCTACAAATTCATTAGATTCTCTTAACCACTGAGCCATACCTCCACCCTGTGCTATCTTTTACTGTTAATTCAATGACATAAACCCTGGGCAGCAAGCCATGTGAGCTGGTACTGCCAAAATAGCCCCAGAAATAAGAGTCAACACCACAACAAACCAAAGTTCCTGAAAAGCAGGAAAGGCAGAACTGAAGAGAAGAAAACAAAACCCACAAGCAAAAGGCAGTACCAAAGACAGGCACTATGCAAGCCTAGAGGCAAAGTGGTACTAGGGATTCTGGAATCAGAGCCGTTGGACTCGTGTCTCTAGAGGCACAGCTGTGATGTGCAAGTTTTTATAGCTTCAATTCTGCCCCACAGGCAAGCCTTGATGTCTTAGCTTCAAGGAGCTCCAAATGTGATCACATTTGGAAATAAGGTCCTTGTATATGTAATCCATTCAAATGAGATAATACAGAAGTGGAGTGGGCTCCTTGCCCCATATTCTGCTGTCCTTCAGAAGTCTGGGAAGAGATACACAGCCTGTGATAAGGCTACGTTAGGGCAGAGATGACGTGACACTCCCAGAACCAATAACTACTGTAGCAAGCCAGGAAGACGCCAGAACAAGGTGAGAGACCACTTCCTCACAGGCTGCAGGCAACCAACCCTGAATCCTCCAGAACACTGAGGCAATCAATTCTTGTTGTTTAAGCTGCTCAGCCTGTGTCACTTTGTGACAGCAGCACTGGAAGCCAATCTAACCCCACGTCCATGTGAGCTCATCTGAGTGGGCTTCTGTCCCCTGAAAGCCACTGGAACAGGAATCTAAGCAACCTGGCGTCTACTCACTGTGCTCTGAGCTTAGGAAGCACCCTGCCAGAACCAGGACTCTGCTCAGAAATTTATTTTTAATCTCCTCCAGGACAGAGATAAATGAAAAGGCGAAGTTTACAAGTTCTCTTCTAAAAGCATGATGAAAATAGTTTTAGCAAAAAAAAAAAAAAAAAAAACAAAACCAAAACCTTTGAGAGCCTTAGGGAAAGACACTCTCAATAAAGCATGCTCAGATGCCCAGTGTTTCTCTGGAATAAAGTAGTCACCAGATGCATAAATTATTTTTCCATGGGATTTCTGTCCATTGCCCTAATAAAAACTTGAGAATATGTTTTAAAACATCTTTAATTTTAGACCAGGGGGATACATTACTTTTTCCCCCTAATAAAGCGAACTAGCAAGGCTGTGCTGTCTGCACATTTCAAACCTAGATCTTTTGTCTTCAGTCCCAAGTGTGTGTCTCTGGCCTACACTAAAGCTGTACACTCTGTAAACATTCCAATCCAGAGCAGACTGTTGCTCAGGCCTTTTCTCTTCCTCAGCGCCACAGATACTGGCAGACACCCCACTGACAGCCCTGTCTGCGAATCTTTAACCAATAGACTCCCAGAGATCGGAATTTCTCAGAGGCAGAAGTGAGACTGCAGCCTCAAGCCCCATCGAAGGGTAACCTGTGGTTACTGACTACTTCACCTCTCTTCCCCACCGACATCCCTGCTTCGTACTGGGAAAGACTGAATGCAGACTTTACCAAAAACTTCATAACGGAGAGGGTGCAGATGATATGGTCCCAGGGGCATAATCAAGGGAGAGCTGGCTCCACCACCCATCTGCCCTGAGGTGGAGTGGGCACGGGGGTGATGCCCTCCTACACCCACCTTTTGCCACCTGCAGTAGTCAGGAGATCTGCCCTGCCCCCTGCCCGAGATCATGAGAGTGTGAGAGCTGGCCCTGCCCCTCACTTGTAGGAAAGTAGGCCCTGTACCTCGCCTGGGCAACAGTGGAGCTGGCACTGATGGCAAAGGCCTGAGTAAGCCAGCCCCAAGGGTGTAAGAGCAGGAGAACTGGCCCAGCCCCTCACCAGCTGCAGCACTTGGGAGAGTGGCCTCACGCCCCAACTGGGGAGCATAGTGGAGCTGGCGCTGGAGGCATGGGTGCATATGAGCCAGCCCCGAGGGCATGAGAGCAGAAGAGCAGACCCTGCCTCCTGCCAAAGGTGGCATTGGGTGGCCTAGCCTGGGCGGTGCTGGAGAGCTCCCCCTGGTGGTGTAGATAAGGAAAAACCAGCCTGTCTGGCCAGCTCAGCTACCACTCAGGCCCAGATCCAGGGCTTTGAGTTGATCCGCCTCAAAATCTACGTCATTTGTGAACTGTCGGGGCTCATGAAAGGGCCTGTCCTGCTGACCCAAAGCTGCAGGATCTCCATGACACAGAGCAACAACAGGATAGCCGGGAGGAGTCCTAATGAAGATGCAATATTGATGGTGTCACAGAAGCCAGAGACCTGAACCAGACCAATGACGCATTGCGAAGAACAGTTGGAAGTGAGGGGTGTGGGCAGGGGAATCTATTGTGGGACACAGTGACAACTTCCACAATGAGAACTGTCATGTCAACCTGACCTACACGTGCACACGCGTGTGTACACGCTTACACACACACACACACAGTTTATCACTTTTAAATTGTATACATTTAGTGGGTGCAATGCATTTTTACAGGTACATACTAATCTACAAACGTGATGTGTCTTTCTAACTTCAGATAGTTTACATTTTCACTCAGCAGTGTTTTGCAGTTTTCTGTGTATGTTTTGCAGATTTCTTCATAGCCGAGTCCCTCAGAATTTTATGACTTTTGGTGTTACCGTGTTACGGTATGGTTTTTATTTCACTTTTCCAGTTGTTTCCGCTAGCATGTAGACATGTCAACCTGATAAACTACAGCTTTGCTCGGTTTACTGCCCAGCCGTCTTAGTCCTTCCAGGCACTGCTTAGGATTTTCTGTTAAAAACAAAGTCATCTGAGAGTAAATGACTTTGATTCTTTCCAACCTTGGCCCTCCTGCTGCCTTATTGCTCTGAGAAGCCTTCCAGAGCAGTGTAGACTATAAACAACTGAGCAGATATCCTCGCCTTGCTCCTGGTCCTGTTACGGAGGAGCCCAGCCCTTCCCAGTTACACATGATGTTTACTGTGACTGTCCTTACCCAGTTAATGAGACAGATCGCTGCTTTGCCCTAAAATGAATCCAAACATGGCCCGAATTGCCTGGCTTCTGTTGTCACTCTGAGCTCACGTAGCACCTCCCTATCAGCAGCAGGCTACACTGGTGTTTGGAGATCAGATATGTCGTGCCCCGAGACAGTAGACCCACATTTGTATTTGACTCTGCTGTCAGGAGTACCATAGCAGAACAATAGGGCTCTCTCTCTCTGGACTTCACTTAAATTTCACCATATGATTGAGAGGTCTTTTCTGGCCACCGCAAAGAAAAGAAACAACACACACACACACACACACACACACACACACACACACAACTTGTTCTCTGCTCCTTCCTCCTGCCTGTCTTTTCCTCTCTGCCTTATCATCTCTCTAAGATAGTATACACATCTTTGGATCTGTTTTTAAAGCTTTTATTATTTATTTATGTATTTATTCTCTCTCTCTCTCTCTCTCTCTCTCTCTCTCTCTCTCTCTCTCTCTGTGTCTGTGTGTGTGTGCTAGAAGAGTGTGTCCTAAAACTGGAGTTACAGGTGGTCGTGTGCCACCCAACATAGGTGTTAAGAACTGAACTCAAGTCCTCTGGAAGAGCACCCAGTGCTCTTATCTGCTGAGCCATCTCTCCAGCTCCCTTTGTTCGGTGTTCAAATGTCCTGAAAATATCTGTCCTAGTTAGGGTTTCTATTCCTGCACAAACATCATGACCAAGAAGCAAGTTGGGGAGGAAAGGGTTTATTCAGCTTACACTTCCACACTGCTGTTCATCACCAAAGGAAGTCAGGACTGGAACTCAAGCAGGTCAGGGATCAGGAGCTGATGCAGAGGCCATGGAGGGATGCTGCTTACTGGTTTGCTTCTCCTGGCTTGCTCAGCTTGCTCTCTTATAGAACCCAAGACTACCAGCCCACAGATGGTACCACTCACAAGGGGCCCTCCACACCTTGATCACTAACTGAGAAAATACCTTACAGCTGAATCTCCTGGAGGCATTTTCTCAACTGAAACTCCTTTCTCTGTGATAACTCCAGCTTGTGTCAAGTTGACACACAAAACTAGCCAGTACAGTATCTAAGTCCCTTGAAGGCATATACTTCAGAAATGTTAGGTGACCTACATCATACTGTAACCTGCTTAAAATTCTAGTTCAAAGATCTGTGTTTGGCAATTAAAATATGAGATAAAACCTTCTTCTGGGATATAATTACCATGGCATGATTGTCAAGACTACACCCAAGAAAGGCATTTTCTCTAATAGTTCAAGAAATACTGCCCTGAACATTGTCAACCCTAGATCTTTTTCTAGTCGTCCATTGACAATGGTTTTTCTTTTAACTTAAGCACAGAGGTGGAGAAGCTTCTATTAAAGATGTTCACTTTCAGGGCAGGGAAGGTGGCTTGGTTGTTAACGTGTCTACCATGCAATTATGAGGACCTGAGACTGGATACCTAGCACCTATGTACACAGCGGGCTGTGACAAGGTGTGGTACTTCCCACCTGTAATCCTAGCACTGTGGAAGTGGGTCCCAGGGACTTACTGGCCTGCCATCTATCCAAATGGGTGAGTTCACATTCACTGAGAAACTCTGTCTCAAAAAATAAGGTAGAGTGTGATAGAAGAAGACACCTTAAATTGTCTGGCTTCCACACCTGCCTATACTGTCACATGTGACTACAGACACACACACATACACACACACACACACTACTACAAATAAAGAAAAACTTGAAAGAAATATCATGTATTATTATAATAGTCCTGGTTTGCTAGCTGACTTATAAGTGCTGTGTCTGGGGTGTAGAAACTGACAAAGTGCTATATTCTAGATCTTAACTCACTCCAGGGACTGTGTGCAATACTAGGCCCCCAGCTGGTGGCACTGGTAGGAGCTTTGTGGTGGAGGCAGGCTGGGCTCTGGGAGTGTGTCCAACAGGGGACTGAGAATCCTGACACCTTTTTCACTACCTTTGCTTCCTAGTCACCATGAGGTGAGCAGTTTTCTCACCTTCAGCATGTGACTTCACCATGATACCATGCCTCACCACAGACCCCACAGGGTCAAGTGACCATGGACTGAAACATTGGTTTATTTCAGGCATCTTGTCAAAGGGACAGGAAGCTAACTGTCTGATATATATGAAATCTCCGACTCTTGGAAATAGAATAAATAATATCAGGCTTAGAAGAATATTATTATGGTGGAACCTGGCTATTACGGAGGCACAGAAGAAGGGGGGTGGGCATTTGAATGAGATGTCCCCAACATCTCAGCATTTGGATGCTTGGTCCCCAGTTGGCAACACTCTTTGGAGGGGCTTACTAAGGCCTTGCGGAGGAAGTATGCCACTGAAGGTAGACTTCGAGAGTTTAAAGACTCAAACTACTTCTAGTTAGCTTTTCTACATGTGTTCGCCATTCAAGATGCAAGCCTTCAGCTCTGTGATCCTGACAGTATGTCTTCATTCTGCCACCAGGGGAATGAAGTCTTCCATGCAGTTCCTTGTGCTGTATCACAGCAATGGAAAAGTAACTGAGTTCGAGGCCAGCCTGGTCTACAGAGTGAGTTCCAGGACAGCCAGGGCCACACAGAGAAACCCTGTCTCAGAAAAAAAAAAAAAAAAAAAGTAACTGTAGTAGATAGAGGTCACAAGGTTAACACCACACCCTTGCAGAAGGAACCTCCATCCTAGAAACAGGATTGTCATTGTTCCAAAATTACATGTAATATAAATTTATTGTGGAAATGAATGCACGAAGTGTCCTTACACTGATAGAATTAAGTATTGAATGCAAGCTACTAACACTTTCTGATTATTACAGTGATATGCAAAAGAGATTAACTAACCAGAAAATTAAAGTAGCCTTTTCTTTTGATAAAACTGCCCTTTTTCTTCTTCTTTTTCTTTTTTTTCCTGGAAAAAAATGATAATTTATAGACTCGTACTGCCAAAGCCATAGCTTGAGAGTCAGGGTCTATACAATATCACATGCAGCAAAATGGGATGTTCTGGACAGAACCTTAGAAAACATAGCATCTCATTTTATTCAAAACATGCATATTTATAGTAAATCTTGGGAGTGTGATAAGCTGACAAGGTGCAGTATCATTTAGACAAGAGGACTGAGTTAGTCAGCCAGAGCCAGGCCGACCCCATGACAGGCTGCAAACTGGCAGTCTGGGAGACTAGGCCTGAGTTTTTGTTTCCCAGAACTGGAAAAGAAAACAAGTCAATTCCAGAAAAAAAACTATGCCTCATGGGCAGCCAATCAGGAAGCTGCTCCACCACCTAACCTGAGCCCCAAGCCAACCTCATGGGCACCCAATCAGGTCCTGTAGAAGCTGCCCCACCACCTAGCTTGAGCCAACTATAGTTAATTAGTAAAAGTCCCCCAAATCCTCCAGAGCATTAACCAACCACAAGGACACCCATAGCCCTGGAGATAAAGCCAACCAATTAAAGGAAATAAAGGCAAAAATCACCCACTGCTACCTATCAGGCTTTAAGTAGACCCTGCAAAGTCCACGCCTCTGTCTGACATCCTTAGGTATGGTAGACCCCTGCATACAGGTTCTTTGCAAAATAAATGCTCTTTGCTGTTGTCTGCTGTTTGAGTCTGGGGTTTCATTCTTCACAAATCACAGACCCTTCCAAAATAAATTGAAATCATTAGCACCGTCCATTAGGAAGTGGTTACCTACACACAAATCCATGGTTATACTTCTAATATTAGTTGTTCTATGGATTAAGTCCCAGTTATTTTAAAGACCTTTCTTCAGACCAGACTTAAGCAATGCCCATGTTAAGAGAATATTATATATTCTCACTTGAAATCATATATAAACAAGGCATGGTCATTCGCACCTGCGACCTCCGCATTCAGGAGGTGGGCACAGAAGAATAGTGAGTTTTAAGACAACCTAATATATATATGAAAATCTGCTTCAAAACACACAAATCCTTTTTTGCAAGCAGTCATTTGCTAATTGATTTTGATTGGCAGCCCATGAAGCTGGATTTATTTTTTCAGTGGACATGGTACGTTATCCCTCAGAAAGTATTGTGAGTTTTGTTTCATATACAGATGGCGTCAATCAAAAATCATGACTGTTGACTTTCAAGAAGGTGTAATGTGTTCCCTGGAAACCTCGGTGTGAACTACACAATCGGTTGTGTTACTTTTGCAATCAGATTGGGAAAGAGCAGTGTTTAATTAGCTGTGCAAAATTTAATATATCTTTAATATATCGGATGTCCTGATGATCCAAGCATCCAGTCCTAGACTGATAACAGTGACTGATACCACCCTCGTCCCACAGAGATTTATAAAAAAAAAAAAAAAAAAACTTTCCACTTACACACCCGTAAGCAGGAGACATGGGCTTATAATGGAAACGATCCTGAGGAGGTCGTTTCCAGCATCCCTTCAGGAGCAGGGGAGTTTGGGAAAACTGAAGTCTTATCCTCAGCCCACCCTCACACCATCACACATGATCTCAGCCCCACACTCCAGTTTTAATACAAAATTCCCATGTTAGTCACTTGCGGACATGGTTTCCTTTTCTAATACTGTAACAAAATACCCTGACAAAAGGAACTTAGGGAGATAGATCCCTTCCAGCTCAGGTCAAAGCACAGTCTATTAAGACAGGGAAAGCAAGGCAACAGCAGCCCTAGGTAGCTGCTCATGCCACATTCAAGGTAAAGAAGCAGAAAGCAATTAGTGAATCGATGCTAATTCTCAACTCACTTTCTCCATCGTAGGTCTCAAGATCCCTCCTGCCCAGGGAATGGTCTCGCCCATAGTGGACAGGTGTTCCTACCCCAGTTAAACAGCAATCAAGACAATCATCCACAAGCATGCTCAGAGGTCAGTCTCCAGGTGCTTCTAGACTTTATCATGTTGGCAGTACTCACCATCCACCAGAGTAACTCATGTATGATTGAAGAGTCATCTCATATGACTTTTATTTAACAGAAATAATCCTCGAAAGGAATGAAAGCATAGCCAGAAAGAGCTTTTATATATGAAACTAGATACCTTGATAACAAAAAGGGAAATATAACTGATATATACACATTTGTTATAAATATCTACAAAATCTAGGGCTACTGATACAATTCAGTGGTAGAGTGCTTGCCTAACATGTGCAAAACATGTGTGCTTAAATTCTCAGCACCACATAAAATCAAGTTAAAGGAGGGCATAGTGGTGCATGCCTTTAATCTTAGCACTTGGGAGGCAGAAGCAGGAGGATCTCTGTGAGTTCCAGAGTAGCCAGGGCTGTTACACAGAGAGGCCCTGTGTCTGAAAAAGAAAAAGGAAGAGAGAGAGAGGAAGGGAGAAAGAAAATTAAGTTCAAAGCAAGCCTGGGCATCATAAACACCTCTCTCTCTCTCTCTCTCTCTCTCTCTCTCTCTCTCTCTCTCTGTCTCTCTCTCTCTCTCTCTCTCACACACACACACACACACACACACATACACACACACACACACACGTCTTTAACTGGAAAACTAATGCTTAGACAGCATGTAGACATTATTTCTCCAGACTCAGAATGTTGCTTTTCATCATAGAAAGTCACTTGGCTACTGTTTTTATTCCTGTGCATGATCCATCTACGTTTGCCTCGTTCTACAAAGAACCAAAGCAGTCGTAGCGGCACTCTATACAATTACACAGTGCGAAGGTGTTCAGGATCCTATTCTTGAGGCTGGTTATTAGACAATACAAATCTGGCAACCTTAGCCAAATAATCAAAGACATTAAACTTAATTTTTTTCACCTAAATCTTGGGACTTAAAACTCTGGTCTTCACCTATGGAAGGCAGCATGGTCTATGTAATCTCCAGTCAGTTACAGAAAATGAATTGATTTTATTTTAAAAGGCTATAAACGGATTAATTCCATCTTCAGCTAAGTCTCTGGTGATTCTTATTTCTCTGAATTTACTTTCGCTCGTCTTTCAGATTTTACTGCTTTATCTTTTGTGCGTGGCTGGGGTCCAGATTGTCAGTCCTTATCACCTAAATTGACGGATATGAATTAAACTGTAGGGATAAGAGAGAAGCAGCAAACCCACAGAGGGCTTTGTAAGCCCCTTCTCCCTTTATTGTACAGCCATTTTAGCTAGTGCTCGGGAAAAACCTCTAAACCAATTACGTTACAAGCATCCGACAGCTTGGACACCTGATACAGAGTCAGAATCCTAATGTAACCTCATCTGGCGTTTACACGATGACTAAAGAGCTCAAAATTAATCTAAAACTTTGCACCCATTATTCATACCCAGTTTGTATTCTGCTGTGATGGTGAAGAGAAAGTGATTAATTCGTGTGAAGCACCAAGGTCAAGTTTATTTTGGAAACAACACCCCATAGCATTAAGTTTATATTCAGTGACAGGTTAGACAGTGTCCATGCTCATACCGGGCTAATATGTAGAACCAATGGGAGCCAAGCAGCAATAACAAAAGAAGGTCACCACTTGGTGACATTTCAAATACTGTATGAAAGAAAAAAGATCGTACATTGGTTTTTAGCATATTTTAAGAGCAATTTCTCCCTGTGTCAGTAGCCTGATCTGTGGGGGAAAATACACTGTCACTTCCACTTCTAATCTCTATTTTCAAATAACCTTAGCAGAACACAGCTTTAGCTCATTAACTATAGATATCTATCACTTTTCAAATTAGCTATGCTTCATTGAATTTGGCCGCAGTGTGAATTTATACAGACTAAGGCTGGTTTTTTGGGTTTTTTTTTTTTTTCCAGTGACCTCCCAAATATAATAGAAAAGTGATAACATTGAAAAGTTCTCTCCAGAAACTTTTGGCACAAGAGAGGTAAAAGAGGAAGAGCTGGACCACAAGAGGCTCCCTTGGGGTAGAACCCCGCGCCACGCAGCTCTGTCTGGCATCAGCTTGCGAATCGATGCTCTGCTCCAGTTAGGACAGGGACCAGGTAGTACGGGAGAAGCCGGGGTAGAGGCAGTTTCCTGGCGTCGGAACACTCAACTTCCGGTCTGTTTTGCTCTGTATATGAAATGTCCCAGGCTGCACGTGTTTAAATACCACTCCCTTCCACCGCAGTTGGTGGAGCTATTTTGAGTGACTGACAAACTTCCAGAAGGTAGATAGAGGCTTACTGGAGGAAGCAGGTCACCTTGAGCATTGTGCCCCAGCCCCGCTTCGTGTCCTCACCACAGATAGCTGAGGAGGTAAGGAATCCCAGGAGCAGGCTCCCGCCAGCATGGAGTCTGGGCCATGACAGACTGTATCCTCTCATACCATGAGCAAGAGAAGCCCTCTGTCTCTTAAACTTCCTCCTGTCAGGCTTTCCAACATAGCAGTGAGAAAAGTCCTACTGAGAAGCCCTCTCAAAACTCGCCCACTAGACAGGCAAGTGCACAGCTCTTAAATGCTCAGCCCCCGAAGCCAGGAAGACTTCATGTCTAGTTTTTTGCAACAAAACAGAACTAACTGACCTGAGTCATTTGCTGCAAAATGTGGCCTGTAGCACAGAGAGGTTATTTATAGACTTAATTAATGCCAGTTTGGGTGAATATTCATATTTCTCTGCCAAGCTATGAGTCTATTTGTACCCTAGAGAAACTTAGAGATTTGATTAAATTGCACATCTGTAAAAAATATGAGTAAAAAAATTTTAAGATCTATAAAGACTCAAATCTGATGGCAATTTAGAAACTAACAAACCAGGAGTCATGGCTCATGCCTGTAATTTGAGCACACAGTAAACTGAGACACAATAATCCCTGTAAGTTCAAGGCCAGCCCTAGACTTCAATGTGAAACCCTGTCCCAAAGGAGCAGAAACAATTCACTGTGCCTGTAGCTCAGTTGTGGGGTGGGCAGCGTAAATGAAGCCTTGGGTTCAATTCCCAGCACAAGCCTGTAGAGGCAGCACTCATGAGGTAGAGGCAGGAAATCAGAAGTCCAATATCATTTTCAACTCCATATCGAGTGTGAAGCAGCCCAGAATACAAAAAAAAAAAAAAAAAAAACCCTATCTCAAAGCAAACAATAACAAAATATTTCAGTTGATTAATTTAAGACGATGGAAATGACAGTCCTGATTGGAAGATACTTGTATTCACATTGTCTTTATGTATGAGGTAGTGGTTTGCAGGGGGCGGGGGGTGTATGAAATGGCAACCAGGAGCAGGGCCTGGTAGGAGGTCTGCTACTACCTTGGACAAAGCAAAACTAAACTAAAACCCTTCCATTGCAAGTTGTTGTAATAATGATGTCGTCTTTATAACACATCATTACATTAACACATATAATAACCGAAAGAAATGCAACCTCCAGGGAATGGGAAGGCATTTGACAGCCCAAGTGTCTAATTCAATGGTCTTACATATTAAATGAAGTATTAAATGCAAGAGAGTTTGGTCCCATAGCTCAAGATTTGAATGTCTGATATATGTACACATCTGGCCAAGTATATTTTTATCTTCTAGAAAACTACATTTTCTCTGCTTGGAAACCATAGGAGTTTCAATTTGATGTACACTTTCAGTCTTCCACTACTTATGACTGCTCAGAAGGAACCATGCTGCGTGTCTGGGTGGATGAGCTTTAATCAAAGAAGCCGTCTACTGTGTGGCGCAAACAGTGCGGAGAAGGCCTTGGCTGTCTTCCTCTGCTGTGGTACTTGACATTTGGTATGGCTGTGGAGGACACAGGTTTTCTTGGAGAGGATTACTGAGAAGAGGACATTAGGGTTTAATTGTTACCAAGAATGGAGGGGGGGGGGAAGCAACTTTAATTAAAGTTACAAATACCCTACTCTTTCACTTGAATTTTCTTTTATTTT
Source organism: Uromys caudimaculatus (assembly GCA_028551405.1). Lineage (NCBI taxonomy): Eukaryota > Metazoa > Chordata > Mammalia > Rodentia > Muridae > Uromys > Uromys caudimaculatus. The sequence goes on along the minus strand of CM052700.1, from coordinate 8,935,040 downwards.
CTGATTTTTAGCTCATTCTAATTAGAAAACTCCTTTTCCTGTTTTCTTATTTATATCAATTTGCTCATTCTCTCCTAGATTTGTGTTTCTTTTGCTAAATTCTCATGCTACAAAATCCTTTCCTTGTCAAGCCTCACTAAAAGCCTTTTGTTGCAGTTCATGTGCTTGGTTCTTTGGATTTTATGTGTGCCTGACTGCCTGCATACTCTTTTCTTCAAACCATGGGATATACTTAATAACACGTGTGCACTCCTCTGCCCACTGAAGGATATACTGTCCAACAGCAAGTGGATCAAACATTAGGGGGTGATTATTTGAATTACAAAAGACATCTTTAAAAGTGACTCCCTTGATCACTTGAAGTGTTTATTTACTCGACACCTGGACCTCTTTTAAGGAAAATGGTTAAGGTAGCCACTGAGAAATAAAGGTCACTCCTCAGAGAAATGCCCCCAGGACAATCAGGGTAGTTGTTGGGAAAATGCCATTACACGGCCATTAGTGTTCACCTCGACATTTAGACAAAGCAGAACATCCTGGCAAGAGATCGCAGGGACCGGGGCATTGTAATTGATAAACTCTCCACTAACTACAGGTATAAAACAAGCCTGTTATTTCTGATCAATTAAACAACGTCCACTAAATTGCAGTTTAATTGTTACCAGGAATCAGGGAAAAAAGCAACTTTAATTAAACTCGGTGGGTGACAAAAATATTAAAAACAGAAACAATAATTAAAAGGGCAGGGAACTAGGAAGGGGACTCAGCAGAGTGGGGGAGCAGTGAGTGGGAAAACAGAGCTGAACGTGACCAAAGTGCACACGTACACAAGCATGGAACTGTCAAGGAATCAAGGATTAAAAGCCGTCAGGCAAAGAGCCATTCAGCAGCTTAGTCACGGCTGGAGAGATGGCTCAGCAGGTCAGAGACCTTCCTATGCAATCATGAGAACTAGAGTTCAGGTCTCAGCACTTGCATAACAAGCCCTTGACAGCTCATACACGCCTCTAACCACACCCAGGCTTGCTGGATTGCAGCCTAACCAGTAAACATAGGGGGCAAGTTCAGTGAGAAACCCTGCCTCGAAGGAATAGAAAGAGTGGGATGCATAAGAATACCCAACACCCTCCTTTGGCCTTTAAACATGCCACAAAAGTTCTCTCTCTCTCTCTCTCTCTCTCTCTCTCTCTCTCTCTCTCTCTCTCTCATACTCACAAACACAGACAAGCACACAACACAGGCAAACAAATAAGTATTTTAAAAACTCTATAGAATACTCCAGTGTGGTGTTTTTATGCATCAAATTAAAAAAGGGTAGTGTGTGAGTGTGTTTTTTTTTTTATGTGTTTGAGTGTGTGTGTGTGTGTGTGTGTGTGTACCATGCCACAGCATCCTTATGGATGTCAGAGGACAATTCTGGGGAGTCTGTTCTCTCTTTCCACAGGTGAGTTCAGAGAATGTGATCTCAGCTTGTCAAGTAAGTGTCTTTATCTGCTGAGCCATCTTGTCAAACACGGTAGTTTCTTCAGTATTTCTAATGATCCAACCTACCCCAAGGTCTACTGAAATAATTGTCATAGATTATTGCTCCACAAAGTGAGTGATAATTATGACAGACTTTTATAATGTATCATTTATCTCAGAGAACTAAGGTCTCATAAAAAAAATAAATTCCCTGTATCCCAGAGATGAACGTATTCGTTATAAAAACATGTTAAATAGTACATGTCCCACATGAACATACTATATTGTGAACGTGAGAGAAGGAGATGGTTCTGACATTGGTCATCTGTCCTTCAAGTCGCTGATCAGCTTTCAGGGTAACTGTAAGTTCTTAGAATAGAGAGTTGAAACTGTGGCTGGGGGCAGAACCGTAGAGAGTGGATGACTCTTAGCAGACTCTCAGCAGAAAGGAGACTCATGCAGAATGGCATGAACCTACCGAGGTGAGAAAAGACCACTCCGAGTTGTACATTAGTTTTTAATACACACTCAATGCACTGTTATTACTTCTCAGAGCTTTGAATTATTTTTAGCAAGACAAAGATCAGACTCTTGACTAGCTGAGTTGGATCCACGTTTAGGTTTTGCTAACTGGAGACTCTAGCTGCTATGGGTCATTCATTAGGTCTGAGGAGCCTCAACAATAAGGAGAAATTTCTAGAGAGAGGAGAAGCAGAAGGAGTGACTGGGGCCATGTTGGTGCACCCCATGGAAATGCTGAAAGAGTGGTAAATATTAATAGCTGATGGTATAAGAAATTTAACTGGGAGCGTGGGCTCTTTTATTGAGTTTTATTGATTCAGAACCCAGAATCATCAGAGTCACTCTTGAAGTCTCTGGTAGACTGTTTCCCTACCCTGAAACCCTGGATACCAGTCTGCTTAGTACTAAATGTTTGCATAAGGAATTCATGCCTAGCAATAAGCATAGGAACATATGTCTCTCGATGTCCTTCTGTTAGAGGGAATGATACAGTGAGCCATCCAGTCAGGAGAATTAGAATTGATTGGGTCAGTCACAACAAATGAGAGCTTTATCCAAATTATTCAAAAATCCCCAGTGTCATCGTGATAACTGAAGTCTGCATAAATGTCGAACTTATGAAGCCCATAAGAATGGAGGTGATACTAGAATCCTTTGGGGACGGAACCTAATAATGTTTAAACCTCGAGTCATCAAAGTGGCTGCCATCTACACAGAGGAACACATAGCAATGTGAGTCCTGTACAAAACTCTGGGTGGGTGAGAATGCTTTAGCAGCCACTGCAAGTGTATTCTAATCAGCACATCTAAGCAACAGAGATGTGTGGTGTTGCTTATCTATTTCCACCGCAATGATATGAAACTGTTTACTCCAAACCCTACAGCTAAAGGGGACATTTATTTAGCAGACAAGTCTGTGGGTTAGCAGTTTTGACTAAACGACTTGGTAGTTTTGGTCTTTAACTGAGCTCACTCACGTGTCTGGCAGTCAACTGCAAGTCAGCAGACCTTGGATGGCCTCTGCTGGAACTAGAGCAACTCAGAACTGCATCTCCTCTGCAGCAAGCCAACATTTCTCACTGCAAAGTCAGAGTAATAAAGGCAGCCAAACCCAGACACGCATCTTCAAGCCTCTGTTTACACAGAATGTGCCAACCTCCCATTGCTCATAATCGAGTCTGATTATTGCCTGGGCTGTCTACTGTGTCCCTTAAGGCAGTCCTACGAGCAGACTTAAGAGATGGTGAGATCGACTCTGCCTCATTAGTCAGAGAAGACGCAAAGTAAAAATGCCCGGAGTGGCAGTTATCTGTTACGTCTCCACCAAAAAACATCCCCAAACTTTTACTATAAAACAACTGCCATACAACCCACTTCCTGTTCAGGATGAATCTTCTACAGCTCCTTCCTGATCGCAGAAACACTCCTGCTGAGGCTAGGTCATCTCCAATGTCCTTACACAATAGCTGGCAGTTGGTTGGCCTCCTATCAGCTGGGCCGTATATATGAATACATAACCCAGGATGACCCTTGATAAAAGATGACAAGCACCAAGGCATAATCAATTGCTTTACTTAATGATTGTTGGGTTTCATTGGCCAGAGCAAGTCAAAAAAAAAAAAAAAAAAAAAAAGCAAAAATACTCACAGAACAAGCCCACAATCAGTGTTGGACGAGACTGTGCTACCATGGGATACAGGAATAGGTGACTATTAGTTTACCAAATTACAAATGATAAAAGACCTACTTAGGAGATCAGCCTAATGGCGTTATCAATGCAATGACTATCTCATAGAAGAGATGGTAGGAGAGGAACTTACAGAGTCTCTGGTATTGTTATTTCAGTATACAGGAATAAAAAATTTATACTCAAGAAATTTCATTCGAGGCTGGAGAAGTGGCTCAAAAGTAAAGGGTGTATACTGTCCTTACCAAGGACCCAAGTTCAATCCCCAGCACCCAGACTGAGAAGTTTCAAACTGCCTGCAGCTCCAGCTCCAGGAAGTCTAATGCTCTCTTCTGACCTCCACAGGTACTGTGCTCACATACACAAACCCATACACAGACACACACATGTACTTAAAATTAAACCAATAAATACATGTAGGGACTCCTTCACGTGTCCCATTGGCAGGGAAACAATCAGGTGAGGTAAGAATGAAACTCTACTTTCTAATTTTTAAGCCTAATTTAGTGAGCCATCACTGGTTCAAACTTCTGGAGTCTGATACCAGGCAGTTTATTTTAGCCATATTTAAGCACAGCCCAATTTTGAAAAACTATTTTCTGATGATAGTTAACTCAGTGCTATATGTACAAAAAAAGCTTAAGATATGTTTACATTGAAACTCTTTACAAAGTTCATATGGCCTCTTCCATGAAGATGGGTACCATTGACCTGGAAACACTGCTCAAGATTTGTGGTCTAGGGAGAATGACTAAGGTTAGTAAACATCTGTCTGGATTGGCCTGGCCCTGAGAGAACACAGAAGTCAGTTAGGCTGTTTAAAGTCCAAGTGACATGCCTTATAAGGATGGTTTCCTGAACTTCAGAGCAATGCTCAAGACTGGGGGGAAGGGTTTGGGATAAACAAAACACAAATTCTTGGGGATATAGGTGAAGCCCGGCTCTACAGCCAGCCAAGTTTCACCAGGTTGTAAACTACATCTTTTCCCAGCATTCCGAGAGGAAGAAAGGTAAGTACCTCCTTCCTTTGAAGGATGCCTGTGTGCTTAACTTTTCCTGTCTTCTCCAGTGCTTACCTGTAGGCACAAGGACCTCTTGCCCTCTATAAATACAACCTTTAAGAAGAAAAGTTTTGGGGAGATTTTATTATACAATATAATTTTCTTTCCCCTCAATGAATATAATATTTAACACTGACAACATAAAGTATTTGAAACAGTCTTAGTTAGAGGTAAGTTTTTAGCTGCAGAAGATATTTCTTGAACCATACATACATAATTCATACAGAGTCAGACTTTCAACATCTTCAGCTTCTATACATTATATACTGAAAAGTTGGTTTAAATATATGGAAACAACCAGCACTTGCAGTCATTTATTTTTTCTGAAACATATGTACAACCACAAAGCTCTGAAAACTGGTGTCTTCATGAAAACAGAAGGAAAAACAGTAACCAAATATCTTCAAGGCTGACCCCCCAGATTTTATCATCATCTGGTTACAACTGAGATAGATTCTCCAAGGTCAAGTCTGAAACAGGATCTACCTACTTCACCATGTGGCTTGACTGAGCAGAGACACCTGGCCTGACTGGGGCCAAAAGACTTCTCATTCTAGGAAATCAGATTCTGAGAATGGGAAATTCCAAGCAGATGACTGACTGTTGAAGCCGAAGCAGACGCCCCGTGTCACTCCCCCTAAAGTCTGCCACCTGCCACCTTACTGCCCCTCTAGGTATTTTACCATGGCTTGGATTTCATAAAGTATTTACAGATTTTGTGTCCAATAACCCCTCTAATCTCTTTCCCCTTTGTAAGAACAATCAGATACGTAGCAATGGCATGGCAGACACTGAGCGCATCCTTCAGCACTGAGATACTCGCTTCTCTTGACAAGGCAAAGCTACACAAGCCTCCCAAACCACTCTAGGTGAAGGGAGCTGTCTCATCCTCTCTCTGGGGCACCCTGTTCTGTGTTACTGTCTCTAAAAAAGACCCAGGACAACTATTTGGTCACAAATTGATCTCTCTGAACCCTTCACCTCTCAAACACGTAGCCACACTAGCCCGTTGGCCGGGATCGGTACATATTTCAAGCACAAGATTCCTTCCCTCCTGGCAGCTCTCAGACAGTCCTACTCTACAAAGACTTGCAGAGTATCTGGTCCCATGGCACAGCCCCTTCTTAATGCTCGCTGTGTTGAGATACATTTTATAGAGCAGCATTATAGGAAGGGGCTACAACTGTGGGATCTATTGCCGTGGTCGTCACTGTGCCAGCAGAAGTGAAGCTATTCTCCAGGGAGACACCCATGCCTTTTCCTTCAGCTATGAAGACTGTAGACATCATGGATTCCGTGGAGTTTGGGGATTTCCCTCAGGAAGTTCATGGCAGCAGTTAGGAAAGGTTGAAGCCCTGACAGCCAGAGGAGAAACTTGTGTCCCAGGAAGAGATTTCACATGGTTCCGACACTTTACAACATAGACATGAAGAATCGATAATCAGGACCACACTTGACAAGGACTGGTCATCTCTGTCCCCCTTTTCCCTTCATTCCAGCTCTCATGATCAGTATCCTGAAGACTTAGCTTGGGATCACTAGACCACCACACTCGTCCAGTGGAGCCTCAACGACCAAATCACCTCTCTCTGCTTTTCATTACAACTTGTCTGTGTAACTGATGTATTGAAGACAGGTGGGTGTGCCTTGCTTGTCAGGACTGCCAGGCCTAAGCACGTGTCCTGAAAGTCATGATCACTTCATCACAAGCCACACCCACACCATCAAAAGCTAGCAGGCCAATGGAGCAGCGGAGCCATCTCGGAAGGCCTAGCTGAGGAAGCTGCTAGAAGACCCCATGATTGCTGAGGACACAGCAGCTGCACTCAAGCAATCACTACACATGGCTGAGTCCCCACATAAATACGGGACACTAAAGTATGGCGGTACACATAGCTCTGTCTACCATCCCTACCACGGACCGCCTGGAGAATGTGTGTGCACCCTCCCTGCCAGGCTGGACCCTGCTAGTATAGACAACCTGATCTGAAGATGATAGATGTATCTACCAAGCAACTCAGACTCCATGCCCCAAGGGACAGGTACCAAAGAAAGTGATTCCCACCCCGTTGAGTAACTAACTCTAAGCTCTATGGGGAAGCAGCTGTTCGTATGTATTTGGATAGGAAGAGTCTATCTACAGTGGACTGTCTCTTAGATCTTACTTGTCAATTGAGAGTGTGTGTGCACATGTGTGTGCATGTGTGTGGGGGGTGTGGTGTTTATGGCATGCACATATGTGCATCTCAGGACACGTACAATCAGAAGATCCCAGATGTCTTCCTCTATAGATCTCCATATTATGTTTGGGGACAGAGTCTTTCTCTCAGCCTGGGGGTTATATTTACGTCCGGACCTGTTGGCCAGTGAGCCCCCAGGACTCACTGTCATCCCCCCTCACCCTGAGCAGTTGTCACAGGGGCGTGCTGCCATGCTTTTTACGTGGCTATTGGAAATCAGTCCCTCGTGATTGCGGGGCACTGACTTTACCCACTGAGCCCTTTCCACAGCCCCCGAAGTTTAGAGTAAATAGACAAAAGCATGAATAAAATCATGAAGACCGGGATCTGAGACCTGCCACTGACAAGAGTGTGGAGCCTCCCAAAGAGTCTCGAGCTCAGATCTAAAATAATCAGGATCTGGTAGCAGAGAGAAGTGTGAGTACAAGTTGCTGTCCCTGAGACCATCAGTGGTAGGCTGGCCTCGAACTCAGAAATCTGCCTGTCTCTGCCTCCCAAGTGCTGGGATTAAAGGCGTGAGCACCACTGCCCGGCTAACCTCATCTTCTATGTGTTCCCAGGAAAGGATTTAAAGATCTGGGATCCTAGAAAGTCTGCTTCTAGAACTTACTATCCTGAGAAAGTGTGTCTAAGCTGATTAGATAAGGACTCAGCTGCTAGCTAAGAGTGTGACTGCTCACACCTCAGAACTCGGTCCCTCCAGAGTAAATATCCTCAATCACGGGGACCCACCTTTTATGCCCTCTCCCCAAGGGTGCCCTACATCCACTGTCTGGCCAATGCAAAAGGCCTGGCTCCCAGTCTTAATTTGGAGCAACCCTGAACAGCCATCCCAAGCCCAGAACTCCTTGTGGGATTGGCTGAGGTGGTCTCCCCACCCCTCTTCCTGCTCTTCCCTTCCTACTTGCTTCTTCTGGTCTTGTCTTGAGGAGGCAGTCTCTGGTAAACTTGTTCTTCAAAGAAAAATCTCTCTGAAACATTTTCCAGAGACTCACTCTAAGATAGCCTTAGCTTCCATCAAAGTCACTATGGTTACTTACTTTCTATTAGGAAAAAGCATGACGTTGTTGGGAGTGGCTCACAGAAACACTACAGGCTAGACCAGGCAGTTGTCTGTAGTTTACAGGAGAGGCATGGAGGCTTGATAACCTGAGAGACTTGTGACTGTCTGGATTTGGATGACTCAGGGAGATGTAGTTCTGGTGCAGTTACTACGTGACCTCTTTCCAGGGCTGGAACTGGAAAGGGTAAAGATAAGCACTCCTTCCATGTCCGTCTAGAAGCTCCTTGCACATGTTAAAGCCAAGACAAGATGCTTTCACCAAAGCAGCCATTTTAGCACAATCCCCATATCTCTTTCCCTCACACGTGGGGAACTCTGGGAAGGCACGCCACAGAAGTAACTACGGAGTCAGCAGATGCATCATAAATATGGGGACATGTTTTTGTGTGACACAGACATTTTGTTTGAAAATGGTGGGCTGACCAATGAATTATACAGAGGGCTTTCCTCTTTGTCCACAATTTGACCCACTATGACGGAGAGGAAAGACAGGAAAGAAGGAACAAGTATAAGCAGACAGGAAGGAAGAAAAGAGAAAAACCATTGGTGTCATTTATGTCTGAAGGCAGAATTGTGGGATTTCCTTTATATTTCCTACATTTTCTGCATTTGTAAGAATTCTATGTGAAAATGAAATAAAGCCTAAAAAAGGACTTACAATTTATAAATAGTCTCAAAAAGAATAAAAAATCTACTGGTGGAAAACACACAGGAAAGAATAGGTGGGTGATGCACTGAGGCCTCGGGTATCCTAAAATGAACAAAGCAGGGCCATTATGGGGCCGAATCACTCCACCCAGAGAAAGAAAAGTTAATGGGAGACAGTCCTCATTGCTTCCCATCCAAGTGAGTCTGCTCTTCCTTGGTGAACCATTGGTGGGACTGCGTGTCGGGCAGCCGAACATTCGCAAGCACAGGTTAGAAGTCCACAGGCCGGTGAACCCATCCCCTTTATCAGAAGTAGTCAGTGTCTGTTTAAAAAATGATTAATGACCAAGTTAATGCTGTTCTTAAGAGACAAAATTTGGAAACCAATTTGCATAAAAGTTCCTGGAAAAAAACAAAACAAAACAAAGTAATTGGTCACCAAGCGCGCTGCTGTCTCTGCCAACGCATCTCCAGAGGTTATTTGACCGAATTGCATGCTTAAATAGACCAGATAGTTATAGCTTTTTATATATCCAGCCAGTCATTGATGTGACCTTTCTAAATGAACTGACTACGTAATTGCCTTGGCACGAGTCAGTCACAGCCTCAAGTCTGTTTAAGGAGCCCAACAGAACCGTGATTTTAGCTTTATATTATCTACAAATTATCCCTCCATGCTGTAGTCCAGAATGCATTTTTTTTTTCATCTAATTCAGAAGAGGAAAAAAACATATTTATTAGAAACAAGCTCCGGCCTGTTGAGAAAAATTCGAGGTAACAATCTTTGAGCTGCCCTTGTGTCTGAAGGGTGAATGAACCCAGCAGGTGACTGAGTGATGAGAGCTTCCGATTCCGAGCTCATTTTTAAAAACACGAGCTGCTTAATGCTTGCTGATTGCTGTCTCCAACACTCTGTTGTTCCCAGCACACACCTCCGGTTTGTGAACTGAATCCTGCCTTGCCTCTGAGAGCACTTAAGGAGCGAGAATCAGCGGCTGAGTTTCAGTCCCAGGAGAGCAGGAAGACACGCCACAAAATTAATTTTCAAAGACATATTTACAGTGCTCTGTCTTCCTACTCCAGAGATGAGTTTGAAGAAGTGGTTTGAAATGAGAGATTCTTAATGAAGTGAAGAAGAGAGCTGCTCCAATGGAGTATTTCACCGAAAATGCACACCACACGGGTGTCCTGGGGAAAGGCTTTCTCCTCAACCCAAAGAAATAATAAAAACAAAAGCAGTGTGATAAGACAGTGTGATAAGAACAGGAAAGCAGTCCTCAAACAAACTGCATCCTCTGGCATCGTCTCCTTAACTGATGCTTTGAGGTTAAGGGTTCGTGAGTAAAGCAGTTGCTAGGTACACACAAGGACCTGAGTTCGATCCCTATGACCTGCATAAAAATCTAAACATGGTAGGGTACACATGGAAACCCAGGACTTTAAACTGGAAATAAGTGGATCCCTGAGGCTCCCTGGACAAGCCAACTAGCCAATCAGCAAACTCCAGATCCCAGCAAGAGAGCAGTTTTCAAAATCTAGGTCAACAAGGCCTGAGAAAAGATGTTTGAGACTTACCTCTGACCTTCACGAGCAAACACACGCACACGCACACATACCATATGAACATATACTTGTAACATGCATAAATAAAAATAAAAACAAAAATGTTTTGGGGTTTTTCTTGGAATTGCAACTCTGCAGTTTTGTGCTTATTTTAGAAAACCATAAATTTCGGTTTTTTTCAATGCAAAATATGAAAACCTCAATATGCTGCGCTCCGAAGCTTGCGATGGTTGCCAAGAGCCATGTTCAGACTCTCACCTTTATCTCACCAAAGCACAGAGCACCTCTTTGGCAAGGCAAGGGACAGTTAGCCCAAAGCCTAGTTACTTGGGGGATGGGGGAGCTCATCTCAGAGAGTATTCTTCCACAGAAACTAGACAATGAAGATGTCCCCATGTGCTTCAAGCTTCTCCATCCATTCCCGGGACCTCAAACTGTTTATCGCCTGTCACTTTGAAGACACGCACTAATCAGAACACTTTGCACTCCAGCCAATATGTAACCTACGGGCTTCTTACAAACGTAACAAGCTACATCAATCAAGTGTGGCTGTTGTGAAGGGCGATGGGCCATGCATCGTAACCTGAGTGGCGGGAAGAAGAAGATGACTAGTATGTGAAGTTGAGTGTGCTGGCATTCGTTTTCTCTTCCAAATCTCTACTTGGTGTCTCAGGTATAAGTCTCGGGTGGTACAAAGAACACACATTTGAATCCATCCTTGAGAAGCAGAGGGAGGTTGGGGAGATAACTCAGTCGGTAAAGTGCTTGCCACACAAGTATGGAGAAGTAAGTTTGACTCCCAGCATTCATGTTGAAAGTGTGTGCTTTTCATGTCACCAATGGGGAGACAGAGACAGGAGGATCCTTGGGGTTAGCTGGCCAGAAACCCTAAGTGAGTCAGTCGGCCTCAGACCCCAGTGAGAAATGACGATTCAAAAACCAGTGGGAGGTGGGGTGGCGCTGGAGAGATGGCTCAGCAGTTAAGAGCGCTGACTGCTCTCCTAGAGGTCCGGGGTTCAATTCCCGGTGCTCACGTGGCAGATCACGCCTGCCTTTAACTCCAGTTCCAGAACTTCTGACAGTCTCACACAGACAAAAACGCCACTGAACATTAAATAAAAGTAAACGTTTAAAAAACCTGAGATGGACGGCTGGAGTAAAGAACATGAGCTGCTTTCACAGAGGACTGGAGGATCCGGGTTCAACTCCCAGTAACCACTCTGGGCAGCTCGCAACTATCTGTAACTCCATCTTCAGGGGACCTCTACACAGACATGCATACATACACATAATTAAAACTCATTTATAACCTTTAAAAGAAATAGAACAAGGTGGAGAGCTCTTGAGGAAGCGTCCAAGACTAATTAATGCACAGGCATGAACACAAACGAGTATCTGCTTGGCACTCTAGCAGTCCTGGTTGGTAGAAAGTTCACTGCCAGAAACTCACTAGCCACACCTAGTATTGACCGGATCTCTGTGGAGTTTTATTCATCTTATTTTATACTTGTCTGGAAGCTGGACTTAGTGCTTTAGAACCCAGAGGCGTCCAATCATTGATCCAGCTGTCTAACATACTATCCATACACACACCCCCCAAAAAAAACCGATGTTACTCACTGAGCTTGGTGGCTCAGTCCTGTAGAATTCAGGAAGATTTCTGTGCATTCAAGGCCAGCAGTCAAAATGTGTGTGTGTGTGTGTGTGTGTGTGTGTGTGTGTGTGTGTGTGTGTGTGTGTGTATGTGTGTGTGTCTGTGTGTGTGTGTGTCTGTGTGTGTGTGTCTGTGTGTGTGTGTCTGTATGTGTCTGTATGTGTCTGTGTGTATGTGTGTGTGTATGTGTGTGTGTCTGTGTGTGTGTGTCTGTGTGTGTGTGTCTGTGTGTGTGTGTCTGTATGTGTCTGTGTGTGTCTGTGTATGTGTGTGTGTCTCTGTGTGTGTCTGTGTGTGTGTGTCTGTGTGTATGTGTGTGTGGAGGATAGATAGCAAAGGATATGTATGTTTCCTATGGTTTAGCTAAATTTCCATTTTATTCCCAAATACCATTTCTCAGGGTATCCATCAGTCTATGTCTTTCTCTGAGTCCTGGTCTTCTGGCCCCACTGGTTAAATTCTAAGACCTTGGCCTGGGTCCCTTTTCTCACCTAAAGCAATTGAGTTCATGAGATCCCATGTGATGAGGTAAACACTTTCCTATAAAGTAGAGAAATAAATGTATTTTCTTTTTACTTTTAAAAATCTGAAAGTAGTGGCCTAGGATATGGCTCAATGAGTGAAGAGTTCTTGCCACCAAATCTAAAGATCTGAATTCAATCCCATGACCCACACAGTGGAAGGAGAAGGTTGACTCTCACAGGTTGGCCTCTGACCCCTACACATGCACCGTGGCATGTAAATAACCCTCCACACACAAATAAATAAGTGTGGTTTTTAAGAATATGGAGGTATCAACTAATGGTCAGTCTTTTTTAAAAAAAAAAATGGACTAGATTCAAAAGTAGAAATGTCACCAGAGCCTGAGACGACACGTCACCACTGTCCCTCTGCACACTTACCTCCCAGCCTCCCTTGTTCAGAGAACAGAATCTTTGTTCCAAGGATTTCCAAGTCTATCGAACATCACCCTAAGAGATCCCTGAGACTTGTTTGCAAAAGTTATGATTTCAGAAGTCCGATCAAAAAATCTATATTTAAATGTTCCCTACGTGGCTTAGAAAAAGCAAAGAGCATCTTTCCTAAAAACAGTCATGGAAATAAGATAGAAGTGGATTTCCACCTCATTTGCATCCTCACACTCAAGAGCCAGATTGACAGGGTCATTAGAGGTCACTGAGTCACCGAGGAGCCCACTTTTTTGTCTCAGCAAGAACCAAGAAGCATTTGTGAGTGTGTTCCAGGGTCTCACTCCTCTCAATGACGAGAACAGACTTCTCCGTCCTTCCAACCCTCCATGCCCATCCTTTCCACGAGAGTTGTGGGAACCTGTGTTTGGAAAACAGCCCAAGGTTGCATTATCTGTGTGTCTGAAGAGGAGATGAACACCACGTTTATTAAAACCTGAGCTTCTCTCACGGTGGTCCAGTGTTAAGAACACAGAGGCAGGTTGGGGTGGGTTCTATGCCCACACAACATTGTGTCTGAAAAAGTAAGATGGCTGGATGTTTGGGCTTGTCCTTCAGCCTGCAGAGGCATGCACACCTGTATACATATGTGTCTCTACACAAGTGAAACACACACACACACACACACACACACACACACACACACACTCATATGTACACAAAATTAAAGGTGCTATAACAGACCTGTATTCCCAGCATCAATAAAAGAGATTGTGTTTGTTTATATATACAGCAGTTAAAACCAATTTGGCATGGGAGGCTCGCGTCGAGCTCCTTCTCAGTGGTGGTGACAGATTTGTGCTTGTTCGTTTGCAATCTCTGCTTCTGTCTGTGGTGATCAATGGCACCCATTTGTGAGATGACAGTCCAGCGTCAACCCGTGGTCATGGAACTGAACAAAGTCAACTGGCCCATGTGGGAACTGAATTAAGGATGTGGACCTGATAAGCACGGGACTCAGATGAGCTGAAATGACCGAACATAGGCTGTCATCATAAAGACACAGACTAAAGACGATAAGACTCGGGGAAGAGCAATCTCTGTTTGCTCCTCTCATAAGCTCATTCATTAAAAGCTTGCAAATAAAACTGGCCGACTTGACAGCCCGTGCCTTCATGCTATAAACAAAATTAAGATGGATTCCAGCACACGTTTCCATTTCATATCCCAGTCAGAACCGACAGACAAGGCACAATGCATGATCCCTCCTATAGGTTGGGGGTCCCCCTCCTCTGCAAAAAAGAAAAACAAAAGCAGAAATGTTTGGGGTAGCAATAAAGTAAATCTATTTGGAGACTCTAAGACTTCACATTTAACAAACAGTAAGATGCCTTTCCTATAACTGGACCAGAGTCCTCTGTAACACAAAGGAGCTGAAAGAGGAGCTTCCTTCTCCTACTGGTTATAAACAGGCCATTGAGAACTTGTAATATTACGTTTCCTCATTTTCTGGATCTATTTAGGATGATCCAAACAAAGATTTTTGCTGTTAGGGACACATGTCGTAAGTGTCTGTGGCACTAGCTACTCCCTTGCCCGGGTCTGAATTCAGTTCCAAATGTTGAGATTAAACCATGAAGTTAGGTGGATCAGAAATTTTTCCACCTTATGAAATAAGCCACAGAGTAGCAATTTAGTTTCCCGAAGCAGTCACTAAAATCCTTCAGTTACTCATGGCCCTTCTAAGTCTATTTGGTAGCTAAGCTGGGGAACTAATGGCAAATGTGGAGGACATAAAAAGGGCCCCACGGCTTTGATGTGTAGCTGGAAAGCAGCAGACATCCTCAGCCTGGCTGTGTGCAGAATAGACCACAGGAGACCAATGACAATCACAGAGTCTTTTTATAAACATGCAAAATATCTTCATGAAAGTAAAGCCTTTTTGCTGCCTAGGAAAGAAAAATACATACACAGCTCAATTCTTTAATAAGACTTGGTTCCTTAATAGCTAGAGGGATCATGAAATAGACAGGTTGGGACTAGAGGGCTTGGTTCTCCCAGGCTCAGCAGTTAGGAACACTCACTGTCCTTGCAGAGAACCTAAGTTTGGTGCCCAACCCACCTTAGATTCCTCACAACCACTTAGAACTGCAGCTCCAGGGGACTCCCAGACCCTCTTCTGATCTCTGCAGGTATCCACTCACAGATGGCATCCTTGCATGTAGACACACACACACACACACACACACACACACACACACACACACTACATAAATAAATAACAGTAAAAAGATACTTGAAGTGATTTCAGTCCTCTGAAAGTCCAACAGCCTCTTCCAGCCTCTGTAGGTATCCACTCACAGGTGGCATCCTCACGTGGAGACTCACAGACACAGAGACACACACACTCACGCAGGGAATACTCACAAGCACGTGGATAATCAATAAAGAACAATACAGACATCCTTGAAGTGATTTCAGTCCTCTGGAAGCTGGGCAGGCTTCTTTAGTGACATAACATGTGATCTGTCCAAGAAGTGTGAGTACAGAACACGGATTGTGCTGCCACAGGACGGGATGGCTGTTCCTCGTGTTCTGTTAGGTCCACTTAGTCTCCTGTGTGGGTCGGGCCTGGTTTTTTCCTTATTGATTTTCTGTCTAGATGATCTATTAGAGATGGCATGAAGCAGGGTCTCCTGTTATTATATTGCCCCCTGTCAGTATGTGCTTCGTGCACATAGGTGATCTGATGTCAGGTGCATATATATGCATAATAATTACAGCATCCTGTTGGATAGAACTTTTATCATTACATAATACCTTCGTTGGCATTGGTGATCATCTCTGACTGGGTATTTTATCTAAATTTAGCCAGCCCTGCCTTCTGTTTCACAGAATATATTTTTCCATCTGTTTTACCTACTCTTCTGTTGCTGTGATAAAATGCCATGGCCAAAAGCAACTTAAGAAACTGAGAGTTTATTTTGGCTTCCGGTTCCAGAGGGATAGAGTTCAGCACCATGGCAGGAAGACACAGCACTGGGGGGGGGGGGGGGGGGGGAGCATG
>CM052700.1:8897332-8917332 GCA_028551405.1 Uromys caudimaculatus | reverse complement strand
TGTGAGATCAGATGAGAGCATCAGATACCCTGGAACTGAAGTTAAAGACAGCTGTGAGCCAGAGGATACTGGGAACAAACTCTGGTTCTTCCGTGAGAGCTGCTAACACTCGAAACTTCTGAGCCACCTCTCTAACCCAGAATGCCTTTTTCTATGGTTGTAGGCTTTTCAGTCTTGTTGTTCCATGCTGGGGAGTCAAACTCAGGTCCCGGTACTTGCTAGTCAAGCTTTCTACCACTTAGTTCATCGCCAATACTGTATATCTGTTTTTGAAAGTCTTGTTCAAATATTGGGTATTCTCTCTAACTTTTCTGTCTTTTTCACGCCATATCACTTTACTACAGTATGAATAGCAAACTTTTAATGCTGTACTGGCTGGTTCTGTGTGTCAACTTGACACAGCTGGAGTTATCACAGAGAAAGGAGTTTCAGGTGAGAAAATGCCTCCATGAGATCCAGCTGTAAGGCATTTTCTCAATTAGTGATCAAGGTGGGAAGGTCCCTTGTGGGTGGTACCATCTGTGAGCTGATAGTCTTGGGTTCTATAAGAAAGCAGGCTGAGCAAGTCAGGAGAGCAAGCAAGCAAGCCAGTAAGAAACATCCCTCCATGGTCTCTGCATCAGCTCCTGCTCCCTGTCGTGCTTGAGTTCCTGTCCTGACTTCCTTAATGATGAACAGCAGCATAGAAGGGTAAGCTGAATAAACCCTTTCCTCCCCACCTTGCTTCTTGGTCATGATGTTTGTGCAGGGATAGAAGCCCTGACTGAGACTGATGTCCATACAGTAAACACCTCGTTCATTCTGTACCTTGCCTTTGTGCTCACTAGATGGATCCTGTAGAGAATATAGCACCTCAGCATTAGCACAGTTTATCACTTTTTCTCTTCCAAGTTAGCTCCCAATGCCAGCTTCCCTGGACTCCCTGCTATTCTTCGCTCTGGGATCTTCTCACTCCTTTTCAGTATACCTGAGTAGATACTCCAGCAGCCCACCCCATCCTTTGTGATGCTTTGTTAAAACATGTCCTTATGCAGCCACAAAGATGGTTCAGTAGGTAAAGGCGCTTGCCGCCAATTCTGACCTGAGTTCATTCCTCAGAATCCACGTGGTGGAAAGAGAGAACCGGCTCCTGCAAACTGTTGTCTAATCTCCCTGTACACACTACGGCATGAACACACACACACACATTCACCCACATCATACACATCCACACACTAACAACAAATAGAGTTAAATTATGATTAATAATGATTAGTAAAACAAAACCTGCCCTATGGAGAGCATCTTCCCTCACTCGACCTTGTTCCTTTTCAGTCTGGCCTTTTCTCTGAGATGCTATTTGTTGAATTCTGTTTTCATATCTTGTATTGAGTTCCTTGTTTCATTCTTCGCTTTAGTTTTATCTTCCTGGAGTGTGTCCACATCTTCTGACTTTTTAATTCTTTTTCTGGAAGTTACCCCAGGTCGTTACGGACCATTGTTATGGGATAAGCGATTTGTGGGTGAGACACATTGTTGGTTATATGTTGTTATTGACTCTGTGCTGGGACTTACAAGTCTGGGGAAGTTTGTTGGCTGAGTTTTTCTCTCTTGGTCTTTCAGTCTTTGTCCAGGTTGCCAGTCATGTTTCTGTGACTGTTGGCTACTGAGGGAAGGAGAGTCATTTTTCTTTAAGAATGTGGCCACTGGTCCTTGTGCTCCAGGAACTGACACTCCACACCTATGTACATTGAATGACATGAACTGGTGGGTTCAAATTAATTTTTTAATCTGTATAAAAGGAGGACATGAAGTTAAAAGGGAGGTGTAAGAGAGGGTCCTGGGAGAAGAAGGAGAGATGGATATAATCAAGGTACATTGTATACAGGTATGAAATTTTCAAAGAACAGATTAATTTTTTTAAAAAAAGAAGAAAGAGCCAGGTGGTGGTGGTGCATGCCTTTCTTTAATTGTAACACTTGGGCAACAAAGGCTGGTAGATCTCTGAGTTCAGGGCTAGCCTGGTCTACAGAACAAGTTCCCTAATAGCCAGGGCTACACAGAAAAACCCTGTCTCGAAAAACCAAAATAAAAAAGAAGAAGGAGGAAAATTCTAAGTCCATTTCACTAAACCAAATGTCTCTTTTATTCCTTAGCCTCAAATCCGGGATTTAAAAAACAACTACAGTAGCTGCACAGTTTCATAGAGATAGGAGTTTTCTCTTTCTTTGTATTTTCTGCTCCGTGCTTAGTTTCTGCTTATAAATAAAGCATGCTGGGCTATTTTGGTTTGCTGTGTGATTGTACTGTAGCTTTCTTTTATTCTTGTAACACATGAACATTTACTGTAGGAAAGAAACTTTAAATGGAATATAAAGGACCGTGATTGTTCAACTTCATGATAAAAATAAATGGATTTCTTCCTGGAGGGCAAATGACAAATTGTGAAAAAGATCAACCTGTCCCATTTCAAGCTGCTTTAGAAGTTATCGGATTCCGGTTGACACTGAAACAACATCTAAAGGACCATTTGTGCTCTACCACTGTCAATCAATACCCTAACGATGTATAAGATCAAAACATAATGCGGCCACACATAGAAATTCTGTCTGAGATAGACGCATGGAAGTTTCTTATTTTAAAATTTTATTTTTTATTTGTACATGTGTGTGTGTGAGCACGTGAGTGTGTGTGCAGGTATCTGTGGAAGCTGGAGAAGGCCATTAGATGCCCTGGAGCTGGAGTCACAGGTGGTTGTGAGCTGCCCCATATATGTGTTGGGAACCAACCCCAGGTCGTCTGCAAGAGCAACATGTATTCTTTACCACTGAGCCATCTCGTCAACCCCCTAAGTTCTTGGTATTTTTGTTACATTTGTTGTATGTGTGCACATGTATTAATGTATGTGCATGCAGAGCACAGTATGTGTGGGGAGGTCAGAGGACAACATGCCTACAGTTCTCTCTTTCTACGGCATGGGTCTCAGGAATCAAGTTATCAGGCTTGGTAAGAAACACCTTTACCCATTGAGCCATCTTGCCAGCTCCAACAGATAAGTTCTTAAATAACCCATTGATATACTATCCCCTTAAAAAGTATATTAAATAAAGACACAGGATGATTTAATAGCTGAAAATAATAAATGCCAGAATACTACAGAAGACCAAAAATTTGTAGTACTTCAATGTACATACATGTATACACGTATACATGTATGTATGCACAAATACACACATTCACTCATGTGTGCATATGCCACATGATTTTATACATACAATATATTCCCCAGTTCTCTAAGGAACAATTTCTTTCACATGCATCTATGTTCAGCACTTCAAATAGATCATTCTAAAAAATGAGTTGTGTAAATATTGACTCTAAGTAGCTAAGCTAGACAGGATATAGCTACTCCCCCAAAGCACTGCCCATTGCATAACTATGTTGTCATCCACACATCACCAATTTCATTTAGTTCCTACTGAGGGTGGCACGATCCCAGCTGAGAACACAAAGCTCTCGCCACATCGGAGCCTGAAATGTGCAAGAAGTGAGATGCTTCTACTCTGAATCCATGATTGCAGCAAGGATGTCCACGGCCCCCGGTTCTCACCCTTCCACGTTCTAACTACTGTCAACACTAATGATGAGTCATTGCCGAATGAAAATAAGAAAGACCGGTTGTGGTAAGCAAAGTCACTGGCCTACAGAAATTCTAAAGTCACCAGCAAATAATTATGCTCATGAACTTGTATCCTTCTCGGTTGGTCTAGCCTGCTCTTCTGGTTCCCTTCAAAGAGATAACGTAAATTGGTAATTGTCCATGAAGATCAAGATGGTAGAAACGTTTGAGTAAGCCCCACTTGCACAGCAAAGCACGCATCAGGAGCTGTTGGAAAGGGAGGGGGGATGGGAATTTCCTGTGTTTGTTTCCGCGGTACTGAAAGACTTTTAAACGTTCTTTTAGCGTGCACTTAACGGACAAAAATGGACCACTTAATATCCTGAGATAAAGGAAGTGCTGGAAGATAATCCAAGGACAAAGTGCTACTTTGGAAAAGGAACAGAATTTGATAATAAAAATTAATGCTAAGCTTTACAACCCTGTGGGGCGGTTCATTCTAAACCAGCTACAAAATGGCTGCTGGGATCAATACCCATCTCTACAAATGAACAAAACATAATCCACCCAATATTTCCATCTCGCTTCTTTTATTTTGGGGTTTTAAATCTTTCAAGTAGATATGAAGCAGGTTGTCAGGCAAAGCCATCCAAATACTCCTATAGTGAATTGTGTTTCCCAGCATGGGGTGTGACCCATGAATCACAGTGATAAACAAGTGGCCCGGCTTTGTTCCCACCATGAGACCAAGCCATCCACTCTGTCCTCGAAAGCTAAACTTCCCTCCAGCGGAACTTTCTTCAGAGCAGGGATATTTCACTTTGACCAGATTAGCATACACTGTTTCGTTACTATAAAGATTCTGTCTGGGCATTCAAACACTGTGTTTCCTCTCTGGCTTCGTGTGAGCATTCATCCCTCTTCATATTACGAGATATTTCCATTGTGCCAAATTAGAAGAACAAACTGAAAGATGATAATAGCTCTCTCATGTCAGAAATCACACAAGAATTAGTTTCTTCCTGCTATTAACCAATTACAAAGTGATTTTGCGAATCAAATTTCCTTCTCAGATTGCAAATAGTCATCAAGCTAAACCATGTAAAATTTCCAAAATTCAATTATTTGACTTTCGAAAATGACAATTTCATATCACTGTATCTAATTGTAATAAGTCAGATAGGGCAATCCATTAGACCCTAAGGAACTGGCCTAGATGTGTCTGGAGTCTTCTAACTTTTTCAGATCCCAAGAGTATAACCCTTAAAGTCTTCTGTGGATCTTTTGTCTGCAGCATCCAAGTATAATTTTCCAAAAGTTAAACATGTCTCCCACACAAATACTGATGAACACAAGACAAAAATGTATTGCCTCTTCAGTGGGGGAGACCCAGCAGTGGGGGCGATGGTTCTGAGGGCACTCTGAGGGCGTCGCCTTTAAAAGGCATTTGGCGAGATGGAACTGTAAGAACGCAAACAAGATCGCTAGGTCAGATACAAATTTGATTGCTGTCCTGGATGATAATAAAACTATAAAATTGGTCTTATCTTCTCTTTATCTCTTATCTCCCCCTTTTGAACAGAAATCTTCAAGCTAGCAAGCGTCTGGGCTCCTAGAAAATAGCCAAGTCAGATGCAGGCACGTTGCCCTGGGTTAGTAATCCACCATGCCTCAGTCTGACAACGAGCACACGTACCATTGGCTCTTCTCCACCCTGCTTATATCCAGGGTGTGAGTAATGTTTCTCAATGATGTCATCAAAGGGAGAGCGTCATCATAGATGTTGGAGACAGTGTCGTAGATGAAATGTTCTGTTGATGATGGTGATGATGGTGATGGTGATGATGATGATGATGATGATGATGCTGTTGTTTAGTCTTCAATCTCCTCTTTCCCAGTTTTTGATCCTGGCATCTCTGGACCAGCAAGCAAACTACTCTGTAAAGAGTCACCTTTACAGATTTAAAAGATGAATACATTCACGTTCTTCCAAATGATCTAGAGAGTCTTGTCTGGTCGTTTCCTGGACAGGCTTCTTACAATTTGTACCTGTACTCCCGGCCTTTGTGGTACAAAGACAAAAACTTGTGAAAATTATGTGAATTGTTTGGTGCATTTATTTCCATGAATATGTACATTATCTTTAATACCATAAAAATCTTCAAATATCCCAGTCCTTTCTTTCTCTCTCACTTTTTACAATAAGTGACTGTTTTTCCAGTTCTAGAGTTGGACCTTGTGACCCTAGGCATGCTAGGCAAACCCTCTGCCACTGAGCCATGCTCCCAGCCCCTTGTCTGTTTATCTATATAGCAGCTTATAATGAATTAAATGATGACAGCCCTGTCACCATAGCCTTCATGCGAAGAAAATATGGTTAACATTCTTATTCTAATGAAAATATGATCTCAATCAGACATGGTGGCTCATGACTGAAATCCAGATTATAGAGGCTGAGGCAGGCAGATTGACATGCACTCCAGGCCAGCCAGTTACATAGTGAGAACTTATCCAAAAGAAAATGGAAGGAGGGAGGGAGGAAGGGAAGGGGAGAGGGAGGAAATAGGTCTACTCAGACTCACGGGTTAAATATTCTTTATAAGTTTGTGGCGTTTAATATAAAAGTCTGTGGTCCTGTTGACTACCTCAAGTTGACTGCTTCAAGTCCTCACCTACAGACAAGGAGACACTACAACATACTTTCATGCAAATATATTCGCTGTGAAATTTAGTAGGAGGTTTCATTTTAATCTGCTAAGAGAGTGAGGTATATAATATATATAATACATAAATATATATTACACATATATAATACTATACAGCTCATTCTGTATATATACATATATGTGCATATATTATTTATATATACATATTATACAGCTCATTCATATATCATACAACCAATAAGTGCTATAGATTCATAATATAATATAAATATGGTATATATATATATATACTCATATATTCATAATATAAATACAGAGTATATTTATATATATGTATATATACACCATATTTATATTATGAATCTATAGCACTTACTAGTGACTACCTTTGAACAAAGTCCTCACATCTGCCTGACCCAACTGAAAAGTATTTCTTGAGGATGCTAATGAATGAAATGATGTCACCTTCTGTGGATTTTGCCTTCTTCCTGCCTTCATGGTAATTGCATCAATCATATAAATTGTTTAATAAAGCAGATGTGAAGACCTTGCTCAAAGGCAGATGCACTCAGCCACTCTTCGACTTCTGTTTCAAGTAGGTAGCTGTAAATAAAAACCTGTAACAAGACTCTGCCTCTTGTGAAAGGAAATACTTCAGCAAACACAATATGACACGTTCAATTAGTTGAAAGCAGAAGATTCTTTTTGACAGAGCTCTCAAGTCTGGCCCATGAGGGTAGCAATGTAGTAGGTATTATGTATCTAGACTTCATCAAGGCTAAATGACCCAACATTTTGTTAATACCGCCAAGAAAATGACAGAGAAATACTAAAGGCGACACAGTGGAAAGAGTTTACAATGATCTGGAAAGCATTTCTTCAGGATGCTGATTAACGAAATGATGTCACTTCCTGTGGACTTTGCCTTGTGTTTTCACGGTGATTGTACCAGCGATTTGAATGGAGACAGGAACTAGACGTGTGTTTCATTTGCAGGGAGGACAAAGGCTGGGTGATGGTATGCCAGTATCATGAGCCAAAAAGATCCAGACAGGCAGGCCTGGGAGACCAGCCAGCCCTGACTAGATAAAATGTAACAGGTTTGGTTATCAGTCAGTAAGACAACAACAACAAAAGAAGCAGAAGATGAAATATGCTATCCTAATGCATGCTGGGTAATGACTTGTGACAGCAGATGAAGCGAGGGCCAAGGAAGCTCAGCAGCACTGAGTGAAAAAAACACACTTGGGGGCTCACATTTTTGAGTCCAAAGGATGGAAACTATTGACCTTGGTTTGACTGCCAGGTGTCACCAAACCTGAGACTCCTCCCATATGAAATGACAGTGATCAATAAAATCGTCCACAACACAGCTACATGCTGCCTTTTTTTAAAAGATGTTTTATTATTTTTAGATTATGAGTATATACAGAGGGTGTGCACATGAGTAAATACAGTGGTCCTGAGGGTCAGAGGGGGACGTGGGAGTCCCCTGAGCTGGAGTAATAGCTTTGAGTTACCTAACATGGACATTAGGAACCAAACTCTGATCCTCTGCAAGATCAGTGTACCCTCTTAATTGATGGATCATCTCTCCAGACCCACGCTCTTCTACTTTAGGATTTATGTATTATTCTTATTTCATGTGTCTGTGTTTTGCCTGAGAGTAAGTACACCATATGGGTGCAGTATCCAAAGTGGCCTGCAGAGGGAGTCTGATTCTCTAAACCTGGGATTACAGGTGATTGTGAGCTACCATGCGGGTGCTAGAAACTGAACCTGGGTCCTCTGTAAGGGCAACAAGGGCTCTTAACCCCTGAACAGTCTCACCAGCCCCCTCCAATTCTACTTGGTTAATGAGAGCACGGAGTTATGATTCTTGAATTTCTAACATGCACTGAGGCTTTCCTTAAGCACAACATGGCATCCTCCCCCACATCAGCTCATGGGAGGAAAAGGAGGAAGGGGGACATGAAGGACCTAAAGACAGACGAAGAGAAGACGCTTTAGAAATGGAAGAGGTTACAACATAGTAAGCAACTTGATTGTCCAGACAAATAAGGTTACACTGTGTGAATAAATCCTCTTAATTCTCAGAGCAAAATGCAGGAAAGGAAATTCTCTCCATCTCTGACACAAGAAAACTGAGACTAAGGAGGAGTAGTCTCTCTGAAAATCAAAACGCAATAAACAGGGGCTGTAGAGAACGCTCAGCAATTAAGAGTGTGTACTGCTCTCAGAGATGACCCAGGTTTTGTTCCCAGCATCCATCCTGGGCTGCTCACAACCACCAGTAACTCCAGCTCTGGGGGATCAGATGCCCTCTTCTGGGCATCACAGATACCGCACTCAAGTGCACATACACACATAGACACACATAGACACACACACACACACACACACACACACACACACGATTTGAAAATAAGTCTATAACAAGTAGAGAAACTAGAATGTCTATCTGTACTTTCAAAGCAAGGCCCTTCCTACCTCCCATTCACCCTCAACAGAGTCCTTTATGGCTCCCTCGATGAAAATCACCCTTAGCATTATTCTGTCTTATCTGCATGGCCTAATATTCAACTTGAAATATTACTCCACTGCCACTTTAGAATTGATGTTATGAGGTTTGGTTTAACCTGTGAGAATTTACTTTGACAGCTGAAAGCATGTCTGTGACTCAGCTTGCCTGCACGAAGCAGTTCAGCCTGCAAAATAACATCTGGACAAGCGTCTATCCCTTTATCGGTGACCCTTAACAATCACCAGTTCCTGAGAAGCTTTCTTCTCTGCACCTAATTCTGGCTCCTTTGTATTTCTAAGCCATCTCTTTTTTCTTTTCCACTGACTTCACACAAGCAAATCACAAGGCAAAAATAGAAGCAGCTGCAGCAGAAATACTGTTTATGTAAACCAAAAGAAGAGAAAGGTAGGGGGAGGGGAGGCTTGGGCAGGAGCGCTAGCCCACCAAATACAAAACCGCAGTGCTGTGGGTAGCACCTGTACAGAAATAGCTCAGAAAGAAACTGGTGAATGAGTCCGAGCTGCAGGGAGCATTGTATGCTCTGCCCAGGTACCACCTGCTGCCCTCTAGCGCTCAAGGTGAGAATCACCTGCTGCCCTCTAGCGCTCAAGGTGAGAATCACATTTCCTGTGACTTCCTGCCTAACCATATCGTTGCCCCAGGTGAGACTGGGTCCCCCCTTGTTCCTCTCACACAGCACGCCTTACACTACAATGCAAATACTTACTGCTGTAACCACGTGCTGTGCATCTCAGCGGAGGCTCTAATACAATGGTGTTTTGTCCAAAGGACACACCAGATCGCTTATGAAATGTTTTTAGCTACTTAAGTAAAAACATTACTCAGATCCATACATAACACTAACAACATAAAAAGAATAAACACGGAGTTAAAGGAGAGGTGTTCTGAGTGGCTTCCTCTGCACGACTACCTTTGGAGGCTGCATTTCTTATCTCGCTATCGTGGCAAATACTTAAGGAGAGACACAATAAGGAACAAGAAGTTTATTTTGGCTTACAGTGTAAAGGGATACGGTCCATCCTGGAATGGATGGCATAGCATTGTGGCATGAGTGTGAGGTTGCTGGTCACATCGCTCCTATCATCAGGAAGCAGAAAGCAGACAGGAAATAAGGCCAGGCTATCAAATCTCAAGACGCATCCCCAGTAACGGACTTCCTCCAGAAAGCTTCCACCTCCTGAATGTTCGATGACAGCACCGGCAGCTGGGGACCGAGTATTCAAACATTTGAGGGTCTGGTAATAAAATTCCATCTTCCAGTAGTGGGATGCTCTCAGGTCTAATGAGGAAGCATCAGTGAGTTACTTCATGAAGCTAAGCCCTGAAGTAAGGAGTTGGCTGGTATGTGATGTCCACACAAGAAATCTGTGCTCAGAAGAACTGAAATAACGAGAAGCGAGAGCTACAACAACCTCAGCACTGTTGCTGCTATGTAGGGAGGTTTGCAATGCCGGGGTGCATAGCATAAGGATATTTCTCCAGCCAAGACATCCTCACTTCAAAATGGACCTTTTAGAAAACGCTCTTACTTATTTATGCATGTGTGTTGTAGGAGTGAATGTGAGTGCAGTGACCACGGAGGCCAGAAGAGGGCACCAAATTCCCTGGAACTGGATTGACCAGCAGTTGTGGGCCTGCTAGTGTGAGTGCTGGAGACTAAACCTGGGGCCGCTCTACAAGAGTGTTGTGGAATTCTGAGCAAAGACACGGGGCACTGAGGCCTCCCCAGGAGAACAGCTTTAATGTCCATGCGCACACTTGATTGAACTATTTTTCTAGGTGGAGGAAAAAAAAAAAAAAACAGCCGTAAGTACAGTGAGATATAGCTATTGATTGATTTTTGCCTTGTTGTCTCCTGTAATTACTAACTTTTGATTTTGTTGGTTATTTTAAAACCTTAACGTGGATTCTCATGATGCCTGGATGTTGAAGGAGCGAGGACCACTCTGAGGATGTAGGAAAGTCTTAGGTAAGCAATTATACACCATGATGGTCTCTTTGTCCTTCCTTCAAAGACTCTCTGAAAGCCTACAAGTAATGGGGAAAGGGTGATGAAGTCCATGTCCAAGAACATCATGCAGCCCATACGACTCGTTCCTGTTTTTCTTTACCCTGGATTCTCTGGGTAACACAAAAGCAGCATGCACTCTTAACCACAGACCCATCTCTCCAGCTCCAAAATGCTCTTCTTAAATTTCAAATGACCACCTCCACACTGAGAGAGTCAAGAGTCTCCTCTCAGTCTTTGTGGTAACTCAATATCTCTAAATGATTTAGCATTTATTTCTTATTCAAATTTGAACCTCCTCTGGTCTCTGTCTCGTTCAACAAGATATCATCCAATAAAATACTGCCTAACACCACTCAGTGAGAGACTATGTGAGAAGGATGAGTTCTGATGTTGAGCAGACCTAAATTTGATTTAATACAATCGATAAGTGTGTAATGAATGCAGAGTATCTACCCTGGACTAACCAAGATTCTGGACATCAAGAGTCAACAAAGTAGACAGAGAACAATGTCACACATAGAACAAAATGTCCTCACTGTCTTCATACTTTTCCCAGTGACACCAGTATCTAGCTGTATTAACATGAGAATATTAATTGTTACATTACCTGAGCATAAGCTATCTTATCGACCAGAGGGGGGAAAATTATTTGTGGAGAATGAAGCAAATTATGTGTACTGTCTATCAATTTTCTTTCTTTTGTTCTTTATTTACTTTTTTTTCTGTTGAGACAGGGTCTCACTCATTAGCCCCTGAGAGTCTACCAAAATTGCTAGGCTAAGACTGTGTGTGGTGCTCTGTACCTGTAATCCATGTGGGGTTTGAATAAAAATGTCAGCAATAGGCTCATAGGGAGTGACAGTATTAGGAGTGGCCTTGTTGGAGGAAGTGTGTCACAAGGGGTGAGCTTTGAGGTTGCAGAAGCTCAAACCCGGCCTGTCGGCTCACTGTCTTTTCTTGCTGTCCTCAGATTCAGAGAACACTCAGCTCCTCTCTAGCACCATGCCTGCCTGGACACTGCCATGCTTCCTACCATGACAATAATGAACTGAACCTCTGACACCGTAAGCCAGATCCAATTAAATACTTTCCTTTATAAGAGTTGCCATGGTCATGGTGTCTCTTTGCAGCAATAGAAACCCTAAGACACCCCAGCATTTGGGAGGCAGAGGCAGGTGAACTTTTGCGAGTTCTAGGCCAGCCTGGTCTACGTGGTGAGCTCCAGGACAGCCAGGGCTACAGAGATAGATTCTATCAAGCACTGCATATCCTCATTCACTCTTCACCGTCTTACCCAAGCCCTGTCCACCCTTCCATCCCCTATTGCTTCTGCTCACACATGCTCTAATTATTCCAGTCCTACCATAGCAACCTGCTGAGAGATGCCTGCATTCCCCAAGGATTGGCCAGCTCTGTCTCGCTTCATTCTTTTCTGTCTCCCTACAGGAGTTCATTCCTCTCCTTAGCATCAGCTACCACCTCCACACAGTTGCTGCTCTGAGCTAAGTCTTCCAGCGTGGTCTCTCTTATTTTTCATGCCATGTTCCCATGCTACCTGTCTCTGTGTGTCTAAAGATAAGCGCACCATACTCAGCGCCTTCTGTGCTGACATTCGGGCTGCTCTTGCAAGTTAAATGTATTAAGTAAGCATTTGTTGAATACCTATGATTTGTGCAACTTTTCTGGGGATGGGGATTCTTCAGACCATGATATCAAAAAATATTACACAAACTCTTTAAGGCGGGGCCAGAATCCTTCACAGGCTGGCTGGAACTACCTACTCTTCAAAACTTAATCATTAAACGATACTTATCTATAAATCAGGTGCTTATACCTAGGAAGCAGCCATATTTAGTTAGATGAATTCTATTTAAATTAGGGGCATAATTAGAAAGAGTCTTAAAGGGTAAATTATATAAGGTATGACAAATAATATAGACGCCTACTGTTAACCTATGGGAGAGGTGGAAGGTCAATCTGAAAAGATAGACTGAGATTCCAGATGCTACTGCGAAGAAAACATGACCAAGTGAGGAGTTGGGAAAACATGATTTTTAGTAGAGCTTCCCAGTTGATAATAACCAAGAGTCTACCAACTAAGTACTTAGGGGTAAGTAGGTTATAGCCCAACCAGGGGCAACCACAGCCTGGAATACAAACCAACAATAAAACTGAAAGCAGCTGCATACACAAGTTTGGACACCCAGTGACTCCATGTTACATTCTAGAAAAGACAAAACCATGGGGACTGGAAACAGATGCCAGGACACAGGGCTTAGAGGAAGGTATTGACTGAACAAGGCAGTATTTTGAGTTTCTGGAAGTCATCTATACATGGATCATACTGGTGACTACATAACATTTGTCAAAAACTCATTGAATTCTGCAAATCTTAGCTACTCAGAAAATGGAGGCAGGAGGATCACAAATTAAAGACAAACCTGGGCTACAGAATAAGTCCAAAGCCAAGCTGTATAACTTAGTGACTGCCTCAGAATAGAGAACAAAGAAGAGGAAGGAGGGGGCTGGGTATACAGCTGACTGGCAGAGCACTTACCTAGCATTTGTGAGCCCTAGGTTTAATTTTCAATATCCCAACCTCAGAAAACTTGAGGATGAACTTTGTTCCCTCGACTCCTGTCCAACCTCTTGAGCACCGTTTTCAAGGATGTATCAACTCTACCTGTGTGTTGCAGGATATCTGATCACACTGTGAAACCCGAGATTATGCTATTTGCTGACAAAATACGGTTTTTAGTTGTAGTGTGACTTGGCCTTAGCACACACCTTTAATCAAAGAGCTTTCTGCTTGAATATTGTAAACAGGATTAAGTAAAGCCAGCCATAGGTCAGGAGGCAGAGCAAGCAACCAGTTGACAGGAAGTGAACATAAGAAAAAAACAGACAGTAAGAGGGAGTCTGGAGGATGCACAGGAAGTTTAAAGGAGGGACAGTCAGTTTGAAGAAGTGTTATTTGTTCGTTTGTTTACTTGTTCGTAGAGACAGTGCAAGAGAGGAAACTCCTTCTGAGATGTCGTCTGAGGAGGAAGGTCAGTTGGGTGATTTCTATGCCTCTCTGGGATGGCAGGCATTCACCCCAGCACCTGGCTTGCAAGTCTTTATTGGTAAAATCCAACGATTGAGATTTTGTTTAAAAACGACACGTGTGCTTTGGGATGAAGTCAATGTCATCATCTCATTAGGGCAGTCCATTCTCTCTTGACCAGACCCCTGTCAACTGTCCTAGGCTTACAGCTGTGCTCAAGGACAACACAATGACAAAGAAGCAGCATATAAGGAGCCTCTCCATCTTCTCAAGTTCACATGTTTATTTCTACCCTATACAATGTATCAACTTGTCTTCAGTAGGATAGCTAACAACAACATTGCTTGGTTGCTCAGTGCCTGCCACAGATAAATGGTTACAGAAAGGATTAGGAACAGCACTCACCTACGTACAGGAAAATGAGGTGTCCAGTCTTGTTAGTAGGCTAACATCAACACTAACCTTGTACCAGCAATGCTGTACTTGTGCCTGACTCTGATGACTCTTGTGATCATGTTTTAAAAAATTAAGTTAAAAAAATAAAACTGGAAAAGATATTTGGTATGTTTCTCATCCTATTAGTACAATTGTAAAACTTCCCCTCAAAAGAAAACAAGTAAATAATTTTAAAGTAAATGCTATTAGACAAAATTTATGTCTAGATAAAAAATATATATATATATACTTCCATGTTGGGTACGGTAGTGGATACCTGTAATCCCAGTAATTAAGAGATTAAGATAGGAGGACTGTGAATTTGCAAGTCAGCCCAGACTGCACAGAAAGCCCCAGGACAGCCTGTGCCACACAGCAAAACCCTGTCTCAGAAATTTTCTTCAAAAGGATTCGAATTAAATCCAATGACCTATAAGTAGAAATTAAGAAATTAATTCTCAAGGAGTAGCAAATTAACGTCAGCAAACAGTTGTTTAGAAAACTTATTCCCTTAGCTTTTAATTGTTAATTTGCCACAAGCTAGAATCATCAGAGGAGGGAGACTCAACTGATTTACCATCTGTCTCAAGTTGGCCTATAAGCGTGTCGGGGGAGAAACTGTCTTGCATGGCAAATGATGTGGGAAGACTCAGCTCACTGTGGGAGGCGCCATCCCCTTGGAAGGGAGGCTGCAAGTAATTAGATGAAAGCAACCAGCAATGTGGGTGCACGCTTTCCTCTCTGTTCTTCACTGTGGATTTGAAGTCAGTAGTTGCCTGAGTTCCTGCTTTGACTTTACATAACTGACTCACTCTCTAACCCAGAACTGTTCACCTGGGCTGGTTTAACTAGGAATAGCACCCATGGGCTCATGTATTTAAACGCTTGGTCCTTAGGGAGTAGCACTACCTAGGAGCAACTAGGAGATGGGCCCTTGTTGCAGTAAGCGTTGCCTTATTGGAAGAAGTGTGTCACCAGGGATGTGCTTTGGGGTTTCAAAAGCCCAAGCCAGGCCTAGTGGTGGTCTTTCTTCCTGTTGCCTGCAGATCCAGACGCAGAGCTCTCAAATCTCCAGCATCATGTCTGCCTGCATACTGCCATGCTCCCGACCATGACAATAGACTAAACCTCTGAAACTGTAAGCCATCCCCAATTAAATACTTTCCTTTATAAGACTTGATTGGCCAAGGGGTCAAGGTGTCATCTATTGACAGCAAGAAGACACTGGCTAAGCGACTATCCCCACAACTGCTTTTGCTCCAGGTATGTGTCCTGTCAACAGAAATGAAACGATCAACACTAGGCCAACACTCTACCACTAAGCTAACCTCATGCCTGGCACCTACGGACATTTTATTTTTTATTTTTTATTTATTTATTTTTTTGGTGGTTCTGTTTTATTTTATACTCTTGGTGTTTCTAGAGGACTAAACCCAGAGTCTGGTGAATGCTCAGCAAGTACATGGTAAATTCATCAGAAGAAATAAAGACACCAGGTCGGGTGGATTCGGGCTAGCCACTTTGAAAAGTTGGGCAGTGGGTGAGAGGCGGAAGAGAGTAATTAAAACAAGAGGCAAAGTTGGCTACCAGTGATTTCCACAGAGTTTCCACATCACTCACAGCTATACTGGGGGAATTTAATGAGACGTAGTGGCAATATGGGGAAACAGCTGCGTTTTGATCACCCACTATTAAGCCATCCGTGGAAAACACGAAGCATCACTGAGATGGCAGGGCCAGCCTCTGACCCAGCACCGGGGAGGCTGAGGCAAGCGGATCAGAAACACAAGTGGGCCAGGCTAACCCTGGAGTTAGAGGTCAGCCTGGACTCTGTGAGACTCTCTCTCATAAACAAAACCAAACCAGAAGATGTGTACATGCATGTATGATAGTGTGTGGGTAGAGGACAGACAGACAGACAGACAGATATCTCACTTTAGGAAAGGGGCATTAATCTCTAATGTTTCATAGCCGAA
The DNA here is from genome assembly GCA_028551405.1 of Uromys caudimaculatus. NCBI lineage: Eukaryota > Metazoa > Chordata > Mammalia > Rodentia > Muridae > Uromys > Uromys caudimaculatus. The sequence goes on along the minus strand of CM052700.1, from coordinate 8,901,055 downwards.
TATTTTAAAAAATCAAATGTTTAATTAATGTGGGCTCCAGAGTTATCTGGGGATCTTAAGCAGTATAATTTTGGTGGGAAAGAAGGGTGAGAAGTGAGATAGCAAGACTTTAAGAGCAAAAGCTCTTAGTGATGTGAGAAAAGGAAAGGCTCCTTTTCTTTTGCAAACACTGAAATCAGTAAAATGTACATTTTTCCTGATTGCCTAGAGACAGTCACTAATAATCTGCATTCTTGGCCAGCCGAAAAGGAAGATGATAAAAAGTAAGAAAGAATTTTGAAAATACTTTTAAAACTCAAATACTTGTTGCTAGACTCTGCAGAATTTTAATCAGTTCCTATCAGGGCTGGAGAGGTGGATCAGTGTTAGGAGTGCATGCTGTTCTTGCCAGGGGCCTGAATTTGGTTCCCTGCACCCACATGAGGCAGCTCACAGCTGTCTAAATTCCAGCTTGAAGGTTGAGCGATATCCAAAACCTCTTTTGGCCTCTGAAGTTACCTGCACACACACACACACACACACACACACACACACACACACACACACACAGAGACACACGCACACACACCCCACCACCACCACCACCTGCACACACACACACACACACACACACACACACACAAAGGGGCAGGGAGGTAGAACTATTTTTTAAAAGAACCAATATTTATGAACAGAGGGCTAAATATCAGCATTCAGTTATCTAAGGAGCACCAACCCCGGGATATGTTAGATCCCTATGTCAATAACCCAAATTCATATCAGACTAATTTATACCATAAGCAATTAAATAATTTATAATCAAACACCCACTGTGTTTTGTGTCGGCTCACTATCTCCATTACTGTCTAGAGAGAAATGTCTTCAAAGAAGCAAAGTTGAAGCTACAAGGTATCGGTCACCTCCGTATCTTTCTCCATGTCTTGTGTCTTTTGCATTGATTATTTTTAAAGAATTATAGACACAGACATCATTGAAAGCAGGACGCTTGTGTGCATGTGATTTTCTGACTACTGTTCAAGCTGCATCAGACTTTGCAAGAATGGGACCCAGAAACCTGTCTTTAATTTTGTACCAAGAGGAGTTTGAACTCAAACGCAACATGGCCGTTCCCTGCATGCTGAAGAGTCCTCTGAGCTGTCTAAGGAAGTCAAGCTCTGCACCACCGGTCAGGCCTGCTTATGTCTCACCATTTCTCCAGGACCAACCTACCCCAGGACAGTGTGTGGTCAGTATCCACATCTGCCACCAAGCTGCCACTCGGTTCCAAGATGGTGAGAGGCATGTCCATAGTCTGCTCTTTGGGTCTGCTTCCAGCAACATATCAGAATCTTTGTTTTGCGATGGTCAACTACCTGGTCGCAGTCCTCACTCCCTACAGTCACAGAAGCCTTGGCTACGTTGTTACGTTCTTGGGGACATAGCACAGAAAGGGCACTGTCAGCTTTAACCTTCTCTGAGCTTAGCGTTTTCAGCTGTCACTATGGGTATCTGCAAAGCTGGGGCCATGCTGTGGAATCTCTGACTTCCGAGGACCAATGCCTTAAGGGATGATAATTAGTTGCATCACCTGAAAGGCAGTTCAGCTCATGATAAAAAGAAACTAGGGCCAAGTCATGTGGTGGGCATTCGCGCTCATGTGCGAGCAAACACCCACATACACATACACACACACACATACACACGCACACACACACACACACACACACACACACACACGACATGCTCATAAATAATGTCTAGTTATGTTATGAGGCTTGTGACTCTGTGAGCTGGGAGACTCAGCATACATGTGTGTTCATGCACGTGGAGACCTAAAGTTAAGATTCATTAAGTCTTCCTCAGTCACTTCCACCTTATTCCTTGAGGCAAGGTCTCTCAACTGAACCCAGAACTCTCCTGCTCAGCAGTCTAACTAGCCATCTTGCTCTGAGGATGCCATCACTGCTCTCTGAGCACCAGAATTGCAGACAGGCTGCCACAAGCACCTGAATTTACATGGGTGCTGAGAATCCTCTCAGCCTCACACTTGAGCGGCAAGTGAGCTAGCTCCATAGCTCTATTTAAAAAAATAATTTTGGATTTACTTATTTTATGATCCTGAGTGTCTTGTCTACATGGATGTGCATGTACCATGTGTGTGCACTATGTGTGTACCTGGTACCTGTGAAGACCAGAAAAGAGCTTTGGATCCTCTAGGACCAGAGTTACAGATGGTCAAGAGCCACCATGAGAATGCTGGGAATCAAACCTAGGGCCTCTTAAGAGCAATAAGAGCTCTAAACTGCTGAGCCAACTCTCCAGACCCCAGCCATTTTTTAATGTGTCAGTTTCTTTGTGTACGTACACAAGCGTATGTGTTTGTGTATGAGCACATGGGGGGGGGGGGTCCATGCTTGTGTGTGTGCATGCATGCAGAAGTCAGAGGTCAATTTCAAGTTCCTTTATCAATTGGATTGCTCTCTACCTCATTATTTGAGGCATTAATAAATTTTTGAGGTAAGAATGCACTAACCCTGCATCTTGCTGACTAGGCTAGACCTGGACGACAAGCCCCAGGGATCCTTCTGTCTTTATCTCCCCAGAACTGTGATTCCAGACACAGGACAGTGCCCCGCGCTGTTTTTGCATGGGTCCTGGGGAGCCAAGCCCATCCTCATTTTGAGCAGAAGGTGCTTTATTAATGGAGTCAGCTCCCATCAGTCTCTTGGTGAGGTTACTCCTGTCATCACATGATCAGACTTCTGTATCAGTCCTGCGAATAATGGACAAAGCAAAAGATTCCACTCATGAGTGAAGACTTTGCACGAAATTAGAAAATGCTTTAAGCTCTGCAAACTTCTCTCTGTTCGCTTGACAGCAGCTGCTAATGCTCACCCATCTAGGGAAATCTGTAAGTCAAGGGGAGCTGCCTCACATTATAGATCTTTGAATCCAAGAAGAGCCAGGAGCACTTCTGAATTTACAAAAGTCTCATCTAGGGACTTTGTCTACCTCATAGATGTCTCCAAATATGACAGATTTCAAACAGATGTAATCCTCAAATGTGTTTGACTTGTCCTAAAATAAACTGTCCACAAATATAAAGCCGCAAGAAAATATTTTCTCACTGTGGAAATTGCTAATGAGAAAGTGTACTCTAGGAAAAGAGATTTAAATATGCACACAGCACCATTTGAAAATGATCTTGACTCACTTCAGAGGGTCTGAGGTAGGCTCGATGCCCGCTCCCACCTCCTCACCTCATGCGTGATTCCTCTGCAACCCGATTTCTCATTCTGTGCTTTCACAGAAATCACCAGCAACATCCCGACTTTCAGCTCCAACAATCCAATTCTAATTAACTGTACTGAAGCAGCAAACATTTCTGCTATTCACTCTCTTTCTCTCTCCTCCCTCCCTCCCTCCCTCTCTCTCTCTCTCTCTCTCTCCTTTGTACTTGGCTTCAAGGGCATCAATTCCCTCGAGGTTGCCCGCCTTGCTGAAGCTCATGGATCCCCTTCTTACTGAATTCCCTTCCGGGAGCCTTGAGCCATACCTCCTGTGCTGTCTGCGAGTTCTGCCTTTATTTTTATTGTTATACTTTCCCTTGGAAGGACCTCAATCATTCTCGCTGACTTTTCTATTGACTGTGATACGGAATTCTAGAGCCTCTCCATCTGACCTACTTTCTTACGGGTGCTTACTACTGTCAGTGCTTGACCGGGGGGGGGGGGGGGGGGGGGG
>CM052700.1:8863705-8897232 GCA_028551405.1 Uromys caudimaculatus | reverse complement strand
CCTTCTAAGGCCCACCAATAGTAACCTACTTCTATCAGAAAAGGCCTCATCTCCTGAAGACTCCACAGTCCACCAAAATAGTGCTTCCACCTAGGGATGAGCCTGTGGAGAACTTGCAGACTCGAGTCACAGTGGCCTTTCCTCAATATTTACTGAGAAGGGGGGTCACATGGTACCAACTGCTCCCTACCAAGTTATGGGTTACTTATCTAATGCTAGGACCATTGTTCTCAAGAATTGCCTAAAGTTCAAATGTCTGTTAAAGAAATCTTATTTGTCATCCAAACTATCAATTTTTAATAAGACTCAAACTTTGACCATTCAAGCCACAAATAATTTCACACACCTCATGGTGCCCACCCACCACCACACACACAGAGTGTACTCTCTTGCTCTTCATCCTATCTACGGTCCGATTTGTCTGGAAAAGGATACATTTTTATAATATTTCAAAATCAGAAACTTTAACTACATTCAGGTCCAAATGTAATGCAAAAACAAACATTTTTTTTCCTTCCAGGGACACAATGTGATTTTAAAACACACATCAAATTTTCATTCAGCTAATACAAACAACTGCAGCAAACATTAGGTAGACAAATGATAGCTACGGGAGATAAATGGTAGATTAGACAGTAGTAGAGATAACAATGACGGATGACAGATAAATACTTAGATACACAGATACATAAATGACAGAAATAATTTCCTTTGATAAGTAAGGTAAAATTTCATGGATTTTTTTTTCATCAAATAATGTAGAATCTTTTTTTTTTTCCTTAGCAAGACTAAAAAGAGTCACATTCTGAGCAAATAGTAAGTCAAACACATTTAGATTTTTATTTTGTTTGGTTTGGTTTGGTTTGGTTTTGGGCTTTGGGTTTTCAAGATAGAGTGTGTAGCCCTGGCTGTTCTAGAACTCGATCTATAGACCAGTCTGGCCTTGAACTCACAGGAATCTGCCTGCCTCTGGCTCGTGAGTGCTGAGAGTAAAGGTGTACACAGATGCCGACACCAGACTACACATAGTTTCTAACTCAAAGCTTCCCCCTACCCGTTCTTCTTCCCTTTTTGTCTGTCTCATTTCAAGTGCTTGCCTGAACTTATGTGCATCACATGTGCCTGATGCCTGCGAAGGCCAGAGGCAGGCACTGGATCTCCTGAACCTAGAGTTGTAAGAAGTCCTGAGAACCAAACCCTAGTCCTCTGAAGAGCAGCCTGGGCTCCCAACCACTGAGCCATCCCTCCAGCCTTTTCTCCCCTCTCAGAAACTTCCTATTCTATCCTATGAAGTATTTGAGACTTTTTTTTTTCACCTTCTATCTAGCACTTCTAATATAGTAGAAACTGAATTTTCCTGGGAAGATGTGCACAAATGCCTATTCACCCCAAACACAATGCCAGTGACAAACCAAAGAGGCCATTTAACCCAAGCCTAGCTTGGTGAATCAAGGAGTCTACCTGGGATTCTTACCGAAGCATGAGAAATGGGGTACCCACAGGAACGCCGTGACTCCAGAGCGGGCCGCATCACTGAAGGGTTCCACCCAGCATGGATGGTGAGGTCATTATGAACACTTACTGGTCAGCGAGCCTCACCTTCATGGACCTTATACCTCCCATACATACACTAGAGCAACCGAGGACTGCTGAAGGAGGAGCAATGGCTAGATCTCAGATGACCTCCTTCTGCGAGGGAGTGTTAACAGCCCCATTACTATCTCCATTTAGCTATCTAGATCTAGCTATCACTGCATTGTTTTGCTTATGTCATTACAGGACCCAGGGGCCTAGGCATTCTGAGCACAGAAACCTGTGCTGAAATTGGCAATGGTTATATAAGGTCTGGAGGGAACATGACTGCAGTCAACTCACCATGTAAGGACACTTTGGTCAGCCATGGACAGACTGTGATGGTGCTCCTGGAAGATCACAATGGAACTGAAGAGCTACTGTCACCTAATGGTGGTGGCAGCTGTTGTAAAGGCGTAATGCATGGCTCACATGTTTGGAAACATGATGATGTCAGCAAACCCACTTCATAGCTGCTTATGTAAAAGGATAGTAAATATGATTATGTCTGGTACATAATACTTGAAAGTACTTACCAACCTCACTACTGGCTTACGAGATTATATTTATATAAAACATAAAAACGTAATATATAATATACTATATTATACGTTTTATTATTCTAGAGCATATACTTTATACTACTTTACAAACAGTATTTCACTGGATAACCAGCAGAAGTCCTCTTACACTTTCCATGTATCCCGATGACATCATTTTCTTCTATATTTAGTTTAATCCATGCTAAACTGCGTATGTATAGCCACGGTGTGTCTTTGGTCATACTATCAATTGTGTGTGGTGCTGTGATGTTCATACAAGGACAAAATTGCCTGAAGGTGCATTTCTCAGAATGTGTCATTATCAAGAGATGTGTGACACTTGCAAATTAAAAACGAAGTTAACCACTGCAGCATGGTACTCGGATTTCACACTTCATAGCCACTTTTAAAGCAGCCTGCTAACTGTCTGTTGTGGGGGCTATTACATGGACTTCTGCAGTCACAGAACAAAACAAAGTCATAAATCAATGCTTTTCACCAGAAATCTTGGTGATAACTTTAGGTAGGCAGGCCATAGCAAGGTGGGGAAATCTCCTACATACATTTGAGGGTTAGAAGAAGCCAGGTTGATTTCAGCAATACCTTACCAAAGTTTTACCTATAGGCCACCAAGATGTCAGATAAGTACGGAGGTGACAGTAATGGCTGGCAAAGAGACTGAAGGCAAACCAAGATCATCTGTCTGTAACATTCCATATTCACAATCTGGAAGTCTGGCCATCCCATTAGCATACCGAATTCAACACAAATATGGTTTCTCCAGAGAAGCTCAGTTCACAGCATAGAGAAACCGTTGAAGGTGAAGAAATGTTATAATTTTGTATCTAATTTCTTCAACTAAATTGAAAACTTTCTGTCCAGAGAGAATGACTTTTGATCTAGATTTATACTTCAATATAGTTCTCACTGATACAATCCCCAACAGTACCACAGTATTTATTACTAAAGTAAGCACTGCTCACAAGATTCAGTGTTAATTGAAGATTTTTGATCTAGACAAAGGGAATTAATATAAAGATCATAATATTTTGCAGCATCTTAGAACTCTCTAACTGAACTAATGGGCAATTATATTCCATTCCATTATCTCCAGCAAGCTCAGTGAGTACAGCAAATGGGCCAGAGGAAATTTATCACACTAATAGTAAGTACCTGTTCATTTATCCATGTTTCGTGATGCCTGGGTATATTAGTCAAAATACAGGCTGTGCAGCTATGGCAAGAAGCATTAAAATGCAATATATTAATAATGCAAAGGATTTTCTCCCTTCCAATTTGAAGTCTGGGTGGGTAGTCCAGGGCCGTACTGTAAATGAGCGTGCCAAACACCTTGCATTTGCCTTGTTATTCTCTTAGCCTCCTTCCTGTCTTGTCTACTTCTAACCTAAAATGACTCTCCAATTCCTGTGTTTATAAATCCTTCCACCTGGAGAAAGGAGAATAAGGAAGAGCTGAAAACATGCCCTTGCATTTCATAAGGGCATTGTCCCGAAACTGTTGGATACATTTTTTTGAAGTGGAAATTTCTGGTTCGTTTGGAGACTCAGTTGTATCATGAGATGTTTTCTGGAAGCTATCTTATGAGAGGATGTTTTGCTGAAGCAGATATACGAGAGGACCTGTGATGTTTGGAACGAGTGTAAGTAGGACCCAACAGACAATGAACGACGCTCTTGAATTGGTTTGCCTTGCAAAGCTTTGCTGGTCATCACTGATCTTTGCCAGTCATTCCTTCCTAGAGAGAAACATGCCAAAGCACTTCCTGTGGTACTCCGGCTGCTTCTCGCCACTTCCACAGACTTGCCAATTCGGCAGAGCCTCTCGGTTTCTTCTGGATCGAGTCGCTGTTACTGATTTCGTGTTCGGTGTTTGTCGATTAGACTGGACTGATGCTACCAATCCCGGTTTGATATTTTGGACTAGACTGCTGATATCCTGACAATAAAAACTGGTATTGCCCCCCCAAATAACTATTTCTAAACAGGCCCACACCTCCTTGTCCTATCTTTCTCCCCTAATTTTGGCCAGCAGGCTAGGAGGCAGGTTGAAGCATTTAAGAACCCTTATTAAAGTATGTTTTGAGAAATCTAAGCCTGCACTTTTTCCATAGCTAGATTTTTTTTTTGAGAATTTCACACATGACTACTGTGTTTATATTATTTCTACCCCTCTCTATCCCCATCCAACTCCTTCTGTGTACTCCCTACTCTCTCAATCTCTCTCAAATTATTGACTTCTTCCTTAACTTTTATTGTTAAGTAAATAGACAGACAGACAGACAGACACACACACACACACACACACACACACACACACATCTGCTGACTCAACTTAATGTTGTTCATATGCATATGTGTTTAGGGCTGACTGCTTGCCATTAGATAATTAGGGGGATTATGCCTGGGGAGCATTGAGTCTCCCTCTCTCAGAAGCCATGAATTGCCTGTAGATCTTCACATAGAAGTGGAGCCTTGTGGGATTTCTCCCACCCCTCTGGCATGTCAACTGGTGCTGCCATTTTGCAAGTCTTGTTTAGGTGACAATATTGCTAGAGTTTCATGGATATAGCTGCTCTGTCCTAGACAGAAGACACTATCTGACAAGAGCCACCCTCACCTCAGGCTTCCCACAATGAGCCTTCTATGGAGTGGTTGTGTTGTATATGTATCAACTGGGGCTTAGCATCCTATGGTCTCTTCTTTCCTCTCTGTGTTTTGACCAGTTGTGGGTTTCTGTAATAGTCTCCATTTGTGGCAAAAAGGAAACATTTCTTTGATACGGAGTGAGAGCACCACTTATAAGGAAGACCTGCCGTGTGTCCAGAGCTAGGCCTGAGAGTGTGGGGATGGCACTAGTGGGTAAGGTCCTGGGGAGCTCACCAGGGAAAGCCACTGAGAGAACATCACTTACGGAGGTAGGCTTTGGAGTGTGGGGCCCCTGAGGCTGGACTTGCTCCTGGGAGACAATGCAATGACTTTAAATGCCTTGCTTTGCCCAGAATCCAGTCATGTCATATTTAGCTTCTACAGAGGCTGGAAAATATAGTCTTTATCTGAAAAGGAAAGTTTGCAATTAAAATTGGAGAGTTATATTAGCAGAGGATTATGATAATGATGGATACTGGCAGATAATCAACAGTTTCTGAAACCAAGACCATAAGATGGCCTTGGCCTAACCTGCTGTTCACCTCAAGTGAGTCTTCCACTTACGGCTCTGGTTTCAGCCACACTGGACTTTCCTCTTTGCTTCAGAGTAAGAGTCCTCAGAGTCTTTAAGGTAGGAGCCATGAAAAGATGCAGCAATGGTAATATTGACCACTAAACCTCAGTTCAACTGTAGTGATTTATTGCTTGTGTGGTTGGGGTCATCTGGCAGTGGCTGGCCATGAGAATCATCAGGCTACTCATGACTAGAACAACCGGGTGACATTCATCTCTTCCAAATACCTCTAATCCTCAGCAAAAGAGCTCAGGAAGACTTTTATGGCAAGGACGGAGGCACAAAAGGAACAAATTTCAACAGAGATGCTCATTTCATGTCTTTATTCATGTTAAGTCTGCTAGCATCCCATTGACCAAAATGAGTCCCACAGTTAAGCCCCTAGCCCATGGGAACCGATGATCCACTTATGGTGGAAGGGTGCTCCTAAGATGTAGACACAAGGAGAGGCAAAGAGCTGGATGTGGTCCTTGAACTTTTGCTTAGGAAAAGTTGATGTATACAGCTGTTTTGTTATGATGCCTGCATATCTTAGGAAATGTTTCACTCATTATTTTCTGGTGATGCATTTTTCTTCATTGATGTAGCCACTGATAAGTTACTCATGCCCTAGTATATAACCCCATACCTATGTACATGCAAGTCACCCTAATAGACTCAGTGGGTCATTTATTTTTAAAGGGGGCATGAAGAGAGGTGGGGGCTTGCTGGGAAGAAGAGGTTCTGGGGGAGTGGGAAGGGGATAAGAAAAGGTAATAGAGTGAATATACTCAACAACGTTATATAGTGTCTTAGTCAGGGTTTCTGTTTCTGCACAAACATCATGACCAAGATGCAAGTTGGGGAGGAAAGGGTTTATTGAGCTTACACTTCCATGCTGCTGTTCATCACAAAAGGAAGTCAGGACTGGAACTCAAGCAGGTCAGGAAGCAGGAGCTGATGCAGAGGCCATGGAAGAATGCTGCTTACTGGCTTGCTTCTCCTGGCTTGCTCAGCCTGCTTTCTTATAGAGCCCAAGACTACCAGCCCACAGATGGTACCACCCACAAGGGGCCCTCCCCCCCTTGATCACTAATTGAGAAAATGCCTTATACCTGGATCTCATGGAGGCATTTTCTCAACTGAAGCTCCTTTCTCTGTGATAACTCCAGCTTGTGTCAAGTAGACACACAAAACCAGCCAGTACATATAGATAAACAAAATTGTCAAAAAGCAAACAAAACACTTCTTAAATTTTTTTCTTACTATGGTTAACTCTAGGTAACTGAATCTCCAAATAGTAACAGAAGAGAAAAAAAAAAAAAAAACACACTAAAAAATATTTCCAGAGCCTGGTTATCTCTCACCACCTTCATGCCCGCCACCTGCTGCAAAGACCCCCTGATTACCTGGATCACTGTGAGAGCACTGACACCTATCTCTGTGCCTCCATATTCGCCATACTTCAGTCTATCTCGGCCTTCCCTAAAGTCTTTGCTGAAATCATCTTCTCACGACGACTTCCCAACTATAGAATCCTTCCATTGGTCTTTCCCATTTCATGGAAGCAGACATGCCCATCCATCTCTTCTTAATTACTGTGGTACTTACTGGTGCCACAATAGCACTTCAGGTTTTTAGTTAATTAATCAATTAACTTAACATCTCAAGTGCGGTTTCCCTTCCCTCCTCTCTTCCTGGTCCTTCCCTTCCCACCCTCCCCCCATCAACTCCTCTTTCTTTTCTCTTCAGAAAATTGGAGGCCTCCCATGGATATCAACCAGCTGTGCCATATCAAGTTGCAGTAGGATAGGCACATCTTTTCCTATGGAGGCTAGATGAGGCAGCCAAGTAGGAGGAAAGGGTCCCAAAGGCAGGCACCAGAGTTAGAGACAGCCCCTGCTCCCGCCGTTAGGAGTCCCACGTAAACACCAAATTACACGTTACATACGCACAATATCACTTTCTAATGCAGCGGGTATTGTTTATTATACTATAATTAATTATTTGATGTATAAATGATTATATAATTATTTCAGAAGGCAAAACTTGGGAAGTTTTGTTCCAGATATCTAGAACAACGCTTGGTGAAAGCTGATTAGAAAATGTCGCTTTAACATAAGGACTATTTTGAACTCAGTTACTTGAAAAAGAGGCAGTCTAGATGAAACCTTCTGCCTTCCCTGGGCCAAGCAAGAAATACTCATATCCCCAGATACACACACACACACACACACACACACACACCCCACATACATGCTTGTGTGAATCATGCCTTCCCAGTCAGTACCTTGAAAGAAGATACATTCTTGCCACCAAAGATGGAAGTCGAAATGGAGAAAATGAACAAACAGTTCTTGTTAAATAACCCCCTACTGTGCAGTTCAATATCACCTATCCACTTACAAGAGCTTGAAGCAGAGGGTCATAGCCACCAGTCAGACAACTGGCACTCTACGGTGATCTAAGTTGCTCAGCTACGACGGACGTAGGTTGGACACGTTCAGTACAGTTGTGACCTTAAGCATTTTCAGCTTAGAATGTGCATACCGGAAGTTACGCCCTGTTGGCTGAGGTCGCCTGTGTGATCTGGGTGAGCATTTAGGTTTAGGTGATTCTTGGGCTCCTCACCTGCCTACGGAGTATCCACGGACACACGAAATCTGTGTGCTTCTCTCCGGTCAACTTACCTTTCAGGCATTAAGAACAGTAGAATTATTTCCCTTATACTGACACATGTTGGTGCTTGATATGACTCAAAACATTTATAAACAGCCAAAAAAGTACATTAAACCCATACATACATCTGTCCTCAATCAACTCAATTAGCGGCTTTTCTATCCATCCTTATTTTTACTTTTATTATACTTCCTAATTTTTTTATTATTATAGAACCTACATCTTGGACAATTTTTTATTCTAGAAAGGAAGGAAATAATGCCATAGTTTGTTTCTTTTTTTTTTTTTTTTTTTAGAAAAACAAAAGTCTTTGTCCAGACATGGGTGGTGGTCACTTTTAAGCCTAGCACTCCAGATGCAGAGGCAGACAGATCACTTGTGAGTCTGAGGCCAGCCTGGGTCACAGCAAATGCTAGGCCAACCAGGGCTCCATAATGAGACCTTGTACATAAAATTCTCATTCATATGAACCATTTATGGAAATGCTTCCACCAAGCTCCGTTCCTCATTTTCATACACAGATTCCAGCCTGCGACTCATTGAAATGTCTTCCCTTCTGATATTTTCACTTGCGATGCATTTAGAAGGGACATTTTCCCACTATGTACTTCAGTTGCATTTATTCATTTTTTTTTTTTTAATTTGGCTCTTGTTTTAGTCAGAAGAATGTGTTCAGAAGGATTGTCTTTTCTAACTTGACAACTGAGCTGTCACTGTGAGCTCTCTGAGCAGAACGCAGTAGACCTTAGAGTGCTAATGAACCCCTGGCAGTCAGGAGACCTCCACACTCATGGCTTTCCTGGTGCAGCGCCATATGTCAAGATTTTCCTCTTTCCACACTCATCTGCCATCCTCTCTCGTTCCACCTGCAATGCCAGTCCCTCTCTCCCGGCGGTCCGTGTGTCGCATCCTGGAAATCCTGTGTGACCAGCACTAAGATGCCCACAGGCCATGGACAGAATGCACTTTATGTTCCTAGGTCACAGCTTCTCCTCTTCCCTTCTCCCCCTCTCAGACATTCAGCTCCTCTCCTCATTCATCAGAAGTAAATTCTCCTCAGGACCTTTTTCATTTTCAGCCCAAGCATGAGCAAGCCTCACAGGCCTTCCCCGGGCTGTTGCCAGGTACTCTCTGCCTTTCTTACCTCTTTCCTTTCGCAGACAGCTGTCACCTGAAGAATATTTCATTCCCAGAAGAGCTCACAAAGATTGTTAAAGTGTCTTCTTGAAAAGTATTGTAGGCATCCAGGTGTGGTAGCACTCGGGAGGCAGTGGGACTTTATATAAAGTCTTCTTGCACCAAAGTTCCAATTCATTAGCCTTCACTTCACTGGGGGACCCTTCTGCATTCAAGAAAAGAAGATAACTGAGGATCTCTAGATTACCTTTGCCCTGCTCTGGATCCTAGAGAGCACCAAAACAAGACAACTAAAACCAACGGCAACTGGAAGCCCAAGAGCAGGAACCAAACATTTAATTTAAAGGCCAAAATTCTAACACGCCCTACCTCATGATCACTTTTCACTGCCCAGTCAAGATTTTGTGTTCTTATATGCGTGAGTTTGTGCAGTATGTGTACATGCGTTCGTATGTGTGTGTATAAGAATGTATATGTTCAGGTGTCGTATGTGTGTATATAAGAATGTATATGTTCAGGTGTGTGGGTGTGTGGGTGTGCGTGCGCCAGAGGCTAACGTCGGGTGTCTTTCTCAATGGCTCTCCTTGTACACTGAGGCAGGGTCTCTCACTTGAACCCAGAGTTCTTTAGTTCAGCTGTCTGCCTCTCCTATGCTGACATTATGCGCCATCTGCCACGCTGGGAATCCCAGCTCCGGTTCTCACACTGTGTGGCAAGAGCTTTACCCTTGGTCTGCATCCCCAACCCAAAGATTTTATTTTCTCGAGTTCAGTTCACTCACACCTTACTATCTTTCTCAATAAACTTTGGGAAAATATCTTCCTAAAGAAAATAGACCATTGCTTCAAATGTTTTTAAGATTTATGTTTTATATATTTAAATATGACTTAAATTATAAATGTATGTATATTATAACATCTAATTACACCATAATATAGCAATGGAAATTATATAGGATGTATTCATAAATGTAAATTTGTAAATATATATCTATATACTTTAAACCACTTTTTATTTTTAAAAATATTTTTGTGGGGAGAGAGGACAGGGAGGAGGGGTGGATTTGATTAGGGTCTGTGGCATACATGAGTGAAATTGTCAAAGAATGAATTTAAAACTATTAAAGAGGCAAATGAAATGGTTTTGTGGGTTGGTTGTTGTTGTTGTTGATTCCTGCACGTTTTATTTATGTGTGCGGCCCCACAGTTAGTGTCGGAGGATAAGTGTGTATGTGCCACCTTATAAACATGGGCTCTCCCTGACAGCGTAATTGTTAGGTTAACGCACATCCTCTGTCACTGCAGCCAGCCTCCCCAGCAGGTGTCATCAGGACTGTGGCTTTCTTCACTACAGGTGTCATGGGAATCCGTTTTTAAATTAGCATTCAGTTTCTAGTTCTATAAATTAGTTTTCATGGCCTTGGCCTGGCTTTCTACACGGCTCTGTCTCTGCCATCATTAATTTCATAGATATTCTGTATATATGTTTGATACTAATCCTTTTACAGCTTTACATACACCCTCCTTACTGGTATTTTACAGGAAGGTTGTGATCAAATGTTAACACTTTGCTTAACAGTTCAAGATTTTGCACCGTATATAAGTAACACCTTATACGATTAAAATACTATTTTCCCACATTACTCCGACATTCTTAATTATCTTACTTGAAATTTAGATCTTGAATGGCTGGAGCTGCAACTTAGTTACTAGTGAGCTTTCTAATATGCACAAGTATAAAATCAATTACATATTCTAGCTAGCCTGTATAAAAGACACACAATCCAGGTATTTTATTTACAAGCTGTAAGCCTAGATTGAGGTTTTGAGCTGTTCTGCCTTACATCCCAGCCATCTGCCCCTTGTTACTTGCTGTCTCTCATGGTCACATGCTCATGGTCCATCTCCTCTCATGGCTGCCTCCTCCTCTCTTGGTCTCCTTCCTTCTCCTCTTGGTCTCTCCAGAGACCCCTCACTCCATCCTCAAGTCCCACCTTTCTCTTCCTACTGTCCAATCACAGGCTCTAGCTTTTAATTAACCAATTAACTTTAAATTGGAGAGCAGGGTTTCCATACACCACTTTGTGAACCTGAGGATCTCTTCATGGTGGGCAACCAGATTCTGGAGGCCAGGATTAGCATTTGAATACATAGCATTACCAAACCAACCCCCAATACACAAGGTCTTGGGTTGGACCCCTAGCATTACATAAAGCAATGGGGGTGTAAAAACCTATACAATTCATTCTGAGGAGGTGGAGGCAGGAGAATCAGGAGTTAATCCCAGTCTCTATACAGCAAGAACAAAACCAGCCTGGGGCACATAAAACTTTCTTTCAATTAGATAGATAGATAGATAGATAGATAGATAGATAGATAGATAGATAGGCAGGCAGATCGAGCAGCCCTGGGTCAATCTAGGGTTGATTTGTATAAACACAGACACAGGTTTTCAAATTAATGACTACAATTGTCATGTGTCATTTGTTTAATTGTTCATCCTGCTCCCACTAAAACTCTGCCACCCTTGTTAAATAAATAGATTAAATTTTTAATCTCCTCCTGTTTTCCTTTGCCTTGTGCAATCCTTTCTCAACTTTCACAGTTTTTCTTCACATAGACTTGTAGAGATTATAACATATGAATGGGGAAATCTGCCATTATGATTCCTTTTCAATATAATGTTGACTATTCTTGGTCATTATATTCTCTTTAATGTTAGGAACAGTTTGTCAAACCTCACCCATAAAATGATTTGTTACTGAGGAAAATAATAGAATTTACTGAATTGGGTACATATTTTTACCATCATGCATTCGGATCTTCTACCACATATTACTACATTGAAATCTTATCTCTCCAACATTTATAACTCTCTTAATGAAGTCAAACATATTTTTCTCTGAAAGTCTATTGTTCTTTGTATTTTCTGGATACATTGCAAACGCATTTGTCGCAATCTGCAAAGATTTTATTTCCAAAAGAAGACAGACAGCAGGCCAAATGATTAACAGTACAAGTTGAACAATAAAAGGTAAATACTTAAATAAAAATCCCATTTGTGCCATAACCATAGCAAGTTTTTCAACCTTTCTGTGTCTTTGCTAGGTACAGTTTACTCTTCTATCAAATAAAAAATTTGTTTTCATGGATTTTATGGTGAGAAGACAGAGACAAAAGGCTTCGACCTACTCCTGGCACATGGAAGCTAAGAATTGGTTGTATCAGGTAGGATAGGTTAGGAGATGCTTTGTAACAAATAATTATGTGAACCTATACACACACACACACACACACACACACACACACACACGCATATATATATATATATATCTGAGTTCCCATACTTGATTACAAAATGAGACACTGTCTGAAAAAAAAATTCAAAGTTTTCTCTCCTTTCAAAGTCCATTTCCTTCCACTTTCTTCAGACCATAAAATCATTTAGTGTTTTACAAGGTTGAAGGATCAATTGATACACTGAGATTTTAGGACTAAGGTATCTCTTATAAAGAGATAATGAGTCCAGTAGAAGGTCATGACAACTAGCTTTTAAGTACACAGAGAAGCTTCCTCTTCCACATGTAACCAAGATTTTATGGTGACTTTGCAGGTCAAAACATGTTAGGATTCAAGTCATGTCAACCCAGTTCAAACCTTATTAAAGCTTATACCAAGCAAGCTATTTCCCCAGCCTCTGCTGGGGGATAATAACAGCTGCTGCACAGGCCTGTGCAGAAGCTGCATGAGTTACATGGCAAAGGCTCCGAACTGGTCGCTAACAAGGAGGGAAACATTGGTTCCTGTTGGCTGCACTTGTGTATGAATATATCTACAAGCCAGCCACCTGCCCTGTAGGGTGTTCTATGAGAAGTCACTACCCCCAACACTTATTTTTCCCTTTGTTTCTTTCCACCAGCCACTTCCTTTGTTGGTAACACTTGGACCTTATATACAAACAGATATCCTGTTATTAATTATGACTAGGTTCAGCCCAGTGCAGCTAAATTAGTTCCGTAAGGTCGAGTTGGTGCCAGAATGAGTCACCAACACAGGGAGCCGCTCCCTCCTCCTGCAGGCTTGGTTCTGCAGCAGCCTTAGCTGGTCTCAGAGGTCAGAGTCACCAAGGAGTGATGGGGACAGAGACCTTGAATATCTTCTTGCTTCTGCTCCTCTATCCTTTCTACCCAGAAACAGTGAGATCACATTAGGACAATGAAAATGTCACATTGATTTCCGTCTCTGAGTCTACTACTCAAACCTGCTTCTCTTCCATGAGGTTCTCTATTTCTTTCTCTTTCTCTCAATTCTCCTCTTTAAAATGCTTCTCCTCTCCAGCTGGCATCCCTCAGCCCCAACATACAATCATCCTCATCCTTTAATGGTTCTCCTCCTCACCCCCTCCTCCCTCCTAATGCATTCAAAATTAATGATAATGACATCCACAACAATAATAAGCAGCTGCCTGCTGATACACAGCAGGAACACAGAGTGCTTCTCCCCAGAGTGATTGCAGGTGGTATCCTGAGACCCACCAGCCTGGTAGCTGAACGCCGAGCCACAGAGAGGCATGTGGGAGATCGTGGGTGGTACCCAGGAAGGCTCCCACCAGAACCACTTTGCTGCCAGTCCTTCTGACAAAGAAATGTTTGATACAGTCAAGTGCATCGCGGCTCATGAGGTTTGTGTGCCTATGTGCTCAGTGCCTCACAATATGGCTTCCAAAGGAAACTCCCAAATGCAGTCTGTGGGGGAGATAAAAAGGAAATTAATGAGTCCCACTTGGTGTTTTCACTAAAATCATGACAGTCACTGGATTTTGTGTCTGGCCAAATCTTGTTATAAGAAGTAAAGCAGGCTTGTGCTTTTCAGTCCAGTGTCATAATACACCTGTTAAAAATTACACTGGAATGCCCAGTGATGCCTCCAGTAGCTAGGCAAATTGAATGCCATCGGTACTCAGTGTAGTTAACACAAGAGTGTTAGCTCTTACCCTTCGTGTGCATGCCTGTGTGTGGGTGTGGGTGGGTGAGTGTTAAGTTTTTTAGATTTATTTTTAAAGGATGGGTGTTTTGTCTGCATGAATGTCCATCACATGCATTACTGGTGCCCAGGAAGGCCAGAAGAGGGCATCGGATCCCACAGGTCTGGAGTTACAGACAGTTGTGAGCTGCCATATGTTGGCTGGGCATTGAACCCGGGACTGCTGGAAGAACCACAGTGCTCTTAACCTCTGAGCCATCTCTGCAGCCCTAGCTCTTACCTTTCCATAATGAGAAATTTGAAAATGGATGCAGAGGCATGGGTACCCCAAATTCTCTTCTTAATTCTGCCTATGAGTTCCTATAGTTCTGCTATCTATGCCTCTAATTTTTATTTACTTACTCTTTTCCTCTTTAATTTTTTTTGATGTTCTCAATATATCTGTATGTGTTTTTAAGCTTCTCAAATCCTTTGAGAAATAAAACAAATTTTAGAAGAAACAAATGAAGCCATAAACTCTGCCTCTGCACAGCCATCCATTCCATGAATCTTGATCTATAATTGAGTTCTAGCTCAGAGAATATTTTCATTTTGTCACCTCATTTACAGATTGACTTCATGAAAACATTTTATTAAAATTTCATAAAAGGACTGATGAGATGGTTGGTAAAGTAGCTTGTTGCCAAGCCTGACCGTCCCAACTCGATCCCCACAACTCACATGGGAGGAGAAAGAAGTCCTCAGACTTCCATATGCACTCTGTGGCAAGTAATGCTCTCCAGCCACCACCACATGCACACAGAAGAAGGAAATAACAGATGATTCATTGATTGATGATAGATAGATAGATAGATAGATAGATAGATAGATAGATAGATCATTGATAGATATCACAAGAAGATCCATTTTTCAGAGTTACACATGGATTTATAATCTAGGCTAACTATTCTGGAGATATATATATATATATATGATATTTGTTTTTTTTTATCTGAATTATCCAGGCACATAAGTTCAACACAAGTTAAGCTTAGGGCATAAATAAAGCAGGCACTTACTGCTCGTCTGGCCTCTAGTCGTTCAAGGCCCTGAAGAAACTGACCCATCACAAGGATGACAGTTTCTTCTTCACAGCAAGATGATGTGAGAAAAAAAACCAAAACATTGTATTTATGAACTAAAACAGTGAGCTTTTTTTTTTTAATCTTTTTTTATTGGATATTTTCTTTATTTATATTTCAAACGTTTTCCCCTTTCCAGGTCTCCCCTTCGGAAACCCCCTATCCCATCCCCCCTCCCCCTGCCTCTATGAGGGTGCTCCCCCACCCACCCGCCCACTTCTGTCTTCCCTCCCTGACATTCCCCTATACTGGGGCCTCTAACACTCTCAGGCCCAAGGGCCTCTCCTCCCACTGAGGGCCAACAGAGCTTCTTTTTTTAAGATTTATTTTTCCCTGTGGGGGTGAGGGTGTGGGTGGGGAATAGGGGTGGGCAGGCGTATGTGAGGTCAGTATGTGGGCTGTGGAGGGTTATATGTGGGGTAGGTGTGGGAAATGGGTCTGTGAGGGGTGGGTGTGGGGAATAGAGGTGTGTGGAGTCAGTATACAGGGAATGAGTGTGGGGGAGGGGTGTGGGAAGAATCTGTGGGGGGAGGTGGGGAATGGGGGCGGGGCTGTGGTCTTTTCCAGTCATGCAATGACCCAGTGTCTGTTAATACAGTTTCTTATTATACTTCATCATCAATTGACAGGACACACTGTAGGTATATAAAATTTCATGGTTCATTTTCTAAAGTGCCTCAAGCCAGGTAAACAGGTAAACAGAAAACACTGCTAGAGTTGGCTAGTCTGACTAGTCCCCCGACTCTGCTTAGCCCGCTGCACACCACACACACCTCCAAATCCTGATAGTCTAGCTATGCACCCCCATACCAGAAACTAGAGTGGAAAATTACTAACAGCCAGGTTTGCCTGAAGTCCTTTGAATATGACAAAGCTATGTCCTGAGAAGTTCAAAATACCAGAGTGTGACATATAGAGAGCGATAATCCACATGTGCTTTATGTTGAAAAAAAATAGCACACATAAACAGCAGAGGGACAGGTAAGCTGGGGATGGCTTCCCTACCAATTACTCAGCCACAGGGGAAAGAAGGAAGGGGCTTGTTGGTAGGGATTACAAACTGTTCTCCCAAATCAATCGGGGCACCTGCTATTCTAGGCTGACCCCAGGCTTTGTAAGGTCAGAAACTATGTCACATTCAATACTCTGGGTTCTGATGCTCTCATTGTGAAGTGCTCTCATTTGTTTCACACAATGTGGGTATCCTTCACACACACACACACACACACACACACACACAGAGGCATGGGCACCCAAATCAGCATATGGTCTAAGGGTGGGTTTGCCACTAGTCCTGGTCTAAGGTACCATATTTTCCTACTGACCAACCATCTTTGTGAATATTAAATTCACTGTACCTCAATTTCCCATTGTAAAATGGAGGGCAATCCTACATCAAGGGCTAGTAATTATTAAGATGGATCAGAAATGAAGTGCAAATTACCTCCTTGTTCCTGATGCAAAGGAAGCCCTTAGTTATATAGGAACTGCCATTGTTACTATTATTATTAAAACCTCAAATTCTTTTAAAATTTTTATTAAGGAGATTCAACACTAATTACAAAGAAAAAATTTGTTATTAAAAAGAAGCCTCACAACTTTAATCCTTCTCAGAATTTTTGATGTTTCAGTTGTCACCTAATATGCCCTAAAACCCAAAAAGGTGATAAAATCACATCAATTTGTGTTGCAGATAAAAGCTCAAAGTACTAATTAGATAGGAGACTGCCATGACTTTTCTAGGTGACTGGGTTGTAGTGAGTGGTCACTCAGATAGCATTATTACTAATAATGGTAATAATTATTAAGCCCTTTAACGGCTCATAATTGTAAATGAATCTTCCACAAAAATGCCACATCTTTTTAAAAATTCTTTTTGTAGATGAATCCATCTCTTTGTTCACCAGCAAGCACAGTCTATAGATGTCCGTGTACTGGGACTTTATGCTCGGGCAGTTTCCTGCAGACACTTGGCTGACAGGTGATGGGCTGTGTAATGTTTCTACATACCTTCAAGGGAAAAGGAGCTCCTTACAGGGAGAGACTGAAGGGACTCACATTCAATCCAGAGGAAAAGCGAGTCAATGAGATTTTATTAGCAGCATAAAATCTTATAAACGATTCATTTGCCTGAATGTATTGAAAAGGGTCTTTGGCTTTTTAAGACAACTTGAAAGGCAATCTGAGGACAAATCAGAAAAGTACATCTGACTCTCTTCCAAAAGGAAACATTATATCAGAATGTAACAACGTAGGTTGCAGAGAAGGCCTATAAAGAAAATGTACTGGAGTCTCTCTGGATGCTTTCCAGGCGCAGGTTACTGTGGTAATGATTGCATTCTCATTTATTCGTCTGACTCCAAATTGGAGACTCACTCAGTGTTCCTGTGCTTTTTAAACCAACCCACACTAACTCCTAGTTTGATGTTGCAAATGTTTCTGGATCCCTTTGCAACTCTTACTTGGAGGAGACAGTCTCTTAGCAAATTCTGGAGGCAGTTAAGTGCTTTGACAGAAAAATCGGAGCTTGACAAAGTAGCCAGATTCATCAGCATCCTGTTTTCAGTGGCCAGTAGCATCCTTCAGTAACACCATACTTCCTGCTTTGATGACAGTAACTGCAAAAAGCCAGCCATCATCAGCTACCTATTCTGTCATTCCAAGCCTGGAGCCTTCCAATGTCTTCCTAGTTTGAGATATGCACAGCGTCTTCCTCCAGCTGCTTCAGACTAATTCAACTAGCTGTGAGAAATCTTTTAACAAATCTCCACCATCCTGGTCCAGGCTGTCAAAAACGATTGAAAAACTAAGGAGAGAAATGACAGAGAGTTTCAGAAGCTGGGGGCTCCAAAAAGGAGAAGTAGGATTTAAAAACTCTCCATCTGGAGTCCTGAAAATTCTGGTCTTAAAAGAAGCTCAATGAAATCCCCCTCACCCAGTGAACTTCAGGGAACACGGCTGCTGGGGAGCAGAATGTCTTGTAGCTTTACATTTCCTGGAGAATATAAGGATAGACACTCTAAATGTCTTGTGGTCATTCTTAGGCTCATCAATATTTATTAAAGCTACCTCAGTTACGAAGAACTGTTGGTTTTGATAGTCCTTTGAAGTAAACGAGTGAAGTCTAGCACACACACTGCTCCTAGCACCAGATCCCTGGTGGCTTAGAAATCTTTCTTAAGTGATTCCATGGTCCTCATTACATTCAAATGGGGCTCTAAAGACCATCAATGTCTACTTACGCTGTAGACATCACTATAAAGTGCCCTGGGTATAGGAGCAACTCAACAGAGACATATTTTCTCTCTCAGGCTCTGGTTACTTCCTGTCATGGGTGTGTCTTGGGTTTTGTTGTCCTTTGGATTCATTTTTGTGTGTGATGCCAGGATCAAATGCAGGGCGTGGTTCGTGCTCTGCAGCGTGCAGACTCTGAGAATTAGAGATAGATTATAATGGCTATTTAATAAAAACCTAACAAAGGCCAAGCCTGCAGCGTGCAGCCTCTAAGAATTAGAGATAGATTATAATGGTTTTCTCCATATTAAGTATGAGCTTGTAAGGCTGTTATTTCAAAACACAAAATCTTTTATTCTAGAGGTGAAACAAAAAAAAATTCTGGCTAAATATCAGTTTTATAACTACACAGAAGTTCGGTTATATTTTCTGTGGTCTTGGATTTTTTTTACAAGATTGTAGATTTTATTTTTTTGTATTTAAATACCAAATTGAATAAGGATAATGCTTGTGGGTTTACCCTGTTTCAACTGAGAGTCTTAAAGACCTATTGCTGCTTATGAAGATTTCTATAAAACGCACATATACTTTCATCACCCCATGGATATGATTTGAATATGAATGTCCTCTGTAGGCCTATATGTTGTAAGCTTGGTCCCCAGATGGTGGCACCATTTTGAGAGATGATACAAACTTTAGATTTAAGACTTAGCTGAAAACCAGATATGATTAAGGATGGGGTGAACCTATGGGAGTTCTTGTCCCTGGCCCCTTCCCATCTCTCTTCTCTACTTCCTGTTTGCCACAGTGTGAACCCTTCTGCTCCCCCCACCCCCGCCTCACACTCCCCATGATTGACAGACATCTCCAAAACCTTGAGCCAAAACAGACCCTTGCTCCCTTAAGTAATTTTCGTCAGGCATTTTGTCACAGTGATGACAACTATAATTTGTTCATTTGTCTGGGATAGGAAGAACATTTGGATTGCTGTTTTGAGAACTTAATCAAAAGCTAGTGTCATCTGATGTTGTACACTTGTCTTTGAGGCATAAATTTAAAAATATATAAAGAAGCCTTGTGACTATTCATGTCAGTGTCAACTTGACAGAATCTAGTCTCACCTGGGAGATGGGCCTATGGGTTTGGCCATAGAGGATTATGTTGACTATAACCTGCCTATACTATATCCACAGTCACCCATACAGATACACATATATAAAGACTAGCATCCACATAGAGCAGTCCATATATGACATTTGTCTTTCTAAGTATCCCTTAAGCCCCCCTCGTCCTCCTCCTCCTCCTCTTCTGTGTGTGGGTATTTTGCATGTTTGTCTGAGTACCATGTGGGAGCCTGGTGCCCTATGAGGTCAGAGGGATTCAGATTCCTGGGAGCTGGAATTACAAATGGTTGTGAGCCACCATGTGGATGCTGGGAACAAACCCAGGTCCTCCAGAAAAATCAACCAGTGCTCTTAAAATGTTGAGCCATCTCTGTAGTCCTCTCGCTCTTAATTCTTTATGGCTCTTTCTGGCTTCTTGCTCGCCTTGATCAGCTTTTGATCCATATTTGAAATCACTGAAATATTTTATGTTCCTACAAGCTGAACTTTGGGTATTCTAGGTCGTTGGTCTGCATGCCCTAATTTTGGATATCTCTGCTTTTCGACTCTTAGGATTTGAAGTTTGATTTATAGAAATCCTAGAGCATAAATTCAGGATACTCTTGAAGTTTCTTTGTTAAATTTAAGGTTATTTCCAGTTGAGCAAAATTCGAGGGAGTTTGCCATCAACAGAGCTTCACTAAACAAACCATGATGTTACATAGTTCATAAGCAAGAAAATAATTCTATAAGTGTTCTACATAAATAACACAGATGGTTGTGAAGGCGTCATAAATAAGTAAATTATACGGTACACGAATTGTATGTGGTGAGAAGAAAATTCACAAGAGACAAGGTTCTTCCTTTGCAGTATAGATTATAGGGCTGGAGAGCTAGACACTGGGCAGCAGGACTCTGTTAAATCTTTAACCTTCTTGATGTTTAATGCAGACCAGTCTACAGAGCTACATTAGCATGCATCTTAAGTTGCTAGTGGAAACAGATGCAGATCTGCCTACAAATGCAGAAAGCTTGTTAGTTACTTTCCTCTCACAGTGAGTGTATCCTAAGGACAACTTTGAAGGACGCAGACTAAAGACTTTCCTAACTGTGCTGCAAAACATTGTTTCCAGGAGTAAATCTGTAAGGCAAGTGCAGAGAAACCCTTCTTTCATTAGTAAATAATATTTGATTATAGTGCTACGATTTCCTATAACTGTTCTTAACTACTATAGGAGAGACAGAGAGAGAGAGAGAGAGAGAGAGAGAGACCCCTGAAATCTAATTTCTTTCTTCTTGTTTCTTCTTTGATCACAACCACTAACAAACTGCAACCAACTACCCTAAACTACCGACAACCACCAACGCCACCTCTTGGGGCCCTAGCATTTATATATCCTCTGATAAGTTCCTGGAATCCCCAATGTCACACAATCACAGAAACTATTTGCAACTGGCAAAACCATGCCTCACTAGAGCACGAGGCAAATCAGTCAGCTGCTGCAAAGCAGCGCCATATCCCCACACCTGGGATTAAAATGAAAACATATTCTTATAATATTTCTGTTTTTTTTTTTTTTTAACAAAGCCAAAATTACAGAATTTTCACTATATTTATACTTCATATCTCAATAAAACTCAACCCTGGCTAAAGTAGGTAACAATCTATTCTATATCCACTAGTATGAAGCAGCATGTGCTTGAATGTATGTAGACAAATAGCATAAGTATATTTTATATGAGCATATACAGGTCTAAATTAAAGGTATAGGAACTGGGGAGTTTCTCCTTTAGATAATGTTCACCCACTATACACAAAGCCCTGGGTTCAAACCACAGCATTGCATGGCCAGGCATGGTGTTGCATGCCTTTAAGCCTAGTACTCAGCATGTAGAGCCAGGAGAATCTGAAGTTCAAGGACATCACTGGCTACATGAAGAGATGAATTGATTTGAGATGTAACCTACAAAGAGACAAGTGAGCCAAGACTGAGAGCTAAGAATTAGCTTTTTTGAGTATAGCAATAAGAATGTCTCAGAGGATGAATATAAGGCTCAGTCAGTAAAGGCTTGACTGCAGAAGCATGAGAACTTGGCCCCCACATGTACCTGCACAGGCAAGCACACCCCCACACACGTGTACACACACACACACACACACACACACACACACACACACACACTGTCCCTTAATGTCCTGAGCAGTCTTTGAGAGTGGGAGAGATGTTGCAATCCCTGGGTGAGGTCTGAGCCTATGGTTCTGTCAACATTTAAGCAACATATAGATTCCTATCAGGTTCTGTGTGCTCTCTCACACAGATGAAACAAAGATTCACGAAGTGAATTGATAAAATGGCGAAGCGACCCCAGAGTTGAAGGTCAGGAAGAGGATAGGGAGGTCTGAACCAACTAGAAAAGTAACCATGATGATGGGAAAGCCTGCCTTTGGCATTTCTCTTTCGTCCCTGCCACACACCCTTCATATTCTCCTCATCCCATTTCTTACTCCATTTCTTGCTCACCCTTATCCCCCAGCCAAAAATATATTCACCTCTGACCTCTTCCTCTCAACCTTAATCTAGATAACACTTTCGTGTCCAGATGCCTAGACAAAACTAAGAAATTTGGCATTACTTTCCCCAAAGTGTAACAATAAAGATAAAGTTAATAATCATGGTTACCCTATTCTCTGTTATTTGCCACAAATTTTTCTTCAAAAGTGAGGTCTCCTCTTCCGGATCATCTATAACTGGAATGAAGATATAAAATAGCCTCCAGTGTGACAAGAAATCATGCGTTTAAGAGTAGATTAATGTAACTATGCTTCCCTGTTACAGAACAAAGAAGGGAATTGTGATGTAAGTATGTGTACCCATACCGTGTTGAAGCCATCCTAAATATAAGCTCTGAGTGCTCAGCCCTAAAGGGGACATCTATATCACCATCATGGCCACCCTACCCACTACCACCCACCTAACGCTCTGGAAACATCAGGGAAGAGGGGGCGGGACAAATGTAAGATCCAAGGATGGGAAGGAGTGCCCTGGAACGCTGTCTTCCGGCCATGACAGAGTCTCACGGCCATTGTACTCATGAACTCACAGCAGCCAGGTTATCTCAACAAACCTGCACAAGATCCAGTCAGTCAGCATGCCTGCATGGATGAGGGAGGGGTACATGAGACCCTACCCCTAGCTGAGGAGCTATTTGCATGCAGTTCATGGCTTCTGGGGAGGGAGAGCCATTTTTCTTCAAAGGTAGAGTCACTGGTAGATTGTCCTTCTAGTAAATTGCCCCACGTTTTTGCACACTCGAAAACCCTATGGAGCTCATCGTGCTAGGAATAACAGAAACTGGAAGACAAGAATGAGGGGAGATGGGGGAAGATTAAGACAGGCAGATGGAGAATGAATACTACGTACAGATATAAAATGTCCACTGAATACATTTTAAATTATTTGAGAGAGAGAGAAAGTGAGAAAGAGAACCTCTAACGATGCACACCATAAGGCACCTGCATAATAAGGGTCTTCCTAAGACAGACATTCCCTGGACTCCAGAGGAATCGGCTGTCTATTAGCACACCAGGAGAGATGTTGAGCTGGAACTGGCAGCTACCTCTCCTACAGTTTAGATGTAGACAGAGCACTGATTCTGGAGGCAGGTGATGATACTTTGAGCAAATTATTTGGCAGCTCTGACTCCACTTTCCTCACTAGGCTAAGGCAGAGTAGGATGGTTGGGGAAATCTTGGGAACGTGAGAAGGGAAAAGACTCAGAGGCTCCAGACCCAGCACTGCCGTTCTTGGCAGACTGGAATCCTGCCAGGACTGTGGAGGGAGTCGGCTTCACTCAACAATCATGAGGAGTTCCATTCCCATATCAACTATACAGAATTAAAAGTTTGATTTCTACATTTATTTGTATTTGGCTATTTTTATTAGCATGTATTTTTATGGATAATAACGAGTTTTCCTCTTTCCCCTTCTAGCTTTATTCCTGCTCATTCCTAGCTCTTCCCGTGTGTGTGTGTGTGTGTGTGTGTGTGTGTGTGTGTGTGTGTGTGTGTACGTGTGTGATGTTTGCGCGTATGTACTGTTGTGTTTACACACGAGTGTACAGGTGCATAAACTCATTCAGAGGTCAAGGGAAGACATCAATTGTCGTCTTCTATTGATCTCCACTTCAGTTTTGGTTTTGTTGTTTGGGGGTGTTTTTGTTTCTCACTGAACATGAAGCTCACAGGTTTGTCTAGGATGATTGGGCATCTTAATCCACCCATGTCCACCTTCCCACTCTAGGATCATAGGCACACGTGGACACGCCCAGTCTTCACAAGGGTGCTGGGGAGTTGAACCCAGGTCCTCCTTTCACTGCAAGCACACTTATGTCCTGAGCCATTGCCCCCAGCACCCCACTTCCTACTTTATGAAGCTTTCCCCTATTTTTCTTGTGTGTGTGTGTGTGTGTGTGTGTGTCGCTTACAGGAACATGGGCTACAACAGTGAAGAAAATATCTCTCCCTTCCCCAGTCTTCATTAGCTGCCTTCAGATCCTCAGATGGAGGTCCTCATGAACGCCTTCTCCATCCATGACAGAGCATGGTCAGGCCCTGCCTCATACAGGTCTTTGTGGGTAAGGAAAGCTACTGAGATTTAAAGTGCAGCAGACTCAACGCGCCCAACAGACAGTGCTGCCCAGCACCAGACCCTCCTCCCAGCTCTTACAGCCTTTCTCTGAAAGCATATTTTGTCCCAGAGGACCAGACTAGAAAGGCGGTTTAAGAAACCATATTTTAAAAAAAAAGAAAGAAACCATATTTGTCAGGGTTCTCCAAAGACCATGATGAATACATGTTTTAAAGGCATTGATTAGATTAGCTTACATAATATGGTCTGGGTAATCCACTATAATGGCTGTCTCACAGTGGAGAGAAAGAGAATCTGATATCTCAGTCCATGAGAGTGAGAAGTACCAACCTTACACTGAAAGCCAGTATAATCCTAGAGAGCTGCCGGTCTTGAGTAAATGTTCAAAGACAGAAGAAGCTGGACTCTGATATGAGCCAAGGAATGCAGCTGGTGCAGCAGCAGAGTAGATGAACTTGCCAGCGAGTGTGAAGACAGAGAGGCAAAAGCAAAGCTCCCTTCTTCCATCGGATTCATTTCTGGGCAACCACCAAAAGGTTGCCATCCATAACTGAAGAGGGCCTTCCCACTTCAAATAACCTGGAGAAAATCCCTCACACTTAGGCCCAGAGGCTGCCTTTGAGTTGATTCCAGATCCAGACAAGTTGACAACCCAGATTAATCATCACAAGAAGTTAACAGTGAGGGTGGGATTTAAATGTAGATCTCCTGCCTGATATGCTCGTGCCCCTGGGTTCAACCCCAAGCATCACAGAAAGAAAACGATGCAGGATGTATTGTCTAGTCACAGAGCATCACTGACAAGACTAGATGCAAACTCTTTTTAGTTGATCTGAATCTTGTAGGGGTGACTAGTTTAAAAACTAACAGTAAGGTTACAGATCTTCCTCTGTCCTTAAAACATAGCTTGTGGAAGGAATCATTGTCTGGGTCACAAAAATGTCACCGTTCTTAATCTTGCCACACAAGCTCTGTGCCTTTTAAAAGCAGCTAACTTGAAATGTGCGTTGCAGCTGGCAAAGCAGGCTAGGAATGAAATCACCTGGGAAAATCTGCTGGCCTACAGGAAACCTCGCTTAGTGCATCTCAGAAGGGAATAGTGGCCAATTACGCTCCCAAAATGAACTGGCTCCCGATTCCTGTCCATTGCTTAAACAAACTTCCTTTCTGCCTTATTTTCCATAATGTGACCATTCTAGGCCACCACAATCTGGGCTCGTTCAGACCACATTGAACTTTGCACATGGGGGAAAAAAAGAGAAATCGGTTATTAATCTAGGTCCATGTAGAAAAGAAAAAGACTATTTTTGCTTCCAAAGGCTTTAACGGGGAAAAATCTAACCTGGCTCCTTGGAGCTTCTCTGTGCTTTGCAAGAAGCTGGCCTGGAGTAGAGAAAGCGAAGCCAAGGTGGGCTCATATCACAGAGTGTGCGGAAAACTTCTAACGACTGCCATCCCAGCATACCGAAGCCTGCAGCCAATGAAACTGAGTTGAGAGTTCGAAGCCATCCCGAACCACTTAGTCATAGTCCACACAAGCCCTGTCCCAACACACAAGCTTACAAAAACTAGAGTTCACAGCTTTGCTGCAGGCTGTCTCTAAGCTACTATCTAGTGTCTTCAGCCAGAGCCAGAGAGTTTTGTAACTGACATAGACATTCAGAAAAAAGCAGGCATGCTGTGCATTTATGCATGACTTCTCCTTAACAGGCCTGAAGCAAGAGAGCCAAAAATATGCCAGAACTTCATAAAAACAGGAGAAAATAAAACACCGGCTCTTTGGCAGCCCCACTACCTAGAGATATGAATGTGTTTGGCTTGAAGGCAACGGGAAATTTTTGGAGCTTTTCACAGTCAGAAAATGACAAAGCAAGGCTGACCTTCTTGACAAGCTGTGTTGGGGCAGACCCTCCATCCCCAGGTGGGCACAAGAATCAGGGGCTCACAGTCAGCATTTGATGAATGAGGAACTCGGTCTCCAGGATGGGCCTCTGTGGGTGGGAACCAAGGGCTTGCCTTCAGAGGGATGGCAACCTTGCCTGAGCTTACTTACAGCCTTCCTCCTTTGCTGTCTTTCCTCTGGGTCTCTGGAACAGTGTCCAGCACCTCATTCTAGGTGGGAGTCCTGCCACTGAGCCAGATCCCAGCCTGGGGCTACACCGCCTTCTCATAAGTCCTTCCCCACAGTCCCCAAAGCAAATGCGACAGTTCAGAAAAACACATTTCTCAAATCTATAAACCAAACAAACGCTTTACTGATAACTTGTGATGTTGTTACCTAAACTGATCCAGAAGAAAAAAAACTGCACCCAAACTAACTTTTTAGGATTTTGTTTGTATTTTATGTATATCTGGGGGATATACATAATTTCATAATTTAAAAACAGGACCTATGGATTCACAAACACTAGATATGAAGATAAGGTCACTGAGAGCCCAGAAAAGGAATAGGTCCCCAGTGGAAGCCTAGACCAGAAAGCTTCCCCTCACTAGAACCATAGCTGTATAACCTGGGATATCAGAATGGCAGAGTCAGCAGCCAGTCAAAATTAGGTTTAACTTGATACTGCAGAGCTGCACCCTGAGCTGCCAAAGACAAAAATGAGTTCACTTGGCCACCTACAAAGTCTTAAACACCCAGCAGGGAAATATAACCAAAGAGTAAAATAATCAGTAAAATCACAAAACAAGTTCCTACTGGCCCCCAACCAGGACTGTCACGTGATCCAGCTCAGCCAGGTACCTAGTACTTCTAAAGTCCTACAAAGGCAGCCATCAGATACCAACTATAGCCAGCTAAAAAGGACCTCTTAGGTTACCAATACTCAACCTGTACATTCTAATTGATGTACATGAGTAAATGCATCTCCCGTGGTGATTTTCTCCTGTAATGGGGGCTTCCAGCAATCCTGAAGTCTCTGTCCCATCGCTAACTAAGCAGCCTCTCCCTGCTGCTTGCTTCCCTGAAGAGTGAAGCCTCTTCCACTCCCAGCTTATTGCTTTCTTCCTCCTCACTGCCAAGTTTCCTAGTCGTTACTGAGATGAGTGTGGTGAGGACTCGGGGGTGCCATTTCTCCATCTCTTAAGATTCCTTCTTCTCTTCCGATATTTTACGTCCCTGACTCTTTCAATGGCTAATCAGATTTACTTCTTCTGAAATTAAATAGATTCAACTTCTAATGGTTATAAACTGTCCAGTGGAGAACTAGGCTGAGAGTCTCTGGGAACCTACTCACCTGAATGCAAACCCCTTCCATGGGTGCCTCGGCCTTCTTGCAGAGACAGCCATGGCCCCAACTTTCTTAGGCTCCATGAAAAGCAATTTCTTCTTTAAGATTTATTTTTATGTTGTATATATGAGTGTTTTGCCTGCATGTGTACATATGCACCACATGTATATCTGGTGCCTGCAAAGGTCGTAAGAGTGTATTGGCTCTCCCGACACAGGAGTTACAAATGGTTGTGAGCCACACTATGGTTCTGGAAACAGAACCAAACCTAAGCCCTTTCCAAGAGCAGTAAGTGATCTTAACTTCTGAGCCATCACTCCAGCTTCAAAAACCTCTACAGTTCAATCTTTCCTTTGTCTATTTAAATCCTGGGCATCTTGTGTATGTTCTTTGAGGACTTGAACCATCTCTGCCTCCCTTTAACACAGAAACATGTGCCTTACTTCACCCCTCTAGGGTCACATTTAATCAGAATGCATCCTACCGTCACACCTTCCTGAGCGAACCAAAGGAGTAGCTAGTACTACATCACTGTCAACAGCTGGAGCCTTCACTCTCCACTGGCAGGTGCGGAAATGGTTGGGAGGGGGGACGGGACTCACAAACCAAACTGCACCAACCAAAGAGTTTTCAGTAATAGAAGAACAATGAACTTACCTTGCAGTGAGTGGATTTCAGAGTTGATCGCAGGTGGTAATTTAAGAAATGCCCCCCATAGGTTCATGTATTTGGTCCCTAGTTGGTGATGCTGTCTGAGGAGCTTATGGGAGTTTAGGAGCATTAGGAAGTGGAGCCTTGCGGGGGGGGGGGGGGCATAAAATACCAGGGTACAGCTTTAAGAGTTTATAGCCCCGCCCCTTCTCATCTACTTCCTGTGTGCAGCCAAACACGTGATAAGCAGCTTCCTTCTTCTGCCATCATGATATCCTTCAACTCTGTCATGCTCTTCCTGCATGGTGGACTCAATCCCTCCAGAACAAAAAAATAAAATAAAATAAAGTAAAGTAAAATAAAGACAAAACCCTTTCTCCTCTAATTGTTTTTGGCTGTGGTATTTTATCTCGGCAGTGGGAACGTTGCTGCTGCAGCTTTTATGCCAACCACCTGGGCAAGCGCAAGAAAATCTTCAAACCATCATCCAATGCACCAGGAATCCGGGGAGACAGGGACAAAAGGAAGGGACCAGTGGCAGGATTTTGAAGAAAATGTCGTTATCTTGAGCACTTCCGAAGTCACTTGTAGGCTGATGGGGAGAGGGGGAGAGGGGGAGAAAGAGAGAGGGGGGAGAGATTGAAATCAAATAATTCTTTAATAATAGAGTTCCCTGGCTGGGAGTATAGTACCTAGCTAAAAGTACCTAGTAAAAAGGGAGGACGGGAAGGAGGGAGGGAGGGACGGAGGGACGGAGGGACGGAGGGACGGAGGGACGGAGAGAGAGAGGGAGGAAGGAAGGAAGGATGGATGGAAAGGAGTTAGTTCCCTTGAAGGATCCAAAGCTTGCTCAGAATGTGTTTAGGGCAAGGCACTAGATCTGGAGAAACAGCTTTGATCAGAAATAGTCATCGTCTTAGCCACCTCATTCTGTCATCCCACATGAAGGAACAGACCCACCCAGGGCCGGATCACTAACTCTGCCTCTATCATTTCTTCCCCCTGCCCTTCCCAGTGCTTCAGCTTTGTCTCCCTCCCCACCCCCTGTCCCGACACACACACACACACACACACACACACACACACACACACACACACACACACACAGAGCTAGCCAACTCAGGTGTAGTTTCCTGTTCTGTGTGTTTGTGCACAAGTGCACATGAGCACGTGGGGGACAGGCTGGGGTCCTCCATTGGGAAGAAAGACTTCCATGACAGCAACACACACCCAACATTCCGGAGAATTCTCAGATTCCTACCTCCACTATAACATTTACTTAATAAAAAAAAAAACAAAAAAAAACAAAAAAAACTGTGCTATATTACGAATTTTATTTTGCCAGCCCTGTTGATCTATCAAGGGAGTATGGGTGAAATCACTGTAACCCCTCAAGGGGAGCTTCTCCTAGGTCTTCATATAGAGTAGTTTTAAAGACATATTTATGTGTGTGTGATCTGCTTCTGTGTACATGCAGGCACCTTCAGAGAACAGAAGAAAGCACTGGATTCCCTTGAGCTGGAATTAAAGGTGGTAGAGACCCACCTGACATGGATACTGGGAACCAAACTTTGGGTTTTCTGAGAGAATAGCAAATGCTTTGAACCACTAAGCCATCTCTCTAGTCCCTGGGATGAAGTGTGTGTGTGTGTGTGTGTGTGTGTGTGTGTGTGTGTGTGTGTGTGTGTGTGTGTGTGTTTAGATTTATTTATTTTATGTGTAGGAATGCTTGGCTTAGATGTATATATGTGTATCACACGCATACAGGGCAGAAGAAGGCATAATATTCCCCAGAACTGAAGTTACAGTGCAGTGAACCCTCACATGGATGCTGGGAACTGAACCCAGCTCCTCTGTAAGAGAAGCCAGTGCTCTTAACCACCAAGCCATGGGCCCCGCCCTGGTAATTTCCTGAAGGTGGATTTGTGCTGTGTGGTGGATTTATGCCCTCCATCTCCACTTACAGCTTGGTATTAAGTTTTGTAAATGTCTCCTAATAAACACATAAGTACAAAAATAGAAATATTTGATGATAAAGAAACTGAAATAGAATGTAAAAATAGAAAGTATAATTACTGTTGCTAAACAGCAGCTGTACTGATGCTCTTTATACAAGAAATCTGCTCTCAAGAAGGAAACAGTGGACAGGGGTGTCTCCCACAAGGTGCCCTGACATCGTCCCTGCCATTTAAAGCTACATGACTCTCAGCTCTTCCTTGTGTTTCTCCGTGCACAAGCTGAGCTTGTGTGGTTTCCACATAGTTAAATTGATTCCTCTACTTCATTTCGGACACTGTATGGGTAGAAGAACCTATAGGGAAAACAAGAAATGAATCTATGAGGCAGAGTGACCTAGATTACTTTTACCTAGAGCACCTTCTTCTTAGGGCTCCTCAGGCCTGTACCTTATATAAATCATTTGGTTTGATTGACAAACACACCAGTGAATGATATTAGACTATCTATATATTGCAATTGTATGTCATAAATAATTATACTTTATTTGTTTTAAGGAGAAGGGCTTGGAATAGGGTCTGCTTGGAGAATCTGTGCAAAAAAAGCAAGACAATTAGCATGGATGTATGAACTTGAACACAGCCTTCTAATGGACGAGAACATAAGAAGAGGAGGGGTGGTAGATCCTCTTCCTCTCTAGCAGCGTGCACACAGAGAGATGGTTCCCTGT
Organism: Uromys caudimaculatus; assembly: GCA_028551405.1. Taxonomy (NCBI): domain Eukaryota; kingdom Metazoa; phylum Chordata; class Mammalia; order Rodentia; family Muridae; genus Uromys; species Uromys caudimaculatus. Next base: position 8,866,427 of record CM052700.1, on the reverse strand, counting down.
GTAAAGGGGTTTGTCTCACTCAGCTAGGGCTTTGTATTACTCTTCTCAGAGCATGAAAAAAAAATTCCTGACAAACTCAACTTAAGGAAGGAAGGGTTTCCTTTGGCTTATGGTTTGAAGGGATGTAGTCCATAGAGGAGGGAAAGTCATGGCAGTGAGCTGCAGACAGCTGTTCTCAGGAAGAAGAAAGTGATGAATGGGGCTCAGTTCTCTTCTATTTACACAGAGCAGGACTTCCAGCCCGTGGGACCATGCTACCCACATTTGGAGTGGGTCTTCTTGTCTCCATCAACCTGCCCCACAGTCTTCCTCCGAGTCATTCTACATTCTGTCAAGTTGATGATGAACGTGAACTGTCACAGGCTGTCATAAGAAAGGCAACAAACAGGGTGGCTTACTCAACTGGATTTCATCCTCTTACTCTTGTGGACACTCTGGGAGCCTCTGGCTCACTGTGCATGGCTACGTTCTCTCTCATCCAAGTATAACCAAGCCCAACCCTACTTGGCTTCCAAGCTGAGACAAAAGCAGGTGTGTTGAGGGTGTCATGGCTGGCCACGGCCTGCCTTCTCTAGCCATCCTTTCTGTGTAACTTGGTGATTGCATATTTCTGATATCTCTGCACAACGAAGGTCTCTTCCTACAATGCTAGCCACCAGATTGGATTAGGGCCAACCCTACCACCTCTTTGAAATGAACTGCTTTTTAAAGGCTCTCTCTGATGCAATCATATTCTGAAGGCCACAGGACCTGAGCTTCAGTACACATACTTGTGGGGCACAATCACCCCATAGTGGAGTTGAAATGTATATGGTTTGAATTTAAAAGACCATGGTGCCTGCAACCCTGATCAATGGCTTGGTTTATTATTTTATTCAAATTAGTTGAAGAACTAAGCATAACAATGAAAAAAAAATCAGGAACCATTTTCAAAGGAAACCAGGGAGCACCGCAGGCTGAGGAGCAAGAGTTGGGACTATTCAAAGGATGGGGGAGAGGCGGGAAAGCATTCCAAGTTCAGGTAAACATAGGGCAACAAAGCCAAATGCTTTCTAATAGTGCAGGCTCCAGGGTTTAAAGGCTCAAATGGAAGAAAGTGATGGTTGCAAGCCGGGCAGTGCTCACCTTCCAGCAATCCAATGCCACAGCCAACGTCTGCGCCCTAAACCAGGCACTGAACGGCCTCTGTGGTACACACTCAAAATCTGTCCTTCCGGAACCTCAAGACTCCAAGCTGCCAGGTTCAGTAAGGATGTCACAGCTGTCTGCCATTCTGTTCCTAGTTTCTGCTAGCCATGACAACAGGCGCTCTCTCTCTCTCTCTCTCTCTCTCTCTCTCGCTCTCTCGCTCTCTCGCTCTCTCACTCTCGCTCTCGCTCTCTCTCACTCTCCACTTTGCTGCCTCCTTTCAATTCTCTTTGGACTTGGCTATCACTTGGACAACAGTCTGCTCAGAGCCTGAAGGAAACTTCAGAAGCCAAAAACCAGAGCATACTCTGTGGTGTTGTAAAACACTGATGCGAGTCTGAAATCTGTTATCTGCTCTGATTAGATATAAAGGTAATTAATGACCCTCATGGCAATAATAAATGGGATAATAGCAATCTATAGCATCTAATGGCAGTGAGTACGTAAATTATGGCTGAAGACTCTTGCAACTAAATGCCTAGAGACATCAAGGCTCTGTTTGGGTAATCAGATTGCAGGTATCCATCTAATACGTATACAAAATGAATAAAATAAATATGGCATAATTCTTTGTAAGCTTGAAGAAAGAAAATTGTCACCTCAGAGCTTTAAAATTCCCCAACCATGGCAATCATGACACAGGAAAGGATCAAAAGAGACATCTGTAATTCCTTAGAAGGAAATCTTAGTTCCTCTACACACAAGATTAATCATTCTGAAAACCAAACCCAATGATGGAATCCACAGATGACAAGGTTACAGTATAAACTGAATTTGGCCTTGAAAGGCCACTTGGATTCAGTTCAGGTAACAGTTGGAAAGAAGTAATGAAGTCCTAAAGGACAGTCCTTAAACCTTTTAAGAAACTGGTTACCCAAATTCTGCCAATTCTCCTTTTCCCAAAGGAACAGCTCTCCATCTCCTGTCTCCCTAAAGAATCTGCAGCAAAGGACTCACAGTGGAATAAAAATCTCCCTGAAGACACATCACTGGCAGCAGCCAATGCAGAGACTCATGACAGTCAAAGTGCTGAGAACAGGAGACTGTGAGTGTTTATTCCTAAGTGGGACATCTTCACACACACACACACACACATTTGAGCATTCACACAGGCACACACACACTCTAGCATTCACACAGGTGTGTGCGCGCACGCGCGCACACACACACACACACACACAAGCGCGAGCGTGCACACATGCACACTGGAGCCTGCCAAGGCTCAGTGAACACTGGGGAAGAGTAGTTGGAAAGAGCTGAAGGATGCAGGGAAATGGTATGAATAACATCTTCTGGACACTCTTGCACTCACAGTGCCGGGGGTATCTGAACGGAACCTGCACCAGATCAAGACAGCCAAATGTTGGTGTAGACAGAGGAGAAGTTCACCAGGCCCTGCCCTTTACTGGGGAGGTATTGAAATTTGACTGATATTGGGAGAGGGAGGATTCTTCTTCTTTGAGGGTGTGATTGACCACTGGTCCCGTGCTCCAGTGTGAAGCCACACACACACACACACACACACACACACACA
>CM052700.1:8806784-8863605 GCA_028551405.1 Uromys caudimaculatus | reverse complement strand
CCAAAGAATAAAAATAGAAATAAAAAGACCTGCCCCTCATGTTGCTATTAGATATAATGAGCCACAAATCCCAGTAGTTCCTGGGAGCTGGATACCAAGAAAAGTGACTAAGACGGTAATCTCATGAGTCTGGAATTAATTACTAGTTTTTGCCAATTTATTCTGATGGTAGCCTGGGGAATATGGACAAGAATGGATTTAGAAATGTTGGATCAGGGACTAAAGAATTTGATGTTAAACCGTGATACACCTGTCAATTAGGTACATGTGTTAATTAGGTGCATACAAAACCAGAGATTCTGGCTTTGGCATGTGGCATGGTTAAGAGAGAATGGCCCCATACACTGATATATTTGAATACTTGGCCCCAGTTGGGGGAACTGTTTGGGAATTATTAGGAGGTGTGGCCTTGTTGGAGGAGGAGGAAAGGCCTTGTTGGAGGAGGTCGGTATGTTACTGGGAGTTGGCTTCAAGGTTTGAAAAGACTCATGCAATTTCCAGTGTTCTCTCTCTGTCTCCTGGTTGTGGATCAAAACATGAGCTCTCAGCTTTTCACTTGACCATCATGGACTCTCACTCTCTGAAACCATAAGCCAAATTAAAGGCTTGCTTTAATAAGTTGCCTTAATCATGGTGTTTTACCACAGCAATAGAAAAGAAACTAAGATAGTATGTCACTCCAACCATCTTGGTATTAGTCTAATAGACTGTTCACTTAAAGACACCTTAATGTGTTCTTCCAGTCAGAGTACAGAATAGTAGAAGTTAGGCAACAAGAGCAACTCAGCGTGGATTCCTCTCAGCTGACTCAGTGATGTAATGTACCGTGGCTATTTCCCAAGCTTGCAGAGTAACTTCTAGGGACTGAATGAACTGTGTTCCCAAACTGGTCCATCATGAGTGAACTGAGAGGATGAGAGGCTCTGCCCTGGCTCAGGTCATCATGTAAACTGTGCTGCCACATAGCCCAGTAGATCCACATCCACAGGAATGTGAGGTGAAGCACAGAGCTGAGTATTGTACATGAATCACACCATAAGCTTCTAGTATTTTGGAGCGAAGTTGTGCCATCTTCTACAAAGGTTTTTGCTTCTGAGAAATGACCTCTGGCTCATTCACAGACCCCATAGATACTAGACATTGGAAAATGAAACACCCATTTGTTATTCAAATAGAGCCAGCTGTCGTTGCTGAGTATTGTCTCAACTACCACAGGTGTTGAAAGGCTTAACCAGTGAACTAATGAGGAAGCACTTCAACCTGTTTTACAAACAGCACATATTGAAGCCCTGAATTCTCAAGGTTCATAGTGAAGGACAATAATGAAAGGGTATCTTTTAAAGGTCAAGTGGTCAGGCATAGAAAGCCAGGTAATAGAGCTGGGAGAATCTGCCAGTGGTGAGGATGCCTGTGACTTACTCAAAAGCTTACCACAAAGGAGACTCTAACAATCAAGTCGTTCAGTTGTGGAAACCAGTCACCTCACTCTACCCTACTGGAATCTTCCACTAAGTGAGAGAGGCAAAAGAATAGAGACCACCAAGGTTCTGAGATAGTCTAGCAATGGGAAAAAATACGAGTAGATGGTATTACAAAGAACAGTTTCATCACTTAGAACTTGAATGAGGAAGAGGGATTGTTCCTACCAGGTTCTCCTTTGACTCTTCTCTTTGACTCATGAAGAACCATGGACCAACACTAAGCTCCAAGGTGGTAACTAGCAGTCTGTTGATTCTTTAACTATCACTGGGAGGCAGTATTTTTTTTTCCATGTCTTTTAATGGCTTTGCCCGATCTTCAATACTTCTGGCAAAGCTGCTGCTTCTGGTTGAAGAAGTGGCTTTATTTGCCTTCGTGGGATTCCACAAGCATTACTTTTAACCAAAGGGTAGATTGTCCATATATCATACACACACACACACACACACACACACACACACACACACACACACACACATGCGCACGCGCGCATTGGTGTGAGGATATCCCCTGGAACTGCAGTTACAGACAGTTGTGACCTTCCATGTGGGTGCTAGGAATTAAACCCAGGTCCTCTGGAAGAACTTCCAGTGCTCTTATCCACTGAGCTGTCTCTCCAGCCCCAAAGGGTAGATGTTAAATGAATGAAATATGGTGCTACTCTTATAATCAAGGGATGCTCTGGTCTCATCTCATTCTCCATCTTTCTGAAATGGCCAACTTAAAAGGGTAGTGGGATGCCCCCAAGACTGGGAAACTACACTTCTTGGTGCCAGGTATTGCCTTCTAGGAGTCCATGACAAAACAGGATAGCCTTTCTACCACAGCTAGGATTCATGGCCTGGGAATGTTAGCAACTTGTCTTGCAGCTGCATCTAATGATCCACAAGAAAAAGTTTTGTCTCTACAACTTTGGGCTATTCTTTGTTCAGAAGTTTTATTTCCCAAAGGATAGTTTCTACCAGATAACACAATATTAGATTCACAGAATTGGAAGCTGAGATTGCTTCCCAGACACTTTGTGCTCTATGCTGCTGAAATAACAGGCAAAGAAAGGACTTAATATGTGAGCTGGAATTGTTGAATCTGAATATCATGGGAGAACTGGAGCTTTCCTTTTACTGTGTAGGCAAGGACTGGTGTACTAGAACCTTGAAAATTCTCTGTAGATCCATTTAGCATCTCACAATCTATGGTAATTCTTCATAGACAATTATAACAACTCCATAATAGCAAGAGTATTAATACCAGAGGCTTTCTGGTATTGTTACACTGTATTGCAGGATATTTCTTCACATTGTGAACCCTGAAATTGTGTTACTTACTGAAAAAAAGCTTTTCTAGTTGTGGTATGACTCAGTTTTAGCATACACCTTTAATCCCTCTGGCTGGAATACAGACAAATGCTATTAGTACACACCTTTAATCCCAAATAATGAAGGTAAAGTTAGTTTGTAGAAGGAAGCACCGTGTTTGAAAGTGATGTCTGATTGAGTGGAAGACAAAGTGATAAATCAGAGAAAGATTTGACAGAATATGACATGCCCAACTCTCAGGGAAAGAGAGAAGGAAAGGAAGCTACTTAAGGGGCATCGAAAAAAGAGAAGGAGGCAGTTTTACCAAAACAGTTGTACAGAGACAGGTTGATGAGAGAACAAGTTAGACACAGGTGAAGACAGAACGATCCAGAGAATGAGAAGGAGCCAGAAGATTGACAGAGATTGTGGAGAGGAGTTTGAGCCAGAAAAGCTGTGTTGAACCAACCAATCAGAGATCAGAAAGAACTAGAAAGGGATAAGTTTATCCAGCAGTAAGTCTAAGAGGCTGAAAACATTCTAGACCTAGATTAGATTCTACAGAGACCAGAAGCTTCCAGGTCTAGGCCTAGGTTACCAGACTGAAGCAGTAAACTTTGGAGATGACAGTTAATTCAGGAGAATAAAAGTTACTTTTATAGCACTGCATTATGAGGAGTCTTGATCTGTTCATGTGATTCCTAAGGGCAAAGAGAATGTGGAAAAAGGAAATGCATTTGTTATTTTCCATTACTGTGACAAAACACCTGTCAAAAGCTTCCTAGGAGAAAAAGGGTTAACTTGGATTACAGTTCAAGGAAACAGTCCAGTATGACAGGACAGCCATGGCAGTGGGAGCTTGATGTAGCCAATCACACTGCATCCACAGTCAGGAAGCACAGAGAGATGAATGCTGGTGCTTAACTCGATTTCTTCTTTTTTAACTCCAGGATCCCAATCTATATGATCGTGCTGCCTACATTTTCAGTGAATCTTCCCACCCAATTAACCCAGTCTCAATTTTTTTTTTTTTTCAGAAACATGCCATGGGTTTATCTCCAAGATGATTCTAGATTCTATCAAGTTGTCAATCAATATTAGTCATCACCCGCATGAAGGATGGAATTTGTAATTACCAGCTTCAACTATTTATGAGTATTGATTCCTGGGAGCTGCTGGCTTCTTTTCCAGCAGACCCAAGCCCACCACAAAGTACTTGGCTGTAGGAGGCAGCAAATTCCACTGGTTCCTCTGTAGCTGATCTTTACTACTTTGTGGGTTCTTCTTTTTCCACCCTTTATCCTCCTCCCCCACACTCCAGTTTTACTGTCTAACACTAGATAGGAGAGAAACAAGAACAGAGGGGCAAGAGGATAGGAAAATCATTGTTGTTTACTCTTTAACCATGGCTACTAACAACCCACACTCAGCCTCCCTAAATGACCAACAACCACCAACATTGCCTAGTGGGGCTCTAGCATTTAAATGCCATCTGGAAAGTTCCCAGAATTCCAAATGTCATGCAATCACAAAAACTATCTGTAGCTGGCAAAATCATGCCTCTGCTAGAGCACAAGGCAAATCATAGCCAGCTGCTGGGGACAGTCCAAAGCAGTCCCATATCCCACACCTGAGATTAAAACCAAAACATGTTCTTATAATATTTCTGTGTTTTTAAAGAAACCAAAATTCTAAGACTGTTTCAACATTCCCCCACAAGCTTCTTTTTGCAATTTCTCCCCAATGACCACACTGGCAGCTTCCAGGACTTTCCTGGAAAACTCCATATTTTTACCAACAAAATCATACAACTGTCAAGCTGGGGTTTCTGGTTGTTTGTTTGTTTTCCCTGCTCTTTCTTTCTTTGAACCTCTGTAAACTTTCTAAAAGCTCCTGAGGAGCCCAGAGGACTTTAATATGCATGTTATATGTCTATCAATATCATCAGCTAAAACTGAGAAGATTTTAAAGCATCAAAGTGCACACACACAACTCCCAACACGATCCTTGGTCTCAAATCACATAGCCTCCCAAAACTCCCACTGTGGCCTCATGGAAGATTTTACATGTTTCCATTGTAACTCAGTATTGTTATTAAAAATCTTCTGGACCTAGTAAATATATAAAAGGATCCTGGATCCATTTAAAGGTTTCAAGGATGCTGCTGTGTCCCCAGACTTAGAGAACCCCTAAGACTGTCAGGATTAGTGGCTTTTTCTTATTCTGCCTTTCACTTCGTCTTTTTAACAGTTGGTAAACTCTACTTTCTATAGATTTTTCTATACAGTTGTCAAAGCAAAATATCACAGGCTGTATGGTTTCAACAAAAGACATTTATTCTTTCCACAGCTATGGACGTGGGGAGTCCAAGGCCAAGGTGCCCTCTCTTTGACATGGTCTTCCCTCTGTGAGCAATTGTTAGTGTCTCTTTATGTGTTCAAATTTCTGTCTCTTATGAGGACATTAAATAAGCTGGATTAGAGTTGCTATAGTTTTCAACCTGGGTCTCCTCTAAAATTTATATCAAAACTAAACCTTCCATGCAATGCAACAATAGGGAAATATTGAGAGACTGGGTCTCTCACTGAACTGAAAACTCACTGACTGGTTAAAGATGGTTAAGGATGGTTAGCCAAAGAGTTCCAGGAATCTACTTGTTCCCCTCCCCTCACCCCCAGCACTGAGATTGCAGACGTGTGCTGGCACACCCAACTGTTTGTGTGGGTGCTAGGAATCTAAACCTCAAGGCTGTAAAGTAAGCACTTCGGCAGCTGAGCCACTCCACCGTGGCCACCACCTTTTGACCTGTCTTCTTCTGACAGACATCACAGCTCCTCTCTTCTAGATGGAACATTCCAGAAGCCACTTTGGAAGCAAAGACCAGACCATACCCACACACCAAATGATGCCTTGATTGTCTCGAGAATGGCAAAGACATAACTTTCTGTTGTTTATAATTACCCAGGGCCAGATATTTTGTTAGAGAAACACAAATGGACTAAGATAAGGGCCCACCCTAATAGCTTCATTTTAACTTAATTGCCACTTCAAAAGCCCATTTACAAATACTGTCTCATTTGTTAGAAATTTAACATATGAATTCTGCAAGTGCACAATTCAGACCAAAACACTACCTTTGGATACTGTTTTCCTAATGAAACCCTGATTATAATTTTATATGCAGTTTTACCACTTAGCCATACAGAATGAATGATAAAAGTCAAGATTGATGGCTTGTAGTGAGCCTACCACGGTCATAAATCACCATTTAGATATAATAATTATGTGTGTGTAAAAGGGACAGCTAGCCTCTAATGATGTCTACACACAAATCATGCTTTCTTTTAGTCCTACCTTGAGCAATTTCATTATAGATTGAAAATGGTCTGACTCTGTGACTTAATTTAACCAATAAATTCAGCAAAATGATCCTGTACCAGTTTCAGGATTAAAACTTTAAAAAAATCTAGAAAGCTTTTGATTTTGTGCTTTGGGGAAACCTAATGCACCATGTTGGGTCTAGCTGTCACACTGGGGAGGCAACACAGACAGATGCACACGGAGGCCAGGTTCTGAAGCCCCTAGGCTTCCATCCTTCAGCACCCAGGTGATTCTTGCCTTGAAGCCATCAAGAGCATGAAGCCAGTCACATTAGCAAGCTGGACCAGATGACAAGCTCAATCAAGACTCCAGCTGAGAGCATACAGAAGAGCTGACTTCACTAAACGGACAGAAAGACACTAAAGTGGATGTTTGCTTATGGGATGAATAAGCAAAAAGATCCTGGGTTCCTCTGAAAGTCATCTACAAATGAGACCTGCCAGGGCCCTGACACCCACTGAGAAGCTCTGAAAGATATCTATGAACACGACAGGGCGGAATGGCATTACGAGGAGGATTCAGACAAACTCAGTCAATCCACAAGGCTGCATTTGCCCAGTCACCAGTGGCCCTGTTGAAATATCCAGGAGAGTAGCTGGGTTTGCATCTGCACCACATCTCTGATCCTCGCTTCCACTTTATGAAACCCAAGGGAAGAGTTCCTTTTCTTTCTGTTAGCCAAATTACCAATATTCAATGGGTTGTTAGCTAGCAAAAGGTTATGAATTCTGCTTAGTGTCTCAGCAATGGTTTTACTGCTGTGAGCAGACACCATGACCAAGGCAACTCTTATAAGGACAACATTTAACTGGGACTGGCTTACAGGTTCAGAGGTTCAGTCTATTACCATCAAGGCAGGAACATGGCAGCTTCCCGGCAGGCATGGTACAAGAGGAGCTGAGAGTTCTACATCTTCATCTGAAGGATGCTAGCAGAATACTGGCTTCCAGGCAGCTTGGATGAGAGTCTTAAAGCCCACACCCATAGTGACACACCTACTCCAACGAGGCCACACCTACTCCAACAGGGACACACCTTCTAATTCCCTGGGCCAAGCATATACAAGCCATAACACTTAGTTTCAGCTTATTTTGTTTATTCCAATTATAGTTTGGGAAAGACAGAAATGTGGCTCATAAAGCAGAGACCAAATTTTATAGAACATTGAATTCCCATCCCCAAGTCTCAACGGTCTCCTTTGGTGAATCTCTATTTTCAGTAAACTGCTCCTGTAAGGGAGAAATTTTATTTAACCTTGGAGGTTTGCACAGGCAAGACAGCTTGGAGGGAGGGAAATACGGATTAAGTGGCTGTAAATCCCAGAATATTCTACATAAGGGTGTTTAATGAACAGGGTAATATGAATGAAATTTTAAAGCCACTTCTTAAACTTTTATTTCATGTGTATGAATGTTTACTTGAATGTGTGGGTACACAAACCATGTGCGTGTGGTGCCCGTGGAGGCCAGAGGGTGCATCAGATTCCTTGGATCTGTAGTTACACCGTGTGGGTGCTAGAAACCATGTCTGGGTCCTCTTCAAGAGCACAGAGCCATCCCTCCAGCCCCTAAAATCTGCGTTTTAGATCCCTAGTCCGCCTCCTCTGCCCCACCCTGGGATCACAATCTTCTGACATAACCATGAGATGAGGAATTATAGGACTAATTCAGAACCCACCCTCTTCTCTCCCCACACCAATGTTTTCCTAAACCTTTTAAAATTCTAAAGGCGAAATGACGGAACACTGTGGTCATAGAACCCTGCAGCTTATAAGAAATACTTTATTCACATTACGAAGCAGTGGATTGTTGTTCCGCTGAATATTTATTTATCAGTGAACCAAAGGTTAATTCTTTGTCTGTAAATTAAATGGATTTGTAATTAGAGCCATTGTTTAATTTGCTTTAAGGATCATTCCTGTTTATATGTGGGCTACATTCCCATTTTTGACTGGAATTGCTTCTAAAACCCAAAGGGTGCTAATGTACATTCAAACCAATGCATTTTAATACCTAGAATTAAGATTAAGGATTAGCAATGCAAATTTTTATAAAGAAAGCTAAACGTGGCTTTTCTAGTGGCTGCTATTTGTTCCTGAAAATTTGACCTCGGGAAGGCCAGTGACCCTTCACATCTGCAATAGCCCCCCCCAAGACACCCCCACGGCGACATTCACCGTGGGTGTGGCCTAAAATCCTGACTCCTCAGCCAGACAGTCTCCCCGGGAAGAAAGGGGGAATAATTACAACCCACGCGGCTCCTACTCCTCCATTTCTGTATTGAGCCTCTGCAGAAAGCCATCTCCAAAGGTTAGGGGACACTTTCAACTGAGCTCAGGATATTTCGATTTGGGTGCACGTGGGTCAGGCCTGTGCTGAAAAATGGCTGATTCAAATTTTTTCATATCACAAGTGCTGTGAGCCAGAGCACGGGGAGGCTGGGCAAGGACACAGAGTGGCCATTTCAAGGGTCATTTTGAGGCAGAGCAAAGGAGCGAAGCACAGAAATGTATTGGTACTTAAGCTGGTCTCTGAGATAAGTGCTGATAGGTGGAAGGAATAGTTTCCAGAAGGTGCCCGGATGAGAGGATTTTGGGAGCCTGGACACCCTTGAGGCCCGCTTAGCAAACTTTGTCTTCTGTGGAAGCTGTGCCTATGGGTCACGTGTTTGGAATTTTGCTTTTGTTTTTTGGAAATTACAAGTCAAGCCTGACTTTCTGGTGGTTATCATAAATAAATAATTTTTTAAAAACTCTCTCTTTATCTTCTCTCATCTATTCAGTACCGTCTGGGAAGAAATGTTGAGGGACATCAGAGACTAGCAACCTAAGGAACTGCTGTACTGTTACAGTTGCTCAGGACTGCCTGCCTTACCTGCTTTGCTTCTGCTCTCTGAACTATGGCACGAAGGGGTTAAAACGCGCTCCTGAGGATACAGAGCACATCCCTACCAACCTCGCCTAAGAGAGTACCCCGATGCACAGGTGCACACTTGTAAACTCTGCACTCCAGAGGCTGACTAGGGACTGAGTTCCAGGGCAGCCTGGGCTACATAGACCCAGTTGTAAAAGAAATAAAAATAATAAGCACCACATGAAAATTGTTTATAAATTTCAGACATATTTTATTAAAAACAGTGCCAGCAAGGTGGCTCAATAGGTAAAAGTGTTTGGCATGCAACCTGGCAGCCTGAGTTGACCCCCAGATTCCATAGTAGAAGAGGATCCATCTTGAAAGTTGTCCTCTGACCCACACATGAGCCCATAATCACGTATACCGCTAATATATATACAATAATAAATATTTTTACAATTATGTAGGCCTGGGGACATGATACAGTTGCTAGAGTGTCTCAGAGTATGCATGAGACCCTGGGTTTAATCCCCAGCACTGAATAAAACAGGTGTGGAAGGGCATGCCTCTAATCTCAGCATTTGGGGATAGAGACAGGAGGACCCAGAGTTCAAAGCCTTCTTTGGCTACATAGTGAATTCAAGGCCAGTCTGGGTTTCATGAGATGCTGTCTTAAAAAAAAAAAAAAAAAAAAAAAAATTTCAGTGCCATGGAACATGGAGCCATGTAGGTTAAAGTGAAAAACTGAGAAACATCTGGAATGGCTCTCCCATCAAAGAACAGAGAATCTTAGTAAAACAAGATGAGATTAAAGTCCATTCCGGAACTGACACATAGGACACACAGCACAGCACGGAAAGCAGGATTAACTCAGGCATGGATTTAATCTCTGTGGTGGCGATGTGACTTCTGTGATCCACGGTGCCTGCATGGCTAAATTGTCAGCTTGTGATATTATATCAGTATTTAATAGAAAGTAGATCTCAGCTGCTGAGAAGGAAGAGTCCTAAGCAGACTTATAAAAGGAAGAGGAAGACGAATCCTTCAGAAACTTAATCACAGCGGACCCCCACCTAGATAATTAAGGGGGAAATGAGAAAACTCTTCTGCAATTTTGTCTTTTTCAGGTAAATTAGCAGGGTAATTGCCCCGACTCCCCACTTCCCCCAGTGGGTGGAGACACAGCTGGGCTAGGTGTGGGAGCCAAGCCAACCTTGATCTGAATGAAGGGTGAATCACAGCAGGGCAAAAATCCATCTCTAACCTCTACCTCTCCCCTCTTGCAAACTGTCTTCATAGAAGAACTCTGCTTTGGGGTTGGGATATAATTAAAGCTTATCAAATTACCCGGCCCAGTTCCCTATACACAACTGCACTCTGTATTTTGTTTCTCACTAATTTTCCCAGGTGCCTTCAAACGTTTCTCTGATACTATTTTAGGGCAAGTCTTTGAGAGACCGGGACCCTTCGCAATCCCAGCTTTATTTTTGATTGACCTCAGCCCTTCCCATCCTCTGTGTGACTCTGCTGTAGTCTGAGAGTTTACTGTCTTCATTCACCATCGGTTCAACCAGCCCATGTATTCCTTGAATAGGTTAATTCATGAATTTGTCTTGAATGAGAGGGAGGCTGAGTGAATTTTTCCCCTTATCTGTGGCAGCCACAAGAGTTGGTGACAGACAGACAACAGGAGTTGATGACAGACAGAAAACACTTAGAAAACAAGAAGCATCTTAGAAACCTATACCTTGTTATGAAATGTGAGTCCTACAGAGTTGAAGACAGTTGCTGTGTTTTAAGCATGGTTCCCTCCAAAACTCAAATGCTGTCAACAAGGGGGGAGGGTAGGAGACGACTGGGCAGCGTGGGCTCCTTTCTCAGAGTACGGCTGGATGCCCATATGAAGCTTTGCAGGAGGTCCTCTCTTCTCAGCCTTCCATCTGTCGCTATCTGATGACACAGTTACACCCCCTCCCCCTTCAGAAGAAGCAGACTTCACCAGACTGAACTAGTGGGTATCTGTGATCTTGACCTTCTGTCCTATAGGAAGGTGAGAAACCAATGTATGTTCTTTATAAATCACACACTTTGTTATGGCAACACAGACTAGAACTGAGGGAGCTCAACAAACATGGCTGTGCAGCTCCTTCTCACCCACCCGTGCTCTGAGACTGTACTCCACACAGTTCACTTACTCAGAAAGAAAACTGTAGACACGTTTGCATGGACCTAAACGGGTTTGTACTTATGTATGGATGCATAATTTCCTGAGCAATTGTGATTGTCATTGTTTTTCCTAAACTACCTCCAGAGTATATACATATTTCAAAAAATAAAGGTTACATGTTCAACATTACACAGTAATCATTCCACAGATGCAAACTCAAGAATCTCTGTTGCTTATGACAGATATGTATGCATAATATGTGGATTGACCACTACAGCAGACTTGTTATATGACTTGGGGCCACCAATCTCCTCACTATCTTTTTCAAATACACTTCTCCCACTTTAGGGCTGGAGAGATAGCTCAGTGGTTAGGAGCACTCACTGCTCACACTGAGGACCCAGATTCAGTTCCCAGCACCTGCAGGGTGCCTCACAACCATTCATAACCCAAGCTTCAGGGGATCTGGTGGCCTTGTCTGGCCTATGTGACTACTGCACTGTGTGCTGCACATACATGAATGCAGAGCAACATTCACACATAAAATAAAAGTAAGCAATTTTCTGGAACAGGTTGCTGTGCCAATACCCACAGGTACGAAGTTTCCTGGCTGTAGATAGGTTTTCTCATATTGTCAGTATTCAAGGTATCTTCTAGCTTAGCATCAACTTTCCATCTGGAGTAGTTTTTGCTGCACTCAGAATTCATGAAAATTGCAATGACATAATTAGTGTGCCCATAATTCTAGCTGGAGCGTATGTTATAGCCTGTGGTCAACAATTTGTCCACAAGACTTTTTTTTAAAACTTATCCATAAGTATTTTAAACAAAATCAATCTCCTTCAAGTAAGAGAATTAGCAAGTTTGAGTGTCGATATAATGATTAAAGCTAAAGCTCAAATCAGGGGTGGTAGCACACACCTTTGATCCCAATACTCAGGAGGCTGGGGCAGGCGGATCTCTACAAGTTCAAGGACAGCCTGGTCTGCATAGCATGCTCCAGGCCAGTCAGGGCTATAGAGAATGCTGTCTCAAACAAAACAACTAAAACTCTTCAAGCCGAGCAAAAATGTAGACTTTTTATACAACTCATCAAAGTAAAAACATAAAAAGCCAATGAAATGTATAACTATTTGAATTTATCATCATTTCCTATAGCTAAGAACAGCAACTATCACGTGCATTTTGTAACCATTGTCATTTTTTTTTAAACTGGCATTTGTCAAATGCATTTTTTTAAACTGGCAATATTAAAGTATTAACAGTAGTCAGCCTAGACTCTGGGATCATTGTAATTTGTAATCTTCCATTTTATACATTTTATTTTTTATTTTCTATAATAAAAATTTATGGCATTGAAAATGCATTTTAAATCCAAGAAACCAAACATCTGTCTTTTTATTTTAAAAGACTAAATAAATTTCTTATCTTCAGCATCTCCAAACCTAAACTATTGGGTATTTTAAGAAAATCCAGTTTCTCTGGCTTAGTCAGCAAGCTGACATTTTACTATAAGCAAATAATTACATAGAACGTATTGATACAAATTGGAAATAATGAAGTACATATTGAAGCACACAATAAAAATACTAATTCACTAATAATTATCACTCATTAACTGCTTATTAATTCTGTAATTAATTAATAATGAACTCTGTAAAACAAATAGTGTCATAAAGAATCTAAATATCTTATAGACATAAAGATTTACCTTGTTTAGACTTTTGATTTTAGTTTTCTGCTTATTTGAGATACAGTCTTAGGTAGGAAAGCTGGCCTTCAACTCCATATATAACCAAGAATTTATAGCCCAATCCTCCTGTTCCTGACTACACTTCTGTTTTTAGGGCCAATAATGCAAGCCATTCCTCCATTTTTAACAAGTTTCAGAAGTGTCAGAAGTGTTCTCAATGTTAAAATCGCTCTAAAAATATATGTAATTATTGCTATTATTTTAGTAACCGGTATGATTGTACATAAGTGCCATGAAAGCTTGGTAAACTGACAATCTATAAAATTTAGAATCCATTTGCCATAATACCAAAAGACTTAAATTTGCAAGGATCTTATTTTAATGTTTTGGGAAAGAGCCCTGCTGTTAAGAAAGCAAGTAAGACTGGAGTCTTACTGGAAGTAAGTTAAGACTGGAGTCTCCAAATGAAGTGGTGAAATCAATCTTGAGAGGATGAGGAAGAACAGGGATTAGTCACCTGGCCTCCAGTACCGTGTCTGCTTTCTGTCGATCTGAAGCCTGTTAAGGTAACAAAACGGGAGGAGCGGACTCAGCCATGGCTGTAAAGATGCACCTAAAAAGATAGATGATAGATAGGTAGATAGATGGATAGATAATAGATAGATAGATAAATGGATAGATAGGTAGATAGATGGATAGATAATAGATAGATAAATGGATAGATAGGTAGATAGATGGATAGATAATAGATAGATAAATGGATAGATAGGTAGATAGATGGATAGATAATAGATAGATAGATAGATAGATAGATAGATAGATAGATAGATAGATAATAGATGGATAGATGGATGGATGGATAGATAGATGGATGGATAGATGGATAGATGGATAGGTGGATAGATGGATAGATGGATAGGTGGATAGGTGGATAGATGGATAGATGGATAGGTGGATAGGTGGATAGGTGGATAGGTGGATAGGTGGATAGGTGGGTGGATGGATGGATGGATGGATGGATGGATGGATGGATGGATGGATGGATGGATGGATAGATGGATAGGTGGATAGGTGGATGGATGGATGGATGGATGGATGGATGGATGGATGGATGGATAGATGTAATGGATAATAGATGCATGATAGATAACAGATGACAGACAGAGAATAATGATGATGTTAATACTAACAGATAGAAAGATTTTAAAGAGAAATGAGACGAGCGCATGTCCACTCCACGAGTTACAAGCGGGTCAGTGGCCCTGATTTCTTCCAATCTCCAGGCAAGGCTCCTCCATGCCCCCCAAGAGACGCTTAGCATGGACTGAGATTACCAAATATCTACCCGAGTGTGGGGTGAACACAGACCGATGGCTTGGATCTGGGGCTTATTAAGGTCTTCATATGCAGACTGGCCTCCAAATATTTGCTCCATATTAAATTCGCCTGCTCTGGGATTCTATTTCCGTCTTTGAGTCTCCTAACACTTTCTTGGGCTCTAGTTCAGGGTCCTTGTGCTCATTAAGTAGGCCAGCTTCTCTGGCTTCATCTTGGCACTGGGAGTTTAATCTGACCACCATCCCATTTTATCAAACTTAGATGATTTGTAATTTGAAACTCTATGAATAGATAATGTGGAACATAGCTGCTGTATTTATTTCAACTATTTGTGAGAAGCCTAGTGTTTGGGTCTTATGCAAATTTGCTGAATTAAAACTGTAATTTATGAGAGG
This sequence comes from Uromys caudimaculatus, assembly GCA_028551405.1. Lineage (NCBI taxonomy): Eukaryota > Metazoa > Chordata > Mammalia > Rodentia > Muridae > Uromys > Uromys caudimaculatus. Next base: position 8,849,005 of record CM052700.1, on the reverse strand, counting down.
AAGCTTGAATCTAATCTTTCCCATTTGGGAGCCAGAGAAAAATGACGGGAAGTCACCAAAATGAATATGGATTTGTTTTGTGCAGCGGATGCTGTTATATGGAGATGGTCTACAGGGCGTTCAGTCCAGCGTCCTGCGGTGCGGGATTGCTTCCTCCCATAAAACTTCAGCGGCCATTTTAAAGTATGACTCAACTGCTAACAGCCATCAAGGAGAGTGTGTGCGATTCTCAGGCACTGACTCCAGTATGAGCCAGTGACCCTCGACTGTAAACTACACAGTCTATCCCCGCCTGAACATGTCTTCTGCATGCAATGGGCTTTCAGACACTAAAACTGGAATACATAAATATAAATAAATATATTCTTACATGCATAACTGGCTTATTAAATAATCCCAGGGGAAATACTTTTTTTAAAAAGCCATATTCTTGTACAGTTTTGCCCTGGTTCAAAAATCCAGGTAACCCCATTCTTTACGCGTTGACTGCCAAATCAAAGCAAGCAGCAAACAACTCAGATTGCTTCAAGCAATTACCTTTGACCTTTAATATGGCTCTGGTAAAGATAATCCTAGCTAATAATACAAAGCCCAATTATGTCAGCTACTTGCAAAAGCAGAATGAATAAATGAATGAATGAATGAATGAATGTACCCTAATCCAAGATTGAACTCAAATCTTGTCATTGCTTAGTCTAAAATGTCCATCTGTCAAGGCATCACCACAGTGTTTAAGATAATAATAACCAAATCTTCAGCATGGTCCATGAAGTCATTAGAATAGTCACTAGAAAAAGGAAAGATCCTGGACCTAGAATAGATTTATGAAATCTATCAGAGGACAGTGGATATAACTCAGTGACTGTACTGGCTGGTTTTGTGTCAACTTGACACAAGCTGAACTTACTACAGAGAAAGGAATTTCAGTTGAGCAAATGCCTCCATGAGATCCAGCTGTAAGGCATTTTCTCAATTAGTGATCAAGGGGGGAGGGCCCCTTGTGAGTGGTACCATCTGTGGGCTGGTAGTCTTGGGCTCTGTAAGAAAGCAGGCTGAGCAAGCCAGGGGAAGCAAGCCAGTAAGGAACATCCCTCCATGGCCTCTGCATCAGCTCCTGCTTCCTGACCTGCTGGAGTTCCAGTCCTGACTTCCTGTGGTGATGAACAGCAATTGGAAGTGTAAGCTGAATAAACCCTTTCCTCCCCAACTCGCTTCTTGGTCATGATGTTTGTGCAGGAATAGAAACTCTGACTAAGACAGTGACAGATTGCCTGCCTAACATGTATAAGGACCTGAGTTCAGTCCCCAGAACTGAAAAAATAATAATTTTTAAAAAGCATTAATAAAAAAATCTCAGATGGGCAATGGTGACACATGCTTTTAGTACCAGCACTTGGGAGGCAAAGGCAGGCAGATATCTTAGTTCAAAGCCAGCAAAGTCTAAAGAGTGAGTTCCAGGAAACCCAGGGCTACATAAAGAAACCATATCTTGAAAAATCCCCCCAAAAAAACCCAAGCAGCATTCCTCCATGGTCTCTACTTCATCTCCTGCCTTGAGTTCCTACCTTGACTTCCCTCAGTGAAGGACTGTTACCTATGAGATGAAACAATCCATGTTCTCACAAGTTGCTTTGGGTTGTGGTGCTTTCTCACAGCCACAGAAAACAAACTAGGACAAGAGGCTACAGTCACAGTGGGAAGGCAGGGTGGCAGGTCCATGAGGCAACCAGTCACATTGCATCAGCAATCAAGAGGCAGAAAGATGGACACTCGAGGGGTTGGTTATCTCCTTTTTCTTTTTAATTCAGTCTGGAACCCCAGCCCAGAGGTAGACCCACATTCATGTTGTCTGTTCACTCCATAGTTAAGACTCTCTGGAAACACTTTTTTATAGGCATATCCAGAGGTTTTAAAATCCCATCAAAAAGATAATCAAGATTAATTGCCATGCCATTTATTTTGTCTCGTTGGAGATAAAAGGATAATAAACAAAAATAAAATCCAGACACTTACAAGAAGACCCAGTGGCTATGCAAACTCCAACCTAAGGGTAAGTGACACAGAACCTGACGCATGAAAGCCACTAACCCAAAGCTGCCCAAGCCCTAGGAAGCCAGGAACTCTACAGATAGAAGACATGGGAGATGAACAAATGGTTGACTCAGACAGGAAGCCCAAGGTTGGAGCTTGGAATCCATTTGTCAGCTACCATTTTCTCCCTAGAAGAATATCTTTATCTTTATCTGTTCTCCCCATCGTCCACATCATCTCCCCGCCCCCCTTCAGTACAGGGGATTGAACATAAGGCCTCATCGGAGGAAGGCGATCATACTCAATCTTCTCTCACACAGCCTGCTATGACTCATCTTGGTTGCCAGCTGGACAGAACAGGGAAAGGGGAATCTCAAATAAAGAACTGCCTCCATCAGATTGGTTTCTCGACATATCCATGGAGTATTTTCTGAATTGCTAACTTGTGTATATTGGCCCAGCCCAGTGAGGGTGGTACCCTCCTTAGGCAGGTGGGCCTGGGCTCTACAGGAAACCAGCAGGAGGATCCAGGCCAGTAAACAGTGCTCCTCTTGGTTTCTGCCTCAGTTCCTACCTCCAGGTTTCTGCCTTGAGCTCCTCTTTGGCTTCCTTCATGATGAACCATAACCTGTAAACTAAAATAAACCCTTTCTTCTCCCAAGTTGGTTTTGGCTAGTGTTTCAGCACAACAAAATACAATCTGAAGCTCAGACTTTTAATCATTTTGTTTTTTTTTTTTTTAAGGTTTTATTTTTTTAATTTGTGGACATATCTGTGGATGTGTGTGTGTGTGCAGATGTCCACCAAGGCCAGAGGCATCAGATCCCCCTGGAGCTGGGCTTTCAGGAGGTTGTAAGTCTCTCTGAGTGAGTGCTAAGGAGGGAACTCAGATTCTCTGAGACAGCAATATGCATTCCTACCCACTGAACCATCTCTCCAGCTCCCATTATGTCTTTTTTAATAGAGATTTTACTTTGCCAGTGGACCAGATATCTCTCAAGTGAACTAAAAGCTGAATGTTATCCCTAAAGCATCTGGGCTCAGGGTACTGTTCCTATAATCCCACTGCTTTCAGATTCCCGTCTGATTGAAAGAATATGAGATAGAACAACTCCTGACTTCTTGGAGCTTCACAAAAGGGAATGAAATGTGACAGAAAAAAAGAAAGAAAACAGAATTTAAAAACAAAAGGAATCCCCGAGTTTTAGCTGTCATTCTATAAACTTTTCATTAGAAATCTTGAGTACCTTCATCACTAATCAATCAGTAATGGTGTGTTAGGCCCACCAATAATTCTGAGAGAACCAACAGATCCAGGTTTCAAAAACTGCTTAAGAGCCACGTCATCTCAGCAAGAGCCTTCATTTCAATATTTTGCTCACTAGACGCTGACATAGTGTACTAGGCCAATTATGAAATAGAAAATAGCATGTAGAATAATTATAGCCAAGCCCTCATGATCAAGTCCCAAGCTTCCCTTTCCTCGTGTCCTCCACCCACAAAATAATCATCTCTTCCATCCACTATTCTCTGAGCAGCTTGTGAACTCCCAACCCTGTTGCTCATATATTTTTCTTAACCTGGAATTGTCCCCCTTGGCTTTTCATTGCTTTGAGGACAGAAACCAAACCTAAGTAATCCCTGTATCCCTTACAGGTCCTGGTTTTGCACCTGCATATTTAAAGACACACAATCAATGCCTGCCCAATGAACTGAAATTTCACTACAGTCTTCCGTCATTACTAGCGTGATCCTCCCATGACAGGGCTCATAAAGGCTTTTGCAGCCTGTACAGCTGGCCTTGGTCCAACAAGAGAAACCAGTTTTTCAAGACAAGTAAATAAAAGGAGTCAAAGCCAGTGGGCAGACTGAGACAATAAAACCCGGACTATAAAAGACAGTTCAATGGGAGAACGATTTTCTTAGTGCCTTCTGTGAACATGCTGGTCAAATGTACAGATGTTAAGTTAGAATCCCACTTCATTAGTAGTGCAGGTTAGACCTCATCAGGATTAGTCTCTGCTCTTTCAAAGACTTTCTTGAGTTTGTCCAGCTTCGGCTTCGGGACATTCTGGACTGCCTTCTGTTGAGATTCCCTCTCTTTCACATCGCATCTCTCCCCAAGGTCTACCAGAAGGGTGAATCAATTCTGCTTAGAAAGAAAGGGTTTGGGTAATTAGGTGCACCACTCTATTTATTTATAGATGTTCCTTAAATATGTGAAATGATTTCAATCAATTCACAGCTCATGTTTGTGCTGAGACAGATGGGCACATTCAGATCTTGTGTTGGCAGAGCAGGCTCTAATTGAAGTATTGCATACCTTCTCAGTCTTAGCAAAGTGAAAAGCTGTAAATGTTCCATGCATAATGATGATAATGACAGTCTTTATTGTGACCTCCTATTTGTGTGTTATGGCTTCCATCTTAAATGCCACCCACAGGTCCGTGTGCTAAGAGCTTGGTCCCCTTGGGGCACAAATTGAAGGTGGAACCTTCAGAAGGTAGGACCTAGTGAAAGGCAGCTGATCATTAGGGTCATAACCTTAAAGAGAATATTCAAAATACAGATCCCCATCCTCCCCTTCCCTCCTCCACCTCCTCCCACTCCTCCCCACTCCTCCCCACTCACCTTTAAGTAAACAACTTTCCTCCACCCCCACCACAATGTTCTGCCTTGCCACTGGCCCAAAAGCAATGAAGCCAACGTATTATGGACTCCAACCTCTGAATCTACAGGTCAAAATAAATCTTTCCTACTTATAAAGTGTCTGGATCATTTTGTCATAGTGGTGGAAAGCTGACTACCAGAACCAGCATATTATAAGTACTTACTCTGAGTTGATTCAGTGTAATACTCCACAGCAGGAGTATTGTTGTCTTCTTGTATCAGAGGAGAAAACTGAAATCCAGAGAGGTTAAATAACTTGCCTAGAGCCCCACAGTCCAGTAACAGAGCTAAACTTAGATACAAGACAAATTCTATCCCTCCTGCTCTAAAATACTGTACTCTTTCCCAAGTTAACAGTATGTTCCAACAAACAGTTGGCATCCCAGACAGTAGCAGTATTTGGAAAAAGTTGGCCAACTTGCTGTTTAAAATCTTCACCGATATGACTTTTAAAGGGGAAAGAAAGCAAATGGGCAATCCAGTCACATTTTATAACTGGGAAATTTGTGAGAGATGGATGTTGATCAATCAGTTTCTGAGGTGGAGAACCTACTACATTCCAGAAGCCAGAGACTGGGTAGACAGTTACATGAGGAAGAATCTGCCACCCACAGGTGTCTGACCAACAGAGACCACGCGTACACAAACAGCAATTGTCCTGTCACCACATTCAAAGGTTTTGTTCTGCTCTCTGCCTTGTGCTGACTTGATTCAGGGCCACATAGAGGGAAGATAAAATAGAAGACAGATGATTAACTGCTTAGCTATTCTGCGCTCCATAAACATCCAACTGTTCAACGATTTAGCAACAATTTTAAAACGTAGACACTGGGCCCTATTTTCAGATGCCCTAAGGTGTAAATCTAATATCAAGTTAATACCCTGAGGTATACAGAAGTATTTCAGTAAACTAGAATGAAAACAGAAACCAAGTACAATTGAACAGATAAAATTATAAGGTCGTGGATTTAGATCAAGAACAGTAGGCATGAAACAGGGTGGCAGAGAGATGGATGAACTTTCTGCATTAAGGAGCACCACGCAGGAGGAGGCTGACAGCTATGAGGCTAGGCTTTGTCAACACTCGTAAGCAACACTAAATACCAATGTAGGATCTCTGTTGAGAGGTGATGAAAGCAAAGAAGGGGTTTAGTGTTGATGTTTATTTAAGACAAGTCTACACACATAGACACACATACAGAGAGAGAGAGAGAAAGAGAGAGAGAGAGAGAGAGAGAGAGAGAGAGAGAGAGAGAGAGAGCATTTGTTAAGCCTCTTTGGGGTGCCATGAAATACTTGCTATTGGACTCTACCAATCTGGAACTGTAAACCAAAATAAAACTCTTACCTCTATAGGTTGCCTTGGTCATGATGTTTTATCATAGCAACAGAAAAGTAGCTAAAATACCAAGGAGAACATATAGTGAACGTTACATGCACATGAGAGGTGGTGGCACAACCCTGACATCCTAGTTCTAGGGACACAGGACTACCAAGAGTGGGAGGCCAGCCCAACTTGAGACCCATGCCATGAGAGAGCCACCCCTGACATTCTTCATGATACTTGCAGACAGGAGCCTAGCATAACTGCCATCTGAGAGACTCCATCCAGGAACTTGTGGAAACAGATGCAGAGACCCACAGACAGACATTAGGCAGGGCTTGAGGGATCCTACTGAAGAGGTGGAGGAAGGACTGAAGGAGCCAGAGAGGCTCAGGACACCACAAGAAAGCATACAGGATTAACTAACCTGGGCCCATAGGGGCTCCCAAGGACTGAACCTCCAACCAGAGAGCACACATGGCACTGGCACAGATGTTCTGCACACAGGCAACCATTGCGCAGCTTGGTCTCCATGCAGGTCTCCTACCAGTAGGAACAGGGTCTGTCTCTGCCTCTGTTGTGTTTTATAAATGTAAGGAGAGAAGGACTATGTTTGGTGGATCTGCAGTCAGGTGTGGGGGAAGGGGTGCCTCTGTGGGCATCCCTTCCCCGTGAGGGACCAGCCATATGACGGAATAGTATAGAATAGAGTTTATTCAGGGCATAGAGAGGGAGGGGAGTTGAAGAAAGGCAGAGGGGGAGAGAGAGAGAGAGAGAGAGAGAGAGAAGAGTGGAGAGAGAGGGGGAGGGGAATGGGGGAGAGAGGGTAAAAAGCAGGAGCAAGAGAGAGAACAGGGGGCAAGCAGCCTCTCTTATATTGAGCCAGGCATACCTGGCTGTTGCCAGGTAACCGTGAGGCAGCGTCTAGACTAAATGCCAACACTGTTGACTGCCTTTGGACCCCTTTCCCCTAACTGGACTGCCTTGCCTAGCCACAGTAGTAGAATTATGTGCCTATCCTACTGTAACTTGATATGACAAGGTGGGTTGATATCTATGGCAGGCCTCTCCTTTTTCTAAAGAGAAAGAAGCCTGAGAGGATGGGGGAGGGGTTAAGAGGGAGGGACTGGGAAGAGAGGAGGGAAAGGAAGATGCAGTTGGAATTTAAAGTACATAAATTTTATATATATATATTTTTTTTTTTTTAAAATGGAGGCCAGTCCAGTCTATGTAGCAAGACCTTCTCTAAAAAAGCAATTACATTTTATATAGTACATACCCCATTTCTAAAACCCCAGTTCCCTCTCTGCCTATCTCCTCTTCCCTCTGCTGTGATAGTCAGAACTAATAGATAAAGAACGTATGTTTCAATAACTCCTTGGGATTTTTAAAGCTGAATGTTTGATGGTTCATTATTTTAGTCTTTGTCCAATTTGTTAAACCAAGAACAGGCAGAAAGGCTCTCGCCGACATGCTCTGTTCATTTGGGTCGAGGGAAGAATACTCCTTCTGGAAGAATGATAGACAAGGGGCTTGTAGAGACACAAAGGCACCTTCAGTGTGTTAATCCCAATGATGGAAGGAGAAAGACCAATGGCCCAAATCATCGTGGCCAAACTAATTAAAGCAAGAAATTAATTAAAGCAAGATTTTATTTTGTATAATAACAAATAATTCATTTATTATTTTAAACCCAAGGTGGTGTTTGAGAGATCAGTTTTGGAAGAGAGGAAGACAATGTTTTTATAAAGCTCAGGGGTAAGGACTTTCTAAACCGGGGAGTTGGCAGGCAAAATAGGTAGAGTCACAGGAGCAGGATACAAACATAACAGGTTCATCCCTCCTTCCACGAAGACATGGCTGCAAGGTGGGCAAGACACTGTCTTCATCCGTTATCATATAACCTTTGAAACAAAGGTAAGCTTGCAAGATAGGCATAAACAACTTTTTGAAACAGAGATGTGATTGCCATCCCTGGAACAGGCAGAGAACCATTGGTAGTTAAGTTACAAGTGGGGCATCGCCCAATTCTTGAGAAAGAGAGGTTTAATCACAAACGGGAATGAACCTAGTTTGTCTTTACTATAGGATGGCTTTTAAGCCTAAGATGGAGACAGGATATTTCTTCATAAGCAGTCCTAAGGGTGCTTGTTTACGGCTGTCCCTGGCAAGAGTTGGCCATTACTCAGTGTTAATGCTGATGGAGAAATGTTTTCATACAACCAGCTTTTCTAAACTTTTCTGTGCTATTGGTGCATTTAAAAAAAAAAACAAAAAACAAAAAAACAAAAAACTTTTTTTTCAGGTGTGCACAGGACTCTCAAGACTCTGCAAAGGGTCTTATTGTCACATGAGCATATATGAAGGCTTTCCTCTCACGTTTCCCTCTCTGCATTTTATTAGAATTTGATGTAAATGACTCTCTCTTTGCAAGAGTGGTTGAGCTACGGTCCTATGCTGTCAACTAAGGCTAGCCTTGAACTCACAGAAATTCCCCTGCCTCAAACTTCCAAGAGGAAGAAATAAAGGCCTGTCTGAGCCATGGTGCTCAGCTAAGTAACTCTATTTTATTTCTGATACATGAAGGGTTTTTTTTTTTTTTTTCATTTGTTTTAAATTTATTTTACCTCTGTGTATGAGTCGTCGACACTGTAAGATGTCAGAAGACAACTTGCAGGAATTGGTCCTCTCTGTTTACCATGTGGGTCTGGGAGAGCCAACTCATGTCATCAGATTTGGAGGCAAGAACCTTTAACCACTAAGCCATCTCAGGGGCCTTAGAGGGAAGTTAAATAAAACAATGCTATACAAAAATATTCCTGGAATCAGAAGGTCCGAGTCCAAATACCTTATAAATAAATAATGTGGTCCTGAGGACTTTAGGATGGCTCGTTTGCACAGATCGTGTCAAAGCTGGCTATAGGAGGATTATGAAAAATTAACCAAAGAAACATTTTTGATCAAAAGGAGAGAAAGGGAGACTCATCAGAGAGTCTGGGGGTCTGGCAAAGCCAAGGCACTGGAGAAAAGGAGGCATGCAGAGGTCTAACTATATCTACAACTTAAGACTTAGGGATCAATGTGGAAGGGGGGGGAGGAAGATTTAAGAGCCAGAGAAGCAGAGAGCTTACTGTGAGACTGTGTCCCTGAAAAATGTCAGAGAAGCTACACATGTGAAAGCTCACAGAAATGGCTGCCTACGTGTGACTTTAGCAAGGACAACACCTACAGACGTGGTAACCAGGAAAGGAAAAAAACTCATGAGGCCTCAGCTCTAGACAAAGAACTAGAGGCAATTAAGAAACGCCAAGAGTGGGAGACACAGTCCCCCTCAGGGATGAGCACATCAACTGGTTATCCAATACCAAACGGCCAGTCCTTAAACAAGTAACATATAAACCGAGCAGGTTGTACTTATATATTTAGGAATACATACATATGTATGCATGTAACAACAATTAAAGAAAATAAGCCGTAAATTCGAAAGTGAACAGGGAGGATATGTGGGCGGGGCTGGGGGAGGAAAAGGAAGTGAGTACATGTTATAATTACACTATGATCTCAAACACCTTTTACAAATTACAATTTCAAAATATACAAGCCTAGAGAGGAGAGGACCAGGGATGAAAGCTCCCCTTGGGGGAGCCAGAACGACAGGAGGGCCCCCTCCCAGCTGTCTGCAGACCAGTCAGCAGGTAGAATCAACAAGATTTAAATAAGGCTCACCGGGAAGCTAAGAGTAGTTTCCACACAGTGGCAGCACTTGGGGATGTTTCTCAAATGCAGACTAGCTGCCCACCCACCACCACCCCATTTCCCCCCCCTCCCCACCGCTCTGCACTCTAGTGAAGCCAAACATTTGTTCTTTAAGTCTTGAGAAGCTCAAGATTTCCATCCAGTCTCTGTGACTAACTACTCAAGGGCTGACACCCAGAGAAAAATGTTGATTCAGAACCAGGCTTAGTCCCACACAAGGGGAGAAAGGTACCATAGTTAAATTTGTTTGAAGATAGAACCGTTCTTTCAGAAGCTTCTCACAGATGCCAGGAAGCAGGAGCCAGCAATCGAGGTAATGGGGAGCTCTAGAAAGGTTGTTTACTTGCCAGTAGAGAGAAAGACCATAAAGCTCTCCAGGGACAGCGGGCTCCTGTGTGCAGCCAGCAGGAACCAGAACCAGCTGAGCAGCTGCCAGGCAGTCAAGAATCTGTCTGCCAGGGCCCTGTGTGTGTCCCCTTTGCTCCAGCTGTGGCCTCAGATACCATCTCAATCTGACCTGGTTTGGACTCCCAAGTTCTGGCCTTCGGATTTGCCTTTGTTTCCATGACAACCTATTTCCTATTTCAGCCATACTTGCTCACTGGCTGCTGCATGTGGAGTCATCTACGGTACCCCGCCCTATGGTTCCCTGAGGTCCTGGCTGAAGATGGGCCACCCCACATCTGGTTTCCAGACTCCACTGCTACATGCCTACACACAGGCCCTTGCTTCTGCCTAAGGGTGCAAACTGTTCCCTTCCTCAACAGGGTAAACCTTCTTCTGATGTTACGGCTCCTGCTGAGTCCAGTAGGGAGAAATGCGCAGCCATTGGAAGCATAGGCTTTGAATTCAAATCTCAACTGCACAGAAGTAAGGGAGTTACCTTGTCTCTCCACACTCAAGTTCCAAACCAGTTAGTTGATGACAAACACTAAGTTATAAAGGTATAAAGAGCTCAGACAGCATCCTCTCAGGATTAGCATATAGCCAGCCAAGTGTCTTTCCGCTGAAAATAATGTGTATCCAAATACTCCCATTAACAAGGTATTCTGTGACGCCTCTTAAAGTCTATCCTACCCTTAATGCCAAGAGGCCCAAGTCTTCTGGGAATTTTCATGCCTCTTCCTCCAATAATTCATTAGGTTCTAATTTCTGTTATCACAATGCATCCTGACTAAGAGCAACTGTTTGAGCCATGCGTCCTTGCTAGCTGCTGCATCTGGAGTCATCCGTGACACCCCACACTGTAGTTTTAACTTGTCAAGATCCCAAGGCCCGGGCTCCAGCTGTCCCAACCCACATCTGGTTTCCAGTGTCTAGTCCCTCATGTCTTCTTGCAGGTGCCTGTTTCTACCTATGGTGCAAACTGTCCCTTCCCAAATAGCAGCTTCCAGGTCACAGTCCATCATAGAGGGACGTCAGGAGTGACACTGAAGCAGAAATCACGGCATGATGCTGTTTGCTGGCTCACACACTGGTTCATGCTTAGTTAGCTTTCCTATCCAGCTAGGGCCAGCTGCTCAGAGAGCAACTGAATGGCGCAGCCTGCCCTCCTCCATCAATCAACAACCAGGACAGTCTCCTACACACATGCCATGGGCCAATCTACGAGTCCCTTCTCAGGTGGCTTTAGGCTGCATCAAGTTGATATTAGGCTAATTATGACAGCTTTCTGCAAACTCTGAACTGGCTGTCTCTCGGAGCAGAAGATGACAAACAGGCCTTCTATAATTCCAAATATTTCCATTTATATAAAAGATTCTTCCTGAGAGTCCTTATTAACTGTGCTCCTATAATCTAAAGGAAAGCAGCATAATTTTTGTCTCATTTTTGTGCAAGGTACGTGGGATGTCTGGTATGTAGAGAGCATTGGATTGGTAATTATTGATTTCCCCAAAAGGTAAGCAGAAAGTCACCAGAGGGATGAAAGCATCAGAATAAAACCAGTGCAGGTTTTTGCCTGATTTAGTCTAGCTCACAATTTGAGCAGTACTTTTGATAGAGTCGGGTAGGCTCTGCTTCCCTCGTGGGGCATGTGGGTATATCTCACACATCACTGGGTGACAAACCATGTAATAAGTAGATGTACCAGGATCTCTGGCAATCTGAGTGCCCCTGGGTTCTTGGCTCGTGCTAAGCTACAGCAGACAGAGCAAGTTCAAAGTAGATAGAAGTGAGATGTCAGTACTCGCTGGGTTAAGGAGGGTTCTCTAGAGGAGCAGAGTCAATAGAATGGGTGTGTATACAAGGGGACTTAGTAGATGGCTGACACAATTCAACAATGGCTGTCTGCATGCTGGCTGGTTGAAAACCTGGTAGCTGCTTATTACTCAAAGCAGGATGTTTCCACAGTCCCAGTACAGCTCTGAATGCCTGGATGAACCCAGAACGTTGATGTTACTTCACGTTGGAAGGACAAAGAAGCTCAAGTCTTACGTGAGCTGGGAGTACCAATAGCAGCAATAAAGGACAGCACCCACCAAAAAGGGGACAGTTCCAGACGACACTGCCTCTGTGTACCAGGGCCACCACTGGAAGGTGCCACTGACTTTGATGGCTCTGTCCCTCAGTTACTCCTTACACTGGAAATCATGATTGGCCATCACATTGTCTTCTGACTTGTGTCAATCATATTCTCCATAGCTTTAGGCTCCATGAAACCATGGGTCATTTGGAACAGCAATGTCTTGGAGTCTTCTGTTCTTACAAACCAGGGTCTCAGTTGAGACTCCAATCTGCATCTAGGCCTCTGGTCTGTGTTCTCCATTCCTGTCCTGTTCAAAGGATTTCTCCAGTTGAGACCCGATGTGGTCCCTTCATCTGTGGCAAGAGTCGGTTGTAACTGGTGTGGTACCCTGGTATCTGATCTCACTGCAGGAGAACAGACGCATCATGTTGCTCTTGCTGAAAGGATATGCTTAAGTTGGAACACAGAGACTGTTCCTAATCCATTTGCTTAGTTAGAGGTCCACTCACACAGGCTCCCAATGTACCTCTGGAAACAGGAAGAAACAAGCAGGTGTCACTTAGAGTCCACATTATGAAACAGTGCACAGAAGAGTGCACCCACAGGGGAAGAAGGGAAAGTGAGGAAGGAGGTTAGCTTTGCTGATAGCCAGTTTACAAGCCTGAATGGAGGAAGGAGATGAATTCATAAAAAGATGTTGTGCTCCACTGTGTCCATACGTGACTTACCTGCAGTGCAGACGCCACTATTTTACTGTTCTCTCTTCTGCCTTCTGTATGTTTCACAAGGGAGGAAACCGACCGTGATGGGGTTGCATTTGCCACAGCCCAGAGGCAATATCCTACGCATAGCTGTTCAGCAAATGTTTTAAGTGATCAGCCTCGGCCTTTTCAAGTAGCTGACTTACACCTAAGAGGCTGCTGCCAGGTTTACACCCTACAGTAAGTTTCAAAACTGTATGTTTGAAGGTAGAGGCAAAAATAAGACTCTTTTTTTAAAAAAAACAGTAGAATCAGAAACACAAAGGAAAATTTTGTAAATAGCATATGATGAAATGGGTCAAAGTTCACTTGGCTACTTTTCTTTTCAAACGATTTTTACCATGAAATCTATCTTTGAGGTCTAATCCCTTTCTTTGTGCATCCCAGTGGCTTGAGCGTTAGACTCAGAGGGCTCTGTGGGCTGAACGGAGGCTATCACGTGCGTACACCTGCACATTTCAAGTAGTTTCTCCACATAATACCTACTAATGCTGTTCTTGGGAGCACTTGGGGTTTGGTATGCCATCAGCCCCCCAATCTTTATGAGATTTTTGTCTTCTTCTTTTGGCATTGCATACACAATAGTACTTCTGTGCTTTGTTTTGATCTTTTTTTTTACTTGCATAGTGTGAGTGGGTGACCCATCTGTGCATGCACACATGTGTGCATGGGAGGCCTTGCCTATGCTTGCATACATGGAGGCCAATCGCTCACTTCAAGTACCTTGTGCTGTGGCCTCTTTATAAAGGTAACTGTTTTCCATGAGAAACAATTCCATGCCATCCAGGAGAACTGTGCTTATCTCATTTCTACCTCCTCCAGCTCCTCCATGCCCCCCACAGACACACCTCGAATTCATGACCTCGTCTTCCATTTTTAATGGCTGAGGCCTCTTTGTGCTACCCATGCACGTCTGTGTTTAGCACTGATTACTTGGTATAGGATACTCTAGCAAGAGGCTTGTCCTTGGGACATCCTTCCTCTCTAAGAAGCCACTGATTGCCTGGAGCTCTTCTTAGTCTGGGGGATAGAAGAAGTCATTACTGATCTGCATCCCTGCTGTTATTGTGCAGGTCTTGCTTTGAGGTTTATGTGTTTGTTTTGTTGGTTGGTTGGTTGGTTGGTTGGTTGGTTTGGTTTTGTTTGTTTGTTTGGGTCTTTCTGTTTGTTTTGTTTTGTTTTTTGAGATTTTGTGAGTGCAGCTTCCCGGTCACACATAGTAGGTACTATCTTACAGCAGAAATCCTGGTCCTCCTGCTCTCACCCTCTTTCTGCCCTCTCTTCCATGATGTTTCCTGAGCCCTAGATGTGGGGACTGTGTTGTAAATACATCCATTGGGCATGGCCACTCCACCGACAGTTGTTCTCTGTGTTTTGACCACTTGTGGCTTTCTAGAACGATCCCAGTCTCTTATAAAAAGGTGCTTCATTGTTGAGAGTTGAAAGCTACACCTATCTGTGGGTATAATGAAACTTATTTAGAATGCAGTTAGAACTGATGCTGGCTTACAACCATTATAGTCCTTATTTTTGCACAGGGTTTGTCACTGAACCTGTAGCTTGCCATTTCCGAGGCACTGGGGAGTCAGGAAGCCCCTGAATTTTGTCTCCTCTGCCTCCCCAGCAGACAGCACACCCAGATCTACCTGGATACTGAGGGTCCAATCTCAGGTCCTCATACTTCCCAGAAAGCACTCTAGCCACCAAGCCATCTCTCCAGCCTAACACCTCCATACTTGACAAATGAGGAAAGACATTTAAGACTTGAGTTGTTTATAATTTATTTCCCAAGAAACAGAAATCAATAAAGTACACAAATTTCAAAGTCCAAGATGATACCATCTTGCTAAGTAGCACATATGTACTCTACATTATTACTAAGATCTTTGGGAATAACAACCTGTGATTTCACAGATCAAAGCAGAGCAGGCCTTTAATCTCAGCCCCTGAAAGGCAGAGGCAGGAGGATCTCTGTGATTTTGAGGCCAGTCTGGTCTACACAGTGAGTTCCAGCCAACCAGCAAGACTCTACCTAAAAAAATAAAACTAACTAACAAGCCAAAAAGGAAAGAAACAACAACAGCCAAACAATCTCTGATTTGTCCTGTATGACAGCTTAGTGGACATGAGTGCTTGGTACCAAGACTGATAGCATGAGTTCAACACCTAGAACTCATCTGTGGTGGAGGGACAGCACCAACTCCCACAAGTTGTCCTCAGACCTCCACACACGTGTGATTGGGTTGTTTTTAAAGTTTTCATCTTGTACTCTATTTCTTACTATCAGTTTAAATAAAATCAGAATGATCATTTTTTATCATTACGTTCCCACTTTGGAGTTCAAAGCAGTGTGAATCATATCTCACTTTGTTGAGCACACATTTTCAAAAACAAGATTCCTTTGTGGACTCCATAAAACACAATAAAGCAGAGGACAGCAAGACAAGTGGGCTATGCTGAACAAAGTCAGTGCCTGAGATTTTGGCCTCTTTGAAGTTGAGAGTCAGAACCAGCGTCCTACAGCCAGTAGGCCCCACTGAATGAGGTAATGCTCAAACACTTGCTACATGCAAGAGTTCTGGCACTGACAAATTGAAGGGCTTGTCACCTACTCCCTTGTGACTTGTAGGTCACTATAACTGATTAAGATGACTCAGCTGCATCGGGTACCATTTCTTCTCACACTGGTTAGAATTATGGCATCCAACTCTGTCCTCTGTCTCTCTCTGTCTCTCTTTCTCTGTCTCTGTCTCTCTGTCTCTCTGTCTCTCTCTCTCTCTCTCTCTCTCTCTCTCTCTCTCTCTCTCTCTCTCTCTGTGTGTGTGTGTGTGTGTGTGTGTGTGAAACTGAACAACAGGAAGGTTTTGGCACCCTTGTGAACTAACATTAGACCAAATTGGGGGCCATTAAACTTCCAAAGCCAAGGCACAAGATGTACATACTGCTGTAGTGAAAATGATCTTTTAATATTTAGGTATAGCATGTGAAACATGTCGCATAAGCCTCTGCCTGCACTCTCTGGGTATCATAGAAAACAAGGAAATGCCATATGCAGAAATCTACTAGTTATTTTCAGCACCACAGACAAATAATGCATGAATTGCTGCTGGCAATCTGCCTGTTGAAAGTAAGGACTGGATGCAGGAAGGTAAAAAATGCCCTGAAAACTGGCTCTTCTCAGCCTTGGCTCTCACCCCAAAATGACTTCCAATTCCCACCCCATACTATGGGTGGATAGGAAAAAGGAATGTGTCTTTTGTCCCGTCCCACGGGACGTTCAACGAGGGTCCAAGGAGGGAACTGTCGGATGAAAGAAGGGACAGGAGACAGAGATATTTGGGAGCAAGACGGCAATCCAATCAAACTCCCAAGAACTTTATTTCTGAGTCCGTATATAAAGCACTTAAGGCAGGAAGTGACAGAGGTAAGGGGATTCCCAGGACTGCTTTATCATAGTCAAATGTCACACATTGCTGCAAGGCAGGATAGCAGGATATCACAAGATTTCTTTAAAGCTGCAGGCTACTTCAAACAGGATGTCTTAAAACTGCAGGAAGCAGTGAGAGTGGGGAAGGATCAAAGGAATGATTGCTGTGAAGCCTGGGGCACTTAGGCCTACTAATCAAGCCAAAGTCTGTTGGTCTCTGACAGTCTTTTACAAGGATTCTTTGGTGACATTTTAGAGTCATCATGGGCACAGCTAATTTTCAGTTCCTGAAGCAGACCATGGATGGACAATCCCCAAGATATATTGTAGGTGATAGGATTGTATTTCCTGAAATGGAGTTGAAGTACATACATCTCAGTCATTGGTCTGGCTTGATCCAAGAGGAGCACCAAAAGGGGAATTTTCACCATTCTAAAGCATGTGCAATGTGATGGTTAATTTTATGTGTCAGCAAGCCTGAGCTAAGGGAGCTCCAGGTAGTTTGGAAGATACCATGTCTGAATGTGTCTCAAGACATTTCTCTACTGCCAGACTTGATAAAGACACTGATCTCATCGATGCATCTGAACTCCAGCTTAGCTACTGAGGATCTGCATAGCACAGAAGCCCGAGAAGGGGTGAATTCGATCCCCCTATCAGGCTGGGATATCCATCTTATCTCTATCACCTGAGCCCCTGGTTCTGGAGCCTTCATATTTGGACCACATCTTACACTATTGGATCCCAAGCCACCATGCATGGGCTGGGCATTCACTGACCCCCCGAGTACCCAGATTTCCAATTGTAGGGATTCCCAGCCTTCTGAATGGTGTTGAGACAGGAGACACCTTCCCTTTGACAATACTCACATTACCAAGATATTCAGTATCTGCCTATTGACACAGGGACCCATGATGGATCACAGGCTAGCTACATACATAGTACATGCCCCCTACCCCTAAATGGACTAACAATTCTATGATTGACCACAAGGAGCTTAAATAGACCAAATGGATGCCTTATTGGCTTAGCCAACAGTGTACTCAGACAACAGCCTGTCCCAATAATGATCACTTTGGCCTCCATCCAGTCCTGGTCATTAGACCCATAAAAGGCCACTAGACATAGCAAAAACCAATATTTCTCCTTTGGAGTCTGCCCACTCTGGGGGAGTTCTCTCTCACTTTTCCTTAATAAATCTATATTTGTTCTGTTCACCCCTTGTCTGCATTTCCTTTTCCTTCTTGGGAGTGAGACAAACCTAGAAGCCACTGGTTCAGGGTGATTTTGGTGGCCATCGATTGCCTTCATTCCTGATTTACACTCACCAAGAGATAAGAAAAGCTCAGCCACCTTCCCATTAAACCTCTTCCTATATATGTTCTTATCTACAAACAGACACGTGATTTCTTAAATCCTGCCTCTCTGGAGAAGCTACATTGATGCACACAAGTATTTAACATCATCAGAATAAAAGGCATCTTTTATTATCAGTAGCCTGCCAACTGAATTGGTGACATTTTGCTCAATAGCAGCACAAAAATAATAGCAGGTTCTAATCTTAGACTTAACAAAATACATTTGACCTGAGAATTATCTCAGAAAGCCCGGGAATGTGACCTGTTTTTCTGCCACACTGTGTACATGTTGCCTTTACTCAGAGATTTGAAGCTTCTCCCAAGATGGATTTCAGAGAGAGAAAGGCAGGGGTGGAGCAGGAGGGGGACCCAGGGGAGTATCAAGGAGGCTCCAGTTTTTCAATCTGTATTTTGCTATGAGTGTATTTGTAGACATGGCTCACATCTATAATCCATTGGACTTAAGTAAAGGTTATCCTCCATAATCTAAGGAGCCTGATCCAATTACCTGAAAAGTTCTAAAAACAGAACTGAGGTTCTCTGAGGAAAAGGGAGTCCCGAGGCATCAGCTCCTGCCTGAGAACTGCCAGCCATCACTTCTGGCTGCACAGATTTGCCACCCTCCTGCCCAGCACTGACCATTGACTGCTCCAATTTCTTACAGTAATGTTCTTCATGTATGTTCTACACGTTCCCATGTTTCAACCCTAGTTGATGTAGAGGGTCAGTGGTATTTCCTCTGATAGTTCCTCTTTTTGATCTCTGGTTATTTGTTGATACTGTCTCATGCTGCGTAAAGTGTCCCAGTGAAGACATCCATGCCTCCTCCCTGACCTACAGCTCTGATCCACCACTTGTCACAGGGGTCCACCATCACTGCCTCTTTGTTATCTTTTAAAAGAAACATTTATTTCCCAAGATAGTTTACTTATTAACTGTTTCTGCATTTATATATTTACTTATTTCTTTATGAGGAGGCATTCCCATGCCACAACAAATGTATGGGGATCAGAGGACACCTTTTGGTAATCTCTTCTTCCATATGTGGTTCCCAGGGATCAAACTCAGGTTGTCAGGGGTGGAGGCAGCCCCCTTTGCCTGTTGAGCCCTCTGGGTAGCCCTAAACTTTATACATGTTTAAATCAACACATGCCAGACACATAGCAGACATCTGTAATTCCAGCATTCAAGAGGTGGAGACCAGAGGTTAAAAAGTTCAAGATCATCCTCAGCTACCTAGTAAGTTTGAGGCCAGCCTGGGCTATGTAAGACCATGTCTCAACCAAACCAAATGAATCAATAGACATGTGTTTTCTTCCCTCTGACTTACAGAAAGGAAAAACAGGTAGGGTAGCTGCCGCCCTCCGTGTTCTGTGCCTTCTGTTGACATTTTCTTTTCTTTCACCCAAGACAGGATCTGTTTATGTAACCCAGAGTTACCCGAAGCAGGTTATGTATCTCAGACTGGCCTTGAACTTTTGACCTTCCTGCCTTAGGCTTTTCAGTGATACAGTCGCAGCCATATGACAGCATACCTGGCTCCCTTGACAATATTTCTAGAAGATTCTCCATTTCAATACACAACAGTTTTGTTTTATCTCAGCCTATGACATCCCATTTCGTGCCTATATCCTAATTTGTTCATCCAGACCCCAATTCGTAGACAGTGTGCCAATCTCAACACTTAGCTGTAACCAAACAAACATCCTTTTAAAACACTGACATAGAAACAGGTTGGTAGAAGTCCATAGAAATCAGGTATCTGTACCTATTATGAACAGTGAGCAATAGTGCATAATAAAAACAATTAGTTACAAGGTGTCCTGGTTAGAATTGCATCACTGGGATGAACCCAGCGGCCAAAGTTCATTTGAGGAAAGGGTTTATTTTATATCTCACAGTCCATCACTGAGGGAAAGTCGGGCAGGAACTTAAGGCAGGAACCGTAGCAGGGGCCATGGAAGAGTGCTGCTTATTGCCTGGCTCTCTGTGGCTCACTTATCCTGCTTTCTTGTAAACCAGTGCCCAAAAGTGGTCCAACCCACCATGGGCAGGGTCCTCCCACATCAATCATTGACTTAAAAAATGCCCATAGACGTGTCGACAGGCCAATCTGAAAGGAGCATCTTCTCAGTTGATGCTATTTTCCCCTTAGACTCCATCTTGTATCAAATGGACACCAGACAAAGGAGACACAAGGGCGGGGAGATATACTTGTAGATCCCAGGGGTCTTCCTAAATTGCCTTGAGATTCCCACCCTCGGCTGAAGTGTTCGTGTGGGAACCATTTGTCTTCCTTATCTCACTGATGGAGACACACCGCTGATCTACAGAATGTTTGCCAACTCAGAAAACCGCAGAGCCCTGCTGCGTGTGTGTGTGTGTGTGTGTGTGTGTGTGTGTGTGTGTGTGTGTGTGTGTATTCGGTTGTGACACAAAGTGCTAAGATCATATTCACTCATTTGTCTTTTGATCCTCAGAAGGTCAAAGTATGAAATACCAGGCTGAAATAAATCCCTATGAAGAATTTCTATGCTGGGATTTACGGATCTTTTCCCCTACAGGCTCTAGATTTCAAGTCAGAGAAAGCACCTTTCCACTCTGAGACTTGTATTATCTATTAAGACCAAAGACCTGACAGAAGCAACTTCAAGGATGGGCTTATTTTGGCTCATAGTTTCTGAGTAATGGAAATAGAGTAGTCTCTAATGGTTGGGAATCTGGGGCCGCCCCTCTGCAGGACCTGCTCCATAGCAACTGGAGTTCTAAACCAGAAGCAGCTAGCCTATAACTCTCAGTAGTGTGCTTCCTTCAGCTAGACCTGCCTCTCCAAGGTTCTGTAACTTCCCAAAACAGCACTAACAACTGGAGACCAGATGTTCAAACAGGTGAGCCTGCGGCCCACATGCCAGCCGCAAGATTCTAAAAGCTTGTACTGTTTCTGGACTATTTAAAGGTTCTTTTCTTATACTCTATTATTTTAGAAGTCTAAGAAGTTGTTTGTTTACTGAACTGGCCATTTTTCTGTATCTATTTGAATTGCTAAATTTCTATATATTTCTGGATCTAATATGTTGTGCCCATTTATATTATGAATCAATACCCTTTTCTAGTAATTTCCATGTTAGCTTATTATAACTCTAAAATTCTACCAGTAGGTAGAAACACATTCATATGAGACAAGGAATTGTCACCTTGCACTGAAAATGGGGACAGTCATGGTGCTTAAGGTTTCAGTTTTCTCTTCCACACAAGGAAAACGAGGGTGAAATTTAACCTCTCTTTTCTACCGTTCCTACCAGTTCCAACCTTTGAGAAGCTAGTATGAACTTCCTGTTAGAGGCACTTTCTTGGCTATGTACTCCTTTCTCATAAAATGTTTTGTTACTTTGTATTTTAAACAAATGGGAACCATTTTCCTCGTGTGGCTTAGTGGGATAACTAAGATTACAAATGATTGGTTGCCCCTGAAGATCAAAGTTTAAGCAACAGCCGGACTGCTTAAGTCCTGCCTTTTTTAAGTGCCAGGCAGCATGAGCACAGACTGGTCATGAGAGGAGAGACATGCCCATTACAGCGCTGCTCCCGGAAGGTCTGTTTCGATTTCTGTTACCGAGTCCCCACTTCTTTTCATTTCTTCACATTGCTAACTGACCACACATTGTAAGATCAGACTCCGGCTGTACTTCTCTCGATTGTGACAGCGTGGCTACCCAGCTCATTGATTACCCATCAGTGCTGAGTAACTGGGACAATTCTCCACTCTGAACTGCTTGTCACAGGAACACATGGGAGGAAAAAAAGCCAATAGGAACTTTAGCCAGTTGCCCTACCCTGCAATATATATTGTTTTCAAAAACTCCTGCCAACAGGTTGGTATCTTAACAATTTGTACTACCAAAACACTACAGTTTTGTGTCTGGTGGCTTCCGGTCAGACACCTGAGTATCTGCGAACCAAGAAGCTGACAAAAGTATCCCGACAGCTTCATGAACAGGTGAATGAGCCTCAGTGGTTGAGTATTAGCTGGACTCTGTTTAAATGCAAAAAATACAGCACAAAGCCAAAGAGAAGAGTTATGTCAGAGCATTTTGTTGGGGTGGGGGATTGCAGGTTTTGTTTGGGGGGGGATTTTTGATGTTATTGTTTTATTTTGTTTGAGACAGGGTCTTACCCAGGGCACCAAGTTAGCCTTGAACTCAAGAGCTACTTCTGCCTCTGTCTCTCAAGTGCCAGGCCCTCAGGATAGTACTTTTATACCTTAAATATATCTTTTTTCCTGTGTAATTTAAAAATAGTTTTAAAATAGTAACATTAATCGTATTTGTACCAAGCACAAGATAAATGCTGTGGCCATTTTGCAGAGTAAGACGCTGAAGTTCTGAAAGATAAGTTATTTGCCAAAGCTTGTTACAAAGGTAATCAAATCCAAGAATCTAATGTGTACTTTTAAAAGATGTGTTTATTTCTATTTTATGTGTATGGGTGTTGGCCTGCATGTATGTATGTGCACTGTGTAGTTCCCTCCGAGCTAAAATAGGGCATTGGATACTTGGAAAATAGTCACAGGTTTTATACTGTCAGATATATAAGAATAAGTTGAATATCCCTTATCTACGAAATACTTGAAAATATGTAAGAGTTGGGTTTTTTTTTTTTCAATTTTGGAGCATATGCATACATAATGAAATATGCTAGGAACCCATACCAGTCTAAACATGAAATATATTCGCCCTCCAGAGACACCTTACACATATAACCTAAATGTAATTTTTTTACAAAAAAATTATTATGTCTTAGTGCGCAGCCTATATTTTGATTGCCATCTGTCACATGATACCAGGTGTGCATTTTTCCCACCACGTTTCAGATTTTGGATCATTTCAGATTTTAGATTAGAAACATCCAACTGATATTATTTGCTGCCCTAATAACTTTAAGCATCAACCTGACACAGTCTAGAGTCAATCTGAAAGAATCTCCATTGAGGCATGTCTGTGGGGGATGGTCTTCATGGTTATGTGATGTAAAGAAGGTCACAGCTTGCACCATTCCCTAGACAGTTCTGACCTCCATACAAGAAAGCTCACTGGCTAGAGATGGCTCAGCAGTTAAGTCATTGCTCTTGCAGAGGACCTGGGTTCAGTTCCCAGCACCCACACTGTCACTGACAACTCCAGTTCCCGGGCATTCAACGCCCTCTACTGGTTTCCATGAGTACTGCACACATCCGGTCCATATACATCCATGCAGGCAAAACATTTGTGCATATAATTTTTTTTAATTACTATAAATAAAAATAGCTAAGCACGAGCTTGTGAGGAAAGCAGCAAGTCGCGTTCCATCACAGTTTCTGCTCCAGGTTCCTACCACGGGTTCCTTCCCTGACTCCCCGCCATGATGAACTCAACCCAAGGCATAAGCCAAACAAATCCTTTCATTCCTCAGTTGCTTTCAGTAATGACCTGGTAATGACCTTTGTCACTGCCACGGAATGAAACTAGAACAATGGCCAACGAAAGTGAAAAGAAAATTCCTCTCTAGTAACAAAAATCCAGTAATGAACAAAGATTGCTTTTTAACCTCAGCTTCTTTCACGGCTCAAGCCTCACAATTTCTGACTCCGTGTCAAGACAGCATCTTTATGCTTTCTTTAGGCTACTGCATTACATATGTAATGTGCTTCCTGGAGGAAAATGGAGCATCCTTAAAGTGACTGGCCCGCTCAAAACTCAGCTTCGATTGCCCATGCAAAGCACGGAGCTAAGATAGAAGGTTCCGCATTAATTTCAGTAAGTCAGAAGGGACTTGGCACTAATCCTAGTGGGAGCTGCGTGCAAATCCCTGGACATCAAAATACCCTTGACTGGGTTGACTTTTAATTTGGAGTTTACTAGAGCCTACAGCTGTACTGCTGGAGTCTGTGATAGTGTCAGATCCCATAAATGAAACGTGGAAGACTTGGTTAGCAGCCTGGGTAGAATGCCAAAGAATGCCCTCGGGACGTGGTAATTCAGAACTCAAGGTAACAGACGTTTCTTCAAGCCGGTAGTAAATCAGAGACCTGTCATGGTGTCTGCAGGGCTGCAGAGTGCTCTGAGTTGTGCCATTGGTTCCTCGGGCTGTGTACACAGCTCTTTCCTCTGTCATATTCAGGGTAACTGCAAGGACAATAAGCTATAACTGCCATGTCAAATTTGCTTACAAGCAAGACTGCCTGGCACGCTGCCACCATCCAGGGTTTCCTTCAAACCTCTTCCTGATTGGCAAGAGGGCCTAGAGATGGAGCAGAGCAGAGCCTGTGAGCACACACTGCTGGCTGAGGATCTATTGATAGTTGATGGCTTCTCCAGGAGGTAGGTAGTCAGTTGTCTTTAACATTGTGGCCCCTGGTAAATCAACCAACTCCAGTGAATAGTCTCTCACACTCAAGTATATATATATATATATGTATGTATGGGCTGCACAAAGGAGACTTGTCAGGTTAGATATTTTAAAAAGAAGAAGAGGAGATACCATGTTGGAAGCAGGTAAGAGGTGGATCTGGGAGGAGTTAGGAAGAGGAGTGGAGGTAAATATGATCAAAATGCATTGTATGCATGTATGAGATTCTCAAGGAATTAACAAAATGTTACGATATAGTATATTTTGTGAAGAGCCAGGAGAGAAAGGGATGACCATTAAGCTTGCCCAACTCAGTTCTGGTGAGCTCATGACAAGAATAACTAGAGAAATGGATAACAGGCACAGCCATCTCCGGCTTCTTCCCACGTGTTTCTCATCCTCTAAGAATGTGGAGCTGTCAATCCAGAAGACACTCAGCACGGTCTAGCCTGGCCATCATCGCCATAACAAGGTTATCTCATGCATTTTTGGATGGGAAGCAAGCACTCCCAAGTTCATATCTGAGGGCGGTTACCATTTTATTGTCTCCTCAGACAGGTATACAAGCAAACCTTAAGAAGATAAAGGATTGCCCTTGAAGCAAGCCAGGAGAGACCACACTCACAACGGCCTGTAACTCTGGACTCCACAGGCACTCAAATACACATACCCACACAGAGACACACACAATTTAAAAATAAACAAACAAATAAGTGGAATTTTTGTGTTTTCTAAAAAGATAAGGAGAGAAGGAATATGTTTGGATGTGTAGTCAGGTGTAGGGGATGGGGGTGCCTCTGGGGGCTCATGCCCAGGCATCCCTTCCCCCTGAGGGAGCAGCCACAGGACAGTATAGTATAACATAGAGTTTATTCTGGGCATAGGGAGGGGAGTTGAGAGAGTAGCAGAGACAGAGAAAGGCAGAGAGGGAGAGGGAATAGAGAAGTAGAGACCGGCCATCAGCATGTGGGGGGAGGGGAATGGAGAGAGAGGGAGTAAGGGACAAAAGGACAGAGCAAGAGCAAGAAAGCAAGAAAGAGAGGAGGGGGCAAGCAGCCCCTTTTATAGTGAGTCAGGCACACCTGGCTGTTGCCAGGCAACTGTGGGCCGGAGCCTAGAAGGAACGCCAACAGGAATTAACTTGCATCTCCTCCAACATTTAAGTAGTGAGGACGCCTAGAGAAAGGCTCCTTCAGCAAGGACTGTTGGCGACCACATCATGTCCCCTCCCCTTTACCTGGGAATGAGGTTAGTGAGTCCCCGCCGCCTCAAGCTAAAGAAGAAAATTTTCCACAGGGACACTAAAAACTGTGCCTTAGAAAATATAAACTGCGTGCTCATTCCCACCATGAAACAATAAAAAAGTTATAATAATGAGAAGAGCAGGTGTACATAGGTCAATTTTCTGTTGCTATAGCAAAGCTCCTGAGACCGAGGGCTATATACGGTAGCCGTTTGTTTGGCTCCTGTTTCTGGTGAATGCAGGGCCCAAACACCATTGTTAGCATTCTCCTGCTCCCTCAGTGCACCACCAAACACCTGAGACGTGTAAAGGAACCTGCTGTGTAAATAGTGAGCCAAACAGGGCAGCTTTACCTTCTAGCAAACTACGCTTTCTTCCCCAAGTTTTCTATTAGCATACGTTCACTACACAAAACGAACTTCATTAGAACCTCTTCATATGCGTAGAATGTGTTTTGATCATATTCTCAGTCCCTATGACCTTCTTGTTCCCTCACACTGGCTCTCTTCCTCACTTGTCCTCACTGTGTTCTCATGTGTGTGTGTGTGTGTGTGTGTGTGTGTGTGTCCATGTGTGAATGTGTGTTCGTGTGTATGCGTGTGCCCCTGTGTGTGCTTGTGTGTGTGTGTGTGCGCACACAAGCATATGTGGACATGTGTGAGTATGTGCATGTGTGAGTGTGTGTGTGTGCATGTATGTGCCCGTGTGTGTACCCATGTGTGTGCATGCGTGTGGGTGCCAGGAAATATAATTGGAGTTATCTACGCTAGTGCAAACGAGAGTTCTTTTATAGGACCATGGGTACCTAAATGAAAAACATTCCTTGTCCACCCCCAGCAACTGCTCACAAATCCCAGAAGGATCCCCGGAGAGCCCCCCTCCTCCAAGTCAGAATGTTGACAGGCCCAATCTTGTGTAGGTAATCTTCTTTCTAACAAATTTAAGAGCATAGCAGCAGTGCCAGGCCCTTATGGGTTCTCTTCTGTGATGCTCCCGGAGCCTTGGAGGGAGGAACAACCCATTTTTGAAACTGTTTATTCACTCCCTATTTTAGGTTTCTTTCTATGGCTCTGATGACACACCTTGACCAAAAGCAACTTGGGGAGGAAAGAGTTTGCCTTACACTTACCCCATTACAGTTAACCACTGAGAGAACGTCAAGGCCGGAGCCTGGAGACAGGAGCTGATGTAGAGGAGCACTGCTTACTGGCTTGCTCAGCCTGCTTTCTTACAGCACCCAGGAGCACCAGCCCAGGGGAGGCGCCTCCTGGGCTCCCAACATTCATCAATGCAGAAAAAGCACCACAGCCTTGCGCACAGACCAGTCTTGTCGGAGCGTTTTCTCAGCTGAGTTTCCCTGGTCCAAAATGGCTCTGGCTTATGTCAAGTTAACATAAAACAAGCCAGCACACTAACCCCAAAGACCCACTCCAGTCCACAAGACCAGTATTGATCTCTTCTAACCTTAGCCAAGACCCACTAGGCCCCCTACCTCCTAAAGATCCCGCCCTCTCTCTGAACCTCCACACTAGGAGCCAAACCTCCGGTCCAAACCTTTGTGAGACAAACCACATTGGAACCACAGCAGTGGCTGCAGTGAAATGAACTGTTTCGCTCTTGGTAGGGAAGATGGATGGCTGCTCCAGAGTAAATCTGAGGTCATCCTGAAAGGATTTGCCTCTGGTCCATCAGGGACGCCAAAGGACTCGACTGTACGAGGGTCTGTACGCTACCGCACACACTAGGGCTAAGGGCAAGTATGTTTGGGAAGAACAGAGTTATCTCACTCAACTTTCCCATATCCTTTGCTCTGCAGGAAGAAAGCCACCACTGGACTAGAGAGGACAGCAACACCAGCACCGCCACTGAATCCAGAGGGAACTGATCCCAGATGCACCTGCCCTGGTCACATAAAATCCACCCTTCCCTCGCACTCTGCTCTCTGGCATGCATGTGCAGAGAGGCTGGAGACAGTGCCTTGGCAGGAGAACAGGACAGTCACCACAGAAACAAGAAGCTGACCGCAGCCCTCTCTCCTCTGCAGGCTGGCCAGCCAAAAGCAGAATTAGGAGGTGGAGGACAGAGCCAAGATAAATCGGGAGATTTTTACACAGCACAGGTCTAGACAGGACTCATGAGTTTATTGGACCCAACTGGGATTTTAAGGCAAAAACAACGGGATTACTGATTTATCTAAAAATAACTAAAAAAAAAAAAAAAAAAAAAAAAGTACTATGAAACATACTGGAAACACCAGACAGGAAACAGAGATAGAGAACAGTTCAGGCATTTCTAAGGCTAATAAAGTTACTTTATGTTTAAATTCCTTCTGGTTGAGGCTCATTTCATACACAGGATATATACACACAACGCTGCCTCCTGTACAATATGGACATTTCCCTTCGCTGGCTGCTTGTGGAGGAAATTACATTTTAACATCATGAATGATATAAATTGCTTAGCCTAATACTACTCCAAAACCTCATTCCCATCTTGACTTCAAAGAAATTAGAAACCCACAGTTCTTTTTGTTTTATGTGCCTGAGTGTCTGCTTGCATGTACGTCTGCGCACCAAGTGCGTGCAGTGCCTGCAGAAGCCAGAAGAGGGCGTTGGATCCCCTAAGACTGGAGTTACAGATGGTTGGCAGCTGCCATGTGGGTGCCAGGAATCGAACCCATGTCCTCTGCAGGAGAAGCCAGTGTTCTTAACTACTGAATATCTCTCCAGAGTACAGGCTCTTTATGAACCTGTCATTTGGTACATTGTGTCTAGGCTCTGAGAGGCTGATTTTTTTTTTTTTTTTCTGTTTTATTTTAGACAGTAAATCTGGGATCACCTTAAAAGGAGTTGGCTCTGGCTCAGCAGATGACCTTGATGCTCCCATCCTTCTGCCCAACCTGCTAAGTGCTGAGAACACAAGTATATAACATCACCCCTTGCTGCATTTCTTGATCCTGTTCAATTCATTCATTTCTTCTTCCAAGTTTAGACCAATCTTTTCTTGTCTCCGTCTTATGTCCCATAACAACTTCAGAAAGTTTGAAAATCTATGAGGTTTGAGTGCTTTGAGATCTCCCAAAGCAATTATTTCTTAAGTACTACTTCACACAAGCAATCCAGCACGTGGCAGGAAGCAATTTGTCTATGAGGAGCTCTGCACAGATGGTGACCTGCCAGAAGCAAGAGAGGAAGCCTAGAGAAGACACAAGGTGCCAAGTGGAGGGCAGACGCCCTGTGCAAAGCTGCAGGCACACTACATCTGGGCTTTACAATTTGCATTTTTCTCAATGGATACATTGTAAGTTTGCAAACAAAACTGTATCTGTATACATGTCTAACTGTTAACCTTTTTTATTCTGCTCAAGTTCCAAGAAATCATCAGTATAAAAATATAACTCACTTTCTGGGGCTGGATAGATGGCTCAGTGGTTAAGAAATCTTATTGCTTTTGCTGAGAATTCCAGTTTAGTTCCTATCACCCACATCAGGCTCATAACCTCTGGTACCTCCAGCTCCAGGGAATCTGACACCCCCTTCTGGCTCTTGTGGGCATAATTATGCATGCATGAATGAACACACACACACACACACACACACTCACACACACACACGCCTGCACACATATACATAAATAAATAATAAAGTAAATCTTTTAAAAATAATTCTAATTTGAAAATGAAATGTCTAATGCACATAAAACCATATATATAGTTATATATGTTGTGTGTAATAATTAAAAAACAATCCACACTATCGCTGGCTTGGCACTGACAGGCAGTCTTGGTCTGTTCCCAACACAGTACATAGCCTGAGATCACGTTTCCCCTAGTCAACGCCTCTCCCACCAACCCTGACTCTGACTCTGCCTCTCCAGAGCTCCAAGATAGCGCTCTTGGTCCCCACGGGCAGCTGTGGGTATGCTCTTGCCAGCCCTTCCTCCGAGTTGGTTATCTTTCCCCTTGGACTCAGTCCTTGCCCAATCTTCGTGTCCCAAAGCCTGGCCGAATTCCACCTTGGCTGTGTTCTTTCCCTTTGGCCCATCTGAATCGCTGCAGGAGGAAAACACCAGACAATCTTAGTTTAGAATAACAGATAACACAATTGCTGGGCGCAGAATCTATCATCTTAAATTTATCAACTATTCTGTTAGAAATCTTCCGACGGCGGATCCAGGTGGATTCTGCTACCAGATCTAACAATCCCTGGGCTACATTTTGTCTGCTTTGCTCCCCTTGCCATCCAAAGGGAAGTGCCCTCCTCCTGCCTTCCCTCTTCCTCTCTCATGCTGTAAGACCCGAATTCTCC
The DNA here is from genome assembly GCA_028551405.1 of Uromys caudimaculatus. Lineage (NCBI taxonomy): Eukaryota > Metazoa > Chordata > Mammalia > Rodentia > Muridae > Uromys > Uromys caudimaculatus. The sequence goes on along the minus strand of CM052700.1, from coordinate 8,819,277 downwards.
AATGATTAGCTTCTTGTTGTCTTTATTATTTAATCAATTAGAGGAAATTCCAATATATATATATATATATATATATATATATATATATATATATATATACACACACACACACACACACACACACACACACACACATACACACACATATATATGTATGGTTTTGAGTGCACTAGACATTTCATTTTCAATATATTTTATATATATTTTCATACATTTTAATATACATGTGTGTGTGCATACATATATATTCACATTTACTATATGTTAAGGAGAAAGGTGCATACAGTATGTATGTGTAATACTATATAGCCAAGTCCCAAGATGGGACTTTCAAACACATTCTTCTCATTAATGGGTGAATAGATAAAAAAAGAGTTATTCTGACAGCAAGGGTACCTCACACTCATGAAATGACAGAATTCATTTTATAAAACTGGGACATAAAAAGGCTTGTTTATAACTCAAGGGATATACTTGGCACCTGTTAAAGTAAAAAATAAGTCTCTATGTTTATCACAGTGGCTACTATTTCAACTAGAATGAAGTGAACTTCTGCATGGTCCATGAGAATCTGAACATTGCCATAGTCAGATTGAGAAAATGGTTAGTGCATAACCCTTAAAAACCCTCAAACTCTGCCATCTCCTGTTATACCTTCCACCTTTGCACCAGGATGTCTGTCCAGGACCATCCTCAGGAAAACTACTTGTAGTCCAATCTCTGTCTCAGGATTTACTTCTAGAACAAACCAAACTCAGAAAGACTCACGGGTCCTTTGTAGAGGGATTATCACACGAGACACTCAAACAGGAACCAAGTAAAGTTTGTAACGTGGATATGTTTCTGTTGGTCAGCCAATGAGTGATGTTTTAGAAAGAAACAGAGCACAGACCCCCCCCCCCTTCACTCCAGGCTCCACTGGAAGAAACAAGAAACTCTAACTTGTACTATGAGATGTGGAATCAAGAACATGGCCATGGGCAATGGCTCAACTCCACTCATGTCCTGGTAAATTCAATAGGCAGTTCTGTGTCAGCCCCACTTGTGTGACTGTCCCAGAAATGGAACATTGGCTTCTTTAGAGAAACTATCTACAGTCAGCTCAAGTATCCCCAAGAACCTCCTGTGAATCACCCCTTCCACCCATGCCCCACCTCCCTCACTCCCCTCCGTTCCCTTCTTTAGATTTCTTTCAGAGTTACTTCACAAAACTTAGTCTCCTCCTGTTCATTCCTGAGTCACAGATCCAGAAATCTCATTCAACACATCACTCAGAGCTTTATCAGTGAACTTAAACACAGCTATACTGGAGGGCAGCTTGGACCACATGAGACCCCACCCAAAAAATGGGGCTAGAGGGGTGGGTCAGCAGTGATGAGCACCTGATATTCTGTCAGAGAACAGGAGTTCAGTGCCCAGTACCCATGTCGGGCAGCTCACAACCACCGGCTCCAGGCGATTTAATGCCTTCTTGAGGTATCTCCGAGTACCTGCACTCGTGTGTGCCTGTGTGCATACACACATATATACACAAATAAAAATAAACCAAATCTTTTTTTTTTCTAAATAGCTTTCCTTTACTGGAATACAGAGAAAGTTTTGTTTTTCCAGCATTTCCTGAAAATAAAAAATAGAGGAATGCTGTCTATCATTCAAAGAAAAAAAAAGAAAATAATTTACAATGGCACATGGGGTTGCATATGTAGAAACAAGACACATGGGAATAATAAGAGTAGTGTAAAATTCATTGCTTAGTGGTAAGATTGGAAGGAGTGCTGATTTCCTTTATTCTTTTGTTTTCTTGGGTGTCTAAGAGATTCTATATAAACCATCCCAAGAAAACCCACTCGTGTACATCTCCTAGATTCCACAGAGCACAAAGCAGTCTTAGAACTCTTTTTATTCAATGTCTTACCCATATCGAGAGCAAGAAATAGATGAATCCTGCCTACTTCAATTTTGATTCATTTCCCTGTGATAGTCTTTTAAATTTAAAACATGTACATGCAAGTAGAAATAACTCTCACTCTGTGAATTAGAAATACCACTTGCTTATTTACCGAAATAAAGAAACTAAAAACTTTCATAAAAAAATCCATATCTACATTATAGAAAGTTGAATTTATTTATAATTAAAAACTGCTAACCTGTAGAAATAAAATTAAGATAAATATGACTATATGGAATAAAGCTAAATACAGAAAAACAAGATAAATATAATTATATGAAATAAAATTAGTTACATGATAGTTGATTCTGTCCAATCATTTCAAGTACACCCCCATTTACGCTGTTATGAAATTCCTCATCAAAGTAGCGAAGACCATCTGGTGTGAGAAAAGAAATATCAGGGTAGCTACCATGCTTACAGACTAACCAGAAGATGCTGGAAATGTCTCTGTGGTTCAGAATGAGTTTCTAAGAAATACTGTCTCTTTTAGTCTTGGGCCCAGAGAACAGAGAAGGAGAGCACACAAAACCTGAGAGCCTTCCACTCTACAAGGAAATAAAACACAAAGTAATATGTCAGGGTTCAGAAAGCAAAGCTGGGAGTCAGTGCCTACAAATCACCACAGCCAGAGACTACGGCAGCAGCTGCAGCACCAAGGACCACACTGCACATTCACAACCTCCAGCCTCAGGAGGTGGACCAAGAGGACCAGCTGCTCAAAGTCTTCTCAGGTCCAGGTAGCCTAGGCTGACCCTGTCTCCAAGAGCAACAGTGATTCCTGATCTGCTTACCGAAGACCAAGTTTTAGATCAAGTCACATGAAATTGCTTGTACTGGATCATTTTTACAAAACGAATGACAGTGTCCTATTTTCTCTTGTATGTATACAACTTCAGAACACTTAAAAACCTAACTATTGGTTATAATCCTTGTCTTTAAAAACCCAATTTTTAAAAATGGTCCTATATTAGTTGTTTTTCTCATTGCTGCGATAAAATACCTGAAACTTCCTACCCCCAAATAAAAGGAGAGAAGAAACAAAGGAGGGAAGATGGATTTTGATCAACTGTTTCAAACGACTTGGTTCATTGTGGCAGAGAAGGTGAAGTGGGCCAGAGATGCTCATACCATGTGAACAGAAAGTCAGAGGATGGGGGGATGGGGCAGTGAGGGGGGAGAGGAGAGACAGAGAGAAAGAAGAACAGCAACAAAGTAACTAACTACAGGAACCCATGTCCAATGACCTACTTCTTAGAGCTAGTCCCCACCTCCTAAAGTTTCTAGAATTTTCCAAACTAGCACAAGGAGCAAGGATGTTGGCTTCAACACTTGAGCCTGTGAAGGGTATCTCGCATTCAGATCATAACAGGTCACGGTACTTAATGATCTCAATTTCATAAGAGAGCCACGATGGAATAAACCGAACTCAACACTCGGTTTTCAATTAAGGTTCAGTTCCACATAGTGAAGGTCCTGGGTCTTTGAAACTCTGAGGATTTTACAAAATATAGATTAGGAATCAGAAACTAATATTGAAGATGGACTTTTTACATGGAAAACAGTTTGGTGTTTACCCCCTCACCCTCCAATTAAAAACAGAACCACTGCTTGATCAAGTCATCTCACTTCTGGATGAATATCCAAAGGAAATAAAGACCAATGTGTTAAAGAGATGCCCGTGTTTGCACAACAGTCAAGATAGCCAATCAATCAAGGTACCCAACAGATGAATGGATATAGCAACAAAACAAATATCACATGATCTCACTCACATGTGGAATTATAAACTATTGACCTCATAGGAGTTGAGACTAAAATGGAAAAGTTGAGTGAGAAATGGGGTCAGGGAGATGTTGGTTAGATAACAAGAGTACCTTCTAGAGATGTATCGTACAACATGATAACTATAGCTAATAGATGCCAGGATTGAATTCATGAATCCAGGCTTGGTATGTGCTAGGCAGGCACTGAACAGACTGAGACACATCCCCAACCCTTTTTCTCATTTTTCTTCTACTGATCTAGACAAAATTCTTAGATCAGTCTCTCTTCTGTCCAACCTCTATATTGGATAATCCTTGAGGCATAGTCTAGAGCCTTCTGCTTTCCTTCTTCTCATCCCTGATACCTTCTAAGCTTGTGACACTGGTTTCAATTAGTAACAAATCTCAAAGTTCTAGCCTAGCCAATATCTATTCTCTGAGATCCAGATCTACACATCCCACTGTCTACTTGACATTTCTACTTGGATCTGTTTCCCTCCCAAGTAAAAATTACAAGTCCTACTTGGTTTATATTCTTCATCTCAGTAAACAGCACCTCTGTGTCCTCATTTGCCAAAATCAGAACTCTAGATGGAGTCTGTGAAAACTCCTCTCCCAACACACCCCAGCCATGACTAAGTACTGTAGGCTCAAAATAATGTATGTGCAATGGTTAATTCTGTCAACATGTCTGGATTGGAAATCATCATGGGAGCAGGCCTCTGAGTTTATCTGTGACTGAGCTTCTATACTGGGCTAGTGAAGGTGGGAAGAGCTACTTCCTACCTTATTATGGGTGGCATCACTCTTAGGATAAACTAAAAGGAAAGAGGTAACTGATTGGTCATCAGCATTATTTTTTTTTTCTCTCTCTCTCTCTCTCCATCCCTCACTCCTTCCCTCTGTTTCCTGACTATAGATACAATGTAGCCAGCAAGCTCCTGTTGTCATGACTACTCACTATGATGGACTGTACTCCCAGAACTGTGGATCAACCCTTTCTTACATTGCTTTTGCAGGATATTATATCACAGTGGTGAGAAAAGAAACCAATACATAAAATCGATGTGAAAAAGTATAGCTGTTGTCGTAATGAACCCGACAAAGTAGTTTGTGTGTCATTGGAACTGGCTTGAGGGAGGAATGCAGGAATCCTAACCTTGGGCTAGAAGAACCTTTGAATACCTTCAGCATGATTTAAAGAGTCATTCCGGTGGAAACTTAAGACAATGAAAATACTTTGACAACAGTGGACATCCAGCTCATACAGTTGAGAGGGAAAGGAAAACTCTCAATAGTATTCAGCTAGGGCCTTTCATACGGTGTTCTGGCAGAGACACTTGGTGGTATTCTGCTCCTAAGAACTAGACTGAAATTGTAGCTGAAAGTAATGGACCGGTTTGCTTGTTGGAAGACATTTCCAGACAGGATAGTATCTATGATGTGTCGTGGCCGATGCTTACTACTCTTGTCCAGGTCGACCATGAGAGCAGGAAGTGGAGGAGGAAGATAATGTATGAAGAGGAGGAATAAAGTATGAAGTTTGTCAAGGAAAGGCCTGCGAGTGAATCTCAAGTGTAAAGGAAGAGAGCACAGGTGTCAAAGCATCTGTGAGTGTTAAAGAGATTAGTGTCAGCAAAAAGAAACTGGCACTCTACGTTGAAAAGCAAGAAAACACCCTGAGGGTAAACCCCACCCTCAAAACCTCTATGTTGATAAGGCAAATCCATTTGAAATAAGGGTACCTAAACTGAAGACAAGGTTGGTGGGGTTTCCTAAATCTTGACTGTAATTACCTCCAAAAGTTCTTTCCCAGAGTCCCCACACAGAACCTGGTACAAATGAGGTCCAAATGGGCCAGGCTCCGTCCTTGGCTGACAGCAGGACTTGGAAGCAACATCTTACCTGGTAGCAGTTTTGCAAGCCTAAATGATGCAAGGTGGAGGATGCAGACTCCGCCAAAGCCAGGCAGTACAGGACGGGATTCGATTACCTGCAAAGAGATCCTGACAGCTCGCACCATCCAACTGAGTGTATGATACCCAGAGATCAAAGGAATCCCGAGATATCAAAGATGCCAGGAGCAGGGAACATCTGCAGAGGGCAGCTATTGGCTTGGGATGGAGCTGGCCCAAAATAGAGGCTATGTGTTCTGTAGGCAGCAGAGCTAGAGAGGCAGGGCTACCTGAGGCCTTTTGATTCCTTGATGAGTCCCAGATGCTGAACATGCAGCTACAGCATTTGGTGTTTGTACTGATGGGCTCCAGTCTTACCTCAATCCAGTCTTTCCTTGCTATACCTCTATTCCTCTCCTTTGGAATGGTGATGCTTACTCTGCGCCATTACATGTTAAACATGTCTAACTTGCTAGATGTGGTGGTACATGTCTTTAATCCCAAGTAATACAATGTCTAAAGGTTTCTACCGCTTCCACCATACACCAATGTTTCCTAACCGGGTCTCATCACGGACCTATTCTAGTATAATAAGCCAGCACCGAGTTTGTTCTCTGCAACAGTAAGAAGAAACACTCTAAGTGCATACCAGGGCTTGAGAGTATATCTCAGTGGTAGAGCGATCACCTAACCTATTATAAGGCTATGAGTTCGACACCCAGTGCAGCAGAAAATCAAAGAATAAAACTACAGACAGGATCTAATCAATGCCAGGGGCAACGTCTCTTGAATGCTCTGAGAAAGCCATCAGCAACCTGAATGACTGTGATCCCTTCACTGCCCATTTTTGGCATCACTGGGTGGGTGTCTGATATTTCCCTGCCTGTCTGCCTATATTCTTTCTCAAGATTCAGTTTAGATGTCGAATCTATGTGAGAACTTTCCCCCCTAATCCTCTATTTTTTTCTCATAGTAACCTGCACCTTTCCCTTAAAGGGCTTTAATAATTTGATTTATATGTAAACATCTTAATATCCTTCTCCTTCAGTTATCTGTAAATGTCATGCATCTGTTTTGTTTACTGAGATACCCAGTGCCTGGGAAACTGTATAAAACGTAACTGCTGCTTAATAAATATTTGGGACATCTGCTTCAGCTCTGGACATTAATAACATATTTCTCTTGCACAATAGGTGGTTTAGAATAGAAAGGAAAAGTATAAAATGTCTTCTCTCTGCCTGGAATTGTCTCCATTTACTTTAATAATTATACTTTATTTCTTGTTGATCAGAAATTATGTTTCTACTTGACAAATAATGAATATAAAAATATATCTATTTACTATCATGATCTATGTATTATGAATGCAGTTGGGGAAATAAAAATCTTTCAAATATTCAGTAGGAAAATGGTAAGGTGACAATTCAGTAGACAATTGACCTTAAGCATACGGACCATAAGCATATACTGCTAACTCCTTCCTTCCAAAGAAAATTTAAATGACAATAATTTTTAACAAAAGCAGGATAAACTCCCAACCCCCTCTGAAGGATTTGGAGGATGGAGAACAGGAAGATCTGTGTGGGTGGAAACAAATAGGAACAGGAGGAGAAGGCTCGGTCTGGAATGAACAGAGGTAGGAGGGCTGTGGATGCAGCTCAGTGGTGGAGCCCCTGCCTAGTGAGACCCCAGGAAAAGGAACATGAAACTGTAAACGCAAAGACAAGACTGAGTGGTCCAAGAGTAGCTGCAGGGAAGGTAGAAGCCATTCTCTGCAGTATAGAACCAGAGAAACTGACTTGGAATCAAGAGTAGGAATGGGGCAGACACAGGTGATCCATCAAAGAGCTGCCAGCTGTACCAGTCTGCCCCACCCCCTCACCTCCACCCCCCCAGAGTGCTCAGTCCCTGGCAGGAGGTACATTTTCCCCCATACTGAAATCAAAGGATTAGTCTCTAAGCACAGACTCTGAGGAGGACAGGATGGATGAGGATAGCTCAGAATTGATCACTTATTTAATCAGAGAGCAAGCCAGCCTGACTATATATTCCAAGCTCAAATACTCCCAGCTGACACACCCACCCACATACTGCACACTGGGAGTCAACCTTGCAACTTAAGGGGAAACCTTGCAGGAATCAGCCCCACACAGCAGGCCTGCTACCTAGATCTGTCAATCAAACCTGCTTAGAGCTTGCCATGTACAGAACACATGCCATACAGTTTTACACTGTTTATGAATGCTTTTAGAATAGGTAAACAAATTAATAAATGGTGAATGCTTTGAAGAACTTGCCTAACAAAAGATCATACAGCTCAAGCTTTCTTCTGCAGTTTCTAGAACATGAGGCATTAGTGTCTTCACATCAGGTCCTTCCAGTACTTTTTCCTCTTCCTTTTCTCTTTTATTGTTTTATTCTCTGGTTTCGTGTGTGTGTGTGTGTGTGTGTGTGTGTGTGTGTGTGTGTGTGTGTGTGTGTGTGTGTGTTATGCTTGATTGTACATGTGTGTTTGCATTTGCCCATGTCATTGGTGTGTAGAAGTCAGAGGAGATTATTGGGTGTCCTCTGTGGTTCTCTCCCTTGTTTCTTTGAGTCAGAGTGTCTCACTGTACCAGAAGTACACTTTTCAGTGGGGCTGCTGACCCACACACCATCCCAGTGACCCTCCCCCTCTTGTTGATTTCACTTTTGGCTTTATGCCCACCATCACAATCCAACCAACAGTATAAATAGTATTCTTTCTTGCTCTCTATCTGGTTCTCTCCCCTCTTCTTCCTTCCATTCCCTCTCTCCCTTTCCCCCTATTCTGTAATAGTTTGTTGTACACTCTCTCCCTTTCTTGCTACTCTGTAACAGTTTGTTGTACACTCTCTCCCTTTCTTGCTACTCTGTAACAGTTTGTTGCATTTGCTTATTTCCAACTTTTGGATACATCACTCACATTTCCTTTATTCACTTAAAAAACCATCGTGGACCATCTGTCTTACCATCTCACCCCTCCTTTATGTAAGATTGTACAATCAATTTTAATTAACTTCTCATTTTCTGTATCCAGCCACCAAACTATCAGACCAGCCAATATATCCTAGAAGCATCATTTGATTTAAATTGAGGCAGACACAGCATTTTGCCATATCCCTATGAGGAAGGGATTAACAGTGTACTGAGACTGGCATTGAACGTGAACAAGAAGTTGGATCAGCTGACAGTCATCTAATGCCAAGCCTGACAACCTGAGTTGAATCTCTGAGATCCACAAGATGGAAGGAGAAAACTGACTCTCAAAAGTTGTCCTCTGAGCTCCTCATGCACACTGTGATGCATGGATATGAACATGTGCATGCATGCATGTGCACGAACACACACAGGCAAAGGAGAATAAACTGCTTCCACTGGGATACCCCCTGCTTTACTCCCACAGGGGATTTTTGTTTTTTCTTTTTTTTTTTTTTTCTTTTTTTTTTTTTTGTTTTTCGAGACAGGGTTTCTCTGTGTAGCCCTGGCTGTCCTGGAACTCACTCTGTAGACCAGGCTGGCCTCGAACTCAGAAATCCACCTGCCTCTGCCTCCCAAGTGCTGGGATTAAAGGCGTGCGCCACCACTGCCCGGCTTTTTCTTTTTCTTCATCATATATTCTGTTTCAAAAAAGGTTGGAAGAATGGCTGAGCACTTGGAAAAATTTTGGGTGGAAAGGGAGGGGCCCGAGAAACAAAAAAATGGCTGAAATCTCTTTTCTAAAAGGGTTGCTGAGTTGGCTGTGCAATTGCAGAAGTTTCAGCGAGTAGAGGTAGAAGTACTTGGGAAGTGAAGAACACCTGAACAGAGAGAACAAAAAAGTCTCAGGCCAGGTGACTGAGCAAGAGAGCAGGAGTTTCCTACAGGAGGAAAGAGGGGGGAAAAAATGTGCTGAAGGGCGATTGGGTCAGAACAAAAGCTGAAAAAGCAAGAAGACAATATGATGAAACAGCTGATTTCTAAAGAAAGGGTTAATCTCGAACCAACCAGAATTAGAGGAGAGGTGGCTCACAGTTATGAGATCACCATCAGCTTTCTCAGTAATCATACAACATATGCCTGCTAATGGTGTAGAACAAAGTTACAAACAAGATAGGATGATGTCCTATAGAAATAATAGATCTAAGGCATTTTAAAGAGGTCATGATTTCATATAGGATGCACTTGCCTTATGTAAAACAAATTCTAAATAATTGGGCTACTCAAAATAGAATTATTCCCCAAGACTGGAAGGGCTTGATAACAGCCATACTAGAGGCTGGTCTGCAGTTGCAGTGATTAATATGGTGGAGAGAAGGAGCTTTGAATACTGAACAGCAAATAGTGTTAAGGGGAAAGAATATAGTCAAAGACTAGTTGCTAGGAGAAGAGTAGTTTTCTGATATACAATAACAAATTGAATTTGATGACTTTACTATAGGCAATGTTGCTTAGTGGCTTTAAGAACTTGGGACAAAGTTGAGGAGCCTAGGAAAAAGTCTACCTCATTTACAAAGGTTATCAGAGGCTCTAGAGAAGCCTTCACTGAAGTTCTATAAAGATTAGTCTCAGCTGTAAACAAAGCCATTTCAGAACCTGATACAAGGCAGGTGTTCATAGAGATCTTGACATTTGAAAATGCAAATACCAAACATAAAAAAAAAAGTAATTAGACCATTAAAGGTACAGGCAGCATCTATGGATGAGTGGATAAGGGATATAACCAATATAGGTTCTAATGTGAAACATGATAATAAAATAGGTGTGATGATTTGTATATGCTCGGCCCAGGGAGTGGCACTATTAGAAGGTGTGGCCCTGTTGGAGTAGGTGTGTCCCTGTGGGTATGGGCTCTAAGATCCTCATCCTAGTTGCCTGGAAGTCAGTATTCTGCTAGCAGCCTTCAGATAAAGGTGTAGAACTCTCAGCTCCGCCTACACAATGCCTGCCTAGATGATGTCATGCTCCTGCCTTGATGATAATGGACTGGACCTCTGAACTTGTAAGCCAGCCCCAGTTAAATGCTGTTTTAATAAGTGTTGCCTTTGTCATGATGTCTGTTCACAGTAGTAAAACCCTAACTAAGACAATAGGTCAATTTATATTTAGAAGCTACAGATCTAAAAATGCTTGGTGCTTCAATTGTGGGAAATATGGTCATTTGCAACAAAATAGTGAACAAGACATCTCTAAGGGCAATGGTTTTTCTAAATATAAACCAGGAAGAAGACCTAGGCTGTTCCATTGGGTGATGCAGGTGATATAACAAGAGTTGCCATTGGACCAATAAGTATAGGTCAAAAAGGAGATATTCAAGTTAATTTCTTACCATCAGGGAACAGTCTTGGGGGCCCCACAGCAAAAATTACAAGCTGTAACATGAAGACCAAAAAACCTCCACTTCACATTGGAGATTTGATGCACACTACAGTAGGCAACAGTTCTAGACTTGGCCAGAGGTAACCATTTTACTCTTAATCCCCTACCCCCCAAATTCAATGTTATTAAATAGCTACTGGAGTTTATGATCCTTTGCCCTTGGGGACAGTAGGGATGGTCTTGGGAAGGAGTAGATTGACTTCCCAAGGATTCACTGTGCATCCAAGAATCATAGGTGAAGATTTCAAAGAAGAAATTAAAAGTATGGCCTATGTAAAAAGAGAGACACAAATTAATGCAGGGGATAGGATTGCTCAGCTGCTACTGTTTCCTATATTATAGACAAAGCTGTTTCAACAAAAAGAACAGGAGGGTTTGGAAGTACTGGAAACCATGTGTTCTGGTAAATAGCTGTTAATGATCAGAGGCCAAAATGTAGGGGGAGAGTGCTGATAATAAGGTCTGGTGACCTAATTGGTTCTTGATTTTGTCAATAAAGAAGGCAGGAGTCAATTGCTGGGTGAAGGGTACAGTTGGGACTTCCGGGTCCCAGGAGGAAAAGGAGACACAGGAAAAGAGAAGGGACTCTTCTGCCAGGCTTTGGAAAGAGAAACAAGAAATGAAAGACCCCGAGCTGGGGAGACCCTCGCTCAAATCTCGGGATGGCGTGACCCCCCAAGAACTCACGAAAGACCGTCCTTGCTGCAATCACACGAGGTTTAATTCGGGGCCGGGGTGGTGAGAAGACCAGTGCACTGTGGTCGAACCCATAACCTGCGCAGAGGCAGAGGGGTTCGGCCCTGAGCAGCTGAAGTCAGGGGTATTTAAAGGAAAAAACCACAAAGGGGTGGGGACTGGAAAGGATTTGCATTATGGGGAAGTACAGATTGTTCTAGGTTATTCACAGGTCAGTTGCACAAACATTTCTAGTTCCTGAAGCATTGTGCCTCTGGCCCTGAGGTCAGGTCAAAGTCACCCGTTTCTTAGGAGAAAGAATGTCATTGGGTGGGATTTTTGCCTGGGCATGTCTCGGCTCTAAGTTTGCTAAGGGCCTAACCTTCCTCATAAGGGTTCAGATCTTCATTAACAATCATGTAAGATCTCAGGGAAACTAGAACCAGTGGCCTCTGCCACTGGCACTTAGTCGAAGAGGTGGAGGTTAGCTGATAAGTTTAGGGCAGGAGATTCTGTGCCCAGCAATTGTGCTAGCTGGTAAGTTTTAAAATAATAAAGCTGTTTGAGCAAAGGTGGGCAGGGAGAGAGAGAAGCCAGGTTGGTGAAGGCACTTGGCGAAGCTAAGCAGGGAGGAACAGGTGAAAGATCTGACCCCTTATGAGGAAGGTTAGGCCCTTAGCAAACTTAGAGCCGAGACATGCCCGGGCAAAGACCCCTAGCAAACTTAGAGCCGAGACATGCCCGGGCAAAAATCCCACCCAGCTACATTCCTACAGGTGACTTTGACCTGACCTCAGGGCCAGAGCACAATGTTTCAGGATGCTACTGACTTG
>CM052700.1:8789881-8806284 GCA_028551405.1 Uromys caudimaculatus | reverse complement strand
AATTCCCTCATAGAGGTGGGGGAGAGGGAGGGGATAGGGGGTTTCCAAAGAGGAGACCTAGAAAGGGGGAAACATTGGAAATGTAAAAAAAAATATCTAAAAATAAAAATAAAAAAGGAAAATGTTCCAAACCTCAAGGTCAAATTAATGTACTTGCTTTACAATCCACCACCATTTACTGCTCTAGTTGGTGGCGTGAACCTGGGAGAACGGAGCCTAAAAATGGGGTAGACTAAATAAAGTCTCATGCAACAGCCAACTTTACTCAGAGCATCAGACAATTTACACTCTGACAGTTAAGAAGAGTCACCTGAGTCAGTATGTAATCACATGGACAAGACCCATGCGGCAAAAAGATGTTTTCCACGGAGGCGCACAAACAAATAATAGCCATCCGTAGTGAACAATATGAAGTAAAGTCACTCCTATCCAATACACCTGGGAAGGGTGCAAAAAGCACACTCCAAGAACAATTCGGTATTTTGAAGAAACTGAGGTCCCAAGCCTCTTGTCTTGTTTCTTGGAGTTTCCTTATAAGCACTCAGAATTCTCACGGGACTCCATTCTCGGACTGTGCCCCCACATCTATCACTTACTTAAACTTGGACCATGTATTTGGGTCGCCGTGTCTTTTGCCCAGTCCCTCAGAACTAGCACCACCAGGAAGCCCACGTGCCAGCTACCTCTCATCCTGACATACATATGCCCCAACCAGAGCAGGTCTGAGCACCGAGGATGGGGCTGGAGGTCAGCAGACATCCCCAGCAGCAACACTGGCACCCCCAAGCTACTGTCAAAGCCCACACGGTCCCCAAGTTAGGATGTTTCTGTGCAGTCCTGTATTGCTTTCAAGGCTTGCCATGGGTTCTCTCCTCCATTGGACTTCTCTGAAAGAGGAAAAGACAGACGTGAAGGTGAAGGAAGGATGGCTAAGGGCTTGAATCCCGGCCTTCAAGACCATTCATAGAAGGAGCTTGAGAACACATTGGGGCCAGAAAGATGCTGGGTTAGGTGTGGAACTCTCTTCCCTCCGCCTCAGCTGAATGCCACATCCATTTAGTGAGATAATTTCATTAAAATTGATCAAATGCCCACTTGTCACAAGAGTCTAAAAGCATTAATGTTTTCTTGAATAAAATGACAATATGTCTGAAGCAGAACAGAAGCACTCTGGAAGGGGAAAAGAGCCAGACACACAGACTCTAAAATAGATATCAACTGTGCTAGGGGGTTGTCTCCCTTAGATTTTAATGTCAGCTTGACACAGTATAGAGTTATCTGGGAAGAGGAAATCACAATTGAAGAATTGCCTCCACCATGACTGGCCTGTGGTCTTGTCCGTGGGGCATTGTCCTGATTATTAATTAAAGTAGTGCACAGTGCCATCCCAGGCCAGCCAAACACGAGTCAGCAATTGAGCCAGCAAGCAGTGCATCTCCATAAATTCTGCTTCGAGCTCCACTTCCTGTCCTTCCCTCAGTGACAGGTTGGAATCTGGAACTACAAACCAAGTAAAGGCTTTCCTCACTGTGTTGCTTCTATGCAGAGTGTTTTCATCCCAGCCACAAAAACAAAACAAAAAAGCTAGAACAGGGGTTCACAGGGATAAAACGCTCTGACTAAAAAGACAAGAACAATTGCAGAACCAGGTTCTCTCAATCAGTGAGCTGCATCTGAGACGGGGATTCTGTGCTGAGCTTTGGTCTGGGTAAATGCTTTCATGAATATATACTGCAATTATTACACACTATGTTTGTCTGGGCACTTTCTGTGTGTACACTATGAAAGCAATTTGCTTTTTGGTTTTTAGAGGCAGTGTCTCACTGTGCAACCTGATGAGCCTGGAAGTAATGGAAATCCTGTCACAAATCTTCCCAACGCTAGGACTATAAGTATCAACGGCACAGTAAACACCTTCTCATAAGAAAGGGAATCTCGGTGGTATTGGTTTGAAGACATCTTACAACACAGAAAAATATAGAAAGGAGCACAAGCTATCAAAGGGCAGCCACAGAAAGGCGTGACCATGCAGCTCTGAGCTATTCACTCTACGCAGGTCACAGATGTAATGTCAAACTCATGGGCAATCCTGAAACAAAATCGGATCATTAGGGGGTGATGGGCTTTGAGCGTTCATTATCCGTTTTGGAAAAGCCATTTAATTACTCACTCACATTATTTAATTGTTAATTAATTACATATTTGTTCAGTATCAATCATAAAACGCCTGAAAACTGCAGTCTCTGGGCTGTCATGTGTATTTCCAGCATGAACATTGGCTGGAGCCCTCAACAAAGGTCTTTTGGTTTTTTTGTTTGGTTGGTTTTTTTTCGAGACAGGGTTTCTCTGTGTAGCCCTGGCTGTCCTGGAACTCACTCTGTAGACCAGGCTGGCCTCGAACTCAGAAATCCGCCTGCCTCTGCGTCCCAAGTGCTGGGATTAACATCTATTAGGTTACAAATAGAAGTGTGTGTGTGTGTTTGTGCATGTGTGTGTGTGTAAACAATAATGGAATATTTATGTGAGTTTAACATGGGAACAGAAAAAATAAAGTGTCTTCCCTGGGTCCCTCAAGTAAAAACTGGCATGACATTCTGGCTGAGCTCAGCTTAGCAGGATAGAATATGGCAGGAGTTTTAGATTTTGGACAAACCTATCATTTGACACCTGTGTTCAGTTAGGGCACAAACTCTACAGCTTCCTACATTGCTCTGTGTAACTATTCTTTTAAATTTAAAAAGTCACTATCCACAGCTACCTAGTTCTAAGGCTCCCATACCTGGGCAGGAAGTCTTATAATCTTGCAATAATTTAAACTTTTTATGTTACACTGATTATATTTCGGTAGAACTTAAAAACATTTAAACCATTTATCCATTTATTCATTTCTATTTGTATCATGAGACTGGGTTTCTATTTATATCATGCTGTGAGATCAGGTTTTCAAAGGAACCAATCTATATATCTGTCAGTCTATCTTTCTGTCACCTATCTATCATTTATCTATCATCTATCTGTCTATCTATCTACCTATCTATCTACCTACCTACCTACCTGAGACGGAGTCTCTTGTAGCACAGGCTGGTCTCAAACTTGATATATAGCTGAGGGTGACCTTGAACTCTTCTGCCTCTAGCAACTGAGGTCTGGGATGTCAGATGTGTGTGTCAGCACACCTGTTTAGAGCCTTGTATTTTATAGTAGTGACAGTTTTTCCCCTTCATACTTTATTTTTGGATTGGATTTCATGTGGCTTTGGGACCACGCAAGTTGGGCTCCCACAGCATCGAGACAGCAGTGTTTGCTGTTAGTGACCCTTTACTACTCAATTTTGTGTCTGCACTTGGTCTCTCTTAGAGCTTGCTAACCCCTCCCCCCGCATTAGCTTCCTAACTCCTCTTAGACAATACACCTTTCTCTTCTCATACCCAATTAGCCCCATTCATGACCTCCTCTGCATGATACTTTGCTAATAGCTGTACTCATCCTCGACGTACATGATGCTAACTTCCTCGCTCACTTCCTTCCCACATGACACGAAACTCTCTCTGACCTGGGCTTGAACCATCTCTAGATAAACTTGGGGATTCCTTCACCCTGGCCAACCTTGAGCAATCCGGATGTCTGGTTCAGGTTAAGTGCTGGGTGTTAGGATGTAGGACCAGCTGTGTTGTTAGTGCTACAGACCCAGAATGCTGAATATGAATGTACCGGCTGGTTTTGTGTCAACTTGACACAAGCTGGAGTTATGACAGAGAAAGGAGTTTCAGTTGAGAAAAATGCCTCCATGAGATCCAGTGGTAAGGCATTTTATCAATTAGTGATAAGGGGGGGAGGGCCCCTTGTGAGTGGTACCATCTGTGGGCTGGTAGTCTTGGGCTCTAGAAGAAAGCCAGCTGAGCAAGCCAGGGGAAGCAAGCCAGTAAGAAACATCCCTCCATGGCCTCTGCATCAGCTCCTGCTTCCTGACCTGCTTGAGTTCCAGTCCCGACTTCCTCTGGTGATGAACAGCAGCATGGAAGTGTAAGCTGAATAAACCCTTTCCTCCCCAACTTGCTTCATGGTCATGATGTCTGTGCAGGAATAGAAACCCTGTCTAAGACAGTGCACCAGGGCAAACCCACAGTGAGGCTCCATAGGTCCCCTTTATTCTGTTCTAAAATGAAAGTCTGGAAAACAAGGGAGCTTGCTGTTTTAATTGAGGTCTCGCCTCAAGATGCTACCCTGAGTGACCGCACAAATAAAGCTGTGTCAAGACTCTTAGGATGCGTGGCTGTGATCGGAAGCAGATCCTGCCCTGACATCCTCCCTGCCTGTCGATGCCCGTCTCCGTTTTCAACCTAGGTTAGAATAGATGCTAACTAACCCTGTTACCTGCACATCAGCACCCCTCCATAAATACTGAGTCTTTTGTTCTTGAAACATTGGGAAAAATCATAGCCTTCAAGAAAAAAGTATTTACTTATTTGTTGGCTCGTCTGTTTATAAAGACAGGCTCTCAAGCAGCCCTGGATGTAGAACCTCTATGCAGGCAATGATGGCGTTGGATTTCCATCCTCCTACCTCCACTTTCTGAGCACTGAGATTCCAGGAGGGTACTAACTACCACACCCAGGTTTTAAGGTGTTGGGGGTAGAACTGGGGCTTCCTCCGAGCTCCATAAGCACGAAGCCACGCCCACAGCCTGCTTCACTCCTTACAGTCATAGCCCGCGGATGGAGAGGTGGTTGGTTGGTTAAGAGTGTTCACCGCTCTCATGCTGAGCACAGAAGGTCAGTTCCCAGCCCCCAAGTTAGTGCTCACAACTACCTGTAACTCTAGCTCCAGAACTTTCTTCTGGCCTGAGCAGGCACTGCACTCAAACACAAATCCACACTCAGACAGACAGACATGTACACATTCTTTTTTAAAACAGGATCCTTTCTGGTTCATAAAGTATGATGATTGGGTGATCATGCCATTGCGTGACATGTGCCGCCCATAAACCTTGTTACCACGTGGGCACATTGCCCGTCTGACGTGGAAAAAAAAAGAAAAGAAAAAAAACATGGCCTACTGAGAAAAGACCCCCTGATTGCTATTCAGGTGTTCCTCCCTTTGCTTTCTGTATGCCAATCACATGAGGCAATTTCCAGAGACGGGTGTTCCTCTCTTTTCTCCTAGCACGCTGAGACAGCAAAGAACACAGTAAATGCAGAGTGTTAGAGACCCTCAGAAGTAATGGGTCAACTGGGCTCCATTCGAGTACGATGCAGCCACTCCCATCCTGTCTTCTGCCTCGTACACAGGCAGGAGAGGCTGGGACGGGGACAGCAAAGGTGCTTCTCACAACCACCCAGACTGTCCAGCCCTCTTCCCTGAGTGAGCAGAGCTGGCTTTGCACTGCCTAGATTCTGCTGTGTAAGATCTCCATCTCTCCCACAGGGGAGACAGATAGAAGCTTCATACTCTTTTATAGTTTAGACAGAATGTGAAATCAGTTGAAATCCTTTTATACACACCCTCTCAAACAAGGGTTGATTCCTGGGGAGTTTCTGAGTTTAGAACCCTCTGACACCCCCCCCACACACACACACACACACACATACCCATTCCTCCATCTTACAGCTCCTCAACATGCATCTTCTCTGCCTCCCACCCCCTCCATCCCCGCCTTGGGAGGAGGCAGAAAAACTAATGAATAAAATCACAGGTTAGCATCTCAGGAGACTGCAAACAAACCATGGTAGAAGAAATGTCCATAATCTTATGAAGCCGAAATAATTACATCAACTGAATTGGCTGCATACATTTTTATGTTGCATCTCTCAGATCTGCTGGGTTATTATAATATTTCTAACGGTTCTTTTCAATAGGCTGGCAGACTCGGGAGCATGGTAGACCTAAAGAAACTCATGATAAAGGATTTTTTTAAAAAAGCTCATTTCTGCACCAGAGCTTCAGGAAACAGGCAGTGACCCAAAGCTCAGTGCTGAAATTTTAAATCTTTAATTGACTTTTTATGGGTCTCTTCCCTGAATATTAACAGAAGGGTTTCCCTCTATTACATTCTGCATTCTGTTTTGCTCTGTAACTTTTTTTGTTTTTAAATGTGGCGTGTGTGTGTGTGTGTGTATCTGTGTGTGTCAATGTAGGGTATAGGTATGCATGACACAGAACAATTGTAGAGATCAAAGAACAATTTATAAGGGTCATCTTTCTCCTTTCTATCCTGTGGGACCCAGGACTTGAACTCAGGTTGTCAGGCTTGGCAGCTGGTACCTTTGCCCATTGAGCCAGCTCAGCCATCTTGCCTTCTTTTCTGAGTCAGGGTCTCTGACTGAGCCTGGAATCCACCAGTCTCTGCTCCCCAAACCTCTCGAAGCACAAGTGTGTACCACCATGCCTAGTCTTTTCTGGGGTGCTGTGGATCTAAACGAAGGCCTTCGTAAGTACATGACAAGCATGTCACCTGCTGAGGCCTCTAAATTAGTTTTCAGCTATCTTAGTCTCTCTTTTTGCTTTTAGCTGTCTGAGTCCTTTGTCCTGGCTTAGAGCATCACCACCTAAACTCAGTGTTTCACACAATGTATCTAACCACATGTAGATATGGACGTACACATTCACACGTTTCCAATTGTCTTGGGTAGAAATGTGACCAGTTGGGCAGAGATGGTCACAGCCATGGGCTTTCCTAAGGTCTCTTTTGTCATCACTTCATTTTCAAGACATTTCTCTGCCAAATTTTTCACAAAGTTTTCTGCTATAAACTCAAAGGAAGACCTAATTTTTCTGCCTGACTATACTAACTTATTGATGAATGTGAATGTGCTAATAAGCAAATCAATGAGTATATCACAACAGAATTGTAACTAATCAGGAAAGAAAGCTGCACTTCAGTACAGTAATGAGAGCCGGCTACTCAGTACTGTTTGCCTCCTTTGATGCTCTTAATAATCTTGGGAGTGAGAAGGAGCTGCTTTTTGCTGGGCCTCATCGGGCACGACGATTTTGGTACCTTGCATTTGGGAAATTGGAGACCAGTACTAATGGTCAAGCCAGCTTGCTCAATTGGGCAGGCAGCCACGACTTCAACACTGAGTCTCTGAGAGCCTCAAAGTACAAAACAAGAAAATGACTGGACAACCTGCAGCAGCTCATGTAAGAGGCTCCCAGACCCTAAGCACCAACGATGCCATGAAGAAAGTGCCATTCAGGACCTGGAAACAGCACAAAGGCAAAGACCTGGCAAAACAAGAACAGAGACCTAATCCATCAAAGTCCACAATCCTGCGGACATCCCTACATATACTAACTTTGCTTTTGGCTTCTGTAGTTCCAGTTCTGGCTTACTCTTCTTGCTAACTGAGGTGTGTCAAGCCAGGATGTGGTTTTTGTGCTTAAAAGGTCACCCTGAGAAAGGCTCTGGACTACACGGGTCTCAAACAGCCAGAGTAGTCACTGACCTGCTAATCAACTCTTTCTATTGGCTGGAACCGTGTCCACGTGGTCTTTGCTAATGGATGCCTCACAACTAAGAGGAATTTGCACTTGTGTGAGACACACCAGCTTGAATCAGAATGAGTGAAAACATGATACACTTTCTTGACGTAGCAACAGTCTAGCTGCCTATGTGACCAAGCCAGAAAACCATGGGAAACAGGCATCATCAGTGTGCTGGGGTCACTTTTTTATTTATATTCTTAAAGATGTTGTCACTGTGTGTTCAGTTTTCCACAGTTGTGATTTGATATGTTCCCTCTTGCCCTGCCTTTAGGCTTACTTATTTTTTCCCTTACTCTTGAATAATGTGTCTTTTTTGATATCACAGGAGTCTGGTAAAATGTTATTTCCTTTCTGATAAAAAACTGAGATGACCTATCTCAAGTCACCCTAGAATTATAAGGTACCCTGTGTCCTTGTAAACACTCAACTCATTCAAAAGCTAGAGTATCTCCTACATGTAAGGGGATACAATCAAACAAGGGAATAAAACTGACAGAAAACACATTTCCTTTCCTGCCTTGGCTGCTGCTCTCCTTCCCCTGTGGGAATGTGTACCCCATCTGCATCTGGAGGAAGAATGAGTCGACACAGCACAGGCATAGCCCTAAAGACTGCTCGGTGGCTTCGGGTCTAAGAATATGTTTGTTCTGCCCTGTAGGCAGGGTTCTTTCCCATCAATACTAGTTCAAGCCACATTTGGTTTTAAAGAGCTGGGGGCGGGAGTGAGGGGGTTCTGTGAGATTGGAGATGAGGAGCAAATAGGAACTACACAAGGAAGCTGAATGCTGCAAAGTGTGGGCGCACAGATGCATTCGTTTGTCACGCGTGAAGCCTTGGGTTCCAGCCCCAGCACCACACAAAGCTGAGTGTGGTAGCACGCACCTGTAATCCCAGCACATGGAGGGTGGAGACAGGAGGATAAGGATTTCAAGGTCATCTTTGGCTGCATCGGGAGATTGAGGACAGCTTGAAAAACATCACCATTGTTAGAAAGAAACCCCAGCTTCTCAAACAAATGGTAGGAAATACACTGTCACGTGGACCCAAAAGTGAAGTTTAACATTCAAACCTTGTTGCCTGTGCCCTAGACAGCTCTCCGCCCGACCCCACCTACTCTTGGGAGTTGGAGGTGAGGTGATGCAGAGTCAACAATACAGACTCTGGAAGCAGGTGAGAAATGCTGCAGCAAGCCCCTTTAATAATCTCCACCCACGCCCCACTGGTCCCAAGAAAGTATCTTTTCCAAGCAGCAGTTCCTGATTGGCTGGCATTATTTGCACCAGCAAACCTTGGCCTCTCAGGAAGTCCTCAATTAGGTCCTCCTGCAGGAATGCTGGTGTCTCAGGCAGTCCTCAATTAGGTCCTCCTGCAGGAGATGCTTCTGCCGCTGCACGGTCCCCAGCGCTTTCCTAGAGGCAGCCCTGCTACAAACCCTCCGTTCTACAGGTCCCTCCTTAGGTAACTTATTTCTCTAAGACAATAAAATGAGCATAGATTTAAGGGGGAGTTAAATGATAGGATACCTACAAAGCTCTTAGTTCCTAACACGGGGCCTACCAATTATCAAAGTTATAATACAAAGAGACAAAGAGCCATGTGGGACCGTGAACACCATGTGACATTCATGTAGTGCACAGAGTGGTCATATGGCGGAAAGGCTTGGTCCCATGTGGTCCTCGCAGACAGAGCTTGAAACAAGTTTTCGGTTTGCTCTGTAGAAACTCTGTTGCACACTCTGCAAGGCAACAGATGAGCACGGCGTCTCAAGAAAAGAGAAGCTGCTGTACTCCCTGGAGCAACATCCACCGGGCAACAGAGTGGATCCACCAATTTCTGCAGCACCGAAGAGATTTCAGGCTTCCTCCAGACAACTGTTAAGAATTCTGCATTTTATTTACTTTTATGCATATGGGTGTTTTTCCTGCATGTACATCTGTGCAACACATGCACAAGTACCCACAGAAACCATAAGGGGCCAGAGGATCCCAAGCCTAGAGACTAGAGTTAAAAGTTGTATGCTTCCATGTAGGTGCTGGGACTCGAACTCAGGTCCTCTGGAAGAGCAGAGGATGTTCCTGCCCACTGAGCCATCACTCCAGCCTCATTCCCTATCCTGCTAGGATTCTTTCAAACCTGTGAGAGGTGAGACACTGATACTTCTTTACTATCATTTGCAGTAGAAATGAAGGAGAAATTAAGCAGTAGAAATGAAAGAGAAGTTAAGCTTTAGCAGTGGCAGGAAGGGAAACGGAAGCAAAGACCGTTGCTCTATGCTCATCACACAGACACTGTAGCCAGAAAAGAGATCCTCTCCGCCACTCTAAAGAACTGTGATTTTCAGTCCCACAGTGGCCAAGGTTGACTAGAGAGAGATTCCAAAGATTCATTCTTTTTCTTTGAGGGTATAAGCTTTTCAAAAATTATTTATTATATTTGTTTCTCTGAGGTTTGTGTATGTGTGTGGAGGTCAGAGAATAATTTGTGGGAGTCAGTTTTCTCCTTCCACTATAGAGTTGCAGGGATAGAAATCAGGGGGGCCCCTTTGCCAGCTGAGCTACCTTACCGGCTCACAGACTTTTTTTAAATTGTCAAATAGCATCCTGTATTTGGGTTGTGCCGACATGATGTTATGAAGTACTTAAGCACTACGGATAGAACGGTTAAATCCTCCTAATTACAAATATGCGACCATGTGGAGTTGTCATTTTAAGTGCTAGTAAATGACACTCTCCTTACATGTCTCCAGGATGCAATATGTCACGTTAACCATGGTCAAAACATGCTCAAGGACTGAAGAGATGGCTTAGCAGTCAAGAGCACAGCCTCATCTCCCTGAGGACCAGGTTCAATTCCCAGCTCTCATATGGTAGCTCACAACCATCTGTAACTTCAGTTCCATAGGCTCCAATACCCTGTTCTGGCCTTCATGGCCACCAGACACAAACATGGTGTACAGACTTATTTGTGGACAAAATACCCATACACACGAACCTAGAAAAGCACTCAATAGTCCATTAATCAAAGGAACTTATCCACATATAACAGAAGCAAGACTTTTCTTCCTCTGAGTTCATGAATTAATTCAAACTATGATGTGATTTATTCCAGCGGATGTTAAATGGTTTGTTTGTCTCATTAACAGGTAAATGAAAGGGGCACACAGGAGTGGCAAGACTCCTTGCCATCCCAAGAGGGGGCTTTACATATGACCCTCCAATATGGCAGAAATGACTATTTATTTGCTTCCTGATTGATGCAGGAATTGGTAGAACAGCAATTATGTTCCTGAGATGTAGGAAAGACCAATTAGCTGGACGGACACAGTCCCTGCAGCCATGGAACCAAACATTACTTTATTTTGTAGTCTGTGAAAACATGCTTGCTGTTTGCAGTAATTTGCTATATATATAGATAGATAGGTACCTGGTTTAGGGGGAAGGTTCAAAACAACTCTTTCTGACATTTAATGAGCTATTATGTCATGTGAAATTCATCCTTACTCTACACAGAACAGAAAATCTCTCCATTGGTTGTCACTTGCTTCTGGAGAACTGCTACAGGCAAATGAAGACCACTTCTAAAGGATGGCACTGCTTGTAAGTTTTCTCTCTAGACTCAAGGAACTTGGTTCATTTGAATTAACTGGAAGATCTACCCCATTGGGGGTTGGTCTGGTGCTGCTAGGTATTCAAATGCTAAATACTGGCCCTCAAGGTCTGGTTAGCCCCCTGGAGCAGATCCTCAGTACACCAAGTGATACTATGTAACTCTTGCTCCTCAATTCAAAACTATTGGTTAAAATAAAGTGGCTACAGCCAATTACTGGGGAGAATAGAAGAGGCGGAGTTTGAGTTACCAGGCTGAGGGCAAGGGCAGGAATAGAAAAGAGGAAAGAGAAAGAAGGCAGAGAACAGGAGGTCTCCATTGGACTTGATGCACCAGGAGCATGCGCCTGAGTGTATTGTTCACCCAGGACAGACTGCTGGAGCAGAAATAGCCCGGGGAAAACTCAAACAGCAAATAATTGGGTAATACAGCTGGGAAGTAAACAGTCTATCAATTAGAAAAATAGATCTAGGGCTACTCTCACAATAATTGTGCTAGTGCTGAATTTAAAAATCCATAGGACTCTGACTTGATTATTGGGGGACTGGTTGAATCATATGAATAACTAATAGAGTTTATTAAACATCATTTACACTACCTGACTCTGTAACTGAACTTAAAGGTATGGGAAATACAGATTCAAAGGAACTTGGCAACACAAACAGGAAACACTTAGACAAACTGCTCTGCTGAGAACCCAATTTGAAACAGTACCTCGTTTGAATCATCAAGGATACAAATGCTTCAAAGAGTAAAAGTTTTTCAGTTCAAGTATTTAATAATAACAATAAAAAAATAAAACTTCACAGGTCTGCTTATCAAAGGTCCTGGCTATTTTTATCCTAGTGTGGGCTTTAGCTTGTTCTATTCAATGCACAGAGAAAAAGCTGAAAAGTTTGCAATATCTAAACCATTCTTTTTTCCTGTTTCCCTAAGAATAAAAGAGGGGGGAGGGGGAGAGAGGAAGACAGGGAGAGAAGGAGAGGGAGATGGAGAGGGAAAGAGGGAGAGAGGGAGAGGGAGATAGAGAATATGAAGAGAAAATATTCTAGGCACCAAGAAATCTAGAGATCAAAGGATTAAAGCAGGTACCGGTTACTGGGTTACTGTGGGTGGAGTGTGGCATCTACACTCTGCAGGAGTCTTTGCTGGTAACTGTTGCCAGTTCCACTTAAGGATTAGACAATAGTGAAGCTCCAGACTGCATCCGCTCTTGGAAACCAGTTCTCTGAGCACTGAGCAGTTGCCAGACAGTGGGACCAGACAGAAACAGAAATACTCATACAAAACTCATTGTCAAAGAAGAAAGATGTGCCTCTTGAGGTACATGTTATGGACACCTGCCTGTGGTCCATAGTCCAAGGCCCTTTACTAGGTAGGTGGTGGCCTACAGCTTGCCCAATCCATCACCAAATCCCCAGATGGTGATCCTGTCTTTGCCCTCCATTGCCCTGGATAAGACTCATCTTTCTGAAGTGTTTTTAAACTTGCTGGGGAACTTATTCAATATTCAAATTTTCAAGTACTTCTGAGAACCACTGCAGCAGTGTCTTCAGATGAGGGGCTTATAAAGGGAAGCAAGCCAGTAAGGAATATCCCTCCATGGCCTCTGCATCAGCTTCTGCTTCCTGACCTGCTTGAGTTCCAGTCCTGACTTCCTTTCATGATGAACAGCAACATGGAAGAGTAAGCTCAATAAACCCTTTCCTCTCCAACTTGCATCTTGGTCATGATGTGTGTGCAGGAATAGAAACCCTAACTAAGACAAATTGGTACCAGGAGTGGGGTATTCCTGTGACAACCTGACCGTGTTTTGGGGAGGACAGTGGAAGGACTTTGTAACTTTGAGCTAGAAGAGCCATTGGGATGTTAAGAGCTCTGTGGAATGTTCTGTAGGAGCTTGGAAGATAATGTTGAGAACAGCGCAGAGGAATAGAAACCCTGACTGAGACAAGCCCTAAGCCCTTGGTCACCACTGACGCCTTGGGGCTCTAAGTGACTTGGGCCCTCCTTATCACTGGGTACTGGGGTTCGGAGCCACTGTGCTTAGTTCTGCAGCCTGCAAGTCACCACACAACATCATATGATGGAAGCTAAATGATACAATGACCCCACATAAAAGGAAACAGTGTGGTTCATTACATCTCAGCACTTTTGTGAAGTCAAAACTGTCTTAGCTGCCAGCATATTTGAAACCCTCTCTTGGTGTTCTCTCCCTGAAAACTCTGAATAAATTGTAACTATAACAGAGTCAAGCCCCTAAAACACCCATCTGGGATAAAATCTAAATGCTAATTTCATTTTCTATTTTTGTTGTTTCAGGTTTTTCTTTCTTTTGTTTTGAGATGGGCTTCCTGTAGCCCAGGCTAGTCTAAAATTCACAATGTAGGAAAACATTCTGCCTCTACCTCCCAAGTGCTGGGATTAAAGGTCTGTACCACTACCACACACGGCCTAGTTAGTTTCAATATATGGTGATAGTCTTACTTTTTAAACATCTTACATAGAATTCACAAGTATTTCAAAAACTCTGAGTATTATTTACAATGCTATATAATGAAAGTTTTATCATCTCAAGTAAAAGTGAAGATAAAATTATTAGGAAGTAAGAGATATGAAAATTTTGGTGTGTTTAAAGAGTGTCATTTCTTATTCTGTTGATATTTATTGGTTTTGTGCATCAAAACGTGATATTTTAAGATGGCTCCAGAGATGACCCAGCATTTCAGGTGATTAGCCATAACCATTTGATTGGGTTCCATTGAGCAGAAGATGAGCATCAGGAGTCTTTGCAGGGCATAGAGATGTGACCAGGAAATTCCAGAATTCAAAGGCTAAGGTAGGAGGACTGTAAATTTAAGGCATATTAGTCTACATCACACACACACACACACACACACACACACACACACACACACACACACACCCCCTACAGATGAACCTTCTCAATCAGCCCGCATCTGTGTTCATGTCTTTGTGTTTTCTGGTGTGTGGGCTGTCTGGTCATTCTGTCTCTTTGCTCCACTGAGTTTAATTGGGTTTTTTTCTGCATGAGTGTGGGTAGTGAGATATTTACAGGAGCAGCAATGTTAACAGCAGCTACACCACTAAGGAAAATGGCACCCCTCCCAGCTCAGCCAGTAACTGCCAATAGCTCCTGGGGGGGCAGACATGTTAGCATTTAAAGCCACTTTAATCTTGAAACTTAAAAAAAAAAAAAAAAAAAACCATGTATTTGTGTGTTTATTTTATGTGTATTTTTGCCTACTCAAGCCACAACATGTGTATGAAGTCAGAGGAAAACGTGAAGGAGTCAGGACTAGAACTTAAGCCATCAGGACTGGCAGCAAACATCTTTACCCACTACACTGTGCCTCACTGGCCCCAACTCTGAGACATTTCTCTTGCATAATCTAGCCATTACTCTAAGTAAAACATCAATATGAACCAAATATAATTATGTATACAAACACACACATACTGCAAGTAGGAAAAATTTCCCAAAACAATAACACTGAAGCCTAGTTGAATACTGTTCTTAAACTTCTAATGTCTAGAAATTAAAATCTATGAATGATTTTTAAGGTAATTGTCATTTTAACTTCTGATATTCTCAGTCTCTACTCTTTGGATGTTATTGAAAACTCTGAATGACCTTCTAGGTTATTCATGATGTGAAATGAACTATCCTTAAAATCACTATGCTTTTACTGTCAGCAAGTCCTCTCAAAGTTCAACAGAATCATAAATAATGGAAGCTAATATTCTGCTACAATATTTATGAAAAATTTTAAAACAGGCACATATACATTTAAAAATAAAAGCTACTTTTGTATTGCAGTTTGGATCGATGAAGACTGTATTTCCAAGGCATAGGTTCCCAAGGTCTCTAAAGGAAAAAGGGTTTGGTTTTGGTTTTGTTTTTTTTTTTTTTTTTCTGTCAGTTTATGTAAGTGTGCAGAGCCTTGGTCCAAGGTTTCAGTAGAGATTCATAAAACTCAGGAGGTCACAATTCTGAACATCAAGAATTCTGGGATGCCCTCTTCTCATTGGTTTCCTGCATTTTATTCTCTAACTTTGGGGAAGTCATCCTTGTAGGTCAGCTCTGTCTTGAGCAATAGCCAAGGTCACAGGTGACACTCTCAGAGATCTTAAATTCTAGATTTTTTTTGTGTGTGTGTGTGTTCGTGTTTGTATACATGTGTATATGTGTGAAGGTACACACACGTGTGTGTATGGAGATCGAAGGTCAATGACTTATCTTCTTTAATCACTCTCTGCCTAATTTTTTTTGAGACAGGGTCTCTCACTGAACCTGAGCCTCACCAGTAGGACTAAGCAAGCTCCAAGACTCTCCTGCCTCTGCTTCCACACCACTGTTTCTACAAGTATGTGCTGCCCTACTCTGCTTTTATGTGGGTTTCACTGACTAAGCCACTACCCTAACCCCAAATTCTACGGTTTTACTGGTCATATCAGTAATGAAGGCCACAAGCATGGAAAAATTAGCATGTATGAGGAAAAGAGCCATAGACACGAGGAGGAAGGGGAGAGGGTACTGCCTGTCACTATCTTCTCAGCCCTGTGTCCAGAGGCTCAGGCAGAACTATTTTATAGAAAGACTGTAGACCAAATCTGAAGAGAGGACACTGCTGAACTTGGTGTCCAGATAAGGATGTCTCCCCTCCACTTCCATACTGACTGCTTAGGTAACTCAGATGGATACCCTTGGTACCCTTGGGAGACCCTTGTTGATGTGGGCCACTGCATCCAGGCAGGCATCACCTTTAATGGATAAAATGTATTTCTTTTATAAACAGATGTAACATTATGTGCATTTGACCACAAATAACCAGATGATAAGCAGAGAGATCAGACACCTCTGACCAGGTGTAGACAGCCAGAGAAACGTGGCTATTTCCATCCATGTTTTATTGCTTGTAAATAAATTGCTTATTATCAATCTCTACGTCACGTCCAAACAGATGAGGCCAAGGAATCCAGGTTATGGTCCTTGATAATGACAGGAGTGTCCCCAGTCATGCTACCAGAAAGATCTGTGCAAGTTTGAAAGGCACAGACTGCGTCTTCTCCATGTTATGAGTCCTGGGGATTCTTTGTCTTCTCCAAAACTTTCCTGTCTTTCGATAGTCAGCAGGTTTTTGAGTAGGAGTTGCTGATGATGTCTCAAGTGGACCGAGAATGTTCTATCAGGTGAACTTTCAGTCCCAGAGACTATTCTCTGTTGTGCTTGATTTAGTTACCCTTTGGTCTCCTGAGAAGCCCTCCATTATACTCAAAAGTACTGTATC
>CM052700.1:8777959-8789781 GCA_028551405.1 Uromys caudimaculatus | reverse complement strand
TTGGGTTTGGGTTTGGGTTTGGGTTTGGGTTTGGGTTGGGGTTTGGGTTTGGGTTTGGGTTTGGGTTTGGGTTTGGGTTTGGGTTTGGGTTTGGGTTTGGGTTTGGGTTTGGGTTTGGGTTTGGGTTTGGGTTTGGGTTTGGGTTTGGGTTTGGGTTTGGGTTTGGGTTTGGGAGACAGGGTTTCTCTGATGCTGAATTTTAGAGTTGGCAGATATGTCAAGAGTTTTTTCTCACCTTCAGAAGGTGTCTGTGGCCAGGTGGTGGTGGCACACACCTTTAATCTCAGCACTCAGGAAGCAGAGGCAGCCAGATCTCTGTGAGTTCTAGGCCAGCCTCATCTACAAAGTGATTCTAGACCAGCCGAGGCCACACAGAGAGAAACCCTGTCTCAAAACAAATGAACAAACAGATGTCTGTGTTGGCTGATGTTGATTGTCAATTTGCCTGATTAGGGATTGCACATCTCCAGCGACACCTATATGGGATTGTGAAGTTAGTTTGCCTCTGAGCATGCTTGTGATGTAAGGGGTTATCTTGGGAGGTTAACTGAAGTGAGAAGATACACCTTAAAGGAATGATGACATCAATCCCAGGCCTTGCACCTTACACTGCATAAAAAGTAGGATGCAAGCTGACTACCAACATTGACTGCTCTCTTCTCCCTGACTTCAGATACAATGTAAACATGCTTTAATTTAAATGTGCTTTAATTTCCTAATGCCTTGATTTCTCCCCATGATAGTGTATCTTCAACTGTGAGCCAAAATAAACCTTTCTTTGCTTAAATAACAACAGAAAAGTACAACGTTCATACTATCTCTTGATTTTAGGGGGAAAAAAAAGTCCAAGTCGGCACTATCTCTTGATTTTAGAAAAGGGAGCTAATGTGCAGAAAGCTTAACTGACTTGCCTGAATTTGACCAGCAGAAGTGGACTTGGCATGGCTTCCCTTCCAGTTTCATGCCCCAAGACCACATAAGTGCAAAAGGAAGGAAATTAGAAAAGACGCTACATAGATATCATATTAGCTACTCTGTGTTGTTATAGTATGACTAAAATTTATTTTGGCTTACAGTTTGAGAAGGATAGAATCCATGACGCAGGTACCATGGCAGCAGGAAGTTGAGAGATCACGTTCGTCTGCACGCAGGAAGCAGAGACAGTGAACTAGAAATGGGATGATTCTCTAACCTCTCAAAGCCCACACCACTGAGGTGTTTCCTCCGACAAGGCTCCGCCTCCTGGAGGCCCCGCCTCCTAAAGGCTCCACTACCTCCACAAACAGCCAACTGGGGAACTCAAGCATCTGTGGGCATCTGTCACTAAGATCACCACAGATTCCTATTGTCAGAGATTCAGAAATAATGTCTAATCCATTAATACCAATCTAGTCCCTGAACTGTGTTAACCATTATGAGGGAGGCTCCATCTTCAAAGCCATCTCTAAACCTTGGCCTTGCAGGGGCAACAAATCTCAGGACTTACTAACCTGTAAGGCCTTCTAGGAGAATAAGGACACTTTCCAACTGTCCTCTGTCTCTCTCTCTCTCTGGCTTCATCTTAGCTGGAAGCAAGGGGCCTTGTGGCAGATAATTTTATGCCCACTTGAGGAAGTTAACAAACACTGACATACCTGTAAATGTGTCTGGGATTGTTCTGTTAGACACTGGCATTTGATGGTTTATTACTGACTTTTGTGGTAATTGCGACAAAATACATGACAGAAGCTATGCAGAAAAGTCTGTCCTGACAGGAAAGAGAGGGTCTGTCATGATAGGAAAGGTGGGACCCCAGAAGCACGGTGCCATGGTGTGCGCTGTCAGGAGGCAAGAGCAATGAATGCTGTGGTTTCTCCGATTATTCAATCTATTATTCAATCTGGGGTCTCAGCCCATAGGACAATGTCAACCACATTTGGGGTAGGTTGTCCCACTTTAGCTAAACCTCCCAGAAATGCCCTCAAAGACACCTCAGAGGTCTGTCAAGTTGACAGCAATAATTTACCATCCCATCCAGTGGCCCTCAGGTACCCAAACTCCAAACTTGGGGGTATTTGGACTTCAACCAGAAGGCTGACATCATGATTCCCAGATCATAAGCCTTCCAGCCTGGAGTAGAATGGCACCATCAGCGTTCCAGGGCCTCTATCATAGAGAAGGTCCATGGTGGGATGTCTCTTCCTCCATTATCTTGAGAGACTTCTCTAAACAACTCTGACTGAAGGAACAGTCTAGTCTCCCAGCCAAGAGTCAAAAATTCCAGCAGTAGGCACTGCCAACATGTTTCAGTGGATGAAGGCACTTGTTGCCTAGTGACCTGAGTTTGATTCTAGAACCCACATGGTAGAGAGAACCAGTTTCCACAGATTGTCCCCTGACCTTCATACATGTGTGATGGAGCACACATCCCATTGACACACATGCTCAAACCAAGAGAAGAAGTTTTAATAATATATCTAGAATATAGAATAACAGAAAGTAGCTGCTATGGGGTTGAAAGGAATGGGAGGGGCTACAGGTGATTATGGAGCTTCTTAGCTGTGTGGTAAAAATGCTGGAAAATGGTGGTGATGGCTACATAATTGTGGTCATTCCAAGAAGCACTGGCTCGTATGCCGTAAACAGGCAAACTGTATTATAACTGCATGTATATAATTCTGGGAGTCCAGAATACTGATCCTTTGGGTTTTAGTTTGGGAGACATGGTCTAGTATTTTAGTACATGCTAGTCTGGAAATCTCAATCCTCCTGCCTCAACCTCCTGCATACTGGTATTATTGGCATGTACTACCATACCCAGCTTGGGGCATTTTTATAAAGATTTACTTTATAAATTTTACTTCTGTGTTCTGTCTCTGTGTATGTGTACATGTGTATGCAGGTACCCACGGAAGCCTGAAGAGGGCATCAGATCTCCTAGAGTTGAAGGAGCAAACAATTGTGAGCCACCAGAAGTGGGTACTGGGAACTGAACTTGGGTCCTCTGTAAGAGCGTGTGCTCTTAACTGCCGAACCATCTCTCTAGCCCTTATTGAGGCATTTTTTTTTTTAAGCAGTATTTTCTAAACATATAGATCATAACATGATCTTGTTCAGGAAGTCCTTCTTAAAACACAGGTTTCTTGGTCCCACCGCATAAAGCCTACAGAACAAGACTGCTTAAACATGGAACTGTAGCAGGAGGCAGAAAGGAGCTTAGCAAGGATTCAGAAAGCAGAGAGCTGACATAATTTGTTTTTCTTACTTTACCCTCCTAACATTCAAAGTAGCAACTGAGAAATTTGAATGCAGAGACTATTTTCCAAGTTAGTGCCAACTCTTAGGTGGTTCTTGCCTTCCCGTTCCTGTGCCTCCCAGGACACATGTATATGAAAGCTTCAGAATGCCTAGGAGGTAGTCTGAAAATATAGCTTACTATATTGTGTTATTATATAATTACACAGATTTAGATAGAATATTTTTACATCAAGTGTTTATATAATTATCTCGGTTGCTATGCTACTTGCTGTTGAATGGTAAAAAGCATATTAAGATAACACAGAAATCCTCACTCTGAAATGAAAGCTACATACTTCCAATTTAAAAAAATGAAAGAATCATTCTAGCAGGAATGATTGACGTTTATAAACAGGAAGTTGCTTTTAAAAACAAAAAACTTATAGTGACAGATTCCTAAAACATGCCAGAAGCCAAGGCAGGAGGATCAAAGTGTAAAGCTATCCTGACAGGATCACAGTGAGTTCCAGACCAGCCTCAGGCACATGGCAAAGCCCTCTTTGAAAAATCAAACGGAAATGGGCTGAAAAGAAGGTACAGCAGTTAAAAGTGTCCTCTGCTCTACCAGAGCACCCATGTTTGGTTCCCAGCACCCACATCAGTGGCTCAGAACATCTGTAACTCCAGCTCCAGAGCTTCTCAAGTCTTCTTCTGGTGCCCAAGTACATGTGTTCGCAGGTCTGCATACACACAGATAAGTACAAATCTATACACATGAAAATCAGAAGTAAAAAGAAAGGGGGAGTGGGAAAGAGTGAATGAAGAAAAGAGGGAGAAAGGAAGAGGAGAAGGGAGGGGGAGGGGAGGAGGGGAGGGGAGGGGGAGGGGAGGAGGGAGGGAAGGGAGGAGAAAGGGGAGAAGGAAGAAATAAGGGAGAGGAGAAGGGAGGAGGAAGGAGGGAGCAAGAGGAGAAGGGAGGAAAGAAAAGAGAAGGAGAGGGAAGAGACATGGATGATAAGAAAAACATTTGCCATGTACAAAAGAGTTCATAGCCATAACAAACTCAAGTAAAATTCATCTCCACAGAACCCATGATAAAATAACTATGTAACCAACACTCTATTCCAACTTAAGTCGGATACTTACCAATAAAGACAAATGCCTCCTTTTTTTTTTTTTTTTTTTCACTTACTGTAAATTCTCCATCAACTTGCCTTTCCCTTTGTAAACTAAGCGTGTCTGGACCACTCTTGACTGTTTTGTTTTGTTGTTGTGTTTTGCTGTTCTTGCCATTCCTTTCTTAGATGGGAGTCTCAAACCACGCTAACAGCTGGTATCTAAACACCTTTTTCTAGTCACAGCTGTCCAGAACAGTGTCTTACAATCAAGGTGGTGCCTTTTGTGCAGAGCCTCTAAGGATGGTGGACGGTCTGTTCGAAACACACAGCCCAAGCACAGGCGTAAAACTTTAAAGCTTGGGTTTAAAGCAAGGTAGTGTGGGGACAGACAAATAGACTTGGCCGGTTATGGCATTTGTTACTGAGCTTGAGGACTTGAGTTCAAGCCTGGGGACCCATGTGGTGGAAGGAGAGAACCAACTTCCAAAAGTTGTCTTCTGAACACACAATTTAAAAAGTTTAATGTAACTTACAAAAGAAAAGAAGATTTTGCCAGACAAGGTGACTCAGACCTGCAACCCTAGCATTTAGTGACAATGAAGCAAGTGTATGTACATATGATCTTGAGTGTGAGACTAGGTAGTGAGACCCTGTCTTTTTTTTTTTTTTTTTTTTTTTTGGTTTTTTTGAGACAGGGTTTCTCTGTATAGCCCTGGCTGTCCTGGAACTCACTCTGTAGACCAGGCTGGCCTCGAACTCAGAAATCTACCTGCCTCTGTCTCCCAAGTGCTGGGATTAAAGACATGCACCACCACTGCCCGGCGAGACCCTGTCTTTAAAATAAAATAAAATAAAATAAAATAAAATAAAATAAAATAAAATAAAATAAAATAAAATAAAATAAAATAAAATAAAATAAAATAAAATAAAAACAGTAAAAATAAATAAAAAATAAAATAAGGAAGTTTGAAAGTAGAACTGTAGCCGGGCAGTGGTGGTGCACACCTTTAATCCCAGCACTTGGGTGGCAAAGGCAGGCGGATTTCTGAGTTCGAGGCCAGCCTGGTCTACAGAGTGAGTTCCAGGACAGCCAGGGCTACACAGAGAAACCTTGTCTCGAAAAAACCAAAAAAAAAAAAAGAAAGAAAGTAGGACTGTAGTTCAGTTGGTTGTAGTTCAGTTGGTAGACTTGATAGAATATTTGTCTAATGTTCATGGTGCCCTAGGCTTGAGCTCTACAGGCATAGACATAGGGTGATTGTTGTACTTGTGTTATCCTAAGACTCAGATTATAAAGAATCAGAAATATAAGGCAATCCTGGGCTATCCAGTTTGAGGGTAGCCTAGGATGCATAAATCCTTGTCAATAATAATAATAACAATAATAATAATTCTTTTTAAAATAGAATCTCACTGTGTAGGCCTAGCTGTCGTGGAACTCACTATGTAGACTGACCGTGACACACCAGCTCCACTTGCCTCTACTGGAGAGTTCTGGGATTAGGAGCATGTAGTGCCACTCCCAGCTTAAAGGCTTTAATCAATGTCATGAGAACAGCAACAATACAGAAAGCCAAATCCCCAGCCAGCCTGGGTCCTAACAGAGGATTTGTAGATCCTTCTGTGAGAAAAGAGCATGCATGGGGCAGAGGGTAGAAGGCAGAGAGTTGGGAGTTAGCCGGCTAAACCGGTAAAAATGTTAATCTTGCAAACATGAGGACCCCAAACAGTTAGATCCTCCAGATTTGTGTAAAACTGCCAGGAGTGGCTCTATGTGTTCATAATCCCAGCTCTGGGGAGGCAGAGGCAGGTGGATGTCTGGAGCTTGCTGGTCAGTCATTCTAGCTTACTGAGATCCAGGCCACCTCTAAAGACCCGGTGGATGGTAACTAAGGACCGACATTCACGTTGACCTCTGCCCTCTACGTGCACAGGCACCAAGCACATGCTTGGGTAGGCATGGGCCAGGAGGGCAGGGACGTTATGCACCATGTTTAAACTGTCTCGTTGGAAAATATTCCATCAGCCGTCTATCCCAGAAGATAAATCTGAACATTATCTCCGCAAGCATTTTTTTCTGCAAGCTTCACGGCTGCACTGCACTTTATTACATTACAAAAATAATACACCCTTGGACCACGGGAGTTCAACACTCGGCATATTGCTTCGGCTGAGTTACGCCTTAAGTTTCTAAGAAATGTGGCTATAAAAAAAACAGTCAAAAAGACATTTACCTCTGTTTGCTACTTAAAAAGCAATCGAGGGTTGGGGCTGTTGCTTAGTGGAATTTCTTACCACGCGTACAGCTCTGGATTCGGGCCCTAGCACTAAAAAACAAATCATTTTCTTTTATGTTGTTTTATTTTAGTGTTTCCTGAAGAGGCCAAAAGAGGGTGTCAGACCCAAGAGAACAGCAGTTACAGGCAGTTGTGAGCTACAATATGGGTGTTGGGATTTGAACCCATGTCCTCTGGAAGAACACCTGGTGTTTTTCTGAACCATCTCTCCAAGTCCACCCCCACAAATTAATGAAAATAAAAAACAGCTCAGTGGATCACCAAGTCAATCATTTCAAGTTTCCTCTGATGAAACCGCTCAGTTGTGTGTTCTGAAGCACTTGCCAGGGACAACTGGTTCGTTTGAAACATATTTTCCAGCTGGGCTGTGGTGGCGCATGCCTTTAATCCCAGCACTTGGGAGGCAGAGACAGGCGGATTTCTGAGTTCGAGGCCAGCCTGGTCTACAGAGTGAGTTCCAGGACAGCCAGGGCTACACAGAGAAACCCTGTCTCGAAAAAACCAAAAAAAAAAAAAAAAAGAAACATATTCTCCCTTGCTCCAGTTCCTTTTGTTCTGAAGTCTTTTTTTTTTTTTTTTTTTTTTTTTAATACTTTTGAGACAGGGTCTCACATAGTCCAGGCTGGCCCCAAATTCACTATGTAAGTGAAGATGTCTTTGAACTCCCGATCCTCTTGCCTCTGCCTGAGTAGTGACATTACGAGTGCACACCCTCATATCTAGCTCTGGGCCTTTTGTTTTGTTTATACCTGTTTGCAGGTTGGCATGTAGATGCCACTGTACACTTAGGGGGGTCAGAATACAGTTTCATGGACCCCGTTCTCTCCCTCCACCATGTGGGATCCTGGGATGGAACTCAGGTTGTCAGGCTTGGTGACAAGTGTTTTTACCCACTGGGCCATGTCAGCAGCCCTGGCTTTTCTTCTAATTTTCTGTGGTTTTTGTTGTTGTTGTTGTTGTTTGTTTTTTTGGTTTTTTGAGACAGGGTTTCTCTGTATAGCCCTGGCTGTCCTGGAACTCACTCTGTAGACCAGGCTGGCCTCGAACTCAGAAATCTACCTGTAGCTGCCTCCCAAGTGCTGGGATTAAAGGCGTGCGTGCCAATACTGCCCCGCTTCTTCTAATTTTCTAACAGACTGAATAATTTAATAATTCCATGCCTGTTCCTCAGCCACTTACAACTATGGTGCTGATTATCGTACTACAAACACAGAAAAATCTACCTAAGTTAGACTTTTAGTTAATGAGTATTAAATAAATACGTCATAAGATCTTGTCAACCTTAGACATCCAATACAAAACAAAAACAACAACAACAAGGTCATGTTTTTAAATACCAGTCAGGGTTTCCCAAGCCTGAGAGCGGGGAAAGTGACCAACTCTCATCCAATCAGAAAGGAAACGACCTCAGACCTTCCTGTGCTCCCCTGAGGTCTTAACTGTGCAGAGCCCCTGAGCATGCACAGCTCTCTAAGACTCCCACCAAGTGACCCATATAGGACCATCCACCGGAAGCACTCAATTAGCAAGGGTAAATCTAGGAAAATTAAAGGAGCATGTACTGCTGTGTGCACATCCTGAGCCTGGAGTCAAGAGTACAAATGTGCCTGAGGTACAGTTACATAATTTGTTATACAACTTCATTACAATAAAAGAAGGAGCTAGTCTGATGGTCCCCACTAAACCTCTCCTCACATCTACTTCTCTGACCCCATGAAGAGCAACACCCCAACTGCCCCCACTACTATCTTCACTAGCCATGCCTTCAGTGCTGCTCCTCGTGTTGTATGCTATTGCTTTCACAAATACTTCCTCTTCCAAATAAAACTTTTGCTTGTTGACCGTCTGTGGCCATGTATCATATAATTTTATTTTATTTTTTATTGATGAGAGCAAGAACTTAAGCCAAAGGGGTCTGTCCTCAACTAAACAATGCTAGTACTAGTCTCCTCTCAGAAATGGAATGCTCACTGTGATGGTTTGTATATTCTCAGCCCAGGGAGTGGCACTATTAGGAGGTGTGTCCTTATTGGAGTAGGTGTGTCACTGTGGGTATGGGCTTAACCCTTACCCTAGCTGCCTGGAAGTCATTCTTCCACTAGCAGCCTTCAGATGAAGATGTAGAACTCTCAGCTCCTCCTGCACCATGCCTGCCTGGACGCTGCCATGTCCCCACCTTGATGATAACCTGCTGAACCTCTGAACCTGTAAGCCAGCCCCAGTCAAATGCTGTCCTGGTAATAGTGTTTGTTCACAGCAGTAAAACCCTAACTAAGACACTCACCATACCTTGCTCAACTTAAAAAGACAATTTCTTCATGAGAAGTCTCTCTTGGGCACACTTATCCTCTATTGAGACTGCTACAATAATTTCTTTTCTAACCACAAAAGATTCCTGTCCCCAATATACAAACCAACATGTGTATGTATGTGTGTACAAATGTGTACACGTGGATATGTGTAGGGAAAGGTCCTGTTCCCCAGTTGGTTCTTAATCGGTCAATAAAGATGCTAGCTGCCAATGGTTGGGCAGAAGAGGCGGGACTTCCAGGCAGTTCTGGCAGGCAGACTAGTAGAGGAGGAGGAGGAGGAACGAGGATTCGCCATGCTTCAGAGGGAAAGAGAGTCACCAACCATGTGAGATCTCATGTGGAGTGGCAATTGGACACTTCCATGACTGGGTCTAGGGTAGCAGGTGGGAGATTAGAAACAACTAAGCTGAGGGCAGATGTAGGATGTGAGCAAGGAGAAGGAAACCAGGCAACTACGTTGAGGGCAGATTTAGAATGTTGAGCTGGGAATGAAGGTAAGGACATGTTAGCTGCAGGAGGTTAGGAGACACAGCTAAGCTGAAGGCAGATTTAGGGTGCTGAGCTAGGACTAAAGGTAACTGAGCAACTAAGCTGAGGACAGATTTAGATGTGTTGTTCTGGAAGTG
The DNA here is from genome assembly GCA_028551405.1 of Uromys caudimaculatus. Classification (NCBI taxonomy): domain Eukaryota; kingdom Metazoa; phylum Chordata; class Mammalia; order Rodentia; family Muridae; genus Uromys; species Uromys caudimaculatus. The sequence goes on along the minus strand of CM052700.1, from coordinate 8,780,212 downwards.
AAGAGAAGGGTATGCTGGCCGAGGGAGGCTCAGAAGAGCCCAGCCATTGAGCTAAAAGCATATTAAAAATAAAATAATATGTGTGTGTGTGTTTCATCAGCAAATCCAAGGGAAACAGGGCAGTGGCTGGTAGTGTGATCAGCCCGGAGCTTAAAGCGGGATAGTAGAAATTACATGCTACACGCGTGTGTAAGCTCATGGTGAAGCCAGAGGTTGACATTGTCTTCTCTGTCACTGTCCATTTTACTTTTTGAGACCAGGTCCCTCACTGAGCCTGTGCCTCATAGATTTAACCTGAGGCTAGCTAGCAAGCCTTAGATATCCTCCTGTCTCCATCTTCTAGTGCTGGGATTCCAAGGGCATGCTGTCATACCAACTTTTTATGTGAATGCTGGGGACCTATACTCAGGTTCTCATCCTTGCATGGCAAGCATTTTACTGATGGAGCCATCTCTTTGGCACCTTGGTTTATGTTTGGGACAGAGATGTGAAGATGACTATGGGTATGTTAAAGAGTATCACAGGGTTGTCCTTTGCTCTAGGAGAGGGCACAGTGTTGGGGTAACTCCATTTGTCTCTCTGACCTGGTGTTTGTTTTTGAGTCATTCCTCCTCTCTACCTACCTCAAATTCCAGAACAGTGAGCCCTGAAGGCAATGTACACCAGGCCCTGAGCACTAACAACCCCAGGGGTCCAGCAGGATATAACTGACCAAGCCTGAGAAGCAATCACCCTGACCACAGCCAGATCAGGGTGGCTAGCAGCCTGGCCCTGGCCCTTCCATATGTAATCCTGGGAAACTGCCTTGAAGGAAAAGGTTTTGCTTGCTTATAGGGGTGCTAGAGATTAAATCCAGACTCTCCCCTCTCCACGATAGGCAAGCATTCTGCCACCACTGGGTCACACCTCTATCCCCTCACTGCTAGACTCTAGGCAAGTGCTCCACCACTGAACTACCTAGACTCCTAACCATTGAAGGCTGTTCTCAAGAAGTCCATGGATCATAGTCTTCTAGTTTGAGTCACACTGAAATTCCTCTCTTGATTTACCCCCCACCTCATTTCTCTACTGTTCAGAATTCAGTGTCTAAACATGGTCTGTGGCATCCAGGGCCCAGGCCTCTCCAGCTCAAGCCTCTGCTAATAACAGAATAGCTAAACCTGAAAATACGCTGTGAAAATCATTTGAGTTGATTTTTATAAACCATAGTCTCTGGGGTTGGGGAGCCCTACTTATCATGAGAACTTCTGGACTAAGGGCTAGAATGGTCTAGGCACAGAACCAACTGTCTACTGCTGCCTTTAACCCCCTTAACAGCCATCCACTGCCCACCTCTGTAACAGACCTAATAGACTGTGTCTATTGTCGGGAGCCAAACCCATGAGATGAGATGCGGAGAGCCAAACCCATGAAATTACCTGCTGCTCTGTGAAGCTTAGTCAGTTAAGGTGCAAGGTTAGAAAGGACAGGGCATCTGTGGTCTCGGGTCCCAGAAATTGAAAGAACGTCTGGTATTTCCTGAAAACTGGATACAGTAGTGGGTTGGCCTTGGGCCATATGTAACCTTCCCGCCTGCCTGTCTTTTTTTTTTTTTTTTTTTTTTTCTGGGAAAAGTCTTTTTTATTTTTAATTATTTTATTTATTTACATTCCAAATGTTGTCCCTGCCTCCTGGTCCACCCTCTCAGAGTTGTTCACCCCCTCCCCTTTGCCTCTTAGAGGGTGCTCCCCTACCCACTCAGCCATCTACCCCCACTTTACCCCCCCAGCATCCTCCTTCCCTGGGGCATCTAGTCTCTACAGGCTTAGGCACATCCTCTCCCACTGAGGCCAGACAAGGCAACCTTTTACTATATAAATGCTAGGGGCCACAGGCCAGCTCATGTATACTCTTTGGTTGGTGGCATAGTCTCTGGGAGCACCCAGGGGTCCAGGTTAGTTGACACTGCTGGTCTTCCTATGGGCTTGCTATCCCCTTGGGAAAATAAGTCTTTTTTTTTTTTTTTTTTTTTTATACTTTATTTACATTTCCAATATTTCCCCCTTTCTATGTCTCCTCTTTGGAGACCACCTATCCCTTCCCCCTCCCCCATCTCTATGATGGAATTCCACCTCCCACCCACCTGCCCGCCCACTCCCACATTCCCACCTTGACATTCCCCTTTACTGGGGCCTCTCCTCCCCCTAATGGCCAACAAGGCCCTCCTCTGCCACATATGTGGTCCAAACCATGGATCCCTCAATGTGTATTCTT
>CM052700.1:8732385-8777459 GCA_028551405.1 Uromys caudimaculatus | reverse complement strand
GAGGTAACTCAGTCACAAAAGAAGGAACATGGTATGTACTCACTGATAAGCAGATATTAGCCCAAAATTTCAGAATGCCCAAGTTTCGCTTAACAGTAACCGCTAGACTGAGAGTGAGGTCCCAGATAGAGGAGTTGGAGGAAGGTCTGAAGGAGCTGAGGGAATTTGCAGCCCCATGGAGGGAGCAAGAGAGTCAATGGGCCTGACCCCCCCCCCCCCGGTCCTCCTGGAGTTTGGACCACCAACCAAAGAATACACAATGATGGACTTATGGTTTGGACCACATATGTGGCAGAGGATGACTTCGATGGCCATGAGGGAGAGAGGAAAGGCCCTTGGGCCTGAGGATGTTAGAGGCCTCAGTAAAGGGGAATGTCAAGGCGGGAATATGGGGATGGGTGGACGGGGGGGTGGGGTGGTGAAATTCCCTCCTAGAGGCGTGTTGGGGAGGGGACAGGGGGTATCCAAAGAGGAGACTCAGAAAAGCAGAAACATTGGAAATGTACATAAAGTATCAAAAATAAAAAAGGAGGAAAAAAAAAAAAAAAAGAAAAAGAAAGAAAATGCCTTTGCAACAAAATAAAAAAAAGCATTGAGTCTTTGCTTGGTCATACTAGGTAACCAAATAATAGAATGTGATCCTGGAATCTCTGCTTTCATTCTGTGTTTACCATCTGTATTTTGGCTCAGACTTCTGTTTGCTTCTAATTCATCCTAGCCTAGCCCACCTGAGCTAGGCTACCTGGTCTGTCTTCAAGGTTGAAGACACAGAGGTAAGTTACCATCTTATACTTGCAGTTACTTCAGGTCTGGGCAAAACAAAACCACCCTCCCAAGATGAGGACATTTTTCCTTGAGGTTAGGTTGTTCCCTTGACCAGAAGGGATCATCTGGTAAGAACAGACTGATCTCCTAAGGTAATGTTAGAGATTAACAGCTTAAAATCTGTAGCAACAGGTGACCAGATAGAACCAGAGCCAAAGCAACAATGGGTTCATGATGGGTGGGACCAGCCCTTGACCAGGACTGCTTAATTATACACAACCAATCCCATGTCACCTAAAGATGGGTGTGTGTGGGGGGGTGTCATATGGCACATTGTTCTGAGTTACTCCATTCTTTGTAAATAATGGTATTTAGGCTGTGTCTTGCTCTTTGGCTCCCTTTGAACACAATTACAGAGCCTGGATGAGACTTCACCTCACTGGGTATGAACACATCACTACCTGTCCAACATCATCCAGGAGGCAATGACTGATAAATAACTTATTCCTAAAAGCAGAAGGACAAGCCTTAAACAGCATACGTTGGAAGCATCTGAGAAGATAGGTGTATTAATACCACATCAAAAAAACCAGGGCTGGGACATATGGGGAAAACACATAGCTGCAGAGAGTTCAGCCACAGATATAATACCTATATCATAGCCCTCTCCACAAGGCTTGGGGACCATCATGGAAGAGGGAGTGGAAAGAGTGTGAGAGCCAGATGTCTGGGGGACCAGAGTGAACCATCTTCTGGACGAGCCAGGATGCCACACTCATGGATGCACAGCAACTGTGGCTGTCTGCATGAATGAAGTCCTCAAATATTCCAGAGTGGAATGAGAAGGGGATTCCCAGCTCTCACCCCTAAATGCGGAACTGTGGACAGCTGATTGCTTCTGAGGAAGGAGAGTCAATTTCCTTTAAGGCTGTGGCTCCTGGTAGGTCAGTCACACCTCAGTGGATGGCCCTACACCCAGAGTATGTGAACAGCACAAATCAGAGTAAACAGATTTTTAAAATTTAAAAACAAGGACATGAAGCAGGGGAACAGAGAGTTGGGGGAGCAATTATAATCAAAGATACTTTGTGTGAAATTCTCAAAGAATTAGTCTTTAAACTGTTTAAAGAAAGAGTACAAAAATTAAGAAACCAGTTGGCAGAGAAACAGGAAACCCCCCCCCCAAGAGGGCTGTGTAACAAAACAGCACTTGTGAGACAGTGCCCATGAGCTCTCCCAGAAAGGGGTCCTGAGACTTCTCAGCCTCCGACTTGTCCCTTCTCCAGGCCGCTCTAATCCCCAGGCATCCTTTTCTCACTCCTAGTAAACCATCCCTGTTTCCATCGCTGTCCATGTGCTCTTCTCCACATCTTTGTTCTAGGACACTAGAACCCAGGGGTCTCAGGGAATGCCCTCCAGACTCAGTTGTGAGCCAGTAACAGTCTGAGAAGAGGAGGAAATCTAACCTCTCAACAGTGACAGCGCCTACTGGCCTGGTCCAGTCCACCCAGTGTGTGCATGAAGAGGCCACATAGCAGAGCACTCGCTCCAAGTGGTCCCTGGGTTTCAGCTTGGTCCCCAGTGCTGACACAGCGACCTTAAATTGCCATCTGTCTGTCTAGACTGGTCAGACCCTTACTCAAGCCTGTGACTGTGCAGCTCCACTCCTGCAGCTCCCCAGCTGACTGTTAATATCTAAACACTGCTTCGACTTTCCTCATCTCTGATTCTGCCTCCACCAAGAACTCAGAAAGCTTGCACTATGGTGTATCCTCAACCCCTGGTAGCCATTCTGTAACCTACAGGATGCATCTAGATAAACGTAATTACTGCACGGTGTATAACGTGTGACCTGAGAGTAAATATTAGTAAATAAGATTAGAATAAAGGATCTATACTCACCAGTGGCCAGTTATCAAGGGAAACAGAAACTACTTGGAAAATGGCAGCCACGTGGCTACTGCTCATGCTCATGTGACATTGAAGAATATCACAATTGCATCCGTGTATGCTTCTGACATAGTGTGCTCTCACTGGGCTTGGGGGAGTTCACTGAACATAGTGTGCTCACACTGGGTTTCGAGGGGGTCACTAGATATAGTGTGTTCACACTGGGCTTTGAGGGCTCACTGACATAGTGTGTTCACACTGGACTTTGGGGAGGTCACTGGACAGTGTGCTCACACTGGTTTTGGGGGATCACTAGACAGTGTGCTCACACTGGCTTTGGAGGGTCACTGACATAGTGTGTTCACACTGGTCTTTGGGGAGGTCACTGGACAGTGTGCTCACACTGGCTTTGGGGGATCACTGGACAGTGTGATCACACTGGCTTTGGAGGGTGTCTTAGTTAGGGTTTTACTGCTGTGACCAAGGCAAGTCTTATAAAGAACAACATTTAAGTAGGGCTGGCTTACAGGTTCAGAGGTTCAGTCCATAATCATCAAGGCAGGAGTATGGCAGTGTCCAGGCAAGCATGATACAGGCAGAGCTGAGAGTTCTACATCTTCATCTGAAGGCTGCTAGTGGAATACTCACTTCCAGGCAGCTAGGACTAAGGTATTAAAGCCCACGCCCACAATGACATACAACAAGGCCACACCTCCAAATAGTGCCACTCCCTGGGCCAAGCATATACACACTATCACAGAGGGTCACTCCATAGTGTGTTCACACTGGGATTTGGGGGTTTCTGGACATAGTGTGTTCACACTGGGCTTTGGGGGATCACTGGACATAGTGTGTTCACACTGGGCTTTGGGGGTTTCTGGACATAGTGTGTTCACACTGGGCTTTGGGGGATCACTGGACATAGTGTGTTCACACTGGGCTTTGGGGGATCACTGGACATAGTGTGTTCACACTGGGATTTAGGGATCACTGAACATAGTGTCTTCATGCTGGGCTTTGGGAGTTCACTGTGCATAGCATGCTCACACTGGGCTTTGTGAGGTCACTGGACCCCCTTATCTGTTCCTCTTCCTGATATGGCCAACGTTGAGTACTCTTTGTACTGTTTTCCATCATTTCTCTGCCTACCCCCAACCTTCCCAAAGTCTCCTGCATCCCAGTCACTGTACAGCTGACTTCTATCCCTCCCGCCTCTACCTCCTGAAGTTCTGGGATTCTAGAAATGTACTACCGTGCCTAGTTGGTGTGATACAAGGACTCAAACCCATATCTCTGTGCATGCTACAAGCATGGGGCCCACTTAGCCACACCCTCCCTTCGCTCTGGGGCACTGAAGCTCTGGCGTGGATAACAGAACCCAGTCTGTGATGCTGCCAGAGCCCTAGCTTGCCTCCTAGACTCTGGTTACAGCTGTTGCTATGCACCCTTCCTGCTGCAGAGGCACCTTCCCTCCTAATCTTTGGCAGATGCTGTGGCTGAGGGAGACAATCTCCAGAGAAATAAACAATAATTTCCAGACTCCAGGGTCTACATTTAGAGGGGGAAGGATTCTCTTAAGACAGCATAAAGGAGGCTCTGCAACTTCCTACGTGTCCAGCTTTGCACTCCCCTGGGAAACATCTGCTCCGGGTTAGGGTTCCACCTTTAGGCCTTCCTCCTCTGTAATAAGAGAAAAAAAAGAAAAGAAAAGACAACTTCTGACAGAAGGCTTTCATTTGCATATCTAAAAGCCTCAGTCAAGAGTTTTTTCTCCCCCTGAAACAAAGGAGCTGTTTACCCTCAAAGCTGAATTCAAATTGCCCCTCCCCCCCAAGGCTCTGGGACTTAAGATTGGCAGCTTTTTTTTTTTTTAGAGGCAAGTGAAGAAAAGTTGAGTTGCCGCCCAAGCTACCATCACTGATTTTATTAAAGTATGCAAACTTCAAATCCAAGAGGAATTCGAAAACAGCACTCTGTTTCTCAGAGGTGTCCAAGTCATTTTTTTTTCCAGCAGCAGTCTGAGCGTGGTCTGTAGAACAGCTGTCTCCAGAGGGCAGAAGTGAAAAGTGTAGGGTAAATGATATGGCATGAATCAGAGACACAGGCTCCCACTAAAATGTCCAGACTCTTGTGTCCTGAGGCAAAGACCAGACCAGGGACTCAAGGTTCAAAATAGATATGGAGACGATTTATTAAGAAAGGAAAGTTATTCCAGAGAGGAGTGAGCCAGTGAGCTGAGGGCAAGCATGTTCTCAGAAGCACTGGGGCATGACGTTCTTGACCTTGTCTAAGTCCTTAGCTCAGTGCCTGCCTCTCCTGTCTGTACACAGCAGGCTTCTCCTATGCCTGCTTTGTTCTTGTCTTCCTCCTCCAACTGGCTGCTTTCAAATGCTAATCTTTTATTTTACTCATTTATTTTATTTTTTTACTGTGTGTGTGTGTGTGTGTGTGTGTGTGTGTGTGTGTGTGTGTGTGTGTGTGTGTGTGTTGTGTCCCTGAACGAGATGGATGGCAGAAATCAGAAGAGGGCAGAGAGGGCACTGGATTTCCTGGACACAGAGTTACAGTGGTTTCATGTAAGCCACCCAGTATGGTGCTGGGATCCAGATGTGGGTCATCTGCAAGACCTGCAAGCACTCTTAACCACTGGGCCATCCGTCTAGACCTCTTGTTACTCCTTTTGGTTTGGATTGATTTGGGTTGGGTTGGGTTGGGTTGGGTTTTCAAGACATGTTTTCTCTGTGTGGCCCTAGCTATCCTGGAACTCACTCTGTAGACCAGGCTGGCCTGTAGGCCAGGCATACCCACCTCTGCCTCCCAAGTTCTGGGATTAAAAGCAGGTACCACAATACCTGGTACATATGCTTTTCTAAATGTAGCTTGCTCCAACCACTAGTCTCTGTTACCAGAGGGCCAGAGGGAGTCTAGATCAGAAAACCAACAGTCAGCTAATACTAACTGCTAGATAAGGCCTCCACTTTATCAAAACATTTCACAAAAGCTCTCCACCTAAGCACACATGCACACATGCAAATTCACACGTAGTAGGGGAGCCCTAGTATGTGCTCTACACTCTGGTTACACCTGTTGCCATGTGTCCTTCTCACTACAGAAGTGTCTTCCCACCCTAATCTTTGACACAAGCTATGGCTGAAGGTCACAGGTCACAGAATCAAATATTTTCAGATTCTGGGATCTACGTTTAGGGAGGAAGAATTCTCTTAAGAAAACATAAAGTACTCCCTCCCTAGTAGGGGAAGAAAAAAGAAATATACCTTTGCCCTCTATCCTCCTAGATACCCGCAAGTTGTACTACAGAGGCAGATTCATGTGCAAATATTCCTGAGCATGTGCAGATTCTCTTTGCGTCTACAAGTTCTCAAAATGAGAAGGTTTCAGGCCAGTGGGTGATTTCTACAAAACATGTCTTGAACTTGCATGGTCTATACGAACATGCTTCTCCTCTCAGATACAAAGAGACTTGAGAGTCCTGATCCCTTGTCTCCTTTTCAGGGATATTAAACATGTTGATCGACTCCAGGGTGAAGTGAGGCTGAGGAAAGCTCAGCTTAATATCAATGGAGTCCAATCTTGACATCAAACGGGATTTTTCAGATCCTTCTGCTACCTAAAAATGGGACAGCTTATTCTCTTCTAGATTTATTCTATGTGTCTGAGTGTTTCACCTGCATATAAGTCTACGTGTACCACATGTGTGCCTGGTGTCCACAGCCATGGGATTCCCCGGAGCTAGGGTTAAAGACAATCGTGAGCCACTATGGGAATCAAAACTGGGTCTCTTGTTCTTAACCACTGAGCCATCTCTACAACCCCAGCTTTATTTTTATGGTAAGGAAAGATAAAAAGGCAGAGGAAAGTGGGGGTTGGAGGATTCATTAGAAGAAAGAAACCCCTTCACCCTGGAATCTGATTGGCGCCTCTCACAAGAGCAAGCAAGGATCTCAGTGTAGCTGTCCAGCAGCCATGGATGAACCGGGTCTACCTGAAAGGGAGGCTGGAAATGAAAAAGGACGGGCTCGAGAGAAGAATGAAGCCAAAAGTTTCTGATCAAGGCTTGAAGTTTATTATTCCATACTGCTTATAAAGGGAAAGATCAAAGACCCCATCCTTTGTTTCAGCACCCTCAGTGGGCAGCCAACTCCTCAAGGCTCACGTAGGAAATGCAAATGCAGTGAGGGCAAGACTGGCTCCAGCCGGGTTGTAAAAACCATCCTGGGTTTGTTTATCCTACTGGAGGCTGGGGGAAGGGCACATCCCAGCACAATTAACAAGTTCTTAAGACCTTCAAGTCTATGGACTTGAAATTTTCTAGAAATCTAATCCTATTTACTGTGAGAGCCACATCCTAAAGCTTAGGTGTAATCTTCGTGTCCCCCTACCATATTATAACCCACCCAAGACATCTCCAAAAACAACCTGTCATCTTAATTACTGAAGAGAGAAATGGGAGTAAGGAGATGGAACCCTCAGGGAAATTGCTGAGAAAAGGAAGTCTTAAAAAGCTCCCCAACTCCTGCCTGTCTCCACCCACACGTGAGCAATCCTTCCTCTCCAGCACTCTCCCGTGAGGGGCCTTGACCGCACTTGGCTATTCGCCACTTTCTATGACTCTCTCCTGAGGAGTCCATGCCCACACTGGGTGTGTCTTGCTCTTTGGGACTTCCCATTGTCTTCCTCCACAAGCCTCAGCATGAAGCATCCTTTTATTCTTACCTGGAGTACTCTCTTTCCTAATATTTTTAGTGAAATCTCCAATTCTGCTTCATCGCACTGGGTAGCCCTGAAATTCTTTTTAGCCTCAATACCACAAGCCCCACTGTGACCTGAATCAATGCCTCTAAAAAGATTAAAGGAAGCCCTCAGGCTGCTGAGTGGGACACTGAGGAGCTGTGCTCTATCCCTTTTCTGCTGACCTGAGGGAGAAGTGGGGACCTAGCCAGAAACTGTGCACAGTGAGGTAAGCGAGGTAAGTTTCACAAACTAAGTGAAACTGAGCATGCTCACCAGTGAGATCGCTCTGCATGTACTGAGTAAGGTTAATATTTTACCCCACGTATAGGAGGGTACCTGTCACATGAGAGTCTATGGCCAGCATCGGAGAAGATGTGAAGGTGGGAATTCTTCCTCAACCTGCTGCATCTCACACTTCTTCAGTTTAACATGTTTTGTACCGCCAAGGCGCCATGTTGAGGAGGATAGTGTGAATTCCGGCTTTCACTTCATTCTTTGTGATTTTTTTTTTAATCGATGACAGACATCACTGTCAAACATTCTATATATTTTACATATTTTCTTTTCTTTCTTCTTTTTTTCTTTTCTTTTTCGTTTTTTTCTTTTCTTTTCTTTTTTTTTTTTTTTTTTATCATCAACAGAATGTGAACAGAGGAACAGAGTTTTTGTAAATTTTACTCCTTGTTTTTATCTTCCAGGCCCTACCTAGATAGAGTAGGGTCATGGAAGGTTCACAATAAATATTTGTTTGGATGGATGGACAGATATCCGTAAAGCTATAAAAGCCAAAATGCCAGATTATAATTAAATTGACTATGATATGGTAATAGAATTTTTCACAAATGTGGAAGCTTACTGAATTTTGGCATATTTTAGAGTCTTTCAGATTTTTTTTCTTCTAATTCACAACACATGCTGGCAGTAAACCACTTCACAACAAGCCAACCCAGAGTATATCAATATGTTGGGGCTAGTCACCAAGACTCCAGAGACAGAGGCTGGGCCTCAGGCCTTGGTAACAGTCTGCTTGGTAACACTAAATCCTTAATGCCTACACAGTGAAGAAATGAAGCAAACAGGACGTAGGCCTGAAAAGAATGTGTTTCAGATTCTCTAGAACAAAATAGTGTTTGAATAAAAATCATTTCTTACTGAAATTTAAAAGGCTTTTCATGTAGAGATAAACCTACATAACGGTGTATTTAGTGAGTACTACACATCGTTAAGCCCAGCACTTGGAGGCAGAAGCAGGGGGATTGCTGTAAGTTTGAGGCTGGCCTGGTCTACAGAGTGAGTTACAAGCCAGCCAGAGCTGCATAGTGAAATCTCATCTGAAAAACTTGTCTTTAAGAATTTTAAGAGGGCAATTACTGTTTCCAGGATATATATTTTTTGGGCAATTGACTTATTGATTTAAAGGTGTAAATAATTTAATTAAACTCTTACTAGTAAAAGAAATGAATATTTTGACAGGTTTACTTTACAATTAATACTTTTTCCTCACACCATTCTTCTGTGTTGAAATACACTAGTGCACTAATTATATGAAAATAACCACAAATTATTATTATATAAATTTTTCTTTCTTTTTTTTTTTTTTAAAGAAAACATGTTTCAAACATTAACCTAATAGAGCTTGAGAGGTGGCTCATCAGGTAGGCACTTACACTGTTCTTGTGGATAACCCAAACTCAGTCCCTAACATTTCCTTCAGACAGCTCAAAGCCGTCTATAACTCTAGCTCCAGAAAATCTGAGGCCCTCTTTTGGCCTCCAAAAGTTCCTGTGCTCACATGTATATACCCCTCCCCACTACATAAATATATATAATTAAAACTAAAATTGGTCTTATGTAAGTAGAGATAGCCGGGAGCTGGTGATGCTAACAGCTGTCAGTGTCTTGTCTACGAATGTGTCTCTGGAGTCAGACCGTGAGGGCCTGATATGGAGAAGACATGAATCCTTGTACAGATTCAAAATGTGAGGATACCATTCGGAGACAGTGAATGGTAGAAAAATGCCTAAGTGGGGAAAAAATGTCACAGGAGAGTTATCTTTCTCTAGCTTCTTCCTGTATGCCTTATTCTATGCTCTTTGTCCCCAGTGATGTGAATAACCCCTGCCACACACCCTTGAAACTCTGATGTTCTGCCTCACAGGGTTCCCAGAAACAGAGCAAAGAGAATCTTAATGGAATTGTCCCAGTGTACTTTCTATTACCGAGATAAATACAATGGCCAATAGCAATTTGGAGAGGAAAGGGTTTGTTTCAGTGTACAGCTTAGAGTCCATCATGGGGGATAGGGGGTGCCTGCCCAAGGGTGACACTGCCCACAGTGAGCTGAATCTTCCAACATTAATCATCAGTCAAGAAAATGCCCTACAGACTTGCCAGGAGATAATCTGATGGGGGCATTTTCTCAATTGATGGTTTTTTATTGTTGTCTGTCTGTCTGTTTGTTTGTTTGTTTGCTTGCTTGCTTGCTTGTTTTCCAGATAATTCTAGGCTGTGTCAAGTTGACAAAAAAGCAAAAAGATTTTTTTTTAAAAAATGACACAAATCATCTGAAACTGCAAGTTTTTGCTCTTTAAATTGTTTCCCATAGTTATATTTTTCAAAGAACCATAAAAAGTAACTAACCCAATATCCATGTGCAAAAGAGTTAAGATGAAGGTTGGCTTCACATCATAGACAAAAACTAATTCCATAGGTCAAGGTGCTTATTGTGGAAGCCTGGTGACCTAAGTTTGTTTCTCAGAACACAAAGGTGGAAGGAGATAAGTAAGTCCACAAAGTTATCCTCCAGCTCCTCATGCATGGTACAACACTACTATACCTGAGGAGAAGAAGACACATACCTACTCACGCCAGACATCGAATGACAGTTCCAAGTAACGATGCTACCAAAGTGAACCGATGAATTTACTGGGGTTCTATCGGGAGTGTTTTGGAAGGGTCACTTGTGAGAGCAGGGGTGACTCAAGGCATATGTGTCACCACACATGAGTAATGCCTCACAAAAAGCTAGATTGTAGAGCACACTGCAGCATGTACAGGCAGCTCAACAGGTCTGAGAATCTCCTCTCCTGGGTAGTTCTTACTGCTTTTATAAAAGGAAGGAGGAATCTTCTGAATGTAGTAAGTTTCAGGGGCTTCCTGAGACTTGTGGCTAGTTCACGTCTTAACAAAACTCTCTTTAGAACTTCCTGAAGTCTTAAGGAACTTCCTGGGGATGTCACATCTCAATTTGGAGGAAATTGCTACACAGCACCGTAGTATACACACCTACACACAAACACACCACCCATTAATAATTAACAATATTTTTAAAAATTGGTGACACAAACCTTCAGTCTCAGGAACCCAGAAACATATGGATTCAAAGCCAATCTGGACTACATAGTGAATTCCAGAACTGACGTGGCTGCATAGTAAGATTTGGTTTCAATAAATAATAATAATAATAATAATAATAATAATAATAATAATAATTTATAAGCCATCCATCTAATAAAGGGTTAGTTGTTAAATATATAAGGAACTTAAACAATTAAATAAGATAATATGAAAAAAATAGACAAAGAACCTAAGTGACATTTCTCAAAGAACATAGAGTGGTCAAAATATATTTGAGAAAAGATAATATGCCATCAAAGATGCAGAAAAGGGGGAGCCCTGGTATATTGCTGATGTGAATGTAGACTACTGCACTAAAAGTGTTGTAGATTGCCCGGGTGCTGCTTGTATTTTGATGCTAATTCCCCTTCCCCCAGAGGGGCTGCCTCTAACTAAAATGAATCACATACTCAGGTACTCATGTGACTTTATATGAACCTTTTCCCCGTTTTTTAAAGGTAAAATAAAGGCTAAAGCCTGTGATTGGGCAGTGGAAGGGAAAGGTGGAGCTGAAAGTTTTAGAGAGGAAGAAGGAGGAGAGAGGAGGAGAGGAAGGAGAGAGAGGAGGAGAGGAAGGAGAGGTGGAAGGAAGATGGAGCAGAAGCACGCGGCCTGAAGGAACCTCAAGTAGCAAGGGCTCTCATAGCCAGGGAAGATGGCAGTGTAGTGGTGTATCCACCCAATCTAGGTGCGCAGCTTGTATTCATATTAATTGAGTCGTGTCTTCCTTGCATGGGTTTATTGGGGTTGGAGTTTACCGCAACAGAAAAGAGCATGGAAACTCCCTGGGGAGGTAAGAGTGTAGCACTGACAGGAGGTAGGCACAATGGTGATCATCTTCAGGGGATCTCTGAGTTTATTGCCTGCCCCACTTACAGAACAAGTTCTGGACAGGCCAGGATATATAATGAGACCTTCCCTCAAAGAAAATCAGATAGAATGACCATGTGTTCTAGCAATCCTACTGCCGGTTAAAGATCTGAAGGAAGTCCATCAGAGTGGAAAAGTATTCCTGTGCTCACTGAAACACATACATTACAGCATAGTCTTCATTCTTTTAAAAGTAGATAGCTGCTGTGGACATAGTGCGTAGAGCAGTAGCCTAGCATATCAGCAGCCCCTAGTTCGACTCCCAGCATTACCTAAAGTGGGTTGCTGGACTGTAATGTTATCACTGCCACTTCAGAGATGAACGATGGTAAAGCATTAGCCTCATGCTTCACCGTAGGCTGCTAGGCCCACCTGAGTAACATTAACCCAGATGAAAAGTTTTATGTATGCTATATAAAGTTGTGTGTGTGTAAAGTTAAATACACACACACACACACACACATATTTGGATTGGAGATATAGCTTAGTAGTTAACAATATGTGATGCTTTCACAGAGGACCTGAGTCGTTTCTCAGAACCTATATCAGACAGCTCACAACTGCCTATAACTCCAGCTTCAGGAATTCTGACACTCGTCTGAATTTCAAAGGCACCTGCACTCACATGCACATAGCCACACTCACAATTAATGCACACACCTACACATATGCCTATAATTTAAAAATAATAAAAAATATTTTAAAAAGAAATGTATACATGTAAGGTAAGACATATGGTAATTATCTTAACTGAGCTGTTCCACAATGCATTTATATCCCTAGACATCATGTTACGCACTATCAACATAGATCATTTTTATTGTCAATTTAAAGAACACTAGAAACAATACAGTAAAACTGACAAGAGGAATAACACAAATCTTAATAGTAATAAATCGCCAATGGCTTTGCAAAAAAAAAAAAAAAAAAAATCAAAGACATAAATGTCAGAGCTACAAATACAACCCAGAGAATAAAACATAAAAGTAAATCCATGTAGCCTCATCCCAGACAAGGGCTTCCTGGATACAAGGCTAAAATTGTCAGCAGGCCAAGGATCAACACCACAGATGGACAGAGTGTGTTTCATCAAAGCTGAAAGCGCGGGGCTTGGAATATGGCTTAGCGGTAGAGAGTTTATCTGGCATCAACCAATCCCTGTGTTTCATCACTAGCACCATAGAATGCCTTGTTGCTATTTATTAATATTTTAATTGGAGGGTTGTGTGCTTCAAAGACTACTATAAAGAAAGCTTAAAAGCCAGCTTACATGATGGAAGAAAAATATAACTCCTCGTTCATCTGATAAAGGATGTTTTGGTTCATCTCTGTTATCATAACAAAATACTTCAGGCTGGATGATTATTATAGAAACTTATTTCTCATAGTTCTGGGATTGGAAAAGTCCAGTACCAGGGTACCTATAGCTTTGATGTCTAGCAAAGGCTAGCCTTCAATGTTCTATGAAGCCTAGGCTGGCCTTAAGCTACTGATCGTCCTACCTCTACCTCCCATGGGAAGGGATTACAGTTGTGCACCATATCTGGCTTCACTCTCTACTTTTGTGGTGGCCCCTTGTTAATGTGTCCTCGCATGGTAGAAGACAGAGAACGTGAAAGCACTCACTCTCTCCTTTGCAACCTGTAATGAAGTCACTAACCCCTGCATGAATGCAGAGCCCTCATGCTTAGTCACCTCCCAAGGGCCCTATGTCTTGGAATATCACACAGGTTCCCATGCATACATCATAGTGGAACTCATAGTCAATGTACATGAATAGCACTTATAACTTCACAGTAAAAAGATAACTCCCTTAAAACACAGTCAAAGGATTTAAGTAGACATTAAAGAAGACACATATGGCCGGTAAGTACATAAGATACCAGCATCATTTCCTGTCATGGAGCTGCAAATCAAATTCACAGTGAGATGCACTTACTACACACCAGGGTAGACAAAAATCAAAACGATAGACAGTACCAAGTGCTGGAGGCCATTATGGAGAACTTGGACTCCTTACCCACTCAGTACTCCTAGGAATACAAAATGGTGCAGCCACTTTGCATCAGGCCAGTGAGATGGCTCAGCTGGTTAAAGGCAGTCACCTCCAAACTTGAAGATCTGAGTTTAATATTCCAGAACCTATATGATGGAGAAGAGAAGCAACGCCCCCAAAACTATTCTTTGACATCCACAGACACCCTGTGGCATGTCTGCATGCCATGCATACAACACACACACACACACACACACACACACACACACACACACACACACACACAGTAAATATAAAACAAAACAAGTTTTAAACAAATAGATCTCTCATATGACCCAGAAATTCTACTCCTAGGTCGTATCTAAGAAAAGTTAAAATGTGTCTAAAAACTGACTTGCATATGCAGATTCACGACATTCATTTTTATGGCCAAATTGTAGGAATATTCCAAATGTCCATCAACAGATAAATAGATCCATAAGTGGAATATTAGTCAGCCCACAAGAATGCTGTACTGAACCCTGCTGCACGTAGAAACACAATGCCCCCCCATCAGACGCCAAGAGCCATAATGTTTCTACTTCTACTTGCATGAATTACCCAGAATAATCAAGACAAAAAGTGGGCCGGTGGTTGCCGGAGGCAAGGTAAAAGGAGGGACATTAAGTGCTTAATGGATACAGTGATTTTTATTTTTGTTTTTTGAGGTATGATAAATTGCTCTAAGTGTAGGCCTTGGTAGTAACTGTGCAAGTGAATATAGTAAGAACCATTGAAGTGTGCAATTTAAAAGGGTGAATTTTATGACATATTAGTGATATCCCAGTAAAGCCATTCCTTTTGGAAACATATTGTTTGAAGGGACAAATCCATAGGAGCCGCGCCTCAAATCTCTTTTTTTTGCCCTAAACTTATTTTTGTAGATTTATGCATCTTTGGACGGGAAATGGCTTTAGCGGTCTTATTTTTATTCTGAGTTGAGAAAGGCCAGCCAGTGAAGTTACTTTGACTAATGACATATGTCACGCAGATTGCTTTAACCTTCCTGTGAAGATCGGAGAGAGCAACACGAGGCGATGCGCTGTGGCGAGAACTAGCCCTGTAAATACAACGTTTTATACCGTCATCATCTTTATGTTCTTACAGGCCATAAAAGGCACATGTGTGTGTCCTTTATCTCCAGCTCCCTCCACTAGCTTCCCATGCAACTTTAACAATTTAATTTCTGTTTCTTCCTGACTTAACTCACTTTAACAGAGAACCATCTCTCGCTCTTCTATAGGGGCTGAGATAACTCTTCAATAAAATCTTAAAGTGTATGCGGGAAACCTTGCTTCCTGCTATAGTCTGAACAGGTCTTGTTCCAGGCTTAGTGTTTGAACATGTGGTAACCAGCTCTCTGCCTTTTTTTTTTTTTTGGTGAACCTTAAAGAGGTGGAGCAAGGGGGTGGGGGGATGTTGGGCTTGGGCTTGGCTGGAGGTTTTATAGCCTCACTTCCTGTCTGCTCTCTGCTTCCTGTTCCGCCTACATGAGAGGAAGTACACTCTGCTGCCATTGTGGATTCGCCTGCCGCGCCTTCCCCGTTAGGGTGAACCGTACCCTGAGGGTGTGAGCTAAAATAAGCCCTTTCCTCCATTAAGCCACTTCTAGTTCAGCATTTGACTAACACAGAACAAGACAAAAACTCCAACTTACCTTTCTTTAGGAGAGTGCCTGCTGGCTTCTTCAGCCTCCTATCTCTTTCCAAAGCCTGGAGTGGAAAGAAAGGGTGCTATCTATCTACCTACCTATCTATTTATCTATCTTTAGTGTTCTCCAAGGCCAGCTAAGAAGCTAAAAATCACTTGGATGGTAAGGATTCATTTGCCTTTCAAACTGTTAACCGAATATCAAAGCAGTAACTTGGTGCTTTCTCTTCAAGGGCTTCTAATGGCAAAGCAAGCCACACTGTCTACTGAGGATTTGCAAAGAAGTTCACAATATCGGAAAGTTATTAAAACTGAGAAGAAAAACCCGTGGAAATGGGTGTGCATGTTCCAAGAACAGGAATGAGAACACGAAGGGAAACGCTCCGTTCTGGGAGAAGAGAAATCCCCTCACAGTTCTTTACCACTGTGATCAAACTGTCATTAAATTCTGGCAAGATTCTCAACGGAAAGGGCTGGATCCAACCTGACTTCTAAAGTATTGCTCTGAAAGGACTTTAAAGATAGCTACCAGTTTGCCATAAAGTATCCAAAAATTTTCTTTAGCCTATATATTAAACAGACGTGGGCCAGAGACATTCATGGTACTTACTGTTTATCTTAAACCATTCCTGCTACTATAACAAAATACTCTAGACCCAGTCATTTACAAAAATAAATTTTTTCCCACACGTCCTGAAGCTGCAAAGTCCAAAACAAATGTGGTATCCACTGAGGATTGATGATGCCTTTAGAGGAGTTACCCCTGAGGTTTCACATGGGGAAAGAGAAGGGCTAGTTCCCTACTGCCTATTTTTGAGGGCATCTGATCCAAGGGTCTGATCATCCTCAGAGGCTCCATCTCTGAACACTACTGTAATGGGGGGGAAACTAACCTCTGGACCTGCACTGCCCAGTCTCTCCGGAGTACTGAAGTTCCAATCAGTCAGCCAGTGCCTGCTGACACAGCTCCTTCCCAGGAGGTCTCACTCACAGTAAGAACTGTTGAAGGGACACAAAACCTTTGCTTTTACTCTCGGGATAAAATTCCAGAGAACTACAGGCAGAGAGTGGTGATCTCAACGCTGTAGCTGATTTGAACATTCTGGAAGGAATAATCAGACATTTTATTATGTTAAGTATAGTGTGCCTGCTGTCTATAAAATGCCGAAATCAGTACCATGGCTGGGTGCTGTAACTTTGCAATCAGAAGAGGAGCTGTTTAACAGAAAAATGAACTTTGTCTTTGTTGTTCTTGGTTGATTGGTTGGTCAGTTGGTTGAGACAGGGTCTCATGTAGCCCAGGTTGCCCTCCAATTATGGAGCTAAGGATAACCTTCAACTCCTGGTCCTCCTGCTTCCAGCTCCCCAGCACTGGACTTACAAGCATAGGGCACGGTGCCTGGTTCACCTAGGGTTTAGCTAGGCAAGCTCTCCATCAACTGAGCTGCATTCCCGTCCCAGAGAAAGGTGGGATGGAGCTAGATAAAGAAACAGGTCTGAGGAAAGCTGCCTGGAACTGAAGAGGCCAGAATCACCAGATAGAGCGAAACCCTGCAGAGGCAGAGCCTTGCCTGCTCTGTAAAGCAGTCTAGATTTAATTTTGCAGAAGGGACAGCACGGGGCCATTGGGGAGTTTACCATCAGGGAAGACTAATTGCATCGTTACACCTTTTCTGCAATTTCAGCCAGACTACCAGCTCTTTCAGAGTGAGCTGATTCTCCCTAGAAACATTTAAAAGCATGAGTCTCGGATAATAACCCTGTAAGCCCCTGGTTTGTGGCATGTTGCATTTAACGTGAGCTGAGTGCTATTTATAGATGTTCATTTGTTGTTTGCACGGACGTGTTTATCAGTCTAAAGTAACTCTCTGTTGCAACATTTAAAAAGAATAATCAATTGGGGTGGGGGTGGGGAGTGCTGATGGAATGCTTCAGCAGTTAAGAGTGGATGCTACTCTTCCAGAGGACCCAAATTCACTTCTCAGCAGCCATGCCCAGTGAGTGGCTCACAGTCACCTACAACTCCAGCCTCAGGGGATCGGTCAGACACCCTCTTCTAGACTGCAAGGGCACCAGAACTCAGGTGCACACACCCCTATCCACAGATACACATGTAGACACATAAGTTTAAAATAATCATAATGAAATCTTAAAAATAAAATGGGGCTGGAGAGATGGCTCAGCAGTTAAGAACTCTTGCTGCTCTTCCAGAGGACCCAGGTTCAATTCCCAGCATCCACATGGTGGCTTACAACTGTCCCTAACTCAGGTTCTGAGACTCCAGTGCTCTCTCCTGGCCTACTCTGACATCAGGTGCACATAGAGGGCACAGATTTTCACGCATACAAACCCCAGGCACATAAAATAATCATCATCAATTCAAGAGCTGATAATCAGACTCCAATTATCTCTTCTGTTGTAACCAAATATTCATCAAGTTCACACGTTATTTTCCATGGAAATAAAATCTAGTCAGGCACAAGCCATGACTTAGAGGATTTACCTGCTATACATATAGGAGAGGAGATTCTGGAGTCAACTAAACAGCAAAAGCAGCTTCCTTAATTCAAAGAGCTAAAAATTGGTTATAACGTAGCTGTATATTGCTCAGAATCTGCCAGTCTTAGTTCCCAGGTCAAAGTGCAATGTGGGTCCAATGTTTGTTTAGAACAATGGTAAATCATCCACCACAGCTGGCCCAGCTTCTTCGGGGTGTTTTAACGACAGTCAATGGCTGAGCTGAGCTCTCCTTGTGGGAGTCACTTCTGTGGACGCCACATTCAGGGAGAACTGACAGTTCTCATCTGGCAAACGGCTCTTTCCATCTTCATGCTTTAATCTAAACTCCCAGCTCCTTCTCAAAGCTGCTGTGGAAAAAAGCCAGAGCTGGGCTGCAGCTCAGGAGGGAGAGTGCTGGCCCAATATCAGGAGGCCCTAGGTTCTGTTCCCACAAACTGCGTGGGATGCTCCACACCTGGAATCCCAGTTCAGGGGAGGTGGAGGAAGAAAGATTAGGAGTTCAAGGTCGTCCTCTGGCTATGTGTCAAATGCCAGGTCAGGCTGAGATGTGCGAGACCCTGTGTGCTAATGGGGGTGGGAGGGTGAGGGTAGAGAGGGAGTGAAGGTGCAGTGGGGGTGGGGGTGGGGTGGGATACAGGCGGGGATGGAGTGGGAATGGGGTGGGGTAGGGGCCACTGGAAGTTCTTCTCACTTAAGAAAGGAAGCAAATTGCTACCTAATGTATTTTACCTGCACATTTTACTTTAATTTCAAGGCCGGAAGAAACCCACAGGCTTGCTATTTCGAAAGCACCTCAGTGATAAACCAGCCTTAAAGTCACAGAACAATCCACCCCTGACTGCCTTAAACAACTGGAATCAGGCAATAAGCTCATTCATTTGCACTCATTACCTCAGAATTAACGTGCCTCGGTGGAACACAGGTATATGAGGCGTGCTTCCCCGCCACTCAGAAGCGAGTTATAAGACAACTAAAAAAACAAAAAGCCTTGGTATTTCCACTAAGAAATACTGTTGCAGGGCAGGCAGGACCTTCGAATACCATCCTCCTTTGGCCAAATTTCATTTTAGTCCCAATTAACTCATAATTACATTAGCCATTAGAGAGTAAGACTTCTGAACAAAGCATCGGCCAGCTTTAAAAGCACTGCATTTAGAAAGCCCTCGGCCTGACCCCGCCCCTTGACCAGACTATTTATAGTGCAGTGAAATTAAGTTAGGTTCACTGTGCCTGACTGCCCTGCAGATTATTAGTTTGCAAATGCGTTCATTAAATGGCAAGATTCATTTGGGGGTACAAAGCCTTCGGCTTCATCTTTACAGGGCAGTCCACTGGGTGAATTTAAAAATAAAATCAGTCGAGCAATAGCATAGCTCAGAAGAAAAGTTTCCTGTTTTGAGTGTCAGACCCACTGTGAAAGCCAGGGTTGCTTGATTCTTCTGAAAGAGCATTGAAGTGCCCACAAAGTGGATGACTCCAAGGTCCCCTAACTGGGGACACTGCTGTGAATTTGGAGTGCTGTTTGCCTTCTGCCTGGGAGGAACAGTTGGGGCAATCATAAAAGAAAAAAAGCTCTTGTCAGAATCACACAAAAACTGAAAGCTGATGTCAACACATCCGTTCTCACGCACAGCTGTGGGTTTGGTATTCCCAGTTCAGGACCGGATAGATGCCGCGGGGGAGAGATGTCAGGTCTGCTCCGGTCAGAATCACATGGATGCAGTTTGAAGTTTGAACTTTCTTTCTTCCTAAGATTCTTTCTAGGTACTTAGCCCAGCAAACGCTATAAAAATCAATTAACGCTCTACCTGTATCTGTCTTCCCTTCGAATGTATTGTAGCATTTTATTTGAAGCAGTATGGGGAATTTCAGACTGCCTTCAGCTTTCCTGATTAGGACAAAAATGTAAACAAAATTGTATTTGAGGAGGTGTGGTTATCAAACTGTTTAGTCAGTGTGAAAAGCGAGGAGCTGGAGAGATGTCTTGGCGGTTAGGGGCACTTGCTGCTCAGCCTGAAGCCAGAAGTCTTGTTCCCAGCACCCACATTGCTGGCTCACAACCTCCTGTAACTCCAGCTCAGAGAATCTGACGCCCTCTTCTGGCCTCAAGAGGCACTGCAGTGTGGCATACACTCATGGATACCCATAAATTAAAAATAACAATAATCAAAATCTTAAGTGTAGCTTTTCCTTTAGAAACAGAGCAAACCAATGATATTCGTCTTCTGAGTGTAATTGTGCTTAACCCCAAAACTTCAGCCTTTGTTCTAAAAATACTTTCTGCCAATATTTTTTTTTTATTTATTCATTTATTTATTTATTATATGTAAGTACACTGTAGCTGTCTTCAGACACCCCAGAAGAGGGCATCAGATCTCATTACGGATGGTTGTGAGCCACCATGTGGTTGCTGGGATTTGAACTCATGACCTTCGGAAGAGCAGTCGGCGCTCTTAACCGCTGAGCCATCTCTCCAGCCCTCTGCCAATATTTTCATTCCATTAAAAGCTTAGATTTAATGAATATTTTCCCATCATTTCCCTTAGACTTTCTCTTAGACTTGTAAAAATGCCCTTCAATGTGTACATTGGTACTTCAGATGTAGATTTTTCCACCCTCAGAGCCCCACATTTGGAGAGAATTGAATCAAACGCATCAACATGACAGAAAAATTGGCCATTATTATCCCGAAACCCAGCTGCCTTCCTTTCCTTCATATTTTCGCTTTTCTTTTGTTTTTGTTGTTTTACTCTTGTGCTTTGACATCAGCTCACAAGTAGCCCAGGCTGGCCTTAAAATTTCCAATACTCTTGCTGCTACCTCTCACCTGCTCAAGAGAGGCGACAATCAGGGGTCACCAAGTCCAGTTCAGACCTGCATTTCTAATTCTACTTTTTGAGGGCTAACATATAAATAAACAAATATGCCCATGATGCAGATTTAAAAGTTCAGTTTACATCAGGTACAATGGAATACACTTGTAATAACTACTCAACAGGCTAAAGCAGGAAGATTCCAAGTTCCAGGCCAGCCTAGACTACATAGCAAGATTTTTGTCTCAAAAAAAAAAAAAATCATATAGCTACTAGGCTGTTTTCATATCGTATGAGGTTGTGATGGATGCAGCTTACACATGTAGCAGCTGAACACAGTGGTTTGGGTTGGCTCGTTTCTGTGTGCGGATGATATTGGTTCTGAGACAGTCTTCCGAGACCGCACGTTGGCCTTTGCTGTTATCCTCCTGGGTCTGTTTCCCAAGTTTGGGATTACAGATATGCACCACCTTATCTAGCTTATTTGGTTGTTTTGTTTGTTTTTGAGACAAAGTCTCTCATTCTGAAGACCAAGAAGGCTTGAACTCACTACAAAGTCCAGTTAGCCTCAAATTCATGGTAGTCCTCCAGCCTCGGCCTCTCAAATGCTAGACTTATAAGAATATATAGCACCATGGCTGTTCATCGTAGAGTTTGGGTTTGTTTTGGGGTTGTTTATTTGCTTGAATCTTTTATGGAATCCATAGTGGAGTTTTCCAGAATCAATTTAAACATCTACCTGGTACCTGGTCTTCTCTGCGAGCTCTTATTGTCTGATTTTAGAGGTAAGTAATGATCTGTCCCTGTCACCATCTGTGAATGGACAATACTTTCTAGAGAAGTCAGCCATGACTCTCCCCAGAGGAACCATTCCTATCCAGCCATGGACACCTCCCTTTAAATATACCACATCAATATCATGAATGACACTCAGATTTGTTAGTCTTGCTCTGCCTCAAGATTGGCCCAACCCAAAATAAACAATCTACAGCTGCTTTCAAGTGTGCTCCCATAAACAACTGCCAAGCCAGGGCCATAGAGAAGCATCTTTATATGGTGGATCACTTTCTGACATCTGGGCAGGTTTCTTCAGCATTTCAAAGCCCTCCCCAAACCCCAAGTACTGCAGTTATCCAGCACCTTTCAGAATCCAGCAAGACAATTTCATATAAAGCTGTCTACCCCACTGTCTCAGAGGCTCAACTGGCTGTGTTCATTTAATTATCCTCTTCTGATTCAATTCATTCATTCATCCATCATTTATTCAAAATTCCATTTACCATTCCAGTCTTCAACATCCAAGTTCAGTGAGCAGCTAATTTTCACTTGCCATAAGACACAGGGAAAAGCTTGAGGCTGGTTAAGAAGACGTGTGTGTACTTATGGGATTTGTGGGTATTGCATAGCACCCAGGCAAAGCTCAACAGACTAGAGCAAGGAGTTAATGGAGGCAAAGGCAACTATTTAACCACCGCACGAGCCCATTAACTTCATTTAGACAAAACCACCATCCCAAAGATTCAGGTTGAACTTCTAAACCCAGCCAGCCATATAGAAAGCACCCCAGTGAGCTCATGGGCTGCTAAGAGGAGTGTAGGTGGCTCAGGAAACATCACCACTACTGCCTTGAGAGAAGGGGGGAAATTAGTGAGTCACTTATTCCATGATAAATATCTCCCGTGTATGGAATGCTGAGCAAGGTCGTGAGATAATGATGGACATCGAGAAAAACAAGGTAAGGGAGGCCATTTACAGCCCAGCATCGGATTTCGGGAGCTGTTCTCTGGCAAAGGAATAGAACCTGCTATTAAGGCTGAGGTGTGTCAAAAAGAAGCTATAATGTAAGTAGGAGTAATTAGTAGGTCCGTGATACACCGCGATAAGCTTTATGAGATTGAGAAAGCAGACTATATTACGGACTTTTCTCCTGGATGTGACCAAATACCTGAGAGGGGTGGGTATGCTGGTTTACAGTGTGAGGGGATTAGGACCATCAGGGTGGGAGGGGACCCAGAGCAGTAGGAGCATAAGGCGCTTACTGTTTACCTTGCTGCCATAGTTAGGAAGCAGACAGCAGGAAAGGGGGATAAATTAAAAAACAAGACCTGACCCAGAAACTTACTTCCCCAGTGAAGCTCTCTCCACCTCTTAGAAGTTTCAAAATCTTCTAAAACAGTCGTTTTCAACCCGAGTTGAGACCCCTTTGAGGGTCAAATGAGAGTTGCCTAGAACCAACAGGAACACGGACATTTACATTATGATTCATAGCAGTAGCAAAATTACAGTGATTAACAGCAACAAAAAATAATGCTATGGGTGGGGGTCATCAGAACATGAGGAACTGTATTAAAAGGTCGCAGCATTAGAAAGGCTGAGAACACTGCTCTAGAACATCACCAGCAACTGGGAACCAAATGTTCAAACACACAGACCTATGGGGGCATCTCACATTCAAACTCTAACATACAAAAAAAAAAAAAAAGACAGAATTCACATTTTAGCTGATGTGATCAAAAATGATTTTAAGGGGGGGGGGGAATAAGATTTAGTCAGAAACTTAGAGGGAAAAGAGAAAAAAATTCAAAGTATAGATCAAACTAAATAATACAAATCTTGACTATTAAGTAAAAAACTCATTTAATCTTTAAAAATGATTATTGGAAATTTTTAAATGCAGTAGTGATTTAATTAGAACTCCCGGGAACGTGAGCCTACCGTAGCACGAATGATATATGACAGACAGGAGATGTGTGGGTCAGTCCACTTCTTGCTGCGGCTATAAAAACTGTCGGAGACAGTCTAAGGTATGGAGGTGGTTTCTTTTGGCTCCAGGTTGAGAAGTTCCAACCAATATCAGTTGCTCGATGGCTTTCTGGCCTGCAGCAAATCAGAACAGCCTTGCAGTCGTGGAGGGAAGCTCCTTACCTTGGGGAAGCCAGGAAGCAGAGAAGGAGCAAAGGGGCTAGAGACAAGATAGACCACTCAAGGATGTGTCCCCAGTGATCTGCTTCTGCCAAGTCCCATGCTGTAACATCTATTCACTGTGTGTTGCAAGAGGAGACATGTCCATGGTGTGGGAAATTGCAGAAGAAAGAGGGGGAAAAGGAAAAGGAAAAAAGATCTAATTTGTAATAAAGAAATTAGTTGTTCGCTGGCTATGCTACAGTCTTCCTTTGCTGTATACACGGTGGCTTTATTCCTCCTCAAGCCGCCCCGCCCCGCCGATGGGTCTGTTTGACTAGTAGCCTGCCACAGTTTAGGCCAGGAAGGTGTGGGTTTGTTGGTGTAAAATCCAGTGGCTTTCTCATTAGCTCTGCCCAGGTGACCTACGGTGTTTTAAATATGTATGGCTTTCCCCAGCCTGGGGCTCGCAGTATCCTCATTTCCCGCAGTATCGCAGCAGCATGAATAAGAAGCAAACCTTTGTGAGTGTCTTAATAAGCTGTGTGTTTGTGATTGTGTATGTATGGTGTACACATGTTTACGCATCCATAAAACCAGAGCTCAAGGTCACGTGACTTCCTCCAGCACTGCCCACCTTCATTGTTGAGACAGAGCCTCTGACTGAACTGGAGCTCACCAGTTTGTTTAGACTGGCTGGCCGAAGTGGAGTTAGAATCTACCCGTCCGTCCTCACCTCCCAACAGTGCGACTACAGGCATGGCACACCACATTCAGATTTTTATGTGTGACCCGGGGACCTGATTCAGGTCCTGTAGGCATGGCACACCACATTCAGATTTTTATGTGTGACCTGGGGACCTGATTCAGGTCCTGTGGCTAGAACAACATACACTTTGCCCGCCGAGCCAGCTCCCCATCAACTTCTGTGAGTTTTTAAAAACCTTTTTAATTGAAATATCTTTTCATACAATATATTTGATCATAGGTTCTCCTCTCCAACCCTTCACAGGTCCTTCTGCCTCTACCCCATCTAATTTTGTGCTTTCTTTCTCTCTCAAAAACAAAACAAGAAAAAAATACGAAACATACACACCCACACACATATACACAAACCATGACATGAAAATCAAAATAAATAAGCAAAAGACCAATAATTTAAAAAATGCAAAATGGGGATTAAAAGCCTTCAAAAATACCATTTGAGAGAGAGAGAGAGAGAGAGAGAGAGAGAGTGTGTGTGTGTGTGTGTGTGTGTGTGTGTGTGTGTGTGTGTGTGTGTGTGTGGCCAACCACTCCTGAGCCTAGGGTCAACCCTGAAGTTTGGTTAACATACCCAGTGAGACTCCATTGGAGAAAACTGATTTTTTCCTTTGCCAGTGGATGTCCATTGCAGATAGCTTCTTGTTAGAAATTGGAGTCCATATCCACTCTCCTTTCTCAGTGCCGGGACCTCATCTAGCTGAACTTGTCTAGGCCTTGAGCATGCCACAGTCTCTGTGAGTGCATCAGTCTTGCTGTGTCTGGAAGACACTGCTTCCTTCAAGTCATGCATGACCTCTGACTTTTACCTTTCTACCTCCACTTCAAAAATAACTCTCTGAGGATGGAGACTGGGGAGCTTTGATGAAGACATCCTGCTTAGGACTAAGTGTTCCAGAGTCTCTTATTTTCTGCACACTGACCAGTTGTGGGTCTTTGGGTTAGTTGCCATCTACCACAAGAAGAAAGTTTCTCTGGTGAGGCTGAGTGGCGCACTGACCTATGGGTAGAGCAGTCTGTCATGAGGAGTCATTTTACTACTATGTCCCTTTAGTGGAATAATAGTATTAGATATTACCGCCTGGGCTCATGACCTATCTAGTCTCAGGATCTTTGCCATCTTACCAGTCAGTATGTGCTCCATCTTATGAGTGAGCCTTAGATCCATTCAGAAAGTGGTCAGTTAAGCCGCTAACCTTTGTGCCACTGCCACACCAGTATATAATGCCAGCAGGCCACTGTTGTATGTTTGAAAGATTATGGCTGGAAGATACTGACCATTACCCTTCTCCTCCGATAATATTCAGTGTGCTTTCCAGCATCATGAATGCTAGTCAGTAGGGGTGAAGCTTCTCGTCAGGTACCGGCTCACTTCTCTGTGTCTGATGGCATTGTAAGACTCTGGCGAACCTTAGCTTACCTGAGATCCCCTCCCCCAAGTGAACACCTCGGAGTCCAGGATCAATGCAAAAAAAGCAAGAGGAATTTATTGTCCAGCATGCTGGGGTCGCCCTGCACACAAAGTAGGGAGAGAACGACCACGTGCAGCCCGTTCATCGAGCTTTTATAGTTTTTAGAGCAGCA
Source organism: Uromys caudimaculatus (assembly GCA_028551405.1). Taxonomy (NCBI): domain Eukaryota; kingdom Metazoa; phylum Chordata; class Mammalia; order Rodentia; family Muridae; genus Uromys; species Uromys caudimaculatus. The sequence continues at coordinate 8,751,521 of CM052700.1, read as the reverse complement.
GCCATTAGGCACAATGTGATTGGCAGAACAGTGTGACTTTTAAACTGATTGGTCTTTAGGGAATGAGGTAGCAGGGGCTTAATCAGCCCCTCCCTTCCAGCCTACGTGCTCGCTAACCTGTCTTTTCCAGGAGGGGAGGGGTGCCTACGTGCTCGGGGGTCTGATGGAATTTTCCAAAGTTCCTGAGCTGACCTCTTCAACATAGTGACGAATGTTGGCTTTTGTGGAAAGCACCCTATAGCCTTGACACTGGAAGTTTTACCCGTTGGTGTAAGATGCCTAGGCATGGCATGGTCTTCCCTGTTCTTTGTTGACTCCAGTGAGGTTTCCTTCTTATGTGTATATATCTTAAGAAGCGTCTACAGTAGTAGGGTTCCATATGGTTTTTCAAATGGCCTTGAGTGTTAATCGTTCCCCTCTCTATTCCCTCCTGACCCTTCTCCTCCACCCCACCCCACCCCCATTTAATTTTCCAACTCAACTTCCCTTTGGTCTCTGCAGAGTGATACAATCTATCCCCCTTCCATGGTAGAACCTCTCCACCCTCAGCCCACACCCAGCCCTTACTAGATATCTAACCTCGGTGGTTATTCAGACTGTCACATACATACTGAAGGCCTAAAACCTAGTATCCACATATAAGAGGAAACATATAATATTTGTCTTTGAGGGTCTGGGTTAATTCACCCAGGATGATTTTTTTTTTTTCTGGCTTCATTTATTTATCTGTGAATTTCACACTTTCATTTTTCTTAGCAGATGGATAATATTCTGTGTAAATGTACATTTTCATTACCCATTTGTCAGTTGAAACACCTTGGCTATTTCTAATTTCTGGCTATTATGACTACGGTCGAATGAAGCATCCTTTGGGTATATGCCCAAGAGAAATATAGCTGGGTCTTGAGATAGATCTTCTCACAGCTTCCTGAGAAGCCACCATTATCAGTCTCCATAGTGGCTGTCAAGACTTCATGTCTACCAGAAATGAGTAAATGCTCATCACCTTCCCCCACGTCCTTGTCAGCCTGTGCTCTCATTTGTATCATTACTCTGCTATTCTGGCTGGTAGAAGATAAAATCTCAAAGTAGTTTCAGTTGCATTTCTCTGACAGTGAAGGATAGTGAACATTTCCTTAAGTGTTCCTCAGCCATTTGTATTTTGTCCTTTGAGAACTCTCTGCTTGGTTCTGTCACCCATTTTTAATTGGGTTATTTGTTTGGGTTTTTTATATTTAGAGTTTTGGTTTTTTAGTTCTTTACATCTTTATAGTTTTAAATGGCTAACATTTGACTCGGATCAAGCCCATACTGATGGACCGCAGAGGATTTTTGATCAGGACAGTAGCTTTACTTAACAAGTTAAGAAAAATGTCTGTCTCAAGTGCTAAGTGATAGGGTCGGAAAGAAAAAAAAAAAAAGTCGAGTTTCAACAGGAAAGTTGTTATAAATTTGGTCATGAAAAAATGAAAACAATCCAGCATCTCTGACAGTAATAAGAGAGAGAAACAGACCAGATTGTTTTAATGAAAGAACTCAGTAGCATGAGAAAAAGATTATAGGGATGAAAAGATTAACAGAGAGTAAAGGTCAAGGGTCACCTTTAGAACTGAAGAGTCCCCATACTGCCTTCAACAGGAATGGCAGAGAGAGAGAGGGATTAATTAGCTTTCAGGAGGGAAGCTGGGAGAGGAAGAGGCTGAAGGAGCTCATGTCAGATGGCCTCAGCCAGTCAACAGTGTCATCCCTCTTCTCAAAGGCTGTCAAGATTTAACATTACCCAGGATTAAATCTCTACTCATGAAATGTTAAGTAAGGGCAAAGCCTTTCATCAAACTCATCCTCCTCCTCGCTGCATCTGCCTAACTGCGAACTGCAGTGTTCTGAACACAGTGCTACTCTCGGCAGGGGATACAGGGTTTAGGGCATGCAGAGGAAGCTAGCTGGTCGGTACGCTTACATGGCTCAAGAAGGGGACAAAGTTAATGTATATTAGTGAACAGTAAAACCAAGGGTTATCTAGCATTGAAGTGTCAAGGACGGAGGAACGAATGATAATTAATGCCTATAAAAATCTCCTTGAAGCAATAATACTTTAAAAAAATATATTCAGAACTTGAATAAATACATGGGGAAGGAGAGGTATTACAAGTGATTAGAAAAACCTGGGCCAGGAAATCCAGAATCTGTGCCTTGGTAGGTAGGTGCTCAGTCAAGAGTCTTCCTTGTGTCAAACTGAAAGCAACGTTGGTCATCCTCGACTACATAGGGAGTCAAAGACCGGCCTGGGATCCATGAGACCATGTCCTGCCATTCTGGTGAATGGCTTGCTGTAACACTGATGGGCACAAACGCTGAGTTTGCACTGCTGATCATAAACACTATCACTGCAGCCTCTGAAAACTGAGTGGCTGCAACCGCTGTCAATCACCTTAATTTGCATTCTGTGGGGTCTTTGTCTCTCTTTGGCTCTCGGTTTCTGAAAGATGGATGTCCAGAGGAGATTTGAGATCATGACTGACAACACAGAAGGGGAAGCAGCCTTGATAGCAGGAATGTGAGTCTGCTTCAGAAAAGAAGGGACTCCCCATGGTTAAAATGCTTGCCTTACACGCATGAGGGCCTGAATCTGTGTTGTCCAGCACTGTTCTCTGAGCAGAATGACCCTCCTCTTTACAAGGCCAGTTGTGTCTCTTCTGCAAACAGCGGTGCTTGTTGACTACTGTCATTCCCTCATAGAAGGTGGGGACTAGAAGCAGCATTGTGTCCACCCGTGTATCCAAGCAACCTTCCCCCATGCAGTTGTGTGCAATTCTGCCCTGAGTGCACATGGTTAAGGGCTCTTAGGGAAGGCCTAGAGGTGTTCATTGAGGGGGACTCCATCTATGCAGGTGTTTGGAAGCCGTTATCCTTGCCAGCTGAAGACTTCCCAGTACAGCTGCTTTAGGGTCACCCATAGTCCTATCAGTAAGCCCTTACTCATGCTCTTAAGTTAGCCCAATAAACTCATAGGTGAACTGTGGTAGAATAGGACTTTGTTTTGTCGTTGGGACTTTAGTGGGCGGGGATGGATGTTGCTCATGTCTCCTCCAGGGAACCGGTTTTGGTAAGTAGTAGATATACAGACCATGGAAGAAAGAAGAGATAGAATTATGTCTGTAATTCTAGAGAGTTGTAGTGATAGATGGTTTCCTCGGACTCGGTTCACTGGCCAGCCATGTTGCCTACCAGGTGAGCACCAAATCAGTATGAGACTGTCTCAAATACAAGATGGGGGAGCACCTGAGAAACAATATTTGAGATTAACCTCTGACCTCCATGTGCATGTGCATACATGTGCACCTACACTCTCCACACACATGTACCTGCAAACACAAATATGTACATGTAAAAACTCTCTCTCTCTCTCTCTCTCTCTCTCTCTCTCTCTCTCTCACACACACACACACACACACACACACACACACACGGGGGGGGGGGGGAGTTCTGTCAATGGGTGGCCTCAAGTTTACCATATTGCTTTTGACAAACAGAAGTTTGGTTAGGACAATCCTAGAGGTAAAGGAAGTGACTACCGCAGAGGACCATGAGCAGTAATGGCTATAGGGCTTGCCTTCCCACTGACAGGAAATTGCAAGTACTAAATGTTCAAAACAGAGCAGAGAGATACATCAGGAAGAACAACTTATGCATGAAGTAATTGCCACAAGGATTCCAGTTGGCAGGACGGGAAGAGTGATTAAAAGTAGAGACTGGACTGATAGGCTGCACCGGTCTCACCAGCACAAGACGACATCTCCACTGGGCATGTAGAATGGAAATGGAGAGAAAAGTAGTCTTGCAAGAAATGTTTTGAGGAGAAGAGCATTAGGGCCTGAAGGCTGGTTGGATATAAGAGACAGAGAGAGGGAGAAGGAGAGGGAGAGGGAGAGGGAGAGGGAGAGGGAGAGGGAGAGGGAGAGGGAGAGGGAGAGGGAGAGGGAGAGGGAGAGAACTCTGAAGTGATTTCAAAATCTTGAGCTCGTGTCCCTAAGGTAATTTAGATCAGAGCTGATTTGGGGTGAATTATCTTCCTGAGGGTACTCAACTGTTTACTGGCATCTCCGATCCCCGGAAGACTGTCTGGAATGTTTCTATTGCAGGCCTTTGGATTCTCATTCTAGACTCCCACTGTGTGTGTTGGGGGACGGATGGGGGCGTTTGTTTGATGTATAGTTAATAGTCCTCTGTTGATGCATTTTATCTTGTCTAATTAAAACTATATTTTGCACAGTGGCACAACCCTACAGTCCTACCTGATAAGAAGGCAGAGGTACAAGAATCACTGGGTCATGAGTTCAAGACCAGACTGGGAGCAGGGTTCTGTTTTAAAATCTAGGATGTAATTCAGAGGTAGAGTGCTTGCCTAGAATACACAAGAGCCTGAGATTGCAGTCCGGCAGTGCACACGCGCGTGCGCGCGCACACACACACACACACACACACACACACACCCCATATTTTTATTTCATCCTTTCAAATAATTTATAATCGCTGTATCAAGTTTTTGCTAAACTCAACAAATGAGCTATCCTGGCCTTGTCTTTTATTAAATTTTTGTGTGATCTAACATATTGTTTTATTTTCTAAAGCAAGTAATAGCATTTCTGTAACACTGGAAACTATGAATACATTTTTTAAAAAGATTCTGGATTTGTTGTCTTTATTGGAAGAAATGGTTCATTTTGAAAACATCACAATTACTTCTGCTCTTGGTGGTGGTTTGGTTTGGCTTGGCTTGGTTTGGGGATTTTGGCTTTTGAAGACATGGTCTCACTATGCATTCTTGGTTGTTCTGGAAGTTGCTGTGTAGACCATGCTAGCTTCAAACTTTCCACAGTCCTCATAGTTAAGCCTCCCGAGTGCTCAGATACCTGGATCTTAAACTCTTCAGCAAAGTGGAACCCTGTGGATTTTAGCTCCCATGTTGTAAGTGGGAGACAAGAAGACATGCAAGCCAGCTCCAGTGCTCCCCCTCTGTGTGCTCCTTTTTTCCAGGGCCACAGGGTTACAAAGCTTCTTGTCAAAATCCTAAAACTCGTCACTGTATGCATTTTGTCCATTTTCATGACTGTCACGTGAAGCTGGCCTTCTACTAGAATGCCACCATAGAAACAGACTAAAGACATAAGGAGACCCTGAGGTGACAAAGTGACAATTCACTAAACTTCTGAGCTGCTCTGTGTTCCCTCCTCTGGAAGCTCAAAAGTGCTGGCTTCAACAGACCCCCTTCCTCCGACATTCTGTCAACTTATCACCCGGTCTGAATTCAGCTTCTTTCTCAAACCTTTCAGTCCATCCCCATTTGGTTGGGAATGGAGGGCAGGGGCTTTGTCCCTAGCTCTAAATTTTTGCCAACCTTGAAACTGAAGACTGATTTTTTTTTTTCTAAAGATAACAAATATAGAAGATTCAATATGCAAGTGGTCTTTAAAGAGGCTTTCTGTGGCTCTCAGAAGTCGGCCTCTTTTGATCTTGGGGTAAGGACTGGCCACTTTTTGGGTTTTATCCTGGCTGAATTTTGTGAAGCAGCATCCTCTTTTTTGCTGCCTTCCTCACATAAAAAGAGAAGTCACATAGCCAGGCATGATGGTGCATGCCTGCAATCCCAGCACTCCAGAGGTTGAAGCAAGGATTGCTGTGAGTTCAAAGCCAGCCCTAACCAGTGGCCCTGGGAGACTGCTGTTCGTTCTAGGTGTCCTGTCCTCCTCAGTTCCAGTTCTCTTACAAGGAGCCTGCTAGCACTCTCCCCTCCTTGAGATGTCCCAGGGCCCCTGCCTGCCACAGGTCTCCTCTGTTGGATTCACTAGGAAAACAAACAAGCAGAAAGCTCCTGAGGCCTTGACCACCATTTCACGCCTCACATTAAGTTCCTCTGAGTAGCCAGGCAGTGGTGGCACACACCTTTAATCCCAGAACTCGGGAGGCAGAGACAGGCAGATTTCTGAGTTCGAGGCCAGCCTGGTCTACAGAGTGAGTTCCAGGACAGCCAGGGCTACACAGAGAAACCCTGTCTGAAAAAAAAACTAAAAATGAAAAAGAAAAAAAAAGAAGTTACGTCTATATTGATCCCTTCCTAACCTTATATGGATGATTAACCTTTCTCCTGTCAATAAAAGGCCACGGTACATTTGAAGATCGGGGACAAACTGTGAAAATGGCTTCTCGTCTTCATCATGTGGGTCCTGGGAATTGAACCTTTACCCGCTGGGCCAGCTCTACAACCAATAAAAAGAATTCTGACACCAACTCTCTTGCAATAGAAAAATTATTATCTCGGGCCTTGTGGTGTGGCTCCGTAATGGAATGGCTGCCAACCCATTTCAATGCTCTGGCTTCCCTCTCCAGCGCTGGAAAACAAAAACCACCAAACAAAAGAATAACGCCGTGTCCGTGAATGTGGAAATCCTGTAAATTGCACGTCCAGCTTGCTCTTGATGCACTTAGGGTCATAAACCAGACTGAATTTTAAATGTATTTGTTCCTGCTCAGGCCTTTAGAAATTGCCTCTGCTGCTCATTGGCTCCTTAATGGAGTGCAGTGTGGCTCCATTTCCCATACGCTCTTCCAACACCAATAGCACCCTCATTGTGCCTAATGGGCTTCCTCCAGCACTCACCCTTCTCAACTTCAAAGCCACACTGGCATCTATGAAAGTCTTACACATCCGTCGTCTTTTCTTTCATCCTGGTATGATGACTGAATTCGGAGCCACACCGGTGGGCAACAAGCACTCTAGCACTGACGACAGCCCCGCCCAGTAACGTGGTACAGTCCACTCCTTTGGTTTCGTCCACATTCTCTGACCTGCTCAACGTCTGCTTCAGTATCCAGTTTCCTTCTTTGCCATTTTCGAAACGCCATCCATGGTTAGAGGCACCCGGAATGCCACCCCATCACTCGGATGTACACCCTACTCCTCTGATGAACTGTTCCTTCCTCTCCCTTGACTCAGTCATTTCTCTTCTGAAAGTCTCCATAGCCTGCTGGGACGCCAGGTCTGCATGTTCTATTTATAGTGGCGAAGACACCCTAACCTCCGGTCATCCTGACGTGAAAAGGAGGGTTGTTTTAATTCTTCCCTTAACCTTGGCCAGTACTTTAAATCCATCAAGCCCACATCTTTCGAATCTCTACCTCCTCTCCCCCCTACACTGTTCCAAACCCGGAGAGATTGAGACGGTCTCTCTTTCTGATGCTATTTTAGTGGGTCGTTGTAATGCCTTTTTTTTTTTTTTTTTTTCCCCTAAAAGTGTATCCTCCGAAAGGAAAGGGCTGGGTTTTTATGTGTTCAGGATAATCCTTTATCTGCAGCATTAAATGCTGGGAGCCTGGGAAGCAGTAGGCTCGGAGTTTCTGAAGAAGGGGTTTAGAGGGAGACTCAGCTGGTGGGCAGATGAGAAAGGGAAGAAGTGACATTTGCATGGTGGGTTTCCATTTAGGCTGCTTAGGTGGCTCAGGGAGACTTTAAAGGCCATAAAAAGCCTGGTGATCTCTTAGTGCTGACTCAGCTGGTAAGCACATTGCCCCAAAATTAATTGTATTAAGGAAAGATCAGGGAGAAAGACAACTTCCAGGGATGGTGAAATCCTTGCCTTTTTCGACGGGCTTGACTTCCTGTTAGTGCAGCTGCTCCGGGGAGTGTCAAGAATTCTCCCCAGGTCCCCTCTCCTCCTCCCATCACTCCAGGCCCGCCCAGGTGCCCCTGGTTTCCTCTCCCATCCAGGTCTCCCCTGAACATCTTCTGTGAAGGGAGACTGAGCATGCTTGCTACTGCCTCTGGGGTCAGAATGCAATGGAGCACAATATTGCCTAGTTCAAATGCACATTCTAAGGAAGTCTCTTTTTTTTTTTCTCCATTTTACCCTTTCCCACTGTTCCTATTTGGATTAAGCCAGAACCTCAAGAAGACGGCGTTAAGGACTTCAGGCAGGAAAAGTGAAAATATAAAAACCCTTTGCTGCCATTCACATAGTCTCACAAAATCCCACAGTTACTAGCACAAATCAATATCAGAAAGCAAACTAATAAATATCTCATCTGTGGAGATTTGTAAATGAAGTGGATGTTGTCTAAAAACCAAACATACTAAATTCTAATTAATGTGTAACGCTTTATAAAATACAGTGAAAGAATTTAATCCCTTTTCCCCTTGAATTAGTGGTGCCTCTCTAATGAATCTGGCTGTTAATGAATTCAGCTCAGTCTAGTAAAATCAATGAAGCATTTCTATTGAATCAGTATTCAGAGTATGTGTCCATCGGCTTCGGCACGATGCTTAATGTGTGAGCTACCCAAACATTGTCCCTTACTACCCAGTGCTCAAAGAGTCCTCACTTTAAAAACCAAAAGAAAAAGATGCTGATGTCATAGAGATAACTGCCCAAAGCACAGGTCTAGAGGACATCAGACTCACACACTTTGGTAACTCATGTCCTGTATTTCCAATAAAGAAGCCAACTGGAATAAACGTTAGAGAGGGAAAACTGCATGTATTTGGTTGGCAACACCAACGCCTCTCCAGCCGGCTTCAGAAGTCATTTGTAGAAGCCAGATGGAAAATGTAGATAGAAAAAAAAGTGTAAGGTAAGAAGGATGCCTGGGTCCAGAGGAGGACAAATTCAAAGGGTCCATTTTCAGTCTGCCCAGGGACAGAGTCTGAACTGTCACAGGGAAAGGAGCACCGAGGCTGTTTACATGGGGAGCCTCATGAGATGAGGGCGGGGCCAAAAGTGTTCCAGCTAAAGCTGGCCAAAGGGCAGCCATTGTTTCTGCACACGGCCCAGCATGGCTCCACTGACACAGTGAAAATGGAAGAAGTCTGCTCTGGCCGGATCTTGGGAGATTCTGCAGCCTTGAGGACATTGTAAGAAAGTAGGCTGCACAGGGAGATGGGTTTTCCTGGGAGGAAACGCCAGCCGCCAGCCGTCAGCTAACGGTTCTCAAAGAGGAGGCTTAAATGGAAAAGCACTGAGTTCATGTGAGCATGTGTCAAGAACGGCTGGGCGTTCCAGCAGGGATGCAGTGAACTAGCAAAATGAAGCTATAGACCTTCGTCTTGGCCCCATTTGTAACCAACACCAGAGAATTGTGGGGATGTTTGGAACAGGCATAGTTTGTAAATAGTTTATAAATTCATCTTCTTTTGACTCAAAGTTAACTTGTCCAGTGTGTGTGTGTGTGTGTGTGTGTGTGTGTGTGTGTGTGTGTGTGTGTGTGTGTGTAGGTCAGAGGACAGCATTTGTGAACTGAGTCTCTCCTTCTACCATGTGGGTCCCAGGATCCTCAGGTCGGCAGCGACTGCCTCTACCCACTGGACTTTTTCAGCAGCTCAATGTGTGACTTGATCTCTGATCTCACATCTCATTCCTTCCTTCTCAGGGACCTTGACTGTCTTTTGTTGCCCGCGTCTTTTTGATAGACAGTGTCTATAATCTCCAAAATTACCTAGAAGATGACATCGCTACCCACAGTTTTACTAACAGGTATTTTGATAATGAAAGCAACTTCTGCCCAAATATGGAAATGCATGCAAATTTTTATTAATATGTGAGCACTAAAAATGCTTTACAACTCTGGAGCTTGCTGGATTCAGTCCTGTGGGCATTCAAACATCTTTCAAGAAATATGACTGTAGGAACATTTCTCCTAATCTCCTTGGGACAAAAACAGAACCTTCCATTAAGGATAGAACGTGATCAGATGCGATCTTTGGCCTGAGTACTTCCTCCAAGCCATTTGAGTTGATGGGCATCCAAATTCTTATTAAAACATAAAATGATGATGGAATACTGTGGTTATGTCACATTTATAGAGATATCTACACATTTCTAGTCAATAAACATATCTTAACTACCAAGCATCTTAGCCCACAAAAACACCATACACACACACACACTCACATACGCGCACACACGTACACACACACACACACACACACACACACACACAATTTCCTACCAATGCAGCTCATTGGAATAAAAAGTCCAGGACTGGGTAAGACGGTCAGGGTAAGTTAGGCATGTCTGAAGTTTCTATTGATCTGATAAAATACCCAGGTAAAAGCAACCAAGTGGAGAAATCACTTATTTAGCTCAAACCTCCAGATTATTGTCCATCATTGTGGGAGATCAGAGTTAGGAGCTCTTCAGAAATGACCTCATCACCTCCATAACCAGGAACAGAGAACAGTGAATGTCTGCATGGCTGCGTTCAGTTGCACTTCCCTGCTGCCACGCAAGTCTGGATCCTGTCTACTCACGGTGAGTAGGGCTTTCCACTTCGACTGATGTAACAAAGATAAAGTCCCACAGACATGCCCACAGGCCGCCCTAATCTAGACAATTCATCACTGGGATTCTTTCCCCAGATGATTCTACATTGTCAGTTGACCATTAAAAGCAATCATTACAGGACAGGAAACAGGGAAAAGCTATGAGCCCCCAACCCTGACCACCTCAGCTGATCCCCAAAACCTGTGACCTCTAAAAGTAGGCAGCTCTGTGTTGTTGTTGTTTGAAACATGGTCTCATTTAGTCCAGGCTGGCCTCAAGTTCTTGACCATAACAAAAGTATCACAATGAGCAAAATTCTGACCCAAATCAGAAACCTTCAACGAAATCAACATATTTCTTGAGGTAAAATTTCCTGAAAATCCTTTCATAGTATGAGAAAGGGAAACACTTCTTAGGCAGGACCCAGAAAGACCCCTAAGAAAGAAAATAAATATATAAATCAGATTTCAGCAACAACAACAAAAATTATCCGTTTTCTATTTGAAAGATATTGTGAAGGAGGGAATAAAAGCAAGCTACAGATTGGTGCAAATGCTCACATAGCCTTATACCCAGAATATATAAAGAATGTTTCCAGCACAAAATGAAGTCAGAGTTACTTATTTTTTTAATGGACCAAATATTTAAACAAAAACTTCTCAAAAGAAAATGTTAAGCCCAGAGCTGGCCTGACCACTGAGACAGATGCTCCTGGTTCTGCCTCTGTGGAAACAATCTGGGTGCTGACGGCAGAGAGCCAGCTCTCAACATGAGTGTGCCACATGGTCTGCACACCATCCCTTGGGAGTTGACCAGGCTCCCAGACGCACTATCGACCTGGTGCCCTGGCCATACCAGAGGCAGGACACAACTTTCTCTTTAGTGCAGGCTTTGATTTCTGGGGTTGGGGGTGGGGAGAGAATAAATTAAATAAGTTAATCAGAGAGAGAGAGTGAAAGAAAACTGGGGGAGGGAGGAAGGGAAAGAGGCAGGATGCCAGCTGAGTATGATGGTCCAGGCCTGTAATCCCAGCATCTGGGAGGCCCAGGCAGGAGGATCTCCTCGAGTTCAAGGCCATCTAGTGTACATATAAAGACACTGTGTCAAATAAATAAAGTAGGAGGAGACAAGAGGGGAGGAGAAATCTACAGAAAGATATTGTGTTCAAAAATGTCATAATGAGATCTAATCTGGTGGACTCTAATTCAAAAAAAAACTTTAAAAGAAAGATTACTAAGTAACTAAATTTAATAAAAAAGGAAAATGCCTACCAAAGAGTTTACGGAAAGATTACTCATATCACTGGCAAGTAGAGGAGTGAGAATGCCTCTGATCCAAAGATGACCCCTCCCCCTCCTCCCCTACCCTCCTCCCCTACCCTCCTCCCTCCTTCCTCTTCCCTCCTCCCTCCTTCCTCTCCTCCTCCCTCCTCTCTCCTTCCTCTTCCCTCCTCCATTCCTCTGTCTCCTGGATGCTCTCCTAACATGTAACAGCTTCCACCCTGGGATAGACGATCAAGCAAAAAGATCCTCCACACACTGTCTCCCTTGATCTTGAGCTCCCAGCTTCCGAAGATACAACAGACTTCTGTTCTTTATAAATTACACAGGCTCAGGTATTCTGTCATAGCAGAACAAAGCAGTCTAAGACAGTAATTTTCTTTTTTCTTTTTTCTTTAACCCTAATCACTCTTAGTAGCTACAGAAGATTCCATAGGTTTTAATCTCTCTGAACCTTTATCTAAAAAGTATGACTAATACTATGTCCTTAACTGTTCTGGGAAGAGAGCTGTTTTAAATAATTCATATGATCACTTAGCACAATGATTGGTTCATAGTAAGAATAATAATAACAGCCGGGCAGTGGTAGTGCACGCCTTTAATCCCAGCACTTGGGAGGCAGAGACAGGTGGATTTCTGAGTTCAAGGCCAGCCTGGTCTACAGAGTGAGTTCCAGGACAGCCAGGGCTACACAGAGAAACCCTGACTCGGAAAAAAAAAAAAATAATAATAATAACATAAACTCAATGGCTGCTGGGAAGGATAAAGGTAACATGGGTGCTACTGTTTCTCTGAGAAGAAACTCTGAGATAGCAATTAAGAAAGACATGAATTATTCGGGAGAGGGTTCCATGTAAGAAATGGCAGAGAAAACACTGAGGTGAAATAACTCAGATAAAGGTGATTTGGGGCCCCCATCAGGTATGTGTTCTACTAGCTCTACCTAGTCAATAATAATGAAAATCAGCAAAGAGGCAAGAGAGAAAGTAGGAGGTGAGAAGCTCAGGAGTATCTAGCCTGAGAAAGAGCAGAACATGTCTGAATCAAAAGGAGACATGCTATAGAGAGAGATAAAAGTTCTGAAAAGGCCACTCTGAAAACGATGCACAAAGATGGACAGAAAGAGGCCATGACCTGAGACAGAGAAGTGAAGGTGTGATCTGTCACTGCCAGGCTATCGGGGACAAGGCTTAGACTCAAAAAGAGAAAATAGAAACAGAGACACAAGAGATCTTGTAGGGGAGTATTTTCAGAAATGGGGCAGGGGCATGTCAATTTGTAGCCCAATGGCTGTCCCAGGGTAGCTGTGGGGCAGTGGTCTGTGGCAGACAATCTGACACCAGGATGAGCACAGACTGAAAATTCTGGGGGACCCAGTAGAATAATCCACGAGGGACCAAACTATGTTTTTAGCCGACACTCCCAGAAGACTCCCGTAAAAACAGCTACAGCTTTCACAACCCCTATATAGAGAAAGGCCTGGTGTGTGAGACTTGTCACATAAAAAGCAACTCTGAGTCCTCCCACAAGCAAATGAGGCACTACAAAGTCTCCAGACCAAACCAATGAGACATATCGGTTGCCAAACCCCTGACCCCTCCCAAACAGTATATCAGACCGTCGTGACCTGTGTACTCTCTCTACCTGCCTGCCCTGTCCACTTCTGCCCGCGCCCGCTGCCCGCAATCCAGAAAGAATAAAGGTGCGAAAACAGCTCCAGCGTCTGAGAGCTTCTGTCCTAAGAGCTGTAACACTTTCGGCCAGGGAAGAGATCCACTCTCCGGGCTGAGTGCTGGGGCAAGCGCTGACAGCAGCTGTGGGTCTCTCAGGGATCACGCTGCAGCCAGGACCTGGCTCGGAGCAGGAAAGCGGCCAAGGCGGCTCGCACTCCCATCCCCGCTCGCACTCCCTTCCCCAGCCGCAGCCCAACAGGTACCTCTAAATGTGGTCCACTACAGTTGGAATTTCTATTCTAATGGCACCCCTAATAGAAGCAAAATAAGAAGGGAGGGACGGAGGGAGAGGAGGAAAGATGGAAGGGAGAGAAAGAAGGACAGGAGTCACAAACAGCTTCCAACCTTGACCTGGAAAATCAGGTTGCCTGTGGGACCATGAAAGGCAGCCTGGTTCCTGGCCGAGCACAGGCTTAAACCCCAGCGACCCAGTAGGGGGTAAAAAACCCTACAAGGAATGGAAGGTGTTTGGCCCTGCTCCTGGAAACCAGGCTCCTGACAGGAGACCGCAGCTCTCCATAGGTCTGTGACTACCGGTCACTTAGCCTCAAACCCCTCCACAGGTAGGGGCGTGGTCATGTAACCTCAAGACATCCCCATGTTAATGAGGCATCTAGAGGCTTAGCCAGTCCCCTTCCCAGCCACTATTTCAAACTCACCCCTCCCTGAGATCTCGGGGGTACGGATTCACTCATGCCACTCTCGCCATGACAATAAACACCCTGAAAACCTGAACTGTCTCTCTTCATCGGGATATGCTGTGGGGAACAATGGAACAGGCCTTCATCTAAAGAGCCATGTCTAGTCTCCCACAGAAGGCCTCCCAGTAAACCCAGCCACGGCTACCACCAAACCAAACCAAGTGAGCTAGCCAATGACAAGACTCGAACCCCAGTCTCCTGCAGGACCCCGCTGCACTCCTCCCTGCTTTTCCCCTCTCAGTCCAGGCCACCTCCAGCCTGTGGGCCCCCACTTCATTCTCAGCTCTTCCGTGGCATCCAGCAGGGTCTGGGATGCCCAAGAGCATGGGAACCCGATGGAGCCAGCTTTCAGCGGTCCCCGGAACCCCAGACTGCACTCTCCCACCTCTGGACAGTGTTTTCCCGAGGCTTCACACAACCTGACAGCCGCCCGAGGGGCCCCATGCCCAGGGCAGAACACAGGACTTCACCACACCCACCATTTAATCCAACAGTCGCCCCTCAGAGGAAACACCCATTTGTACAGTATGTACAGTATGAGAGCAAGAAGGGAAGACCCACAGAGACAACTGTTTTCAAATGAAGACAGGGTTCGGGAAGATGGCTCCATTAGTAAAACTCTTACCACCCAAGCCTAAGGCTGTGAAGCTCTAATTCCAGTACTGACTGATCTGAGACAGGAGCATCCGGGAGACTTGCTAAAGGCTTAAAGGACAGTACATCATTCATATCTTCTCCTCTTGCTGCTGAGGCCACTGGGAAGATGCAGGGCAGCATAAATCCATTGTCCCCGGGTCACTAGGAGACCACAAGGAAGCCTCCTTTCTGACTTGCATGGAGGAACACTACACCGAGAAGCAAGCTCTTTGTGCTTTGAGATCATTGAACTTGGGGCGTGTTTGTTACTGCCAGATCTTAGCCCATGGTAAGTAGGGGACTACCAACGCATGGTGGCACAGGGGTATGATCCCAGAACTTCGGAGGTAGAGGTAGAAGAATCAAGGAATTCAGAGTCAAACTTGAACATATAAAGTCTAAGGGCAACTTGGATGATAAGATATCTGGGTCCCATAAGTAAATAAGTAATGCAAAGACGACAGTGCTTTTTCTCAAGAGTCCTGATTAGGAAGGTGGCATCTAGGTGCACTAGCCATCTTCTCATACTTTAAGAAAGAAAATCTATAAAACTCTGCTATTGTGGCTGAGCTCTCCCTTGTCCCCAACTCTCTTTGTCTTGGTTTTCATCTTTCACTTCTCCCACCCCAAACCCACCCCCATCTGTCTACCCTGCTCATCCTCTCTCCTGGCCAGGACAAGTCTCCTGGCCATGTTCAGTACACTACCTTCTCTCTCTGCTCTTCTAGGTGCATCTGGCTGTTCTCTCCCATATCTACAATTTAAAAAACCTTCACTTTAAGAAAGACAGATAGGAAAGAAGACAGGAAGGAAGGAAGGAAGGAGAATGGATGGATAGATGGGTGGGTGGATGGATAGACAGATAGATAGATAGATGGAAACAGTCAGGGAGACAGACAGATAGACAGACACACACACACACGCACACACAGACATTGCAGATTACGGATATAGTAAGGTTCACAGGATACTTGCTTAACATGCACGAAGCTCTGGGTTGAGTCCTCAGCAACACATAAAACCAGATGTGGTGACACATGCCCATAACCTCAGCTCTCAGGAAGTACAGCCAGGAGGTCAAGAGTTCAAGGTCATCCTCAACTAAGATGCTGTTGCCAATCTAGCCCACATGACATCCTGTTTCAAATAAAAACTCAAAGGGGGTAAAGAACTCTGCTCCGGTCTGTTTTGAAGAGGATGTGGTAGCAGTTTGTACCTTTGGGCTCTCCTAGTAAATTACCTCCCTGAGAAAGCCCTCATGACCTTGGCTTTGAAATTGGCCACTTGACTGATCATCAGCCTTCCAGAACTAATGGGGAGTAGACATGAACTGTCCAGCTGAGCTATATTCAAACTGTAGACAGAAACAAATGAATGGCAGTCGTCACTTGAAGACACTAGGTGGTTTTGTTTTGAGATATAATACTTGCTATATAGCCAAGGGTGGCCCTTTTCCTCTGCTTCCAGAGTGCTGGCATTACTAGTTTATAAAGTGCTCGGAATCGAATACAGGGCTTCACGCGTGCTAGACAGGCATCCCCTAACAGAGTTGCATGATCACACGCAACACTGTTTTAGAGGCTGCTGTTGTTCTTGTCTGATGCAGCAGACACTCGTCAAAATGGTGAGTGGTTTTTATGACAATTCATTTGTCATAGTTCGGGTAACAAATGTTTCTCGTAGCTCCCATATGTGAACACATACTCCCCAGCTGACAGAGGTGTGGGGAGATGTGGGGGGTGTGGCCTTCTGGAGGAAGCACATCACTGGGGGCTGAGATCTGAGAGAGAGAAGCCACTCCTAGTTTGCTCTCTCTGCTTCTGGCTTTTACTAGAGCATGTGAGCTCCCAGGTCCCTTGCTCCTTCTCCTGTGACGGCCACTTGCTACCATGCCTCCCCACCATGGCTGACTCTCATCTCCCTGAAACCATAAGCCAAAATAAACTCCTTCTTCCATTCGCTGCTTTTGGTCCTATTGCTTTTTGACAGCAACAGAAAAATCATACACATTCTCAGTTCAAGATGTGAGCCTTCAGCTTCCTGCTCCGGCCACCATGGACTCTAAACCCTTGGAATGGTAAGCCTAAATAAAACCTTTCTTCTATAAGTAGTATAGGTCGTGCTGTTGATTACAGCATTAGAAAAGAAACTAATAAACACTTCATTCACTGTTTAGGTGGTTTTTGTTTGTATGTTGGGTGAAGGATATTCTGCTTGTTTGTTTGGTCAGTTATTTGGGGAATACAGTTTGACTTGGGTTTTACTATGTGAGCCAGGTTGTTCTTGAACTCATGGTCCTCCTGTCTCTGCTTCCCAAGTCTGTGGATTGAAGGCACACACCATCACTAGCTAGACTTCTTGCTTTTATTCATAGCTAATTCGGAACCCATGTCCTAGGAGGCTAGGGGCACTGTGGTATGGCCTTTATGTTACTATCTACCAGTTAATGTGAAAATTGTCACAGTAGCTCAAGCCTTTAATCCTAGTACTCTGAAGGCAGAGGAAAGGTAGATCTCTCAGTTCAAGGCCAACCCTGTCTACAGAGCTAGTTCCATGAGGCCATGCAGAAACACCCTGTCTCAAGAAA
This sequence comes from Uromys caudimaculatus, assembly GCA_028551405.1. Taxonomy (NCBI): domain Eukaryota; kingdom Metazoa; phylum Chordata; class Mammalia; order Rodentia; family Muridae; genus Uromys; species Uromys caudimaculatus. The sequence goes on along the minus strand of CM052700.1, from coordinate 8,734,271 downwards.
ACAAAAAATAAAGAAAAGAAAAAAGAAAGTAAAAGTTAATGATCCATGAAACAATAAATTTCTAAAGGCTAACACCCAGGTTCGTGTCAAGCTATAAATAACATGTTTTAGTGCTTAAAGGTAAAACGAGAAAAATAAGAATAGCATAGATAACTATTCATACTCATAAATGTAATTTTGAGTTTTATGACTGTCTTATATCAAACAATAATTTTTATAAAACATTAGTGACGGTTGATTTTATTTTCTTTGTCTTCACCTAGACAAAACAAAAGGCAAATTGCTCTATTGAATCCCCCAAATAGCTATTTTTCCTCTGTGAGGTGTCTCTTTATAGTCTGTAAAATCCATGGGCTTCAGCCCAAGGATAGCAGTGCTATAAACTCTCCGGCATCCTCCAGCTAGACTGCTGAATCTTTCTGTGAAATGTTTGCTTATTTAAAAAAAAAAATCGGGTATTATAAATTCAGATTTAGATTCACAAATGGAATATTCTTTATGTAGACAATGCATTGAGGAAAGAGCATTGTCATTTCCTGGAGAACTACAAATGCCAAACTCATGCATAATTTATTCAACATAAAAAGCCACAGACCGTGTCGTTTTAGTGTTTGACTGTGGTCCTTTGCTTCTTACTGATGGGCGTCGTTAATCAGTCCAATCAACATCTAAAATGTCCCAACTCCATCTACAAATAAACACCTGAACGCAGTGCTGAACTTAATTGAAATATGCTTTCGCACAAAGAGTTCTTGGTCTGGCTCTATGCTTGTGCCCAAGACCTAGCATAGCTACAACAGACAGAATTCAGAAGCAAATAAACACAATTATAATTTTCTACAATTGTTAAAAGATATATAGAAAGGTATTTTTTAACTATTAATTTGTGACTCTTCTCCATACCCCCTGTTTTATTTCTTTTCAGATGGGTCTCATTATGTAGCTGTATCTGACCTGGCCTGGATCTCTCTCCATAGCCCATAGTCTGGCCTCAAACTTGCAATGGCTTTCATGCCCCTGCCTTCCTGGTGCTGGAATTACAGGCACAAGCCACCATGTCCAGCTTGTGGTTTATTCTTAAAGAAAATCTCGGCTGGGCAGCCTTTAATCCTAGCACTCGGGAGGCAGAGGCAGGCGGATTTCTGAGTTCGAGGCCAGCCTGGTCTACAGAGTGAGTTCCAGGACAGCCAGGGCTACACAGAGAAACCCTGTCTCGAAAAGAAAACAAAAAAAGAAAAAGAAAATCTCTGAAGTTGTTTCTTTTAAAAGTGTGCCTGCATGCGTGCGCGCGCACGTGTGTGTTTGAGGGGAAAAGCATCCGAATAAGGTAGAAGCCAGAGGACAACTTACGGGAATCAGTTCTCTCCTTCCACCATGTGAATTCCAGGCACTGAATTCAGGTTCTCGGGCTTGGCAGTAAGCACGGTTACCCAGTCTCCAGCCCTGAAAATTTGCTTTAATTTAGAAGGAGTCTTCATGCTCTAATATGATTGCATGCAGAGTATTTTATTTCTATGGATAATGGAAAGGCCAGGGCACCTGCTAAGTGCTTCCCTCTGTGCCTTCAAAGAAAAGTATATTAGATGAGACAGGCAGTCGCACCGACACCTACATCCTGTTTTCACAAATCTTCCTCTGCAGCTGCGCTGCTGCATCATCTCAGCAGAGCTGTGGGACACTTTCAAATAGCGCCAGTGACTATTTTTTCTACAAAGGCCATCAACTTTTACGAGGTAAACATTACCACTGAAAGATCTGACCCCTTATGAGGAAGGTTAGGCCCTTAGCAAACTTAGAGCCGAGACATGCCCGGGCAAAGACCCCTAGCAAACTTAGAGCCGAGACATGCCCGGGCAAAAATCCCACCCAGCTACATTCCTACAGGT
>CM052700.1:8726649-8731885 GCA_028551405.1 Uromys caudimaculatus | reverse complement strand
CGGGTTCGACCCCAATGCATTGGTCCTTCTCACCACCCCCGAATTAAACCTCATGTGATTGCAGCAAGGACGGTCTTTCGTGAGTTCTTGGGGGGTTGCGCCATCCCGAGACTTGAGCGAGGGTCTCCCCAGCTCGGGGGTCTTTCACCACTAGTTTCCTTAAAGGTAGAATTGAATCCTTGATTTTGGATGCTCCTAACACTCCGGAAGCAGCCTTGTCCCTTGTTCAGGTGTGTCACTGTCTTTGGTAGCAAAACAAGCCCAGTCAGAGGCTCCTCCAAACCTGCCCATCACTTCCTTCATGTCAGAGCCCCCGCCCATCGATCACTCAGCACTCTTCATAATGTCCTTATTGTGAAACCCCTCCGTGTGGCAAACTGCACTCGGCTGATAGATTCCAAGTCTCATCTGGTAATCTCATTCATAAATGTGTTTCAAATGGGAATTAGTTTAGAAAATTTCAACAAAATTTGTTACTCGTGCTGCTCTTTATTCACCAGAGAAAGGTGTGTTGGTACCCTTCTCGCTGTAACCAAACCCCTGACAAAAAGCAACTTACGGGAGGAGGGGTTTGTTTTGACTTCCAGTTTGAGGGGCTACAGTCCACTGTAGTAAGAACATCTTGGAAGCAGTGGCATGAGACAGCTGGTCATGTTACCTCCATGATCAGGAAGCAGAGCTCAGTCGGAAGTGAGGCCAAGTAATCAAACCTCAAGGCCGACCCCTAGTGACTCACTTCCTCCAATGAGGCTCCACCTCTTAAAGGTTCTACAACCTTCGAAAATAGTGCCACTTACTTGGGAGTAAATGTTCAAACACACAAGCCTACAGAAGACATTTCATATTTAAACTATCACAGAAGAGGAAACTACTTGGGGCGAGGCTGGGGTGTGTGTGTGCATGATCAGAAAAGGTCTTTGTACGAAGGGCATCTTTAAACTAAAACGAGGATAATGCCCTGGAATGTGGAAGAAGGCAGAAGAAAAAGGTGGCTGAACAGAAACATGCTCAGCAGATTCACAGCACGGAAGGACTCCGTGGTCTAGAGCAACACTCGGGTAGGTCAGAGTGCTACCTAAATGGTAAAGCTTCAGAAGCCAGAGAAATTCAGCCTTTGAGGACAAAGGAAGAAAGGTTCATCTTCCTCCAAGTTGGATGAAAAATATTAGGGGCCTTTATAGAAGAGAAACAATGCTTTTACTTTGGACTTTAGGAAATGTCCCTGGCTATCAAGTGATAATTTTGATGAAAGAGGTAGGTGGGAAAGACGGAGGCGATTACAGTAAGCCAAGCAGGCAACGGTGGACACTTGGAGTTGGTGGCAGGCGTTCAAGAGAGACAAAATCTAAAATGTATCGGAAACATAGAGAAACCAAACCTCATCAGGAGGGGTGAAGAGAGTAGTAATAGGCAAGAGTTTTCCCTAGGCACAGTCACGCCTGTAATTCTTTTGTTTGTTTGTTTGTTTGTTTTTCGAGACAGGGTTTCTCTGTGTAGCCCTGGCTGTCCTGGAACTCACTCTGTAGACCAGGTTGGCCTCGAACTCAGAAATCCACCTGCCTCTGCCTCCCAAGTGCTGGGACCAAAGGTGTGCGCCACCACTGCCCGGTGTGCCTGTAATTCTTGCTAGTCAGCCTTTAGGTTTCCCGAAGGGGGCTGTAAAAAGCAATTTTAAAAGCTTCCCACTGTCCCAGCTAGCAACTCCAAATATGCACCAAGCTTGCTGTAGACCAACATAGGTGGACCTACCTCTCCCTCCTGACAGCTAGTTATTAGAAGTGTACACCACCATGCCTGGCCATTTAGGAATATTGATATTAAATACTTAGTTACTTGTCTCATCCCTGTGGTCAGGGAAGGAAGGGTTTATGTTGGTTCGTGGTGTAAGGGTACAGTTCCTCATGGTGGAAGGCACAGAGAAGCACAGAGCGCCTGTGGCGGCAGAATCACAGAGCTGTGTGCTCCTAAATGGGCAGATCAAGAGGGAAACAGGTGGAAGGAAGGGTGGGGATATTGTTAGGTGCCTTTGTTAGGGTTTCACTGCTGTGAGCAGACACCATGACCAAGGCAAGTCTTATAAGGACAACATTTAATTAGGGCTGGCTTACAGGTTCAGAGGTTCAGTCCATTATCATCAAGGTGGGAACATGGCAGCGTCCAGGCAGGCGTGGTGCAGGAGGAGCTGAGAGTTCTACATCTTCATCTGAAGGCTGCTAGCAGAATACTGGCTTCCAGGGAGCTAGGATGAGGGTCTTAAAGCCCACACCCACAGTGACACACCCACTCCAACAGGGCCACACCTCCTAATAGTGCCACTCCCTAGCCCAAGCATATACAAACCATCACATTAGGTAAGGCACAGACATTTTGTAAAGCTCCTCTGCTTTGGTTAAATGGTGATAATTGCCAAAACTACATAATTTGTATTCCCAGAACTAAAGTCATGCGTTTTCGCTGATTTCTGCCCTGTTGGTCTCCCGGCACCCACCAGCGCAAAGGACACGGCTTCATTTACATTTGCCCCAGCACTCCTAGCAATGGCCAATCTCCAGTCAAGCGAGGAAGCAGTTCAGTCCTCTCCCGTGCCCACTTCCCCACGCTGTAACCATCTCTAGTCTGTAAATGACAACGAGCTAGAGGCTGGCTCTTCTGCAGATCCTTCTCTCTCCTCCCATTACATCTGTTGTCAAGTTGTTCCTCCTGTCTGTCTTTCCTTCTCACTTTAAATCTATAATTCTCAAGAGCCACCAACCCCAAGTTACTGACTTCCCTCGGCCAGTCCCCACTATCTCTCTGAAGTGGCCACCACCTCCCCCAGCAACATCATTAGCTGAGGACCGAGTGTTCAAGCCTCTCCCAAGGTGTCTCACCTCTAGACGGTAGCAACCACAGAGCTGAGGTCCACTGGCGCCTGAACACCGCGTCTGTCCCACCTATGTTCATAAGTGAGTATCCCGTATGAAACCTGCATTCAGCTTACCTAAAAGCTTCAAGGATCTTTATATAATGCTCCACAACCTTTTCGAAGCTAATATTTTATTGCAGATTGAGTGCGTGCAATCCCCTGTAAATAATGGCACCGAGGATTTGGTTGCATAGCGATTAGGGCTGGATGCAGTAAGAATGCAGAGACTGAGGGTTATTCTTAGAAACACAAAGGATCCGATGACAGGACTTTACCATGGAGCCCCTAAAGATGTCACATTATGACGTGCAGACCTAAAATTACTGTGTGCGCCTGGAGCTGGAGACAAGCTCAGTCCTCTGCTCTTCCAGAGGACTTGAGTTCAGTTTTCAGCACCATCACGAGGCTTACAAACACCCATTAACTCCAACTACAGGGAATCCAGTGCCCTCTTCTGCCCCCTCGGGCACCTGCACACAGCTGGGCATAGGCACCCAGGCACGCGCACACACACACACACACACACACACACACACACACACACACGCATATAAATTAAAAATAAATCTTTGAACAAACACATTTCTGAGATAAGAATACATGCATATTCACCCGTCTGTCTCAGTACCATGAAAGAATATGAGCGGCCCCATCTTCCCTTGCGATTAGTCTCAGCTGATGTTCGTGCACAGGAGCTATCAAAATGCAGGCCTGAGCCGGTCGGTGGTGGTGCACGCCTTTAATCCCAGCTCTTGGGAGGCAGAGGCAGGTGGATTTCTGATTTCGAGGTCAGCCTGGTCTACAGAGGGAGTTCCAGGACAGCCAGGGCTACACAGAGAAACCCTGTCTCGAAAAACCGAAAAAAAAAAAAAAAAAAAATGCAGGCCTGCAAGTTACACAATAGGTTAGGAGCATTTCAGCTTTTTTTTTTTTTTTTTTTTTTTTTTTTTGTGGAATCGTTTTGAACACATGAGACAAGGCAGCTCTAAAAATTCTACTTATGTGCAGAAAATAGCCAACAGGCGGAAGGCTTGGTAAGTGTTAAAGGGTGATTTCAATGCGAAGAAGCTGGACATGGGGGGAGGGGGCACGCACAAGCACACATAGCACACTCACACCCATGTGAAGGTCTGAGAACAATGTGTGAGTTCGTTCTCTCCTTCTGTGGTGTAACTTCTGGAGTCGGAACTCAGATCATCATCAGGCTGGAAGGCCAGGTACCCGTCCAAGTAAGCGTTACTGTGATGAAACAGCGTGACCAAATCAACTTAAGGAAGAGAGAGTTTATTTCTTTTCCATAGAACAGCTCGTTGTCAAAACAATTCAGGCAGGAACTCACACGGGGCAGAAACCTGGAGGCAGGAGCTGATGGAGGGGTGCTGCTTACTGGCTTGCTCTCCCTGGCTTGCTCAGCTTTCTTTTTTCTTTTCTTTTCTTTTCTTTTCTTTTCTTTTCTTTTCTTTTCTTTTCTTTTTTTTTTTTTTTTTTTTTTTTCCGAGACAAGGTTTCTCTGTAGCCCTGGCTGTCCTGAAACTCACTCTGTAGACCAGGCTGGCCTAGAACTCAGAAATCTACCTGCCTCTGCCTCCCAAGTGCTGGGATTAAAGGTGTGTGCCACCACTGCCCAGGTTCAGCTTGCTTTCTTATAGAACCCAGAACCACCAAACCCCCCCCCCCCCACGACAGTACCACCCAGAATGGGCTGGGACCTCCCTCATCAATTGCTGATTAAGAAAATGCCGAAGGCTTGCCTGCAGCCTGATCTTATGGAGGCATTTCCTCCTTCAAGGTTCCTTCCTCTCAAATTACTCTAGCTAGCATCAAGTTGGCGTACAACTAGCCCGCACAGTACCTTTGCCTGCTGAGGCATCTCACTGCTTCCTTATCTTTAATTCTCAGCACTCAGAATGTAGGTCAGTATTTTATAAATAAGATATTATATACCATGCCTAAGTCTCCTCAACTTCTAATTGGCAGAGCCAGAATTTAAAATTGTAGCTCTTTGTCTCTGAAGACCATGACTGCCCCAAAGAGCTGTTTAACCTATAAAATTATGTACATTCTCTTGACCAAAATCCCTCTCTGTTCCCAGAAAAAAAAAGGACATTTTTTCCAAAATTTGATTAGGTTTTAAATTATGAAGTTTAGAAATCCCAAGTCCTAAGCTGACATCCTAAACTGAATTTGAGAAGCATTTTGCTTGAAAGGAAGAATTCATTGGCATATCGTGTTTGGGGTTGGGGAGTATTTTGTTTCATTTTCTTTTCCTTTATTTCTTTCGTTTTTAATTTTTTTTTCCAGTCTCATACTAGCATATTTTCAGAAACATGG
>CM052700.1:8711649-8721649 GCA_028551405.1 Uromys caudimaculatus | reverse complement strand
TTTGTTCAGTGTAATCTAAACAAACAAAAAAATTGGTTAAAAATAATCACTGCAGCCTCTTTGATTCACCAAATGATTGAATTTGATGTCTTGGTTTAATTCTTAATGATTTTCAGATATATTTTGGAGAAATTACACATCCTAAGGAAAAAAAATCAGCTTCTCCAGCTGTACTTTCCTTTGTAACCTGTCATAGATTTTCTGTGACTTTAATAGGTCATGAAGTTATTCTCAACCTTTATTGCATATTTTTCTTTTTTGTTTTATTATTTCCATTTATTTATTTTCATTTTTAAAAATATTTATTCAGGGCAAGAGAGATGACTCTGGCAGCTAAGAGCACTTCCCACTCTTGCAGAGAATCTGAGTTCAGTTCCCAAAAATCCACATGGTGGCTCACAACCATCTGCAACCTCAGTTCCAGGGACTCTGATTTCTCTAAGGGCACCAGAGATGCATACAAGAAAAGCTACCATATGCATAAAATAAAAACAGATCTTTTTTTAAAAAAAAAATAACATTTATTTATTTGTGGTGGGGGGGCACACATGCCACAGCACATGTGTGACGATCAGAGAACAACTTGGGGAAGTCAGCTAGCTGTCTTATTCTCCCATATGGATTATGGAGATTTAAAACAGCCATCAAGCTTCCTCAGCAAGCGCCTTTGTCCTCTGAAAGTCATTTCTACAGCCTGCCTCTCTGTCTGTCTGCCTCTCTGTCTGTCCATCCATCCTTCCTATCTATCTATCTATCTATCTATCTATCTATCTATCTATCTATCTCTTTCTACCTACCTTCCTACCTCTATCTATCTGTCTGTCTGTCTGTCTATCTCTTTCTACCTACCTCTATCTAACTGTCTATCTATCTATTTATCTATCTATCTATCTATCTATCTATCTATCTATCTATCTACCTACCTACCCATCTTTCTATTGAGACAAAGTCTTTCTCTGTCCACTAATAGTCATAGAACTTGCTCTAACTCAGGCTAGCTTTGAAAGTGTGTTGATCACCCCAGGATCATGGACGTCTACTTCCAGACCTAGCTAACATTACCCTTAAGGAGCAAGTACAAAAAGAGACATGTGAACAAATAATTTCTCTGCCTTTAAAAAGTCATTGCTTTATTGTTTTAGATTTGTGTGCATTTGTTACTGTTCTGTTTGGTTTTGTTTGTGAGATAAGATCTACATGGCGCAGCTGCTTCAAACTTGCTGTGTTCTCTCAGCTGACATCCATCTTGGAACGTTCCTGCCTCAGATTTCGAGGTGACAGTGGATTTACAGGAGTATGCCATCTTTCCTACCTGTAGCATCATTTTTCAAGAGGTGAGTACTCTAAGTTTTAAAACTGGTTTCCCTTCTGAGTTCACCAACCACCATTCTGTGACAATCGTTGCTGAAAGCTACCTTTAAAAGACAAGTCCTGCCAGGCAGTGGTGGCGCACACCTTTGGTCCCAGCACTTGGGAGGCAGAGGCAGATGGATTTCTGAGTTCGAGGCCAGCCTGGTCTACAGAGTGAGTTCCAGGACAGCCAGGGCTACACAGAGAAACCCTGTTTCTAAAAACTTAAAAAAAAAAAAAAAAAAAAAAAAAAAAAAGACAAGTCCCATGGGGAATATTATCAGTTGGGAACTTCCACTAGCCCCAGTTCTCCCAGGCTCTGCAATAATTAAAAAATCCTTGCTGCTGTTGTTGGATTGTTTGTTTGTTTGTTTGTTTGTTTGTTTGGGTTTTGTTTTGTTTGGAGTTTTGGTTTTTTGAGACAGGGTTTCAATCATGTACTCCTGGCCGTCTTGGAAGTCATTCTGTAGATCAGGCTGTCCTCAAACTCACAGAGATCTGCCATCCTCTGCCTCCCGAGTGCATGGGTTAAAAGTGTATGCCACTACTGTCCCCCACATACATAATTAAAACAAACAAACAAACCACTTGCTCAGTGGTTAAGTATACATCTCTTGCACAGTACCTGAAAACTGCACCTGAATGTGCACACACACAAAAATAAAATATTTTAGAAAATGAACCAAGGTAAATGCAATCCTGAGACTCAACAACAACAAAAATATTGACCTCTGACTTCCACATGCATACACATACAGAACACAGATGTTACGAATTGTGGAAATGATAGCAATGATTCTTTACCTCACCTTACCTGTGAGATGGAGCACTTCTCTACTTTGTAACGATCACCAGGCTGATCCTGATGGCAAGTAGTAACTCTTTAATAACACGGGTTAATATATTAGTCAGAGTTCTCCAAAGGAACAGAACTGATAGAACGAATCTCTATATAAAGGGGATTTATTAGAGTAGCTTATAAGCTGTGTGATCCAACTAGTTCAACAATGGCTGTCTACCAATGGAAACTCCAAGAACTCAGTGGTTTTTTCAATCCACCAAGCTGGATGTCTGTCTTAGTCAGGGTTTCTATTCCTGAACAAACATCATGACCAAGAAGCAAGTTGGGGAGGAGAGAGTTAATTCAGCTTACACTTCCACATTGCTGTTCATCACCAAAGGAAGTCAGGACTGGAACTCAAGCAGGTCAGGAAGCAGCAGCTGATGCAGAGGCCATGGAGGGATGTTACTTGCTGGCTTGCTTCCCCTGGCTTGCACAGCTTGGTTTCTTATAGAACCCATGACTACCAGCCCATGGATGGCACCACCCACAATGGGCTGGGCCCTTCCCCTCTGGATCACTAATTGAGAAAATGCCTTACAGCTGGATCTCATGGAGGCATTTCCTCAAGGGAGGCTCCTTTCTCTGTGATAACTCCAGCTCTTGTCAAGTTGACACACAAAACCAGCCAGTACAATGTCTCAGCTGGTCTTCAGTATTTGCCAAAATCTCAAAGAAGTAGACTTTGATGCCAGTGAAGAAATAGCCTTGGAAGTCAGGGCTAGAGTGAAGGCAAGCAGGGAAAATCTGGTGTATCCAGCCAATTGGGTTTTAGTTTAGATAAGTCAGGTTGACCAAGAATAGCCATCACAGTGAACTTCCCATCTTGGGCATAAGCCTTTCCTTCCCTGTATTTTTTTCAGAAAGCCAGATAAAGGGAAACCTAATACCTGACTAGAAGATTGATATGTGGTGGTTTGAATGAATGTGCCCTCTTCTCTGGCATTTGGATGCCTGGTCCCCAGATGGCAGCACTGTTTGGGAAGGTTTAGGAGATGTGGCCTTACCAGAAGAAATGTGTCACTGGGGGCAGACTTTGAAAGCTTAAAGACTGGCATCATTTCTGGTGTGGTGAGCTCTCTGCTTCCTGCTGGCAGTAGGAGATATGAACTCCCATCTGCTACTGCTGCCACCACTGTGTCTGCTGCCCCTGTGTCTGCTGCCTGGTGCCACAGTTCCCTGCTATGATGGACTTAATCCCTCTGGACCCATACACTCAAATAAATCCTTTCCTCGTGTGAATATCCGAACATGGTCAGAAGAATGACACATGGTGAACAGTGCCTTGGAGAGCCCTGAGAGAGGCTCCAGGAAAAAAAGCAGAGAGCATTTTCCCTCAGGTGTATTTTGTTTTCTAGATTGTTCTTGGATGTGATTTCATGCCTCCTGCATCAAACATTTGCATTCAGTTTATAAGACATGTTTATTCATTTTTTGGTCACTTTTCTTTTATTCTTTAATCTTTTTTTACAGTCCAGACTTTATCCCCCCCCCAGTCCACTCTCCAACTGTTCCACATCCCATATCTCCTCCCCCACCCCCACCCCACCAGACCTCCCTACTCCCTGGGGCTTCCAGTCTCTCGAAGGTTAGGTGCATCTTCTCTGACTGAGTCCAGACCCAGCAGTCCTCTACTGTATATGTGTTGGGGGCCTCATATCAGCTGGTGTGTGCTGCCTGGTTGGTGGCTCAGTGTCTACGAGATCTTTGGGGTCCAGGTTAGTTGAGACTGCTGGTCCTCCTACAGGGTGGCCCTCCTCCTCAGCTTCTTCCAGCCTTTCCCTAATTCAACCACAGGGATCAGCAGCTTCTGTCCATTGGTTGGGTGTAAATATCTGCATCTGACTCTTTCAGCTGCTTGTTGGGCCTTTGGGAGGGACGTCATGCTAGTCTCCTGTTTGTAAACACACCATAGTATCTGTAATAGTGTCAGGCCTTGGGGCCTCCCTGACATCTTTATTCTTATTGGATGTCAGAACATGTCTATGGAACCCAATCTGGTCAGTGTACCCCAAATCTGGATCTGGCCTTCTGCCTTCCTGTCATGCTTTCCCAGATACGACCTATAGCATGTGCCAGGCAGTTGTGTTTAAATTGCTCTGTCCTGAGAAATTTCTGGGAAAGGACTGCTCTGTTAATATTTAGGATGTGCTTATCGGCTTTTATTTACATGTTCTTCTGATCACACTTTTCTGGATGCAAACAACCTTCCTGAGATCATTGCTTTCTTTGTTACACTCCGGTATAAAAGTACCCGGAAACTGAAGATCGCCAACTGCGTTAGAATGTACTCTGCTCCTTTCTTTCAGATCCTCAGATCCCACGTCCAGCAGACAAGATCTGCACAAGTCAGCCAAAAAGCTGCCAAGGGGCACACTGAAGCCACCAGACAGGACAACTCCAAGGATAGAAAAAATAGTTTATTGGGGGATCAACTACTGAGCAGCAGCCCATCTAGAGAGAACAGGTAGTCTTTATAGGGTTCCTCAAGGCTTAAGATAAATAAATCCCTTCTTCTAGGAAGACATTTTTTCCTGCCTTAGATAAAACAGGCCAAAAGGGAGGGGTCTGTGCCTGTGGCCATCGGGCCAGTTTATGGGTAGCAGATGTCCTTTTGCCTGCAGCAGATGACCATTTAGGGGAGGAATGAGGAAATGGAAGTTACCTGGTAACACAAGGTACCTGAATCACAGAGTCTCAGAGAAATGCTAGGGGCTAGGTTTCTGTTTCGTCGTGACATCTGGCCTGGGCTGAGCTCTGGATGTCATTCTAGGGCACCGACAGCTACACAGCCATCTTAGGGGCCTGCTTGGTGACCTAACACTTCTACAAGTTGTCTTCGTCACTGTGTTTTGCCACAGCAAGGGAAAAGCAAATGAAAACAATGCGTGTTCATAAACTTGCCCTTACGGACACTTAAGCAAGGTCAAACAGAGACCAGTTACATTAGTTACTTCGCTGTCTGTCTGCTGCGGCAATGTTCCTGATAAAAGCATCTTGGGAAGAGAAGGGGGGGGAGGGAGGGGAAGGAAGGGGAGGGGAGGGGGAGGGGAGGGGAAAGGAAGGGAGGGGACCGGAAGAGAAGGGTTTTCTTCAGGTTATTTGGAGGCTTCAGCTAATCATGATAGGGAAGTCATAATGACGGGAACATGGCCGAAGTAGTGTTCACAGCCAGAGAGGAGAAGGGACGGAGGCCAGTGCTCAGCCCGCTTACTCCTTTGTATTCAGTCCAGGACTGTGGCTCATAGGCTGGTGCTGCCCACATGCAGTTAGCCCTTCACCCCCACACACACATCACCCCCAGTCTATTCAATCTAGAAAATCACTCACAGACATGTCCAAAAGTAAGTCTCTTAAGTGATTCTGAGTCCAATCAAGCTGACCCTAAAAATTAATCATAGTCATGTCTTTGCTGAAGAAAACCGCAATAAGTTCAGCCATTCCCAAGCTGTAACAGAGCCTGGAAGTGATGGTGCACGCCTTTAATCCCAGCATTTGGGAGGCAGAGGCAGGCAGATTTCTGAGTTCGAGGCCAGCCTGGTCTGTAGAGTGAGTCCAGGACAGCCAGGGCTACACAGAAAAACCCTGTCTCGAAAAAGAAAAAAACAAACAAACAAACAAACAAACAAACAAACAAAAAAAACCAAAGCAGTAACAAACTTACAGGAAACAGCATTCTCACAGGTTAGATTAAGTAAGACAAGTGTGACAGTAACTAAGGATTTTCCTTGTCCACTTCTGTGTGTGGCCTAGGAAGTGTCCCTCAGTGTAGCTCCCCAGTATCTTCTAGTTTGGAGCTGCCCAGCTCAAATGTTACTCTCTGTACAAATAAGCTCTCTCTAATGCTATTGTGTGTCCCTTTGGTTTTTAACACAGACTTCACACACAGCCCTCCTCTTCATAGAGACTTCCAATGTTTGCTTGTGCCATTTGGGCACAGGAATCTTGATTCTGTCTGGCTTGATTCTGCATGCCTTTCACTTCTCCATCCATCTGATATAGTCTCGAGATTGTGAAATCATACAATATAGGGATCTAGATTGAGTTTGTTTTCTCTGCCAGTTAAAGAATTAAAAGGCAGGAAAACATCTGAAACACAGTGGGTAACAGCAGAGAGATCTCAGGCACCAGAAACAGAATTAACCAGAGGTATTTGTTGTGGATATGCAGATAGAAAAAACAAAACCCTCTGCCAAGCAGATAGGACTTAAAAAGCCAAAACCCCAGTCTCTTCTTGAGGGCTGGGCTTTCAAAACTTCTGAAGAGTCCCCTAATTTAGGGCTGGTCAGTTCGAAGACAGGATGGTTGGTTGGTTGGTGTGACAGACTTGTCCTGATCTGGCCTTGAACGTGTTGAGCCAATCCCTTATCCCGGGGACTGCTAGTGGGGGACAGTCTCAAGTCAGGAGGTTGAGGAAGAAGCTTGGAAGAAGCCATCTTGGAAATTCACCACCTCTAGCTGTGGCCCCTCTCCCTATCTACCTACCAGGGAGTCTATCTATCTTCTGGTCTCTCACACTAAATCTCTCTTCCAGCCAGAGAAGGAAGAGAATTCCATATTTCTAACCCAAACTTTTGCACCTCAAAAAAGGACACAGAAATATTTTCCATTTTCACTTCTATCCAATTAAATCACCCTTTACAGGGTGCTAAACTAAGTGAATGTTTTTCTTTAGCAGAACGAGGACTTGAGATTTAGCTCTCAGGAAAAGCTAGCAGGCAAGAGAAGCAGTTCCTGAAATGACACCAGCAAAGGTTGACAGTGAAGGGTCAAGGCAGGAAGGAGAGGGGGGGAGCTCAGGCACAGGCAGCTTTAACCCCGGGCTCTGTTTTGCAGTAACAATTAATCAAAAGCACACTGAGCATCCATTTCCCTGTGATTATTATTCACTCAGCCATGAGGCTGCGTTCCAGGATGATCTTGAATGGAGATTATTGTACAAGTCCAGTTGGGGGAGAAACTGGTTGCTATCAACATTGACCACAACAGATGTAAAATAACTGACTCCAATATTCTTCGGGAAACTTTTGAGTTCCTTTTCCGGGAAACTAGAAAAAGATCACTTTTTTTTTTTTTTCATTGTCGTGATTTGCTTTGCTCAGGGGTTGTTCGGTTTCTCTACAGCCTGGTCTAAAGAGAAAAGCTTTCTCCTGGGCTACTATTAGCAACAGCAAAGGAAAGGAAGGTCTGAGGAGCTGCATAAAGGAATTCGATGGCGGTGCCTGCTATAGGTTTGCCTTTGTGTCTGTCTCCTAGGGTGAATTCATTCAAAACCCAAGCTCTTGAAAAGATTAGCAGGAAGATACTGGGACTAATAAGGAATCTTGAAGCAGCTTGAATTCAATAACTTGAGAAGAGCTTTAAAAGAGAAAAAATTAAATATTAAAAAAGATGGAGTGGGTCCCTTAGACAAATAAACTACTTTATTAAGGATCTGCCTTAATAAAATGGTTGACAGCTTCCCTCCTTGCCTTGGCTCTGGCACCAGCAACAAAGAAGAGGCCAGGTTTGCACAGCTGTTGCCTTAAGAACTGAATAACAAAAGATTGAAACTTTAACCCAACTTGCAAGGGGAGTGGGAGAGACAGAGAGTCACTAATACCAAGGAAGTAAAGAGAGTGTCAGAAATCTTTGCAGAGTTGGGAAAAGGGTTTTTTTGTTTTTTTGTTTTTTGTTTTTTTCCCAAAGTGCCAACTTCTGTGCTTCTAAAGGGAGTAGAGGCTCTGGAAGTGCCCATCGAAACAGCTGCAGGAGGGAGGGAGGGACGGACGGAGGGAGGGAGGAGCTATGGACTGGGCTTGAGGGGCCAGGTGGGGGATCTGTTTCTTCAGAGCTCTGAAGCTGGAGACCAATTTGGTTCTTGCTTTGAATGCCTGGCTGGGGTCAAGTGAAGGATAACTGATGGAGTTTGCCTGCTCCTCTCTCCCCTAACTTCTGGAGCACCCCTTATTATGAACCTTCCTTTGTGGGAGAAAGGCGGCTCTGAGCAAGGCAGGAGAGAGGCGCAAATCCTCCTGTTGCAAATGGTTTCCCAGGATTAAAAAAAAAAAGTAAATAGTAATAAGTCTGTTTTAAAAAAGAGGAAAGGAGGAAGGGAGGGAGAGAGGGAAGAAGGAAGAGAAGGAGGGAGAAAGGGAGGGAAGGAAGGAGAGAGAAGAGGGAAGGAGGAAGAGAGGAGGGAGAGAGGGAGGAAGGAAAGAGAAAGGAAGGGAAGGAGGGAGGGAGAAAAGAAAGGCAGTAATGGGTATTTTTGTTTTGTTTTGTTTTTTCGAGACAGGGTTTCTCTGTGTAGCCCTGGCTGTCCTGGAACTCACTCTGTAGACCAGGTTGGCCTCGAACTCAGAAATCTGCCTGCCTCTGCCTCCCAAGTGCTGGGATTAAAGGTGTGCGCCACGACTGCCCAGCTTAGTAATGAGTATTTTAAACATGAAGTCTCTTGAGAAATACACAAAAGCTACTTTAGGGTATTGATTATTTATAACCCGAAAGACATCTAGGCATCCAGACATGGGAGCTAAGAAAACAAACAATTAGACCTTTAAGTCAGAAGTTAAAAAGAAGGTAGAGGGAAGCTCAACTGGGCAAACCCTCTTGGGGGTGGAGAGGGGCAGTGGACGTTTCCTTCATTGCTGGCAGCCTTCCGCCATCCACAGAGGCGTGCAGAATTGAAACAGAAACCCAGTTCCAAGGTTCACAGCTTTTTTCCTCCATCTACCCTTGAGCTGCAGTAAGAAGTGTGACAGTTGTAGGCAGTCCCAGGGGCATTAATGCAGTGAGTGTCCTTGGGATACCTCCTAGGTACTGCGCCCTTTTGAAAGGTCTCAGAATCTAAAGGGAAAGAGAAATAGAAAGAGACGGTCTCGGTGCATTACAATAGACTCTGGTAGCATTTCCTTCCATAGGCACTGTGGGAGAGGGTTTATGAAGCTAGAAAAAGAAACCTTGATCGGAGAGAGGGAAAGGTGCCAGCCCCAATTCATGTAAGAGTCACACTCGGCTGAGATTTAATGGGGAAGAACAATTTTCCGTGGAAAAGAAGGAGTTCCAAAAGAAACCATGCATGAAGAAGAACAGAGGAAGAGAGAGCACGAGGTGTCCAGGAAACTGATACCATCACGGGGTTAATGATAAAAATAATTTAGGAGGGACTGGGAAATGGCTCGGTGGGTAAAATGACTGCCATATAAACATGCTGATTCAAATTCAACACCTCAGCAATCACAGAAAAGCTGAGTGTTGAGGCTGGAGAGCTAAGTCAACAGTTGAGAGCGCTGGCTGCTCTTCCGTGGTTCAGTTCCCAGCACCCACATGGTGGGTCACGTGCATCTTGTAGCTCTAGTTTCAGGGGGTCCAGTGTCCTGCTCGAGCCCCTCAGGCACTCCATGCGTGTGGTACACAAACATGCACTCAGGCACATACACCAAACATGAACTTTTTGTGGCATGCGGCTACACTACAGTATGACAGGAAACAGCGACAAGAGAGGCCCCGGAAGTTCACGGGCCAGCTACCCTGTCTTACCCAGTGTCCAACATCAGGCGTGGTCTCAGAAGAGGCAGAAGACAAGAACCAACATCCAAGTTTGTCCTCTGATGCCCGTGGGAGTGCATACAGGAACATACACACATTCATAGGTCTCTCTCTCTCTCTCTCTCTCTCTCTCTCTCTCTCTGTGTGTGTGTGTGTGTGTGTGTGAGAGAGAGAGAGAGAGAGAGAGAGAGAGAGAGAGAGAGAGAGAGAGAGAGAGAGAACTTGGAAATATAAAAGACTTTAAAAGCACTGAAGGCTTTTTGAGTGACATTCTGTTGG
>CM052700.1:8687145-8711549 GCA_028551405.1 Uromys caudimaculatus | reverse complement strand
CCAGACAAGTCAGCATCAGGGTTGAAGTTTCTGATCAGGTGTATCCTACACTCTTTTTTTTTTTTTTTGGTTTTTTCGAAACAGGGTTTCTCTGTAGTATCCTACACTTTTGTTTTGTTTGTTTTTGTTTTTGTTTTGTTTTTTCGAGACAGGGTTTCTCTGTATAGCCCTGGCTGTCCTGGAACTCACTCTGTAGACCAGGCTGGCCTCGAACTCAGAAATCCGCCTGCCTCTGCCTCCCAAGTGCTGGGACTAAAGGCGTGTGCCACCACTGCCCAGCTATAGTTTTTCTCTTATACAAATTCCATCACTGGTTTCTCTAAAAGCCACTATATTTATATATAAGAAATTTCATTTATGAGATTTCAGCTGTGAAGATATATCTATACATTATATTTCTCCATCTATATATATTTACCTAATATATATAATATATATATTTACCTAACTTATGTTAAATATGACAATTTAATACTTGAGGTCAAAGGTCTCTCAAGTCCATTCTTAACCTCCCCACCCTCTAGCCCCAAACACCTAGAACAAAGCCAGATGTGATGGTTTATACTTGTAATCCAAGCAACTAGGTAATGAGGCAGGAGGATTACAAATTCAAGACAAGCCTGGGCTGCATAGTGAGACCCTGTGCCCAAACAAAACAATTAAAGAAGGAAATAGGAACTGTCATCAGTGATGAGGACCAGAGACCAGGCTCCTTGCTGCATGTTGCAGCAGCCTGGTGAGATTTTCCGGACAGTTATGCTTTGCTCAACCAGGACTCTCAACTATACAGGCAAAAAGAATGTCAGTATTCTAGTATGAGGAAGAATTGGAGTCTATTAAGAAGAGATTTTAGCATAGTATTTTTAGGAGGCAGTAATGGAAAGAGGGGTGCATGGGAAAAAGATAGTAGACAAGGTATCCTAGTGTGGGTGTGGCCTTCTCTGGTGTGGGTGTGGCCTTCTCAAAAGAGTCATGTTTGTTTAAGTGTTCTAATAATGTCATATATACAATTTTGGTGGCCTTTGACATTATGTTGCTCAAAGAGATTCTAAAAGACTTCTTTTTACTTTTTTCCCTTTCTCTTTTCTTCACAGGGTGTTTGCTGAGGTACATCGAGTAGAATTATAATCTGAGAAGTTAAAAACCATGGGTCACAAAAGTTTCAAAAGAGTAAAGACAAGACTTTTACTACCAATGATGTTTATGATTTTGCTTGTAAGAACCCTAGAAAATTTCAGGTTTATGACTGGGTAAGGAGAAAGAAAGTGTATCCGTAGCTATTCAAAACCCTATTAGGTCTTAAGCATGTTTTGTCACTACTTTTACATTCTTAATTGAGTTATCTGTGTATAAAAGAACTAGTGCACAGGGCAGTGGTGGCGCACGCCTTTAATCCCAGCACTTAGGAGGCAGAGACAGGAAGATTTCTGAGTTTGAGGCCAGCCTGGTCTACAAAGTGAGTTCCAGGACAGCCAAGGCTATACAGAGAAACCCTGTCTCGAAAAACCAAAAGAAGAAAAAAGAAATAGTGCCTCTGTGCAGATAGTCTACACAGCAAATTTTGTTGCTGGTGCTATATATCTTGGCCTTCAGCTCGTGAAAGACTTCGGTCAGACTGGTGTAAGGGGCTCACCTCTTTCCATTTTGCCTCAAAATGGCGACACAGAGCGACCAACAGTTTACTTGAGAGGTTTGTCAAAGGAAACGCTAAGTAAAAGATAAGTGAGTTCTGCCATCAACCCCAGGAGACTACAGAGAAACAAGCTGCCTATAAAATGGGGTGCTCTAGCAGGTAAGAGAGCACAACCATTGATTGAAAATCCGATGTAAAAATAAACAAACTTCTAAATCCACCCCCCAACTTACTCCGGCTAGATCTGTGCCTCCCTTCCCCAGCCCAGCAGAAGACCGGAAGTTGTCTTTTTGAGGAAACCAGATCATAACAACCCGGAGCTAGGCGCGATAGTGTATGACCGAGAGTCAACAAAGCACTCAGAGGATATGGAGCAAGTTCAAGGGCAGCCGGGAGGTGGGGGGGGTTGGGAGGGAACACTGTCTCATAAACAAACCCCAGGGTTACGTGGAACCAGAAGGCGTGTGCCATAAAGAAAGCTGCGATCGGGTGGGAAATCTCCAACCTGAGAAGCAGCATGAGTGCCTTTTTCTCATCTGTTCTCAGATGAGAGAGCCTAGAGTATAAACATCAAACAAAAGACCAGAAAATCACCTCTGAGGAAATGGTCTAGCCTGACATAAAACCAAAAAACAAAGCTCTTAGACTGAGGCAAGCAGAGACTCTTTGAAAAAGTACAGTGTGGGGCTGGGAAGGTAACTCGGTAGAGTGCTTGCCCAGCCTTCATATAACCCTGGGTCTGATCCCCAATTTCGAATAAGCCAGCTGCAGGAGTGTGTACTTAACTTACAACCACAGCATTGGGAGTGTGGGAGCAGGAGGGGCAGGAACTTGGAGCTATCCTGGGCTACAGGACTCAAGCCCATAGGGAGTTTGTCCAGGATGGACTATGGTAGACTATCTCAAGACAAACAAACAAAAATGGTAGAAATCAGAAATGTTCACCAAATTTTCAAAAGGTACAGTTAAAGATGTCTATAAGAGAAATAAGAGTATCAAAAAAGTAAAAACAAAACAAACAAAAAAAAAAAAAACAAAGATAAGCTAAGAAGGAAACATCTATAATAAAATTCAGAAGTAGCAGATTCCATGGTAAGAGAACTGAGAAAATAGATTTAAAAAGAAAAAATTATTGAGAAAAAAAATTCTAGAATCAGATTAATTTTAGGCCGAAGGAGTCCAAGTGAGGAATACTATCAAATCCTATTTACACACATCAAGGTTTATTATAAACCTTAAGATTTTGAGGCATTCAAAAATAACCAGATGCTTAGGACCTACTTAATACTGAAAGTGTAAGATTTACTGTGAAGGTTTGCTGCGTCTGTTCTAAATGCCTATTCTAACATATAAAGTGCGCTGGGTTGTTAGTCTTTGGGTTTGGCTCTTTTGGGTGTGTGATGCTTTTGTGTATTCACAAGCTTTTAAATAATAAAGCTCATAACATTATCTTTATATTTACAGGGAGAAAAAAGCAAACCACACTGTTAGTGATCAGCAATGAAAGTATTCACTGCTCAGTCAAAGGCCCAGACTTATCAAAGAAAATAATTTTCCATCTAGAATTCCATTCAGAGTGTCAGTCAGGTACAGCGCTCTAGGGGTGGATGAGCAGGCCTCCCGAGTTTCTTCTCTTAGAAGCTTTCTCTGGAGCATTTGGTTTCTAGAGCAACTGTATCCCCCGCCCCAGTGAAAGACCCCCAAGCTAGGGAGACCCTTACTCAAGTCTCGAGATGACGCGACCCCCCCCCAAGAACTCACGAAAGACCGTCCTTGCTGCAATCACACGAGGTTTATTCGGGGGACCAGTGCACTGGGGTCGAGCTCGTGTCCCATGCAGGGGCAGAGGAGTTCGACCCTGAGCAGCTGAAGTTGGGGTATTTAAAGGAAAAAAACCACAAGAACGGAAAGAATCTGCGTTATGGGGAAGTACAGAATGTTCTAAGTTAGTCACAAGGCAGTCGCACAAACATTTTTATGGTTAGCTAGTTCCTGGAACATTGTGCCTCTGACCCTGGGGCCAGGCCAAGGTCACCCGTTTCTTAGGGGAAAGAATGCAGCCAGGTGGGGATTGGCCAAGCATGCAATTTCAGTCCTATTTCTGTTTCTGGCTCCAAGTGTGCTAGGGTTCTAACTTTCCTCATAAGGGGGTCAGGTCTTTCACCAGGCAACTGAAAGATATGCACATTAGGGAACCTCAGGTCTTTGGGCACTGAGGCAGAATCCCTAGTCCTGAGGCCCTACTGTCTGCATCTTTACCAGCCTTGCTGGTTAAAGTTTAAGTCTGAAGAACTTTATCAGTGACTGGACTCCTCCAAAATGAAGACTGAACCATTAACCATAGAGGAAGAAGACTTACGGTACAAACAACGTAACCCAATGGCTCAAATTTGGACAGACTCGACAATGAATATCCCAAATTACCACCAGTGTTGTGGCCATCCTAACTGCTCTAAGCACATGCCGTCATTGGAGTTAAAATCATGCAGGTTTCTTCGAGATACAGGAGCCTTTTTATTTCTCCATTTAAAAACAAAAACAAACAAACAAAAAAGTGTCTTGGTGACTTATGGAGTTACTTTTCCATTTTATTTATTTCTATTTGTATTTATTTAGTGCACACACGCATGTATGTTGTGGAGAGCCTTTTGGGGCTGCTTGCTTGGCAAGAACCTGATATTTCAACCAAGGACAAAGAAACAGGCTTTAGGCAGGAATCTGACGTTAGGCCAAGGACAAGGAAGTAAGCTCAGGAAGGAATCTAATCTCAGGCTAGAACAGGGAAGTAAGCACTGGCAGAAATCTCTTTTAGGCAAGGACGAGGAAGTAAGTTCAGGTAGTAATCTTAATCTTAGGGTAGAAGTGGGCTGCAGGCATGAATATGACTTTGGGCTAGGACAGGGAAGTAGGCTCAGATATTTTGGTCATCCTGATAAGCCTTCCGAAGCGGTGATCGCAGGACTTAGTTTACTGCCTTGTTTATTCCTTGTTTATTGTATTGCTTGCTCCTCAACCTAGAACTGACCTTATTGCTTGCAAGTAATTAAAATGGTATAAAAGCAGATTGGAGAAAAGTAAACCCACCTTCAGCCTCAGAATTGACTGAGGCCATGCTACAGATTTGACTAATTGTCTCTTTCTTTTCTCCTGCGCTGGAGAACCTGTTGACTGACTGAGCGGGTTTGGTCAGTATGTGTAACACAGACACTCACAGATGGCACACTTGGGGAGATCAGGCGACATGTGCAGGAGCTGATTCTCTCCTTCCATCGAGTGGTTCCAGGGGAATGAACTTGGGTCATCGGGCTTGGTGGGAGGCCTCCTTCCCCTCGGGGTCACCTCACTGGCTCCATTTTTACAGAGCAGGAGATCTAGGCTAATTTAGAGTGTGTTCAAACACAGTACACTCCAAGCAAAAGAGTCCAAATTAATTTAGTTCCAGCTGGGGAGACAGCTCAGGGAGTGAAGTACTTGACACACTTGAGGTCCAATCTGGGAACCTCCTTTAGGGAGAGGCATGGACTCGGTCATCTGTAATCCCAGTGCTTCTGTGGGACATGTGGGGAGGTGGAGACAGGAGAATGCCCACAAGCTCACAGGTCAGCCGGCCTGTCAAGCGTGGCAGCAAACAATGACTCTTGTCTTTAAAGAGGTAAAAAATGGCGACCAAGCCAAGGAGTTGTGTTCTGACCTGCACAGCGGCATTAAAATGAGGGTAAACAGTAGTTGGTTTTTTTTTTTTTTGGTTTTTTTTTGGTTTTTCGAGACAGGGTTCTCTGTGTAGCCCTGGCTGTCCTGGAACTCACTCTGTAGACCAGGCTGGCCTCGAACTCAGAAATCCACCTGCCTCTGCCTCCCAAGTGCTGGGATTAAAGGCATGCACCACCACTGCCTGGCAAACTGTGTTATTTTAACAAAGAAAAATATAACAAGATGTACGTATAGAAATGTATATCTGGCTTATTGAAATGTACTCAATCTGTCAGTTGGGTTTCTTGTCACAAAGGAAAATGTTGGCATTTGTCTAGAAGGAATATTTACTTCCTACTGGTAATGTTTGAGAAACAGATTTTTTTTTTCCTGTCCCCTTAAGAGGAGTATTGTCCCAGGACACTATGGTGTTTGAAATGCAGTGTAATGTGTTCTCAGCTCATTCAACGCCTTCCCCACCCTCCTCCTCACCCTATTCACCCTCCTCCTCACCCTCCTCCTTACCCTCCTCTTCACCCTCCTCACCCTCCTCCTCACCCTCCTCCTCACCCTCCTCACCCTCCTCCTCACCCTCCTCCTTACCCTCCTCTTCACCCTCCTCACCCTCCTCCTCACCCTCCTCCTCACCCTCCTCACCCTCCTCCTCACCCTCATCTAATCCAGACAGTCTAGCAAAGTCTACCATGGTCCTGAAGGGTCGTTTCTATGGCAGAACCAGAGCACCGAGGAGACAAGTGCCTGGCTGCGTCTGAGTCCAGATGCAAACAACAGCTTTAGAAGCAGCGCCTGCTGTCTTCTGAGGCTCCTTCTGTGTGGTCAGCGGACCTCATCCCTGCTCTGCAGTGGCTTCATTGTCGCATTTCCATTCCTCTCCCCAGCCGTGTGGCTCCAGCTTCCTTATGCTGTAATCTCCCCTTCTTTTAATTAAATGCAAGCTCACATTGCCCTTGTGAGTTGAGTGGAGGGAAAATCACTCCAGAGAACAGTGGTAGAAGGCCCTTGCCCTGCTTTCTCATACAGAGAGCTTCAGCCTCAGGTCAGAGCTAAGGAGATCTGGGCAGGCCTCCCTGGGGCCTCAGGAGAAGACTGAGGGGAAACAAATCCTCAGACCAGAACTGTTTAAGAGACCAGCACACTTTCCTTTGCCCTCAGAGGTCTACAGCATATTCTTAAATCCTGTTGACATACCTATAACCAACAAGATGGCATGTAAGTGTTGGTTTTGGCTACAAACTAAGACTTGGTTACCTCCCTAAATCACAAATGGAAACACCAGGAGTAGTGAGCTGGCATTCACATCAGGAAGATAGTCAATAGGAATGACTGCTGGCAACCAAAAACATAAACATACACAGCTTAGGTCATCCGTGCCTCCATCAGTACTAGAAGCTTTCATATGAGTGTGATGATTGTTAGAAAGAATCTCACTGTGGAAGTTAGTGGAATCCAAGATGTCTTACCCAATGAACAAAAATGTGAAAATCAGCCAGGCCTGGAATCTGTACCCTGAAGGGAAGAAAGCACCTGAGCTTTAACTTAAATAAACTTGAGTCCAATCGTTAATTCAGGAGAAGAGAAACGTGAAGGGCTTGAACTTGTCCATATGTGACTGATATTTTATCTACTG
Source organism: Uromys caudimaculatus (assembly GCA_028551405.1). Taxonomy (NCBI): domain Eukaryota; kingdom Metazoa; phylum Chordata; class Mammalia; order Rodentia; family Muridae; genus Uromys; species Uromys caudimaculatus. The sequence continues at coordinate 8,704,578 of CM052700.1, read as the reverse complement.
CTCCAAGAAGAATGGGTTCTCCAAATGGATTTTGGGTTCTGAGAAAGTTGTGCTTACCCCAGTCCAAGCAAGAAGAACAACTTTGGGTATTTCTCAATGTAAAATCAGAAATCTTTTCATTTAAGACTTGACACCAGCTCTGTCGCACTTCCTGTTCCAGACATGTGCTTCAGGAATGACCTCATTGTCCCCAGGCTTTTTTTTAGTAATCTAAAGTCTAGTCTGAAGATCAAGAGATTGATAGTAATGTCTCTTTTCCCAGACGTGAATTTTTCCCATACCAAGGAATAATTCAGTTCTCAGCAGACATCTAATAAAGTCACACAATTTAACTCAGTTCTGACACTATGCACCTTGAGACCAAATCTGATATAACTCCACCACTGCATGTGCCTACCAAAAATCCGAGTTATTGCCTGTGTCTTAGCCAACTGCCTCCTGGGAATCAGAGGTGCCCTCCTTAGTTTGGCCCTTTGCTGGAGAACTCATAGAACATAGGGAAATACTTTATTAACTAGTCCCTGCTTACTATAGAAAGATACCACTCAGGGCTGGAGATCAGAAATGTATAGGGCCGGGTGGGGGCAAAGGACTCAGAGCTGCCAGGCACTGTCCAGGGGTGCCACTCTCCGAGCAGAAGCTCTGAAACTCCTGACTGTGAGCCATTATGCTATGGAGCCTCTTACCAAACAGAAGCCTTCTAAACCCTGCCCTTGGGGGACTTGTGAAGACCTCATTACATAGACATAGTTGATTAAATCATTAATCACTGGTGATTAATTCAACACCCCCAAGCCCTTCTTCTCTCCAATTCGTACAGGGTTTGGGGGGGGGGGGGCTGAAAGTGCCAGCCTTCTAATCACTAACTGGTTCCCATGGCAACCATCAAGAGGTTACCCAGGCATCCCCAGATGTCAGTCATCTCTTTGTCATATGAAAAGATTCAACACTTTAGAGATTCTAGATTTTTAGGCTCTGAGTGCCAGAAAGCAGGGGCAAAGACTAGATTCATAACAGTTACTACAAATTATAATATCACACTATTCAGATCAGGAGAAAAGACGGTATCTTAAATATGTAGGTGTGCTTTGCAATAGGAAGGAAGTCGTGACAAATGAGATGTTATATTGAATCTGCAAGTTGAATTTCATTCTCTAAGATAAGTTGATAAAAACCACCTTATAATCGGGAAATAACTATAAGCCAGACATAGTGTGAGGAAGGCACTCATTTCTCCACAGTGAAATATAACCTTATATGAACAAGGGGAGACAGACAGACAGTACCACACATCAAGTGTACAAATGGAGTGCAGTACAGCGCCTATGCAGGCAGGTTCAGATCTGAAACGTTTTCCATTCTAATCAGTACCAAAATTGTCCGGCAGGGCATGGCCTTCCCAGACAGTATGAAAGAATGAAAACGCATGGCCTGCTAAAGCCGGTAAGAAGTCCAAAGTGAAGGAATGCGGATGGACTAGCAGGGGGCGCATGGTGCAGTCAGATGCTAAACAAATATAAACAGCTTCTGGAAGAGCGTGACCCGCGTCCGTGGATTCATTCTATCGCACAGCCCTGCAGATTCCAAAGTGGTGTCCTAATGCAATTTCGGTGCTGTGCTTTGAACATGTCCCCCAAAACTTTATGTTTCCAAAAATGAAGTCTTCAAATCTTTGTGTTAAGCCGGGCAGTGGTGGCGCATGCCTTTAATCCCAGCACTTGGGAGACAGAGACAGGCAGATTTCTGAGTTCGAGGCCAGCCTGGTCTACAGAGTGAGTTCCAGGACAGCCAGGGCTACACAGAGAAATCCTGTCCCGAAAAACCAAAAAAAAAAAAAAAAGACAGCCCTTAATTGCCAAGTCCCTCAGCCTCCAGCCACGTCCTAACTAAAATTCTAGCTTTTATACATTACCAAGTATTTTGAAAAATAGACCAAGAGATGGTCAAAGGTCAAAAGGTCTGCCTATTACCTGCCTCGCCTCGTTCTATCTTATGTATGTTTTCAATTTTCTTCTCTTCTCTATTTTTAGCTTGAAAGTAATGTGTTTTATAAAACGGCGGCAGTAGCGGCACTGATAAGGCGGGCAGGAGGGAGTATTTCCATGCGCAGGCGTCCTCCTGAGGAATCAGCCATACTACAGGCTTAGTATAAAAGGGAGTTTATCTGGGACCTGGAGAAGGGGGTAGAGGCGGAGCAAGGAGGAGACAGAGAAGGACAGAAAGAGAAAGGAGAGAGGAAGAGAGAAAGAGGGGAAGAGGTAAGCCTGGGACACCGGAGGGGGGGAATTGGCGGGGGGGAGTAGGGAGAGTAGGTGGGGGAGAGAGAGACAGAGACAGAGGCAGAGACAGACTTATACTGGAGGCAAGCTCATACCTGGCTGTTGCTAGGTAACTCTTGGGCGGAGCCTAGAGGAACTGCTAACAAGTAGAACCCAGTTATTATAAGTTTTCAAACCAATTAAATAAGCAACCAAAAATCAATCATAGATCTTTATTGAGGGAATGTTAGTGAGCCTATTTATGTTTTAGAAAGCTGACTCCGGCCGAAAAGTAAGAGAAAGAGTCAGGAAAAGAGACACAGAACGAATGGGAAGGGGATTTCCTGAAATGGTAACAGGGTCCATTTTGTAAAGAGTAAAGGTGGGATGCCGATAGTGGAAGTGTGGACATCGAGGGGAGGGAAGACAGCCAACATAGGCTCATATGTTTGGATGCTTGGTCTACAGTTAGTGCAACTGTTTGGGAAGGGTTAGGAGGTGTGGTCTTGATGGAGAAGGTGTGTGACCAGAGGTGGGCTTCGAGGTTGCAAAAGCTCACACCATCCTCAGCTAGCAGTCTCTGCCTGCAACTTGCATATCAGATGTGAGTTCTTAGCTACTGCTCCAGCATCTGTCCACCTGCCACCACACTCCCAGATGCCACAGTCATGAACTAACCCCTGAGACTGTAAGCAAATCCCCAATTAAATGGCTTTCTTTTTAAGTTGTCTTGATCATGGTGTATTATCACAAGAGAACAGTAAAGCCGGGCAGTGACTGATGATTGGGCAAAGTAAGCTGGAAACCAATACACTTTCACTCCTCCATTGGCGGACTTCAGTAGTTGAAATCGGCTCCTTCCCTTCAACCATGCTTACAATGGTTACCATAGAGAGATGAGACAGAGCACTCCCAAGCTTCTAGAGTGTGGAGGGTACCAGGGTTTCTCTGTGTAGCCCTGGCTGTCCTGGAACTCACTCTGTAGACCAGGCTGGCCTTGAACTCAGAAATCCACCTGCCTCTGCCTCCCAAGTGCTGGGATTAAAGGCGTGAGCTACCACTGCCCGGCCTCATTTATCTTCTAAAAGTGGTGTTTTAGTTCAGCTCTTGGAAGACAATGAGCTCTGCCTGGTGGCGTAGTTCCTGAGAAGCCCGAGGAAGGAGGAATTCCAGTTCAAGATTTGCTTGACAAGATTGACTGGATTTGCTTGGGTGACTTGGTGAGACTGTTTCAAAACAAAAATTTTAAAAAGGAGGGCTTGGGGGTAGAAAGGTAAGGCTATATAACTCTGTTGTAGAATGTTGGGCTGGCATGGATAAGGCCCTAGGTTCAAATTCAAGTAGACATGAAAATAAGAAACTTGGAAAGGTGAGTTGAGTGGAGACTTAATTGAATGAGCCACAGATATCAGCTTGTTCTTCTAGTACTTCATTTTTATTTTGCCTGTCACATGCTTTGCTGAGTCTCCACACTCCCATAAGAGGACAGCGTTGACTCCTGACTCTGTCATGATTTAGGACCTCATGGTGACACGTCCAGCCTTTATGTCATGCATTCCATCATTTGCAAGACATCTCTTTACAAAAGAAGTCTTATGATCATTAGTTACCAAGGAGGCAAAAGAATGTGACCTACATGTGACCTGAGCCTAGTGCAGCTTTCATTCTTAGACAAGAAGACTAGTGTCTGACAATTCATTGTGCACTTTTTTTTTAATCTATTTTATTGGTGGGGGGTAGAGCATGTGCCACACTTGCATGTGCAAGTCAAAAAGGAATCAGTCCTAGGTATTGAACTCTCATTGCCAGACTTGGCAGCAAGCCCTTCTACCCACTGAGCCATATCACAGACTTTGTGCAGTTGGGTTTTTTTTGATAACTCTATGACAGTTGCTTTGAAGATGAGAGTAAACGGGAGAGCCCCAACCAGGAGACTCCATGCAGAGCCTGCTGCATGGAGCAGTGACTTTTGACCTGTGAGCAGACAGACAAGCTGCTGCCTCTGTAGAAAAATGGAGTAGAGAGATGCAGTGGAGCCAGTGGAAGCAGGTGCACGGGCCCTGCACAGCTGCACCTCTCGTGACTAGAGGGCAGAAACCGCTGGACCAATTAAGCAAGCATGACCAAATAAAGGTCTACAGGTGTGCTGAGGGTTAGGCTTAGCCTCAAGGCTAAAAGAACACTGTTGAGAGAACTTGGACAGGAAGTAAATGGTCAGACTTACAGTTTAAAAACTTGTTTATTAAAGTATATTCATTATATATAAGAACGGATTTCACTGGCGTTTTCATGATGTCTAGAATATAGACTGATCATATTCTCCCTCCATTACCTTCTCTGCTCTCCGCCCACTCCTCCTGACCCTTGACTCACCTATAACCAACCCTGCTTTCACGTCATCTTATTTTACTTTTTGTTTTTGTTTTTATGTGTGAACCGTGAATTTATTTAGAGTTGCTTCCGGGAGCTCAGGCACCTTATGAGTGGCTATACCACTAAAGAAAATCCCTCTCTCTCCCCAGCCACCATTAACTGCCTATAGATCCCGGGGGAAGTCAGGGAAAGTTGGGGCGCTTGTAAATTCTTCTCCCATTCGTGGCAGAGTATTGACATCCCAATCCTGTTCAGGTCTTAAACAGTTAGTTGTAGTTGTAGGTGCTATGAGTGCAAGAGTAACATGGGTTGAGTTACCTTTAATCCACTACTTGAGAAACAAGAGACAGGCCGATTTCTGTGAGTTTAAGGTCAGCCTGGTCTATGAAGTTCCAGGCTAGGTAGGTAGGACCACACAGTGAGACCCTGTCTAAAACACACGCACACAACAACAACAACAACAACAAAACTACAGACAAACATGTTTTGGAATCAGACATGGGACTACATTGAGTCCCAGTGAAAAATAAACTGGAATAGGCCAGAGATGGGTTGAGAGGAACAACATGAACCACATTAGTAGATTTGCCAGAAACTTCCACCCATTCTCCAATGCAGATCCTCACACTAGCGATTTATATTGAGAGATAAATCTAACCAGAGCAGTTCCTGTCTACAGCTACTTTTGGACATCCTAGGCAACAGGATTTGGCTCCAGGCTCCAGGCTCCGGGCCCATTCCTTGTATGTCCCAGGCTTCTGGATCAATAGCTTCTCTAAACTGCAGCCGTGTAAGTGGTCCTCTGCATAAGCCTAGAGCCTTTCTCTGAAGCCTGTTTCCCTCAGCCCCACGGCACCAGCCCCTGTCCACTCCATAGAGAGTTCTAGGCCACCTGGGGCTATATACTGAAGCCCTGTTTCAAAACCAAGGATTTGGTAGGCAGGCTAGCTCAGGGAATAAAGCACTTGTCCCAAGCCTCATAAGTTAAGTTTGATCCACAGAACACACATGGTGAAAGTAAGAAGCACTTCCCACAGTATCATCGAACCTCCACACGCTCACACTCATGCATGCACACACGTGCGCGCCCGCGCCTAAAACAAATAAAGAAATCAATATAAAACAAACTTATAGCCGGGCAGCGGTGGCGCACGCCTTTAATCCCAGCACTTGGGAGGCAGAGGCAGGTGGATTTCTGAATTCGAGGCCAGCCTGGTCTACAGAGTGAGTTCCAGGACAGCTAGGGCTACACAGAGAAACCCTGTCTCGAAAAACCAAAAACAACAAAAAAAAAACAAACTTATATTTTAAAAAATCATGAAGGAACAGTCCTAACAAATGATTTCATCTACTGATGGATTTAAAGTTTGAAAAAAGCCTTGGGAGTAATGGAACCGCGGAAGGCGGGGCAAATGGAAAGAGTGGATTTCTGGGGGCATGTCCTTGTCAGCCACTTTCTGCTAATGCTTCCTGTTCTCCAATGTGTCCCAAGTCTTCTGAAATGAGGAGCTCACAGGATTGTTCCTTTAAGTTGGTCCCCTCACATATTTTATCAGAACTATGTAAAGGAACTCCACAGCATGCTGCCTTCCCTCTGACGAAAAGACCAGGGAGGTTGAAAAGTACAGGAGTGACCGTAGTCGTCTGGACCTGGTTCGGTTTCCGGTTTAGTTTCAGGGTTCCGACCACTCCCCTCTTATCTATAAAGAGTTCTGAGTATACTCGTAAATTTTAAATTAAAATATGAAGTTTAATCCTAGCAGGATCAGCAAATAATTCTCTCTTTTCTTAAGAAAAGATCAGTCTGCACTGGTCAGATGGATTCCCATGTCTTTTGTTCCTTTCTTTGCTTTTTTTTTTTTTTGGTTTTTTTGAGACAGGGTTTCTCTGTGTAGCCCTGGCTGTCCTGGAACTCACACTGTAGACCAGGCTGGCCTCGAACTTAGAAATCCACCTTCCTCTGCCTCCCAAGTGCTGGGATTAAAGGCGTGCGCCACCACTGCCCAGCTCTTTCTTTGCTTTTCCAGTCCAGGCAAGAAGGGCCCTTCCGTGGAAAGCAACAAATAGCTCGTGGCCTAAGAAGAAAATCTGAAAAACATTCATAGGCTTCAAGATAATATCTTTTGAAATCTTCCCTTGCACTTCTTTCTAAAATACCTGTTTCTAAAAATAGAATTCTCAGAGTGACCAGAATAAATGAAGGGTGGGGAGGGGGGAGGTATGCGGGTGTGGGGAGGAGGGAGGGGAGGAGTGTGGGGAGGGGGAGTTCTTGCCGAGTTGTGAGACAGATGTGAATTAAAGCAGCTGAAATGTGAGCCCGTGTTATTGTGATCTAAAGTGCTAACGGGTGCCCTTCACCTAAAACATGCAAAATATTTTCAAAACAAGCATCATCTGATCCTTGGCAGGCTAAGTCATTACAGCTCTCCTAGGGAGGGGATTTGTCAAGAGCAAATTCTGAGACTGTGCTAAAATACAAAACTGTCTAAACACAGCTCAAAGGTAGCCATGTTTTGAGGCTGGGGAGATGACTCAGCAGTTAGGAGTACTGGATGCCCCTCCAGAGCCCCCACACGGTGGCCCACAACCCCCTCTAACCCTAGTTCCTGGGAACTGTACTCCATCTTCTGGCCTCTGTGGGCTCCGGGTGCACATGTGATAGACATGTATACCTGCAGGCAAAACATTTATACATATAAAATAAAAATAAATCCTAAAGGGGGGAGGGAGAAGGGGGGCAGGATCAGGCATGGGGAAAGACAGGAGAGATGTACAGAGGGTCAGGAAATTGAACAGAACTATGTAGCAGTGGGGGAGGGGGAACTGGGGGTAATCACTAGAAAGTCCCACAAGGCAGGGAAGCAAGAGGTTCCCAGGACCCACCAGAGATGATGTTAGCTGAAATACCCAACAAAGGGGAGATGGACCCTGTAGAGACCATATCCAGTAAATAAGCACGGCACCCTGTTGAGGGATGGGGCCACCCACCCATCTCAAAAACTTCAACCCAGAATTGTTCCTGTTGTGTTAGATGTGTGGCTCCAGACAGACCACACCAGGCCAAACAGTGAGGTTTATTGTAGGAGAAAAGAGCAGAGGTGGTGTGGAAGAAGAAGGGGAGGTCAGAGGGATTTTCCTTTTATTTAGATAGTGACATAACCATTCGCAGGTAAAGATGGGAGGTGAGCCAAGTGGATTCTGGGAATATGGTGGTGGTTGCCTTGGCAACAGTTGTGCGGGTCACTGTCGCTTCGGTGTGATGTCACTGTGTTCAGAGCCTATCCTGATACCAACAGACCCCCCTTTTTCTTATAAAGAGAAGAAAAAAGGGGGAGGGGGAAGCCGATGATGAAAAGGGAATGGGGGTGTTGCGTCTCTTAAGCTGCTTCTGCTGTCTAGGGGCGTCATCAATTTTGGGGTGTAGCTGACTTTCACCATCGGGGTCTACTTGGTAGATGTTCGAATCAGGTTCCTCTGTGGACAGCAGTTCCTCTGTGAACAGAGGCTGGTAATCCTGTAACAGGAACTGATTAATAGTTTGGTTAGAAATTTTTTTTATTTGTCGTTGAAGGAATGTAGAAACAAGATTAATGAGTCAGGGAGCGAATAATAACAGCAGGAGGATGACTAGAAAGGGCGTTATGAAAGGGAGTATCCAGTTCCATGTAGGGTTTTCGAAAATCCCAGAACTGGAGGTCTCACGTTCCCTGAAAGTCTTTATGTCCGACTGTAGCTCCTGGATTTTATTTCTCACTATCCCGGATTAGCTGACATAGAAACAACAGTTCCTGTCTAAAGGAAATGCAGAGACAATAAATGGAACAGAGACTGAAGGAAAGGCCATCCAGAGACCCAGACGCAGATACTCACAGCCGTCCATCGGACTGAGCCCAGGGTCCACAGTGGAAGACTTAGGGGAAGGACTGAAGGAGCTGAAGGGGATTGCAACCCCATAGGAAGAACAACAATATCAACCAACCAGACCCCTCAGAGCTCCCAGGGACTAAACCACCAACCAAAGAGTGCACATAGAGGGAACCATGGCTCCAGATGCATCAACGGGAGAGTAGGCCCTTGGTCCTGTGGAGGCTCAATGCCCCAGCTCAAGGGTACACTAGAACAGTGAGGTGGGATTGGGAGGGGAGTGGGGGAGCACCCTCATAGAGGCAAAGGGGAGGGAAGATGGGACGGGAGATTGCGGAGGGGAAACCGGGAAGGGGAACAACATTTGAAATGTAAATAAATGAAATAACCAATAAAAATAAATAAATCCTAAAAAAGAAAAATTAGCCTTTTTTTTTTCCTTATTAAGACAGGGTCTCACTACTAGGCCACCCTGTGTCTGCCTCTGCCTCCTGTGTCATTATGACTAGTCATTTGCCGCTAGAGAATCATACGATATTCTCTTTCTTTCTTTTTTCTTTTTTCTTTTTTTGAGACATGGTCTCACTATGCAGCCCTGGCTGACCTAGACCAGATTGTCCTCAGACTGCCTCTGCCTCGTGAGTACTGGGATTAATTGTGTGCCTCACCACATCTGTCTTCTATGATCATTGAGCTAACAAGAAGAATAAAATAATGGTGGGGTGGTGGTGGTGGTGGTGGTGGTGGTGGTGGTGGTGGTGGTGGTGGTGGTGGTGGTGATGACGACGAAGATGACGATGATGGTGATGTACAAGCGTGAGCAGTGACTCCAGGTGTGTCTGCTTTGCAGTCTTTCCTGGAGTTTGCGAGTTCCAGCCCCACTGTCAATTTGCCCACTTCAGCGCTGAGTTTTCTACACTGAGGCCCGGGCGCTTCTGCAACCTCTTCTTGCGTGAACTCTGCAGCATGGTTTCATAAACCGTGGATGAGTTAAATTCTCTGCAGATTACAGCAGGCAAGAGACCCCCCAACTCCAGAGTGGCCACTTAGAAATTCCAGCTCCCTGCTCCATCAGTTGAGAAATAAGTAAGGCCCCGGGGGAGAGGCAGATGGGAGCCTCCCCTGAGAACTCTGGGAGAACAATGGTATTTCTGCCCAGTAGACTTGCGAGAGCTGGAGGGCGGAGCTTTGGCTTTTGGTCCCCACAATAGGTGGGGAGGGGACCTTTGTTCCTTCCCAATAACCCAGAGGGCGGGCCTCTTACCCAACATTCAGTTCCATTCAGTTCCCCCTTTGTCTTTGTTCTTTCTCATTTCCTTTGTTTTTTTATAAATAGAGTTTTAAGCCTATGATTCTCATACCTTCTCAATTTGAGCTCAGTGATTTGTGTATTTCTTTTTTCTTTTCTTTCTTTCTTTTTAACTCATTGAGTTATTTCTGGGCACCTGGGCACCCCTCCCCTTCCTCTCCATGTGTGTGGATATCTGCAGAGGTTTTCAGAGGGCGATTTGCTATGCCAGCTTAGCCATCGGAATGCATTCCCTGCATGGGCCTACAGTCTCCTCATACCTGGGTTATCAGCCAACATTGCTGTCATGAAGTCCCCTTCCTACCCCAGGGCTCTATAGGCCACAACAACAGCAACAACACACACACAAACACACACATACACACACACACAAACACACACACACCGTTTAGAAAAGAAGAATGCATAGTTACAAATATTACAAATACAAAACCAGGAACAAAGAAGAGTATGTGTTTGGAAGAAGAAATAAATTACAACAAAATACAACTTAAGAATCCCAAAGCACCCAGGGTCTGGTGGCACATGCTTTTAATCCCAGCACAGACATATTTATGTGAGTTCTAGGACAGCATAATGTACAAAGTGAATTCTAGGCCACCAGCCAGGGCTACAAAGTGAGACCCTGTCTCAAAAAAAAAAAAACAAAAAAAAAAAACCAAAACAAACGACAACCCAACAAGCATATTGAACATCGTATAATACAGAAAATTACATAATGTTTTAGCAATTACTTTAAAACCCCTCTAATAGATTTCTGGTTTTGAGGGGTTTGTGTGTTTCTTTGGTTTGGTTGGTTTGGTTGGTTGGTTGCTTGGTTTTTGTTTGTTTGTTTTTGTTTGGATTTATACTCAAGAAAAAATACAAAATTAAGAATTTGATTATGGGGCGAGAAAGATGGCTCAGAGGTTAAGAGCACTGCCTGCTCTTCCAGAGGACCCTGGTTCAATTCCCAGCACCCACATGGCAGCTCATGGCTGTCTGTAACTTCAGTTCCAAGCGATCTGATTCTCTCACAGAGACATACACGCAGGTAAAAACAACGAAGCACATTAAATAAATCAATTAATCATAAGAAAAAAAAGATTTGATTTTTTTTCAGACCATTGTTGAACTGTATGGAGATATATAAATGGCTCCCGCTGCGTACGGTGGAAGACATGGGGTGGGAATTTTGTTGTGGCGTGCTTGACTACATTCTTTTTTAGGTTAGATATTATTTATTGTGGAGTACACCTGATTCTCAGGGGTTCATATGAAGAAATCAGCTCAGTAACTTTGGATTATTCCACCTGACCCCTCCCCTCCTAGAAGAGAAAGGTCACAGAGCTCATAGGTTAGGCCTCTCCCTTTTGGAAGAGAAAGGCTAATGACATTCCTCAGACCACAGGTGGGGTATGAGCATCTGGCCTCCTGCAGGTAGGGGAGGCGCCCAGAACATATAAACACAGTCTGCAGGGCAGACCAGCCATTGGCCACCTACAGACAAAGGGAGTCCTGACCACCTCATTCCCTAAGGACCAGTTTAAAAGTCACACTGTTCTGCCAATCACATGCACCTAGTGGCCTTGCTCTGAAAACTGTAAAAAGGCTCACCAAATGGGTCACGAGGGGTCGTGATCTCTCCTTCTGGTGTGGTGTGGTCCCAATGCGTTGGAATAATAAATTCCTCTTGCTGATTGCATCGATCCGACTCAGTGGTGTTCACTTGGGGTGGGGGATGGGGTCTCCGGAAAGCTAAGGCTCCCCAGAGTCTTTACACATATGCCATGGCGTCCATTGGATGTCGTCTCCCCTTCCATCTTTACCCAAGCTCTGGGGATTGAACTCAGGTCATCAGGTTGGAGAAGTGGCTTTACCTGCTTAGCCATCTTGCAAATCCAATAGTGCTACATTTTAGTAATAATGCCATTTAAACATTCTTCAGTGTGTGTGTGTGTGTGTGTGTGTGTGTGTGCGCACGCGCGCATGTGCACATGTGTTTTCGAGTACATGCATGCACACGTGTGCGCACACATTCATTGATTGATGCCTCATTATACAAGTTTATCCCCTTTCTTTCTTTCTTTCTTTCTTTCTTTCTTTCTTTCTTTCTTTCTTTTTTTTGGAGACATGGTCTTTCTATATTCCTAGGCTGTTCCAAATTCCTGGGTACAAGCAATCCTGCCTTGCTTTCTCAGTAGCTGAGACTCCAAATATCCACCACCATATCCAATTCTGAGTGCTATTTCTTTCTAAGCAAGTTAGCTTTAAAAGCCAGGTCCACTCAATGGCAAGAATGTTTGCTGAGAGGCACATTACCATGTAGGGATAGTTCCCATAGGTATGACGTATGATGTATGAACACAGGGATTAGACCATTTTTTATCTGGCACTATTCCACCTAAAAGAGGAATAAAGCATTGTGTTTATCACTATATTCTCTGGACAGAGGAGACTGTCCCTCTTGATAGGATGATGACAAGGTGACTCTCAGCTTGCTTGTATGTCGACTAGAACACTGTCCCACAGGCCAGCTTGTGGATGCATGTTTTCCACACCCTTATGTCCTCTTGCTGTCCAGATACTTTGGTGTCTGGAGCTTTGGGACACATTCAGATCACAGTAGTATTTTGGGTCTCACACTTTCCTGACCCAGTGCCAAGCGAGCAGCGCACACTTCCTGAAAGCAGTTTTTTTTTTCTTCAAAGAAACACCTAGCTACATCCAGAAGTAGCTGTGAGCCAGCACAATCCCTAAGCACACTGTCAATCACCAAACTGCACGCCAGAAGAAGTGTTACAAAGAGGAAAGTCTGAGCTCAACAGTGGTCTTGACCAACGGCAAAGAAATGTTTACACATTCATTTATTTACTTTGAGACGGTCTCACTATGTAGACCAGGCTAGCCTGGACCTTCGAACATGAACCACCATACCAGGTTTGCAAATTTTACAAACACATAACCCTAGATGGTTTCTTATCTATAAACATTTTAGCAGATCCATTGTTTTTATGGGTTCTTTTCATTTGTTTATTTTCCCACTCTGGTTAATATACAGAATGGACAAGCCTCAGATAGTAAAAAATTAAAAGCTGACATTTTATCAGCAAATTCCAGTATATCGCCTTTAAATAGTAAAAGCCTAGAAGAAGGATGACTCGCCATATCATGCTTGAAAATTTTACAGATATACAGCACTGGAGAGATTTTGCTGGGGCTCTTCCCAGAAATTTGGAATAAGCCATGCAGGGAATGTCCATGACACATCATTAGCCTTGCAAGAAAGTTTCGTACTTAATTTAATCTTATCTATTTTTATTTGCTGTGTGTCTTGCCAGGATTTGAACTCGGGCTGTTGAGCTACAGCCCAAGTGCTTGGCTTGATTGTTTAAAATGGAAAAACAAAGGCTGGATGTGAATTGAAAAAAGACAGCTCAGAGGCTAAAAGCCCTGGCTGCCTGATCATGAGGCCCAGAGCTCAGATCCAGCACCCATATAACACACGCTAATACACACACAGAGAAACAACTCCTGTATGTTTCTTCTGATCACCACACGTACACACACACACACTCCTACACACATATGCACATACAAATACACATACACACATACACACACACATAGGCCACATGTGCATACACATACCACATGTAAACACACGCATATACACACATGCACACATGCATATATACACATACACATATATACACATACAAACATATACACACACACATAGGCTACATGTACACACACCTACACACATACACATATGCACACATATATACACATACACACATCACATGTACACACACAGGCCACATCTATACACATACACACACAGCATGCACACATACACATACACCACATGTATACACACACACAGCTTTAAAAGTTTTTTGGTTTTTTTTTTTTGTTTGTTTGTTTGTTTGTTTGTTTGTTTGTTTGTTTGAGACAGGGTTTCTCTGTGTAGCCCTGGCTGTCCTGGAACGCACTCTGTAGACCAGGCTGACCTCGAACTCAGAAATCTGCCTGCCTCTGCCTCTGCCTCCCAAGTGCTGGGATTAAAGGTGTGCGCCACCACTGCCCGGCAGCTTTAAAACAAAGAACTTATCTATTTCCCAAAACTATAAACATCACAGTTGTTCCAATTGTTCATTCGCTAAATTTGGCAAATATTTGCTGTGCATAATAGAATCTTGCACCTTGATGAACCAGATAACAATGATTTAAATAATGAAACCAACAAGATTACAATGGGGAGCTGTGATCAGAGCAACAAAGGGGATAGGAGGATAAAACAGTGGGAAACCTGACACAGGTTGTGTTTACAGGGGCAGGAAGATGGAAGACAGGGAAGCCCTCCCTAAGAAAATGTTACCTGCTTGGAATATGAGTTGATTATCTACCTGGGAAAAAGAAAAGAAAACGAGGAAGACGGAAGTATTATAGTCTGACAGTTGGCATGGCTTCAGTGTGCTGGGGGCAGATTTCAAGGATTAAAAATGGAAGATCCAAATTCACATGTTAATGGTATTTGGAGATGAGACTATTGGCAAGTGATTGTGTCAGAATAGTAGTCCTCGTGAATGAACTGATGGGTTACCCAGGAGCCGCTTTAACATAAAAGCAAGTTCCCTCTAGCTTGTCACCCTACCCCATCATGTGATAAATGTATTATAACACCATGTGTGATATGTGATATATGTTACAATATTATACTAAAATAAAACATGAAGACATTCACCAAATACTAGCACCATGGTGTTGATCTCTTCCGCCTCTAGAATCATGAGCTAAATAAATCTCCATTTTTAAAGAATAATTAATTGATGATTGATTTTTTTTGAGGGGCGCTCTCAGTATATTGCCCAAGCTATTCTCAAACTCCTGAGGCATCCTCCTGCCTCAGACTCCCAAATAGTCACAACTATGAGGAAACTACCAAGTCTAGTTCTGATCTAATTCATTTATGTTTATTGTTTTTAATAATGTACATATGTGTGTCTATGCGGGTGTGTGTACATGTTAGTCCAGGGTCATCACAGGCCAGAAGATGTCAGATCCCTTGAAGCTGGCTGGATATACAGGTGGTTGTGAGCCTCCTGATATGGGTGTTGAGAATCCATCTTTGGTCCTCTGTTAGAGCAACAAGTGCTTTTAACCACTGAGTCTTTTTTTTTTCCAGCATTTTGTTTTGTGGATGCTTGTTTGTTTGCTCATGAGAGGATCTCACTATTTAGACTCTGTCTCCAGAGTGCTGGGATGAAGTGCCCACACCACGACACCCAGCAAGGGTTCCATCCTTACACATGAACCAATCTCAAGTGTTCTGCTCTATCCATAGGAAATGGACTGAGATGAGGGCAGAGTGTGTAAGAATGTCTTAGAAGCAAGAAGCATCACTATTCAAAGGACTATGGAAAGGTGTGTGGTTGGAACAGAAGGAGCAGAGAGGAGCCCTGCACAGGAGGAAACTACAAATTAGGCAGATCAGATCATGCCAGGGTTGGGGAGAGAAGTGATTACAGAGTCTGAAACAAAAGGGAAAGTGGTTACTTTAAAGTTCTAAAACATCTTCTTGAGGTAGCAATGAGAAGGAAAGGTCGGGAGCGGTGTTATTTTTTTGTCATTTTTATCACTTTGACTTCTGAACCATGTCAATGTTTTAACAGTCATAAAATAACAATGAATATATTTTATCCCATAAAGGGAATATGAACTAAAACAAATGAACCTTATTCCATTTCAAAAAGATAACATAAGCGCAAGGGGCAGAAAGGCAGGAAGAGGGGAGTCAAGTGGCTCCTGAACACAGTATTTTGACACCATGCCTTCCTTCCGAAGACAGCGGACTGTGATTAAATACCGAATATGCAGCTTTTAGTATTTATTGTGAATGAGCAAGAGAAATAAAGAAGAAAGAAAAGGACGAATGTGCGCGCTCACCCTGGGAACTCCTAGAAGTAATCCTACCCAGTAGCAATGAGAACCTGTCAAAGTTTGGGCTTCTAAATGGAGTTTCCAGTAACATGAGCCAAGTTCTTGGAGCAATGGCCCACTGCAGCCAGAATTTAGAAGGATTAGATGAACCTGGAACATCTTATTGAGTCAGAGAGTCAGGAAGTGATTCATAAACAATTCAGTCATCAAAGGAATACAGAAATCAGCGTGTGAAGGTAATATGTGGCCAAATATGGATATATGCTCAGAAGAAAAAAGGTATTAAATACAGGCACACTGAAGGAAATGAGGCGTGAGTTCATATTAAGATAGAAAGCAGCCGGGCAGTGGTGGCACACGCCTTTAATCCCAGCACTTGGGAGGCAGAGGCAGGCAGATTTCTGAGTTCGAGGTCAGCCTGGTCTACAGAGTGAGTTCCAGGACAGCCAGGGCTACACAGAGAAACCCTGTCTCGAAAAAAAGAAAAAAAAAAAAGATAGAAAGCATATGAAGTAGAGTGAAGGGTTAAAAGGAAGAGAGAGGAGAATGCAGAGGTGGGGGATGGGTGGAGAAAAGCTTTCATGGGGTAGATATCATCACTTGGACAACCATCATCACCAATAGATTCTAGTGAAAACCATGATAATTAATTAGAAATCTATGTAATTCTCCCTATAGTAGAGTGCCTTCCCAGAAAAATAGTTGTAAATCAAAGGATAAAATGTAACAATTTTGTAATAGCGTACATACTTACTAGGTATTGTTCTTGTAGCTATGACAAAATAGATAAAAAAAAAAAAATAATAGATCAAATCAACGGAATGATACAGAGGTTTATTTTGGCTCAGGGTTTAGAGCAATAATAGTCATCACAAGGGATTGTGGGACGGCTAGGTGGCTGGAGGGTGAGGCACAACTCTACTTTACCCAAGAGGAAGACAGGTCACATTGTATCCACAGTCAGGAGAGAGAGAGAGATGGAACTGCTGCTCCTCCTCTCAGGACTCTTTTGTATTTTGTTTCATTGGTATATTTGAGAGTGCTCCCCCAGCATGCACAAGTTACTGGGCTCTGTCTCTAGCACAAGGGAGGGAGAGGGCAGAAGACTGGGTGGGGGGCAAGGGAGTGGGCGGAGGTACTGGGATTGCTTGCAAAAGCAAGCGCTGCTTTCTTAGCTCCCTTGGTCGCATTTTGTAGTTGCTGCTCTTATAATGGTCGTCTGCATTACCATCAGGCTTTGGGGCATCATTTCATCATCTGAAACTTGTCATCAAAACCTGAGAGCTGAGGCTGGAGAGATGCCTCCCGGGTTACAAATGAGCATTCTGTTCGCGCAGAGGACTGACATTTAGCTCCCAGCATCCACAGGAGGCAGCTCATAACCACCTGTAACTAACTCCGAAGGATCGGATGCCTTTTGACTCTCTAGTTATCTGCACTTCCACACAAATACTCACACAGAGACACACATGCCTACACACAATAAAAATAATTATTTTTTGTCTTTTTTTTTTTCCGAGACAGGGCTTCTCTGTGTAGCCCTGGCTGTCCTGGAACTCGAACTCAGAAATCCACCTGCCTCTGCCTCTGCCTCTGCCTCTGCCTCTGCCTCTGCCTCTGCCTCTGCCTCTGCCTCTGCCTCTGCCTCTGCCTCTGCCTCTGCCTCTGCCTCTGCCTCTGCCTCTGCCTCTGCCTCTGCCTCTG
>CM052700.1:8631143-8687045 GCA_028551405.1 Uromys caudimaculatus | reverse complement strand
ATACAGCTCAGTAGTCGAACTTTTTCTTTTTTCTTAGCATGTGTGAGGCGCCGGGTTTGATCCTTGGCACCAAAATTAAACCCTACATTTTGTCACACAAGGTGATGCAACCTTGAAAGGTAGAGGGAAGGCAGGAGGATCAGAAGTTCAAGGTCACCCTTGTCTACACAGAGAGTTGGAAGAAGATAAATGAAATAAATAAAATAAGCAAGCGAGCAACTAAACGTAGTTATCAGAATGTTTACGCCAATTAATAGACTGGGAATTTAACAAACAGCCGCCACCGGGTTTGGTTACTGGTGTGCTCCGTTGGTCACTCCTGATGCTTCACTGCTCATCCTAGGCTCCACTTTCTCAGACCCGATGAGTCGCTGCCTCGGGAACTGAAGAGCTTTACTACTTAAAGAGAAATTAGAATATGACCTGTGCAAGGATGTGAGGTAACTTGAAAAGCACCAAAGAATCAAAACGGAGGCTAAATCCCAAGAAGAGGCACTTGACAAGCTTTTAGAAACATGAAAGGAGCCAACTTAAGCCGTGAGACAGGAGAGGCAATTTTGATCCTCCAGCTAAGAGAGGAGAAGGAGGAATATTAAATGTCCAAAGGCCTCACTTTCTGTTCATCACATCTACCTGAAACAGACAAAATTGACATTAAGTGGATGCTGCTGAGGGGAAGGACTTCGCCAGGAAACTTCTGCGCAACTGAGGTTGTTCCGCTTGCTCCACTTTCCGCCATCTTTGATTAATCTCCCCTACTCCCCTCTGCTAAGCTATGACCTAAATACCTCAATTGTTACTGCTTTCTGAAGTGGGGCATAATGTTGCATATTCCAAGATGACAAAATGAGGTGCCGGGACCGGCAGATGTTCAGCACAGGTGTTTTTAATCCCAAAACAATTACCACCACACACAAAACCGAGCAAGCTTCTCTTAGTGATAGATCATCCCGCAAGATCGATGGTTCCTATGCAGAGTTCCAGAAGAAAATGGCTTGCTTCTTCCCTTTGAGTCTCTCGTCTTCCTACACAGACTTAATGAAGACATCTGCCTGACGACAATAGTCAGCTTGTCAGATGAGACAAGCGGCAACCAAATCTGCCTTTTCATCTGCAAAAAAAAAAAAAAAGAATCCACAGAAAAGATGTCAGGAACACAGAGGCTTGATCTTGGCCTCAGTCCATCCCAGGCTAATTATAAAAATAATGGATGGTGAATGGTTTTTACAATTCTCTTAATTTTGACATCCCCTCCTGAAAAACAAAAGACTCATGATTACTACTGAAACCCATGAGCAGCATTCGTAAAATGGACTTGATAGGAGAGAAATTGCTTAAGAGAGGATAATTAAAATACGGGACTTTTTCACCCATCTGAATGTTTGATCCAGTATGCAAAAAATTCTACCTGATAGAGAGGGGGCTGCAGTGGGGGTATTGAACAGCGAGAAAGCAAAGAGGGATCCCCTAGAAGATTTTGCAGTGTAGTTTGGAGGGGTTCCACAAGGCCTCGCTCTCACAGATGCTACCCCTACTTTGCCCCTGTGCAGGTCTCTTGCCTTTTTCTCCTTTCCTGTCTCTCCTCTACATCTCAAAAGCAAATCAATAGATAGACGATAGATGGTAGATAGATGGATAGATAGGTAGGTAGATAGATGATAGATAGATGAATAGATAGGTGATAGATGGATAAATAGATGATAGATTGATAGGTGAATAGATTTATGATAGAGATATCTATATATCTACAGACATATAGATAATGTAAAGACAATGAAAAAACAAAGAGATCATCTCTTATGCCCTCTTTGTTGTACATCTTATCGTAAATTCTTATTGGTTAGCGTATTATTTAGAGTACCCTCATGATAAGTACCAGGTGGGCATCCTTTGATGGACGGACGCATGCGCGTATCTGTGGCGCCCCTTAGATCCTACCACACAGCGCTATCTTAACAACGAAGCAACTCAATCCCGGACACCGGTTCCTTAGTGGATGTGGATCTTTATTGTGGCTTTAGTCAGTCACTGCCCACTGGTTTCCTCACTGGACACGCTCATGGTAAAAACCCAATTGCCTTAAGGAAGACAGGTGTCTCTGCTCTGTCTGTTTTTTTCTGTTAGACCTGAGTCAAAGGCGTGACTTAAATTCACCCAACCAGGTTCTTTCTCCAGAGACTATGATTACTCAGTGAGTGACGCAAAATCAAGAGAACGTGTGGGGATGGTTTCCATGGCAACTGAGACAAGAGGTGCACCGAGTATTTTTGGTAGAGGGATGGTTGCCATTTCTCCTCATTCTTGGGTCACTAAATCCTGCGTTGTTCCCACGCCTTCCCCTTGGACCTCCTAGCCTGTGGTCCCTGCATTCAGAAACACCGACCCCATTTCCAACCCTGCCAGTGGTCAGTCTTCAATGCAATGCAACAGTGATCAGTTTCTACATATGCCAGTTGCAAAACTCTTCACAAAAGTGACTGTCTAAAAGATAATTTGCAATTATTCTAATTTCAGTAAAGCTACGTGTGAGAAGAAACCCTGACACTGTTACATGGCAGTGTGGGGAAACAGGCCACACACTTGGTTAAGAAACATATTTTTTTAGCTACATTCTCTCTTAAATAATTCCAGCAGGGGTTGGAGAGATGGCTCAGTGGTTAATAATGCTTGCTGTTCTTCCAGAGGTCCCAAGTTCAGTTCTTAGTCCCTTTACAGAGTGGTTCACAGCCAGCCTGTAACTCAGCTCTGGGGGAATCAGATGCTTGCTTCTCACTCCCTCAGACCCCTGCACACACAGCCTATACCTACACGTATACACACAGGTATAGATATAAATAAATCTTTAAAGAATTCACGCAAAATAAATGTTTTGTGAAAGTGGGAGCCATTTTCTAATCTTAATCAAGGTTCCTATCACTGTGACGAACACCATGATCAAAGCAAGCTGAGGAGAAAAGGGTTTACTTAGCTTACGCTTCCACATAATAACTCATCACTGACAGAAGCCAGGACAAAAATTCAAACAGAGCTGTAACCAAGAGGCAGGAGCTGACACAGAGGCCCTGAAGGAAGAGCTGCTTACTGGCTTGCTCATTGTGGCTTGCTCAGCCTGCTTTCTTATAGAACCCAAGACCAGCAGCCCAGAGGTGGCTCCACCCACAATGGAATGAGCCCTCCCATGCCAATCACTAATTAATAAAATAACGCACAGTTTGCCTCCAGCCCAATCTTATAGAGGCATTTTCTCAACCGAGGCTCCCTCCCCTCTAATGACTCTGGCTTGTGTGTCAAGTTGACATAAAACTATCCAGCACAGGCAGTTTGTCATGTGAAAGACCATCCCTCCACTTTATGACAGAGTTGGGGGAGATATTAATAGCTAAAAGCAGAGGTTTTGAATCTGGCATAGTGTGAAGCTTTAAAATTCTGAAATGTCTCTGGATTAGAACCAAGCGCTGTGCAAAACGATCAGAGGAAAGGCTGTGGAGTGACAGGATGGGACACACAGACCTGCTACAGTGGCTCCTATTAATCCTTCTGTTGACAGGTGGCTGAGTCATGAAAGTACTGGGGGACCCTAAAGGACAGAGAGAGCCTCAAGGGTGAGAGAGGACACCTCTTATCACAGGGCACAGCGTGATAAGACCCTACTTGTCAGTACCTGCTATCAGTCTTCTGGAAACTTGCACTACAGGTCTCAGATTTTATTAGGAAATTACTTCTGATTCGTATCTTATTTGCATTCCTTTTTTTTTTTTTTCCTGTATCATAGGAGCAAACTTAAAAGTGGCAAATTCTGTGTTATAGTATTTTACCATATCCGGGACAACACAGGGCTTAGACAGAATGCAGTGAGTGTGTGTGTGTATGTGTGTGTGTGTGTGTGTGTGTATGTGTGTGTGTGTGTGTGTGTGTGTGTGTGTTAGAGAGAGAGAGAGAGAGAGAGAGAGAGAGAATGAGAATGAATACAGAAATAAACCCAGAGAAATGAATGGAAATCTAAATTAAAGTTCATGTTGGCAAGAAATGAAAGCCAGGGCCATACACTAATCAGGCTCCCGGGATGTAGTTCAGCTGGTAGAGGGCTTGGTTAGCGTGCCTGAAGCCCTGGGTCCAGTTATCAGCCCCACGTGAACGGCGTGCGGCGGGGCACATCTGTAATCACAGCTCTCTGAAGACGGAGGCATGAGAATCAGAGGTTCAGTGTCAGCCTTGGCTACGTAGCAAGTTCAAGGCTAGCTTAGACACATAAGGTTTTGTTCCCCTCCCCCCCAAAAGATGTTAATTGAGTAAGGGAGAAGTGATGCATACATAATGATTACTGAAAACTGAAGGGAAAAAAATCCAAGAATTGCTGGGCAGTGGTGGCGCACGCCTTTAGTCCCAGCACTTGGGAGGCAGAGGCAGGCGGATTTCTGAGTTCGAGGCCAGCCTGGTCTACAGAGTGAGTTCCAGGACAGCCAAGGCTATACAGAGAAACCCTGTCTGGAAAAACAAAACAAAACAAAACAAAACAAATCCAATAATTCCAGCACTAGACCTGGGGGGGGGGGGGAGGGAGACTTGCAGATAAAGAAAAGACACTAAAACCCAATGGGGTGATGGGCTTTCAAACACACTGAGAGAGAACTTAGAAAGCTCACAGGCTCTAGTGCAAATAAGAAGTGTTTTAAAGACCTCTGTGTACACAGATACTACACCTCAAAAAGACTTCTGCTAAAGAGAAGGCATTCAGATTGTTTTGTGCACCATGTGTTAGTATAGCATTAACTATGCTCTCTGTCTTGTTTTGTTTTGTTTTTTAAACAAAACACATTCGTCATTAAATTTGGCGAAATATCAAAAAGTGTCTGGAAGATGCCAACAATCTATTGTGACAGTTCATCACAAGTCAATTATTATTTTTTGGAGAACAAGTATGCCTGTTTATATAATAAAAATTGCAAAGTCAGCAACATGCAGGACCATTAGTGTGCACACAGTCACACTCACCACACACACACACACACACACACACACACACACACACACACACACTTGACCAACCTGGAATAAACAAGAGAAGGGAAGACCAGGGGCTGCAGAGATTGCTCTGAGTTCCATTCCTAGCACCTGCATGACTGCTCACCACCACCTATGACTACAGCTCCAGAGGATCTGTCACCTTCTTCTAGTCTCCAAGGGCATCTGGACACCTCTACGCAGATGCACATACAGACACATATACACAAATTAAAAAAATCATTGCAGGTGAAAGGACACAGTGGGTAAAGGGGCTTGCCGCCTAGCCTGATGGTTGGAGTCGATCTCCAGGACTCCCATGGTAGAAGGATCAGACGGACAACTCACACACATACACACAATAAATACATGTGAAATTTTTAAAATAAATTATTTTTAAAAGGAAGAACAGGTATGATGCCTTTAAAAATAGCACCCAAGCTGGGCAGTGGTGGCATACGCCTTTAATCCCAGCACTTGGGAGGCAGAGGCAGGCGGATTTCTGAGTTCGAGGCCAGTCTGGTCTACAGAGTGAGTTCCAGGACAGCCAAGGCTACACAGAGAAACCCTGTCTCGAAAAAACAAAAAAACAAAACAAAACAAAACAACAACAACAAATAGCACCCAAGCAGCAAAGACAGATAAGTTCAAGGCTAGCCTGGTTTACAAAGCAGGTTCTAGGCCAGTCAGGGGGAACACAATGAGACTCTGTCTTGAAAGAAAAAGAGAAAGAGAAATGAGAGGAGGAGAAAGAGGGTCCAAAATTCATCCTAGATAATATCTACTTTTTTTTGCTTTTGTTTGTTGGTTTTTTGTTTTGTTTTGTTTTGTTTTCGAGACAGGGTTTCTCTGTGTAGCCCTGGCTGTCCTGGAACTCACTCTGTAGACTAGGCTGGCCTTGAACTCAGAAATCTGTCTGCCTCTGAAAGACCCCGAGCTGGGGAGACCCTCACTCAAGTCTCAGGACGGCACGACCCCCCAAGAACTCACGAAAGACCGTCCTTGCTGCAATCACACGAGGTTTATTCGGGGGACCAGTGCACTGGGGCTGAGCTCGTGTCCCACACAGGGGCAGAGGAGTTCGACCCTGAGCAGCTGAAGTTGGGGTATTTAAAGGAAAAAACCACAAGAATGGAAAGAATCTGCATTATGGGGAAGTACAGAATGTTCTAAGTTAGTCACAAGGCAGTTGCACAAACATTTTTGTGGTTAGCTAGTTCCTGGAACATTGTGCCTCTGGCCCTGGGGCAGGGTCAAGGTCACCCGTTTCTTAGGGGAAAGAATGCAGCCGGGTGGGGTTTGGCCAAGCATGCAATTTCAGTCCTATTTCTGTTCTGGCTCTAAGTGTGCTAGGGGTCTAACTTTCCTCATAAGGGGGTCAGGTCTTTCACCTCTGCCTCCAAAGTGCTGGGATTAAAGGTGTGTGCCACCACTGCCTGGCTAATATCTACATTTTTATAATGTGTGTGTGTGTGTGTACTCTTACTCTTCAGCCCAAGCTAGCTGGAACTCGTCATTTAGTTCAGGCTGGCCACACATTCATAGATCCTCTTCCTTGGTATCGTAAGTACTAGGATGACAGCTGTGAGTCACACTCAGCTTTTAAAAAAATGGTTATTTTTATTTTTTTAGTATGTGTGTGTATGTGTGTGTTGAGTGTCACGCATGCAGTATCTCCAGAGGCCCGAAGAGGGTGTCTGTCAGATCCCTGGAAGCTGGAGCTACAGGCAGTTGTAAGGCACCTATGTCCAAAGCCAGACTCTCTGGAAGAGCAGAAAGTGCTCCTAACTACTGGCTTGCTTCTCCAACTGCACCTGGCTTTTATTTTTATGATTTTTTTTTTTTTTTTTTTGGTTTTTCGAGACAGGGTTTCTCTGTATAGCCCTGGCTGTCCTGGAACTCACTTTGTAGACCAGGCTGGCCTCGAACTCAGAAATCCACCTGCCTCTGCCTCCCAAGTGCTGGGATTAAAGGCGTGTGCCACCACTGCCCGGCTATTTTTATGATTTATTTCTTTATCCTACCCAACAAGAGAAAACACTGTGGTGGCTAAATGTGACACGTTACCGCAGGCTCCTGCGTTTGAACACTCTACCTGGTAGCACTGTTTCAGAAGGTTGTGAGTCTTTAGGAGGTGGAGTCTTGCTAGAGAAAGTGAGATGGTGGAAGAGTTCCGTACCCCAGACCCACTTCCTGTCTCCTCTCTGCTTCCTGATTGTAGTCTCAAGTGTGCTCAGCCACTTCCTGCTCCTGCTGCCATACCCGCCCTGTGGTGATGGATTGTATTCCTTCTCGAGCTGTAAATCAAAACAAACCCCTCCCTAAATTGCTTTTGGGGAACGTTTTGTCACAGCAGAGAGAAAAATAACCACAGCCCATTGGAATGAAATAAGCATGGCTTCACAGTGGAGCTCAGCTCAGTTATCTGCTAGGAATACGACCTCAAGGAGTTGCTCCCCACTTTAATCTCCCCTACAAATGGAGCAAATGTCTACCTTGTGAGCATTGCATGTGAGTACAATATAAATACGGTTAATAATAGGGTCTGGGGAGATACCTCAGTTGGTTAAGTGCCTGCCTTGCAATTATGAGGTGAGGTCCTGAGTTCAATTCCCAGAATTGACATAAAAATTGTGGGAATGATACCATGTCCCATGTGGGGACATACAGATAGGCTCAATTGCCTAGCCTAGTTAAGTTACAGGTTATAGAGAAACCTTGTCTCAGAACTCAACAGCTAAGATCAACTGCTGTTCTTGAAATGGACCCAAGTTCGATTCCCAGCACCCATGTCAGGCAGCCCACAACTGCCTGCACCTCCAACTTCAGTGGGTGAATCTGAGGCCTCAGGTCTCTGTGGGCATCTGCACTCACTTGCACACTCACACACGCACACTTTTTTTGTTTAATTTTTAGAAAGCAAGGTAGACATCTGAGTGACGACACACAGGGGTGTCTGAGACCTCCACATGCCTGCCCTCATACCTGTTGTATTAGTTGCTTTCTTGTTGCTATGCTAAAACACCATAATCAAAGCAACTTACAGAAGATGTGCACACTATGGTTCCAGGGGGTATGACTCCATCATGGTGGGGAAGCATGGCAGCAAGCAAGCGTGTTGGCAGAAGCAAGAAGCTGAGAGCTCACATTCTCAGCCATGAGCCCAGAGGAGAGAAAGCAAACTGGAAGTGGAGCAAGGCCTAAGCTTTTAATTCCTGCTGCAGTGACATGCTTCTTCCCAGGCTGTACCTCCTAAGCCTCCCGGACAGCGCTACCAACTGAGGACCAAGTGTTCAAATACCAGAACCTGTGGGGGACATTGCTCATTTAAAACATCACACCTGAGCGCGCGCGCACACACACATACACACACACACACACACACACACACACGTGCACACATGTACATACACACACACTCCATGAAACTACACAAGACATTTAATGCCAGAGTTGGGTTTTAATGTCTGTACCTATGCATGGAGACTTCAGGGATCCCATTTAGGGCTTGTTTTCTTCCCCTGCTTTACCACCACTGACCACTCTGCCATCTTAGAGTAAAGCCTGAGATTTCCATCTTAGAATAAAGTGTTTGGAGCCGGGCAGTGGCGGCGGATGCCTTTAATCCCAGCACTCGGGAGGCAGAGGCAGGTGGATTTCTGAGTTCAAGGCCAGCCTGGTTTACAGAGTGAGTTCCAGGACAGCCAGGGCTACACAGAGAAACCCTGTCTCGAAAAACTAAAAAAAAAAAAAAAAAAAAAAAAAGAATAAAGTGTTTGGCTAAGAAATGATCTGTTTCAATTTTTTAAAACCTTGAAAGATACACATTAGGTTTGCCAGCCTTTTATACCACATGCATATGTTCATTAAGCCCTCTGTTGATATATTAATGGGAGTTAGAAAGACTAGGAGAGGCTACAACCCATTTAAAAACTGAAGGCTTAAATGAATCATCCAGAAAGGGGGAAACCTGGGGTAGGGGATGCATTTCAGCATTACTAAGCACTGAAGACTACAGGAGCAGCAGCTCAGGCCCACCCTTGGCCACACAGTGAGTTAAAGTCGGCCTGGACCACAGGAGTCCTATTTAAGGAAGGGAGGGAAAGAAGGAAGGGGGAGATAACCTGGAGACTCGGAAACAAACTAACATCACTGCCATCATGGTTTCATCTCAAGGCCTAGCAGAGACAATTTGCAAAATGATATTTTAGTGCAGGTTGCTGGGAGTGAGAAGGCATGGGTGGGTTTACTCAGAGGAGGACTCCTTGTTAGACAGATGGATCTGTCAGGCAAAATAAATAAAATAAATAAATAAATAAAAGTCAGTGGGTGCAACAGTGTCAGGACTGTGGGGGAGGGTTGTTAGCCAGTTGATTTTTAAATTGGGTTTAAAGTGTGCTCCATGGGAGGGAATTCACCCTTGACTGGGAACCTTGTCAGAGGCCTGCAGCTGGGGAAGACCTGAGAGCAGGCCTGAGAGAATCTACTACTGCTGTCTGTTAAACAGATATGCTTCCTCGTGACCTAAATGCTGGTCGTGCGCTTCAGTTCCTTGCTCAGAGGAACCCGTTTGCAGTGGGCAGCAGCCAATGCAGAGACCCCTAAGGAGTCACAAAGCTGAGTGTAAGTGACCTTTCAGTGCTCAGCCCTAAATAAGACATCTGCATCTACACCCCAGCCCACACTCAAGGCTCGGGAAACACTGTAGAAGAGGAGACGGACAGAACTTCAGATCCAGAGGAAGAGGAGGAGAGCTGTAAAATGTCTTCTGGTTATGGCATGGCCCTGCACTCATGAAGGCACAGCGGCAGTGGTCACCCACACATGCTCAGGCCAGTCAGTAATCCCAGCATGGACAGGGAGGGGCTCATGTGGTTCCAACCCTAACTGAGGAACTATTGCAATTGATGGCTGTTGGAGGAGGGTGAGCCATCTTTCTCTGGGGTGCAGCTGCTAATAGGTTGTCCGTGTGCGTGCAGACAGTAGTAATTGGAGTCAGAGAAACAGAAAGAGAGCAAGAGAGAGAGAAGGGGGGGAGAGCTGAGAGTGGGCATGATGAAGATACATTAAAGAAACATGAAATTGTCAAGGAATAAATACAAATATTTTAATAACTATAATAAGGTAGGCAAGAAAGTCTTCGTGAATAGATAAAGGTACTTGGGTTCAATCCCCAGGACCCAAACACAGGAAGGAGAGAACCATCTCCTGAAAGTTGTCCTGTAGCCTACATACACACATATATGCAAACACAGACATACACATATATACACACACATACATGTACACACACATATCCACACATACATATATACACATATGCACACATCAAATATAGCCATACACACATGCACACATCAAATATAGCCATACACACATGCACATATACTCATAGATACATATATATACATACATATTCAGATACACACACACACTCATATACAGATATACACACATACACCACGGCAAGTTCATGCCCACATATATTCAGGTACACACAATAAATAAATAAGTAAATAAGTGTAATAAAAATGTTAAAGCAATAATAATGCTGGGAGGGGCACAGAGAAAAATCCATTCAGTATTCGACAATCAAGCGAGTGACAGAGTCTATGATGGAGGACTGTGATATCTTCTATTGAAATTCAGGCATTCGTGATACATCTTTATTTAGCCCTAACCCTATTCTCAGTTTCTAATCCACCCTCAGTTTATCTGTACACGTGTGTCACAGAAGTGTGTAGAGAACAGGTATAGCTCCATTATCTGTGATTATAGATAGAGCAATGAAAGCAGAGACAGATAAAGCAATTTCTCTGTGGACTCACTCCCTGGAAGGTGGTTGAGCAGGAAGCAGATGCAGTCTGTAATAGATACCTCTTCTGTCAGATAAGAACACCGTCCTCTCACCTCAGCTGGGACCCACCCGCCTCTTTCCCAACCCTGAGTGCCTGCTGACAAAAAGCTGGGAGATCCTACTGAGAGAAAAGAAAATGAGTACTTCAGTCTCCAGCCACCACCGTCGATGATTATTGTGGATTTGGAGGCTGTTGGATGAGCCCAGACTTGAGGCAGAGATTCAGAGTAGTTTTTTTTGTCTATTAGACGAACATGTCTGTATTATAAAGGAGAGTCACCCTTTCACCAGAAGCTCCTTCAGCTAGCTCCATGCTAGCCTTGTGGAGTAAAGAGCCTCTGCAAGTTGGACTCGTATCAGTGCACTATTGACCAAATCAGAACCACACTTGGGCTGCGCCTTAGGAAGAGGGCCACTCCTTAAGTAAAACCGAAGCAATGGAAACTCTGGCTCCCAGCCAGCACCTGAGGCAAGGCTTTCGCTTTGTTTTTCTATCAGCCTTGGGTTTCTTCCATTTCGAAAGCCATTGTTTGGAAGAAAGCAAGGGCACATATTTCCATCCAAGGGTTAATAAACAGGGCTGGTATTATTATTTTTGTTTATAAAATCTGCTTCTCTTGTTTCTGGAGAGAGGGAATGAAAAAGAAATGGGAGACAGCTGTCAAAGGGAAGTGTTTAAACAAAAGGATTGGGGTGGCCCAGAAAGCTGAAATCAACGTTTTTATTATTGTTTAGACTCTGACAAATGTGAATTTAGGTGGGAGAGATGAGATCAAAGAACTGTGACTCACTTACAGCAAAACCTTCATCTGACACTTAAAACTTTTAAGGCCAGGGGTGGTGGCACAAGCTTTTATTCCCAACATTTGAGAGGCAGAGGCCGAAGGGTCTCTTGAGTTTGAGGCCAGCCTGGTCTACATAGTGAATTACAAGACAGCCAGCACAGACAGAGAAGCCCTGTCTTAAAAAAGAAAAACAAACAAACAAACAAACCAACAACAACAACAAACTTACCTTTTTCTTTGTGTGTGTATGTGTATGTGTGTGTGTGTGTGTGTGTGTGTGTGTGTGTGTGTGTGTGTGTGTATACATACCACGTCATGCTTGTGAGGTCAGAGGACCACTTGCAGGAGATTGTTCCACCTTTCCACTGAGCAGGTCCTTGTTATTGAATCTAGGCTGTCAGGCTTGGTGGCAAACACCTCTCCCCACTGAGGCATGTCACAAGTCCCACCGAAGAGGATTTTAACAGTTGAAATAAAGAGACAGAAGTCAATAAGAACAGAGAAACTTCAAATAACAAGATAGCTAGTCTGACCTTTTCCAGGACTCGCAGTATATTTACAAGAATTGGTCTCTTAAGAAATTAGAAAAAGAACAGGAAATTACAAAGAAACTTCAACTAAGGAAATATTAAAGTCAAGAGAAGCTGTGGCCTCTCTTACATATCCTCATGCTTCTGCTGCCTTGTTTTTAACAACTCTTTCAAAGTCTAAAACCCATTCTTAGTTTATTGACCCCAACAAGAACAGGCCATGGGCAAGATTTGCCCCACCAACTATCACATTCCGACTTCCATTTAGATCACAAGGCCATTCTCATGATCTTAAGAGGGCACTGAAAAGAATTATGCCAATCCATTTTGAATTTTAGGTGATACAGATGAAAACGCAAGTCATCAAAGCTACTACAAGGGCGAGTAATCTAAATGATTAAAGAAACTGCGCTCTCAATTTAATTCCTTCCCACAGAGAAAAAGACGGCCCTATGGCTTCACTGGTGACTCCACCAAAACGTTTAAACAGACTCTTCTAAGGAACAGCAGATCAGGGACCTTTTGTCATCGTTTCGGAGTGAACATCATAACCTTGATAAGAAAACATGTCAGAAACATTATGGAAAGGATGAAGTCTACACCAGCCCCTCTCAGAGCACAGGCTGGGAAAATCATAAACAAAGCCCTAACAAATCAAATGTAGCAAAATATAAAACACCCGACTTCACTCCAGGAGGGCAAAGCTGGCTAAGATAAAAAACAAAAAAATGAATCAATCAACTTGTTATATTAATGGCATAAAGGAGATGCCATGCGGTGATCAAAAGAAATGGAGACAATGCTGCGGTGTTGTTAAGATGCTCACCACAGTCTCGGCGGACTTGGAATGCAGGTGGAGTTGTTGATTTTGACAGGGAATCAACATGAAATACACAGCAACAAATGGCTGGACGCTTCCCTAAGGGGATCAGCGACAAGCCTGTCTGTAATCGGTGCAGCCTTTAACACAGGAGTGAAGGTCCAAGCCAGATCAGTAGGGGAACTGCTAATGCAGAAGAGGAGGAAGAAAGGAAGAGAGGAAGGAGGGAAGGAAGCAAGCAAACAAGCAAAAGAAACATGGAGGGAGGGACCAATCTGCAGAAACAGGAGGAAAAGTAAACCGCAAGTGATGCATGCGTGTGTTCCCAGAAATTGTAAAAGAATGACATGCTATTCGTTTTAACAAAAAATGTTCAGTGGCTGCCTTAGTTGGGGTTTCATCGCTGTGACGAGACACCATGACCACAACAACTCCTATAA
The DNA here is from genome assembly GCA_028551405.1 of Uromys caudimaculatus. NCBI lineage: Eukaryota > Metazoa > Chordata > Mammalia > Rodentia > Muridae > Uromys > Uromys caudimaculatus. Next base: position 8,673,612 of record CM052700.1, on the reverse strand, counting down.
AGGAAAACATTTAGCTGGGGCTGGCTTACAGTTCAGAGGTTCGGTCCATTATCATCAGGGTGGGAGGCAGGGCAGCATATAGGCCAACATGGTGCTGGAATCAGAGCTGAGGGTTCTACATCTCAATCCACAGAGAACAGAAGGAGATTGCGTACCACACTGAACATAGCTTGAGCATAGGAAACCTCAAAGCCCACCCCAACTGTGACTCATTTCCTCCAACAAGGCCACACCTCCTAATAGTGCCACTCCGTATGGGCCAAGCACTCAAACACATGAGTCTGTGGGGGTCAAGTCTATTCAAACCAGCACAGAGGGGTTACTACATGAAAACACAAATGAACACATTTATATTCTTTAACACTCATTTATTGTGTGTGTGTGCATATGTAGACTTAATGAACAGCTTGCAGGAAGCTGTTCTCTCTTCCCACCATGTGGCTTCCAGGGTTGAACTCAGGTTGACAGAACGGGACCTAGAGCCTCTACCCACTGCGAAACCTCACCAGCTCACAAATGCTTTTCTCTTCCTCCTCCAGAGGATGAACCGTTCTCCTGAGCTCTTCTCCAACTCTCAGATGTCCCTCCATTTGTCTCTTTAAACCAACGATAAACAGAAAAATTAAGAATTTAGAGGAGTGCCATCCAAAACACAAAACTATCATTATATACTAAATAAAAAAAAGTAGGCAGGACCTCTATAAGGAAAGAAGAATTATAATGGAGAGGCATGAAGAAGACTAGAAAGGAGGCCGAGTTCCTGGGAAACAGAGGCAGGAGGAGCTCTGAGTTCCAGACAAGACAGGTGTACATAATGAGTTCGAGAACACCCAGGGCTACAGAGGAAGACCCTGCCTCAAAAAATGAAAGAAAAGAGACACTCTAAGTTCCTGGGTTTATGAGTTTAAAAACTCAAGAATGTCAAAATAAATTTTCATCAAACTGTTCTTTACATTCAATGTAAGCCCAGCTCAAAATGCAACCTATAGTGAATTAATTCCCTTAATACATATGTGAGATACATATATAATGACAGTATATTCGATCGTGTAAACCTCTGACACAATGCTGATCATAAAATGAAAATATCTTAAAATGGGTTAGCCTGATTACAAATAAGGAAAGTGGCCCAAATCCAGTGAGGGCACTATTTGATTATTTATCTATTAGGTTTTTAATTAATTTATTTACAGACAAGGTTTCACTAAGTAGCTGGCCTCCAACTCATGCTCCCCTGGCCTTAGGCTCCCGGATGCTGGGATACACATCCATGCATATAAGGATACTCTTTTTTATTTTTATTTTTTTAAATTAATTAATTAATTAATTTTTTGATACTTTGTTTACATTTCCAATGTTTCCCCTTTTCTAGATCTCCTCTTTGGAAACTATAAGGATACTCTTGAAAGGTCTCATGAGGACAGGTGCTCCACACAGCCCTGGAAGACGCTTTATGTAACTGTGATTAAGACACTATGCTTTGCCAGACGGTGGTGGCACACGCCTTTAGTCCCAGCACTTGGGAGGCAGAGGCAGGCGGATTTCTGAGTTCGAGGCCAGCCTGGTCTACAGAGTGAGTTCCAGGACAGCCAGGGCTACACAGAGAAACCCTGTCTCGAAAAACCAAAAAAAAAAAAAGACACTATGCTTTGATGAAAGCCATAAAAAAAACAAGACTCCAGGAAAAAGATGTGTGTGTGTGTGTGTGTGTGTGTGTGTGTGTGTGTGTGTGTGTGTGTGTTGCTTGGATTATGACCAAAAATGGCACATTAGGGGAAGCAAAACTTTTCAGTAAATGCTGTCGGCAGTATCAGCTACCATCCACTAGGTATTTCCAAGAGGAACCCAAGTCCAATCGCACCCGGTTCTCAGAAACCAAGTCCAGATGGACTCCTCAGGAGAGGAATAGAAATTCCTGAAAAACAAAGCTTTGAGGCGTCTAGAAGATAAGTGAGCAAATATTTTCATGATTGAACGTGGAAAAAAGTTCATAAGCACAGTCTTAAAACAATAGGCAGACAGTTTGTCAACATTAAGTGTACTGAGACATCCACAGAAAAGTAAACGGCAATTCAGAGGGGTAGGAGACGGCATTTTAACACATGCGCACAATCCTGCAAATCCAACAGGACGTCCGCACGAGGATAGCTTGAAGCCAGTCGGGAAAAGAGGTGAGAGACCTGACAGCAATTTTCCGGAAAAGGATCTCCAAAACACCAGTGAGCAGATGATGGGGAGAGGTGTCGCTGGGCCATTAGACACACGGGGAATGTGAACTGTGAGAGAGTACAACAATTTAAAACACCGGGAAGACTGTTTTAAGTGATGTGACTCTAGGCTGTACTGTTTCCATAGGATGAATCAAAAGCTAATTATAGAAATGGTCCAATAACCTAAGCTCTTGCAGAGGATCTGAGTTCAGTTCCCAGTACACCGGCTCACAATCATCCACAGCTCTAGCTCCAGGGGAGGATGCACCACCCTCTTGAGTACATCACACACTTGACATTCTTGACATTCTCATGCATTCTCTCTCCCTCTTCCTCCCCCTCCCCCCTCTCCTCCTTCCCCTCCCCTCCCCCTCCCCCTCTCCTCTTTCCCCTCCCCTCCCCCTCCCCCTTCCCCTCCCCATCCCCCTCCCTCTCCTCCTTTCCCTCCCTCTCCCCATCCCCCTCCTTCTCCCTCTCTCCCTCCCTCTCTCTTTCCTCCCTTCCCTCCTTTCTCCTCTCTCTCCTCTCCCACCTACATACACATCAATTTTTAAAAGAATATAAATAGATCTTTAAATATTAAATTTTAAATAGCACCAGGTGCTACAACAGTAACAGGAAAAAATAAAATAAATAAAAGTAAAGCTGATAATACCTGTCAATGAGGTAACTGTAGAGCAGCAGAAACTCTCATTTTTTGTACAAAATTTAGTTTAACCGAAGCTGATCCTATATGGTGCTTTATACCTGCAGAAGCAGGCACAGAGGAGGCTGAGATAGAATGGCTGTTAGTTCCAGCCAGCCTACCCTACAGAGTGAGACTAATAATAGTAATAATAATAATAATAATAATAATAATAATAATAATAACACAACATCAACAATTCCAGTAGTGGTGGTAGTAATAGTAGTTTCTTGGAAAACAGTTTGGTACTACCTAGTCCACAGAGACGACTAACCACTGAGATGTAGATGCCCGTCACGGTGTGCACAGGTACACCAAGAGACACTTACATTTGGCTTTGGCCTTGGTTTTGATTTGGGTTGTTGGTATATTTGCTTTTATGCAGTACTGGAGATTGAACACAGGGCCTTACCACAGGCTAAGCCAGTGCTCAGCTGAGTCACTCTTCCAACCCCGAAGAGAGAGCTCTTGTATTACTTGGTTATTTGTTCTACTCTTAGACTGAAACACCCAGGTACCCCTTAACGATAAATTAAGCAAATGAACTGTAGACTCGTTTATAATGGAAGATTTTAACCAGTGTAGAAGAAAAAAAAAAAACACAACTTCATTAGAAATCTAGATAAATTTGGCAAATACATCGAGCATAGCCACAGAAGCCAATCATGAAAGTATTCACACTGCATGATCTCGTTTACTATAAAATTCAAAGCAGGGAAACATTTAACTGCAGAATTTGCCAATGTGTGCCTAGTGTTAAAATTCTAAAGCAAACAAAGAGATGAGTACAGTTATCTCGGAGAGGAGATGGAGGGTGGGACAGAGTCTTTGGAATGCAGGCAGATTTGGGATAAAGGCGGGACTGGGATGCAGGCTGTAGCTGCACCAGTCTTTATTTAGGCAACACGTTTTTGTTTTGTACATCTTGTATATATTTTAATTTCAAAGCTTAAAACATGACGTAAACCAGTTGGTGGTGTTCAGAGGCATGCTACTTCTAGCAAATGGCCTGCTAAATTCAGCCCTCTCCTTTTGCACAGGTGACTCTGCATTCTTTGCTAAAGCTCAGACTTTTGTGCAAAGCAAATTGTAAGGATCTCAGAAGAGGAAGAACAGCAAACATTTCAAACCACATGTAGTTTTAATTAACACTTTCTAAGTAGAGAAAATACATCAGCTGCTCCATGTGTGTGTCTCCTGAGGACGCCATAGGAGAGTTCTGCTTTGCAAGGCCACCTGCCGAGTGCACATTCAACACAGTGAGACCCATCAGCTTAGAGTCTGCCCTGTGGCAGCCACAGCTGGAAGAAGCTCTGAGGCCAGGTAAGTTATCATTGGACTACAGAGCCTCTCACCATCCTCAACAGGCATTGGACAGGCGGGCTTGGCACCCTTTGTGCCAATTAAGTTATTAAAATTAAAATATGGAGGCTAGAGAGATGGCTAGATGGTTAAAGTGCTTGCTCTGTAGGGGTAAAGACTTGGGGTTTGGATATTCAGAACCCATTTAAATGCTAGGTGGGCAGGGGCCAGGGGTTCTTGTAATTCCACTCTCAGAAGGTAGGCATACTGGCTACTGAGATTAGGCATTCACACACATATAGAGACAACTATAAAATAACAATGAAGGAATAAACATCCATCTGTTCCCCTGAAAATGGAAGCTACCAATGAAGCTGCAAGAATACAGGTATGAACTTTAGGGGTTTGTTGTTTGTTTGGGGGTTTTTTCCATTGGTTGGTTTGTTTTTGTCCGTGAACCAGGAAGGCGTCTTGTAGATGTGGAGGTCCTCTAGATTTGACAGAAAGAGCCTGATTCAGTGATTAAAAAGGTTGATTCCCAACACTGGCTTCATGCCTCAACATGCCTACACACACAAATGTTTTCACATATGCAAGACAAGCAAACGTGCATGGAAAACAGAAAATAAAATCAAAGACCAAACACTTAAAGCTGGAACTCTAGTGAAGTAATTCTGGTTTTGTTAAGTTTGGGGGCTTTTTAAGTTGTTTTTTAAGACCAAGATCTTATGTATTCTAGAATAGCCTCAGACTCTTTATGATCTTGAACTCCCGATTTTCCAGCTTCTCCCTTCAGAAACTGCTAGGATCATAGGTGTGTTCTGCCAAGCCCAGTTTTATGCCTTGCTGGGGATTGAATCCAGGACTTCATACATGCTAAGCAAAGACTCAAGAGGAAATAAAAGGGACTGTTTTAATTTTGGTTTTCTGTACTATGTATTAATTGTGTCGTGGGGAAGGAAGCAAGCTCATGTATGTGGAATTGGTCCTGTCCTTCCACCATGTCCAGAGATTGAGCTCAGGTCCTCAGACTTTACCGGAAGAGCTTTTACTCTCAGAACTGTCTGGCCAGCCCCATGGCTGAAACTTATAAAGGTTCAAAAGCCATGCCCTGACTTCTCAGCAAGGTGCCTTCCTCAGACAAAAGAAATGCTAAAGGTCACACCTGTATACTTGAGGCTTAATTGGTTTCTTCAGTTTTAATCATACTAGACAGATATTTATCCCCTATCCATGCATAGCTATGTATCTGTGAAAGTAGATAGGTAGGTAGATAGATAGACAGACAGATAGTAGGTAGACATCGTATTCTATATTTAAAAATGCCCATTTCCTTCACCCTCTGCTTTTCTCTGACCCAAACTTCAAAACTAATAGAGTAAGAGAGAGACCTGTCTGCAGCAAAAGATGTCAAGCCAATGGAATTTTTTTTTTTTTTATTATTAACCTATTTTTATCTGTGTGGGTGTTTTGCTTGCTTGCATGTCTGTGTACTATGTATGTGCATGGTACCAAAGGAGGCCAGATGACGGCAATGGATTCCTAAAACTGGAGTTACAAATGTTTGTGAGCCTCCGTGTGGGTGCTGGGAAGCAAACCTGAGTCCTCTGTAAGGACATCTATGGTTCTTAACCACTGAGCCATCTCTGCAGCATTACCAATGGCAACATGAATGTGGTTTTTTACAACTGAACTACAAGTCATGGGTTTTCTAAGAAAAGATGACCTCCCTTCTTGTTGTAGTGCACGCTAGCTTCTGGGATGAACTTCTATGGTTATGATGCTTTGAATATGCTGCCCCATAGGGAGTGGCACTGTTAGGAGGTGTGGCCTTGTTGGAGGAAGTGCGTCACTGTGGGGGAGGGCTTTGGAGGTCTCCTATGCGCAGGCTCCAGCCAGTGCAGAAGAGAGCTTCCTCTTAGCTGCTTGCCGATGCTGGTCTCTCCTAGCTGTAGTCAGATCAAGATGCAGAACTCCCCACTCCTCCAGCACCACGTCTGCCTAGACGCTGCAGTGCTTCATGATGATAATGGACAGACCTTCTGAACCTGTTAGCCAGCCACGATTAAATGTTATCCCTTATAAGAGTTGCCCTGAAACCTCAAATAAGACAATGGTCAAACCTAATAGTTGAGGAAACAGCCTATTTTTTTTAATGCCAGAGAGAAGAGCATTGAACACTAGAGGGTTTCCTAATGAAGATATTTTTCAGACAAGAGAATCCTCTTGGGGAAACAGTTTGAATAGACATAGTTTGACCCACTTAAATTATAGTATAAAGCACTCAAGCCCACCACGAAGAAACATTCTCTGAAGAACTCATGAGAGAATGGGCTGGATGCGTAAGAGGGCTTTTCTATGAAGAAGTGAATGCAGGAGGCAAAGCTAATGTTCAATAAGTGCCATTTTAAATGGAGAGTGGCCATATTATAACCCAGTTCCTTCTTCTATGGAGAAGAGCGTGCATGAGTGGGTCAGCGGAGAATTAATAGGCAGCATATCTCCTCACAGGCCCACCTAATTATGTGAGAACCACATGCTTCGATGCTCGTTTTCTTTGAACTATTTTTTAAAATGTTATCAGCCCCCAGGTTGTCCAACCCCCTTCCTCTAACAAATCAGCCTGTCATAGAGAAGAGAAGCTCTGAATGGACCCAGCTTTGAATCTCAAGTGCTTAAATTTAATTCTGCCTTTTTGAGGTGAGATGAATTTGGCAGTGACCTTCTCATGCTTTCCAGCTGTGGTGTCCGCCCAGCACAGCCTTAATTAAGCATAGAAAACTCCCTGAAGAATAAGTCACTTATTGGGAATCATCAGCTCCTCTGTGGTAGAAAGTCTACTTTTCAGGAAACCTTTATTTAGCAGAACAATTACCATATTCTGTAAACCTATTGATTTCTCTTCATTGTGGAGCTGGCCAATGCAAACAGAATTACATATTTACTCATTTCAATTTCTAGAACTTTTGCTCTATGACCTCAATGTTTTATCCCTTGTGCGTGAAAGAAAGGCTGTTTCCAGAGTTTTTCATGATGGATACTGATAGATAAAATTCTGATGAAGAATTGGGAGTTCCCTTTACTTCAGTATGTATGTATCTCATTCTCTCTCTCTCTCTCTCTCTTTCCCCCTTTCCTCCTCCCTCTCTCTCCCCCTCTCTCTTTCTCTCTCTCTTTGTATTTAGTTTTGGTCCCACTATCTTTTTTCCTCTTGGTAATTGCTGGCATTTGACAGCCATTGTATTGGCTACCTGTAACATATGGTTAATTGACTTAAAGTTGGGGAAATAATGAGCAGGTTCATAATATAATATAATATAATATAATATAATATAATATAATATAATATAATATAATATAATATAATATAATATAATTATAATCCACCTGTCATAAGCCTGAAGCCTGAGTGAGGAGAACGTGAGGGGAAGACTGCTGAGCCTAGGAAACACACAGTGAGTGTGGCGCATTGGAAATACTTCTAAAACTACCTGAATATCACTTAGTCACAGAAGGTAAATGAAGATGGATGAAATGGATGGAGATTAGCCTTTACCAACGTGAGGTGCAGGCTGCAGACCAGACTCCTGAAATTCACACAGACCCACATAGTCCCACATTGGTATTTCCAATAGGGTCAGTTTCATTTGCATCTTGGGTGTTCTTATCTCCAGCACTCCAGTTGTAGAGATGCATGTGCATACTTTCAGTGCTGAGAGTTCAGATGAATTCTTCTACAGCAGTTAGTACGACATAATTTCATTGAGTTGCCTCACCTGAGGGAAGGTGAAAGGTAGTCAATAAAACTCTGCCAGTTAGAGCCAGTCATTAAATATGGCTTAACAATGGTGCAGGGCACGGAGTTGGGGGGACAAAGAAGCCTACAGATGGCAGCTAGGCCAAGTACACCACTACCGAAGTACTTAGTGTATTTTTTATTTTGAAATAAGTCTCTCTCAGTTGTCCAGCCTGACCCTGAACTCAAGTCTGTGGCCCAGGCAAGCCTTGACCTGGCAATCCTCCTGCCTCAATCTCCAGATCCATTTTCTTTCCCTCCTTAGGGAGTAAGGCCTAGATGAAGAGTGGAAGCACAGTGGGAGACAAGTCACGAGACACACATGAGAAGAGTGGTGGAGCACACCTCTTATCCCAAGTCTCAGGAGGCAGAGGCAGGCAGGTCCCTGAGTTCTAGGCCAGCCTGGTCTACAGAGTAAGACCCTGCCTCAAAAAGAGGAAGCTTAAAACTATCATAACTTCAGTCCCAGGAGATCTGATGCCCTCTTCTGATATGCTCTGACACTAGGCATGATGGACAGACATACATGCCAGCAAAAGACTCATACACATAAAATTTAATTTAATTTACCAAGTAAAATTAGAGGCAAGTCACACGTTAATCTCAGGACAATAGTAATAAGTAGCTCTCATGCTCCATTCTCAGCAATTGACAGGTCATCCTGACCAAGTATAAAAAGAGAAATATCTGAATCAAATGGCATCATAGATCAAAAATTTCACAGAATGTTCTATCCAAATGCTGAGGAATACACATTTCTTCCAGCAGTCCATGGAACTTTCTCCAAGATAGATCATATATTAGGGCAAAACCAAGTCTTAGCAAGTAAGAAAGACTGAAGTACTTCCTTGTATTCTATGTGATCACAATGAAATTACAATAGCTAGGAAATGGAATCACCTTTGATGTTCATCATCTGATGAATAGATAATGAAAATGTGTGTACACACAAGGGAATTTTCCTCAACTATAAAAAAATAAAATTATGAAATTTGCAAGAAAATTGAAGGAACTAGAAAATATTATATTGTCTTAGTTAGGGTTTTATTGCTGTGAAGAAACACCATGACCACAGCAACCCTTGTAAAGGAAAACATTCCACTGGGGTTGGCTTACAGTTTCAGAGGTTCGGTCCATTATCATTATGGCAATATGAGACCTCAAAGCCTGCTTCCACAGTGAGACACTTCCTCCAAAAAGGCCACACCTACTCCAACAAGAGCACACCTACTCCAACAAGACCACACTTACTCCAAGGCCACACCCACTCCAACAAGACCACACTTACTCCAAGGCCACACCCACTCCAACAAGACCACACCTACTCCAACAAGGCACATCTCCTAAAAGTGCCACTTCCTACGGGCCAAGCATTCACACACACACACACACACACACACACACACACACACACACACACACACACGAGTCTATGGGGATCAAACCAATTCAAACCACCACATTTACTAGGTGGCGTGACCAAGGCCTAGAAAGACAAATGTTCAATGTTCTCTTTGATATTGATTGCAGCTTTGGATTTTTGGAGTTGTGTGTTTAGTTTGGAGCATCTGTAAAGGTCACAAAGCTAGAAAGAGCCCATGAGAAGAGGAAGAAAGGAAGTATTAAGGACTGAGAAGGAGATAGCAAGACACATATGCTATAGGGCAAGCAGGCAGTTAAAAGCTGAATCAGGGAGACAGGAGAGGAGGGGATAAGAAGAGAATAACCAAAGCTAAGGATGTACGGAAACTCACTATTTTGTAGGCTAACTAAAAAATAAAATGTTAAAAAGCTTTAACAAAGATACGTACCTTCATGGCTGGATAATATTTCTCCCATGGTTGTTAAATGAAAATCTCGGTGCCAGACCCCCAAACAATATAGGCTATTGTCATTGTTCTTGGGTGCCACAGAACTAGAGGGTAACCCCCTATTGCTGAAGACACAACTTATTTTGATTGTTGGACACAGAGAAACCAATCTAGAACTAACCAGAAATGTCCTAGGGAGGACATTTGATTGGCTTTCTTTGGGGGAGAAAGGTTATCAATGGTATCACTCAGCAGCAAACCTCAAATACTAAATCCTGAGCAACATGGGCCCACAATGCAATAGTGGCACAGTGGTTACAGGGGTAACCAGCTGCGATTGAATTGGATTTCAGCCCTGCTCCTCAGGAGCAAATTCATGTGTGGTACTAAAGACCTAGTCAAAAGCCCATGGCTAGAAAGGTCATAGGCCCTATGGGGCAGCTTACTATAATTTTGCTAAATGGGCATGCTGCTAAGCTGCCTTTTGAATATGTTATGCGCATAAACTAGTGCTACCCTCTACCTTGGCCAGAGAAGCTTTTCTCTGTGGTGGTCAGCAGTTCACGTGGAGATTCATTACTTGTCTAAAAGCTGAGGCTAAGTGACTATGAAGTGTTCAGCCTTAAGTGGGACATCTGTATCAACAACCACCATTTCTGTACTGTGTCACCCCACCACCTCACTCACAATGTGACACAAGACTCAGGGGGCACTGAGAAATAGGGAATGGAAAGAATGTGAGAGTCAGAAGGGGGAGGAGTCCTGTCTGTGAAATATCTTCTGGAGGGGAACTGGCCAATAATCATAAACTTGCTACAGCTATGGTCACCTGCCCAAGATCAAGACAACATGGCAGCAGTAATTGGACCTAGTGAGCTAAAAAAAAAAAAAAAAAAAAAAAAAAAAGGACCAAAGGAATCTATCAGATGTGTTAGGGGTTGTCTAGAGGGTGGGTGGGAGTTTTGGAGGTATATATGATCTGGATACATTGCTTGTGTGTGTGTGTGTGTGTGTGTGTGTGTGTGTGTGTGTGTGTGTGTGTGTGTGTAACTGTCAATAAATAGATAAAAGGGTTTTTTTTTCTTAGAAAGGTGATAAAGAATAGTGTGAGAGAGAGCTAGAAAGGCGTAGTGAGAACAGATCTTAGATAACCATGATTACAGGCTTAGTGATCTTGACACCTATATCCACGGACTGACTCGAAACAAATCTCTCCTTTCAAATCTTCCTCTTTCCATAGAGTGGGGGGGTGGGGGGGGTGGGAGGCATATGCTTCCATATCAACGCAGCCCTGGATGTGACAGTATGACTTATTTGACCCACAAGATGTCAGCGTAAGTAACATATGCAAAATCAAGAGTTGTGTCATGCCAACTGGGTTTTGTCATCTGTGTGTTGCTCGGAAGGCCCTGTGACCCACGGCAGAAAGCAATATTCATACAGGAGACCTAAGTGTGCTTCCTATCCAGGAACTGAAGCAGTTGAGCTCCAGCTGACCAAAAACATATGGACAGTAAATAACTGCTTATTGTCTTATGCCACTAGGTCTTGCGATTGTCTTCCAGTGTCTGCTCCTCCAAGCTCCGTGTGAGTCTGCCCAGAGCTGATGCAATGAGAGTTGTACTGAGTGGGCTTTGATGGCACCAAATCATCCCTGGGGTTCATTCACACTAAACCAGTCTATTGCCAACCTTGTAGTGCTAGTAAATCGACTGAGACGTGGCTATTTAATTCATGCCTACTGGCAAGTCCTTCTATCCAATTGCTTTTAAGTTGTGTTGCTTTCAGGTGGAACTCACGGGTGTGATTTATTTGGATTTATTTGGTGTAGCAATAAAGCAGCCACCTGTCTCTGCTGTGACTGCCGGAGCATTTGAAACTTTCCTCCCGTATTATAAACATGGAGAAGAGCCTCTCCTCACACCGTTTATTCTGGATTCTCTCAATCATCACACCATCACAGCGGACACGCCAGTCACTCTGGATGAGAAAGTTCATAAGCAGATTGCAAGATGGGGAATCTTCCTCAATAGTCGGCAGACATCTGGATTTATAACCCATATAACATATAACACATAAATGTATACATCCACACACATGTGCATAACATCTTTAAGAAATAAATGCACATGGCTAGGCATAGTGTTCCAGAATATTCTAGGCTCACAGCCTCAGGCCTCCCCTTCTCCTTGCCCTTGTATTAATCTATAACCCTTTAGGGTCTTTTCTTCAAGATTTACCCAGAAGGGCATCAGCCTCCTAAATCTACTAGGCCAGCGGTTCTCAATCTTCCTAATGCTGCGAACCTTTAATATAGTTCTTCATGTCGTGGTGACCCCCGTCACATGTTGCCACCAGCACAAAATGATTTCGTTGCCACTTCATAACTGTAATTGTGTTACTGTTATGAATCGTGACATAAATATATGGTGTGCAGAGTATCTGATAGTGGACCACAAGGGAGTCTCGACCCACAGGTTGAGAACCACCATCCTAGAGCCAGGCATGATGGTGGTACACACATGTCCCAGCACTTGGAAGGTAGAGGTGGAAAGATCAGGAATTCAAGGTCTCTCTCAGCTCTATATCCTAAGAGGCTAGCCTAAGATACATGAGACCTTGTCTCAAAAATAAAGGTAGGATGAATACATTTTTTTTTTTCAGAATGAACTAGAATGAGAAAACCAAAAGGGTCAGAAAATGAGAGAGAAATCAGAAGGCTTTTATTGTCGATAGCTCAAGGCAGATAGAAGTACCCTTCTTGCGACAGGTACTCTGACAGGAAATGGACATACTGAAAGCGTAATGTCTGACCTCCAAGGTCCATGGGGAAATAAAAATGTACCAATTCTCCTATAAGAGACCTAGGAAGGCATGTTGAAGAAAACTACCCCAGGTGTGTGCTGGTGTCGGCCAAGTTGCTAGGTGGAGCTCTAATCTCCAGTCTCTTAACATGTGAGCTTATTTTCAAATAGAAAGATTAAAAATATCTCTATTCCACCTGAGGTCGTTCTAGGTTATGATTCGAATGGTCAGGAGACACGCTTACCCTGGTGAGAAGACCATGGTCATGTACATATAGACATGGAGGTATCACTGAAACACCTACAAACCAAGAAGACCAAAGATTGCCAGAAGCCCTGCAGAATCTGGAGACTAGGCATGGAACAGATCAGTTCTCACAGTCCTCAGACAGAAGCAATCGCCACAGACACCTGGACATCAATCCTCCAGAGCTGTGATAAAAAGAAATGCCTTTCACCTGAGTCATCGAATGTGTAGTAGTGGATTACAGCTGCCTAGAAAACTCGCACCTATGCCTTGACAAGCATTCCACAAATGGTCTTATTTGGTTGTAAGCCCAGTTCCATAGATGCTGTAGAAGTGCACACTCAACAAAATACCCCAAGGCTTAAAAGAAAATAAATAAATAAATAAATATAAAAATACAAATAAATTAACCATATCTAAAGCAACTTCTTTGTATCTCTGATTAACATGTGACAGACCAAAACAAACTCATCTTGCTGAATATTTCCAACCTTACTCAGTTCTCTGAAGCCATTCACAAACTCTGTCATGGTAACGACTCACCTGGCTCCTTTCCCCTCTTCTAATTTTCAGCCACTTATTTTCATCCGTCAGTTCAGTTCCACCCCAAGTACCAAATCTTATGGTATTTCTGTTATGAGAATGTTTAATAAGCTCTGTTCCCCTGGGTTAATCATCTCATTTGCTTGGACAATGATCAAACACTGTCCTATTTACGGAGATCTTTTTTTTTTTTTTTTTTTTTTTTTTTTTTTTTTTTTTTTTTTTTTTTGATGTTTTTAGTGGCCAAGCCCCCAGTTTTGGGGCTGGATCCAACTACCAGGTCACATGGGCAGCCATAAGTCCACCTTCCCCATTCCCCACATGGTTCCCTGCTGGCTGTTCTATGGCTGGCACCTGCCCTGACTATCTGTGCCAGCTTGGTGGCTCTGCCCAAGTTCTGGATCCTTGACCCCTCTGCTCTGACCAGTCTAGCCACTAACTAAAGCTTTAGTCTAAGCTGGTTATGTCACAATAGCTGCAGAGGCTCCTTAGGCAAAATCTCTTTCCTTCTGGTCAAGAGAACAAAGTCTGGCCTGAGCAGAGAACTAACATAGCAACTTACCTGAAGCATGAAAGTTAACGCAAGTGGGCTGGTCAAGCTACTGGGTAATGGACCACCGGCCAGGAAGGTGGGTTCACCTGAAGCCACACTGAAGAAATAGAACAAATAACTATCCCTTTGATAAGGCGGTGTACTCTTCCCTCCCGGTATCCCTGCCCCTAGCATGGTTGACTACCGAGCAGTAGCCATGTACCTTTGTAGGTCTTCTCAGTTGTCTGAATTACTCAAAAAATTATAACCTTTCCTCTGTCTCTTTCCTAAGCATGCTTTCCCTGATTCTTTGGGCTTCTTCCTTCTGTCTCTAAAGCTTGCTCCCCTACCATGTGGCTGCTTGTCCACCATGCGGTTGACCTCACTGCTAGCTCAACACAGTCAGCATGGCGTTATCTCCTTTCTCCTTCTTCCAACTCTGGGCAGCTGCTGAGACTTACAGCTCACCTTTTCTAGGTTTTCCTTTCGAACCCTAAGAAAATTGTCCTTGAGATTCCTTTTGAGTCTATTTGTAAATTCTTTCACTAACAAAACTAAGAATTTCAATAGGGAACCCAAATCCTACCCCACCCCCACCCCAGTAACATATGGTGATTCTTGTGGACTCTCCCAAATGTCCTGTAACTGTTGCCTTTCTACTAAATGGAGAACATTGTATTGTCTAGTTTTTGTCTATTTGTTTTAAGACAAGGCCTCCATGTAGTGCAGGTTGGTGAGAACTTACCAAGTAGCCAACAGTAACCTTGAACTTACCTGCATCTCCTGAGCATTGAGATTACAGGTTTGTAACATCGTATCTGATTACATATGGTGCTGGAGATCCTACCCAAGGTTTTCTGTGTGTCAGAGAACTACCCTACCAACTGAGCTACGTTCCTAACTCCATTTTCCATTTTTGATCACAGGGCATTCTGTCAGTGTGAGCTAAGTCATACTGTGGTGCCACACGATGCTACAGCTCAGCCGCTGAAAGCAGTCAAGACTCCCCCCCCCCCATCTTCTGCTTTATTTTGAGTAAGTATAGAGAGACGTGGAAATTATGGGATCATGAGAAGGAAACAGAGATTCCCCTCCTCCTAGTCTGATTGAAGCCTCTCCAGGCAAGAAGCCAAAATTTCATCTCAATTAACACCATTTGCTGTAAATATTCCAGACGCTTTATGTTAAAATAGCAATGAGAATTAAACCCTGAAGGTATGAGACCTTGAGTAGAGCCTCATTCTTTCTAGATGCTGCCTGAGAATCTCAAACCCAACTTTGTACCAATCATTTATCCGTGTGGATTAGATTAACTGGTAGACTAGATTAACTACATATAACCCTGCAAGTGCCCCTCAAGAGCTGCCCAGTGATAAGCTGGTAAGATTGAAACTCACCAAAATCCTACATCTGACTAATAAGAACAAGCTTGGAGTCTTGTTTTCATTCTTTTTTTTTTTTTGGTTTTTCAAGACAGGGTTTCTCTGTGTAGCCCTGGCTGTCCTAGAACTCACTCTGTAGACCAGGCTGGTCTCGAACTCAGAAATCCACCTGCCTCTGCCTCCCAAGTGCTGGGATTAAAGGCGTGCGCCACCACGGCCCGGCTGAGTCTTGTTTTCTTTTTGCATGTGTCTGTGTGTGATGAACAGAGGTGTGTGTGTGTGTGTGTGTGTGTGTGTGTGTGTGTGTGTGTGTGTGTGTGTATGTGTTTACACGAGTGGGTACACGCGTGTGTGCAGCACGTGTATATGGACATGGAGGCCCAAGGTCAGCATCCAGACCCTCCCTCTATCCCTCTCACTGTATTCGTTGAGAAGGAGTTGGTCTCTCACTCGAACCTGCAGTTTGCTGCTTCAGTTCTCTAGCTAACCAGTTTGCTCTCTTACCTCTGCCTTCGGAACCCTGGAATGACAGACACGCCACCACAACTACCTGGTATTTCACAGAGACTCTGGGGGGCTGAACCGCCCCAGCCCGGGACCCTCTTTGAGAAGTTCGTCTCTCTTACTTTCTTACTTACTGTCTTCCTTCCTTTCTCCTGACTTGCTTTACACTAACCCTCATGCTTAAAATTAAGCCCACATGAAAATACCTTTAATAAAATCTCCAGTTCGATTTCATTAACTGGCTGGTCCTGAAATGATTTTCAGCTTCCAAGCCACAAATCCCTATTTTGGCTTCAAGATTAGAATCCAAAACTCAAGCAGACATTTCCGGGATAGCAGTGGGGAGATGAACATCCCATGCCCGGACCCCAGAACACTGAGGTTTTAATCATGCTTAATCAGCTGATATCCGTTAAGAGTCGGCTCTGGATGTCTACTCGCCTTTCTCTTCTCCGGTGCCGAGGCTGACGGGCATTGCAGCATGGAAGCCTGGGAAAGAGCTGCGAGCTCGGGCTTTGCTCTGCGCGTGCGCAGACCCAGAAGGCGCTTACTTCGCTTTTGCTTTACACTCACTGGCTAGGAAATCCATCGCTGAGAATTTGGAAAGGGCTTGACGATGATTTTGTTTGTTGTCGTTTTTGAGTCAGGGTCTCAGTTTCCCAGGCTGAACTCTAACTCACTAAGTAGGAGGCTGACCTTGAACTCCTGATCCCCCTGCCTCCACCTCCCAAGTGTTAGGACTACAAGCATATGCCACCAGGCCTGATTGTGATTATTTAGCTTAGCTGGGATGTTATCAAGGTCTTTCTTCTTGTTCACAGATTTCCAGATTAAAATAACATAACTGCAGAGCGTTCGCCAGTTACCAAACCTGAGATTCGTTCCAGGAATGAATGTTCTATATTGGAATAAAATGTTTCCTTTTCAACAGCCACTTAGCACGTGTTAGCATCTCAAACTGCATGCAATATTGTGTACGTGTGAGCGTACGTGCACATGTGCGGGTGTACATGTGAGCGTGTGCGCGCGCATGTGTGTGTGATTATGTGTGGCAAAGGGTGAGGGATGAAGGCCGAAGAGGGGTATCAGGTCCTCTGCAGGTGAGTGACAGGAGTTTATGGGCTCCCCAGTGTGAGCTATGGTCTTCTATAAAGAGTAGCAAATGCTCCTAAACACTAAGCCACCTCTCCCTCCCCATCTCTGCAATATGCTGGTTTTGCCCAATCCAAAATATCTAACTTCTTTACTACATTTCTTTCTTTACTAAAGCTTATTACTAACCTGAGGGAAATAAGCAGGTGAACCATGCTTTGGGTCTTTTGGCTGCCCTATAAGCCTATAAAGTAAGAAAAAGGTAAAAAGCTATTCATTGGCTCATTGAAGGAATGGCCATAGGAAAAAACCAAAAATCATTGCTTTGGGTAATCTGTGAATTTCAATCACATATGTTTTAAGTATGAACAAAAGATTAGTTTCAGGTTTGATAGGAAGATGCTCACACTTCAGTGACTCACATTTTAGTAACATGAGCCACCCACAGTGAGGTAAGCTGCAAGAGGAGGTCCAACAGCCATCCACAGGATGAAGGAATCCGCTTGCATTTAAAGCAATGGTTCTCAACCTGTGGGTCGAGACCCCTCCGGGGGTTGACCAAGATCACATAGTGGGTATTCTGTTTACATTATGATAACACTACTAAATTACAGTTATGAAGTAGCAAATAAATTTTATTTTATGATCAGGGATCTCCACATGAGGGACTGTATTAAAAGGTCACAGCGATCGGAAGATTGAGAATCCCTGTTTTAGAGGCTTCAGTGGGGGATGTCTTGAGTTCAGCTCTTAAGAGAAACTGCTGGATTGTCTATGGGAACTTTGTTCCAGTTGCCTTGGGCCTGGGCATCGGGAAGCTAAATCCTTTCACCCTGTGCTACTATGGAACCAGTTCATGCTAAGAGTAACAGAACTCAGGTTGCCTTAGAGAGATGGGGGAGGAGCTACAGGAAGGCTAATCCCCTCCACAGGGGCAGCATCTGTAACTTCAGGGAGGCAAGGCTAACCCCCTCCACAGGGGCAGCATCTGTGACTTCAGGGAGGCAAGGCTTACCCCCTCTACAGGGGCAGCATTTGTAATTTTGCTGTCAATTTCTTTCCCATAGATAACACAAACTTTGCAGTGACTGTTTCTAAAAAATTCAAAAAATCTCGACTGCAGAATGAACTTACACAGACGGGAACACTTGAATTGCAGACCTGTTTCTGAAAGCTTTTCTTTGTGAACATTCTATCAATGGGAAGTTTCACTGAACTGCAACTTGGAAAATATATTTTTCGTTACTTTTCTTTTATAAATCTTTAATTATAAAATTGACTTCAAGCCAGGCAGTGGTGGCGCAGCACTTTAATCCCAGCACTTGAGAGGCAGAGGCAGGTGGATTTCTGAGTTCGAGGCCAGCCTGGTCTACAGAGTGAGTTCCAGGACAGCCAGGGCTACACAGAGAAACCCTGTCTGGAAAAACAAAACAAAACCAAACAAACAAAAAAATTGACTTCCAAGGATAGGTTTTTTAGACTGACACTTTATAAATTAACTGCATTTTATCTTTGCCATATGCCTTATTATTAAATATAACTTGCAATCGTGACTTCACATAAGATAATGACTTATATCTGAATTGAAAAGTATTTGCTGAAAATAAAAATAGTAAGTTTTAAAACCTCTCTCATACATATGTGTATACATGTGTATATGTGTGTATATATGTATATAAGTATATGTCTCTGTGTGTATATGTGTGTATATTTCTGTTTGTGTGTGTCTGTGTATGCTTGTGTGAGTATGTATGAGCATATATCTGTGTGTATGTGTGTGTATGAGTATGTGTCTGTGTTTGTGTGTGTGTCTGTATGTCATATATATATACATATATATGTGTGTGTGTGTATCCACATGTGTATGTGTGTATGTATGTCTGTGAGTTCGTGTGTGTGTATGTATGTACGTGTGTGTATATATATGTGCGTTTTACAAGTTTTTAAAAAGAATCAGCTGTCTTTTTAGAGTTATACAATTATACAAAATCCCTAAGGCCATTCACAGCAGTGAAAAAAAAAAATCTAAATCAGCATTTATGCAAATGAGCGCTGTTTGTGGCTTTACTCCTTGCAGACTTTTTTCTTCTTCTCGAACATGACACCACTTTCAAATCTCTACCCTTCTGTAGTTTTTCTATTTACAAAGATCAGGTGATGTTTCCTTAGAAAATTATAAATGTTCCTTGTTAGACTGCTTCTCCATGTTAGACTGCTTCTCCATGTTAGACTGCTTCTCCATGTTAGACAGCTTCTCCCCTCCACTCCCTGCCTCCTCCCTCCGTTCCTCAGCACCCTTCAGGGTCTTTCCTGTTACCTCGGGTTTGTGAGCGGGGACTCTCTGGTACTGTCTCTCGTTTTCCAGAACCTTCTCTCCTCCTCCTTGCCATTTCACATTCCAGCGTCACCCACAGAACACTCAAGCCTTCCAAGCTGAAGTGCCACACGCCTTGTTCCAGGGGCCTAGCTGAGGCTGGAGCAGAATGGGGCTGCTGTCCCCAGAATGAGGGAAGCTGACTGGCTGCTGACTTCAAACAAACCTAAGCAGTGTTTCTGGGAAAATAAAACCAAAAAACTGGGCGTAGTTGCTCAGCCCTTAATCCCAGCACTTGGGAGGTAGAGGCAGGAGGATCCAGAGTCCAGGGTCTCCTTTGACTACACATTGAGTCTGAGGCCGGCCTGGGATCCTGCTGACTTGTGTCCCTATGTCTTGTGTGTGTGTGTGAGAGAGAGAGAATGTGTATGGTGCACGTGCCTGTGTGTGCACGTATTTACACGAGTCCACGCTCATGCACGTGTGAGGAGAGGCCTGGGGTTGATGTCAGGGCTCTTCCTCCATTACTCTCCACTTGGTATATTGAGAAGTGTCTCTCCCTTCCTCCCAGAGACCCCTGATTCACTAATGGGGTGAGCCAGCTCAGCTTGCTCTATGGAATCCCCTGTCTCTGCTTCCCAAGTACTGGAATTGCACAATGGCATCCATATAGTTACTGGGCTTCCCAACACATGCTTGGCCGGCAAGTTCCTGCTCCCCACTCACACTGTTCCTGTGATTTTTTTCTAGACATTTTCGAGGCATTCTTGAACTCCTGATGGATCTGAAATTAACTGGAAAAAGAGGGTTTTTTTTCTGAATTATGATAAGACTAATCTTTAAAATTTTCTTCCTTTACTTTTATGAATTTATTTATATATTTATTTTTTTCAGTACTGAAGATCAAACCCCAGGGCTCATGCATGCCAGGAAAAATGCTATTGCTGTAGCCACAGGCCCTGATGCTTCTGAGGAAAGCCAGAACCATGACCATCATGACTAACGTGGTAACACACCTCACACACTGTCGGTTCAGCACTTCTGTGACTTCTGCTGTGGGATCCTGGAGAAAGAAGAGCACCTGGCAGCTGTAGAGATGGCTCAATGGTTAAAACATTGCCTGCTCTTGCAGAGGCTCCAGGTTCAATTCTAAGCATCCACACAATGCCTCACCACCTTTTGTAACTTCAGTTCCAGGATCCAACACTTTCTTCTGGCCTCCAGAGGCACCAGACACTCACACCATGCACAGACATACAAGCAGGAAAGATACTTATAAACATTTGTAAAATTTCATCTGGTTTTTGTTTCTTTTTCTTAGATGGTGGGAGTCTGGAAAGAGGAATTGAACGTATTTGGCCAAGTGTTCTACTACTGATGCTCCACCCTCCTGTTTGACTCTTAAGACCTAATGGGTAATACCAGTTGGGACATTCTGTTTGTCTTATTCTTTTGTTCTGTTTCTTAATTTGTTCAAAATCCAGAAGGGAAGAGGCTGGAGAGATAGATCATCAATTAAGAATGTTTGCTGTGCAACTATGAATGTACAGGTTAGAATCCCAGCATCCATATAACAAGCCAGGTGTCTCAGGAATGCTGGTATTTCCAGCTCTAGGGGATCTGACACCTTCTTCTGGCCTCTGTGGATGCATAGGCCTTCACCACTGGTATACAAAAGTATATGTGTATACTCACACAGGCATACACAAACTTATAAATGAACAAAGAAGATTTGAAAAAATGTGTATACAATTTGCTACTGTGAATTATATATACAAAGATGCAAGCCATGGTAGTTTAAAAAAGAGGAATCACCCAATGCCAGCTGCTACAGTTTACCACACAGCTCAGTGTTCTGTTCTTACACAAGTGTACTGGCTGATTTTGTGTGTCAACCTGACACAAGCTGAAGTTATCACAGAGCCTCCCTTGAGGAAATGCCTTCTTTAGATCCAGCTATAAGGCATTTTCTCAATTAGTGATCAAGGGGGCAGGGCCCCTTGTGAGTGTTGCCATGCCTGGGCTGGTAGTCTTGGGTTCTATAAGAAAGTCAGCTGAGCAAGCCAGGAGAAGCAAGCCAGTAAGGAACATCCCTCCATGGCCTCTGCATCAGCTCCTGCTTCCTGACCTGCTTGAGTTCCAGTCCTGACTTCCTGCGGTGATGAACAGCAATGTGGAAGTGTAAGTTCAATAAACCCTTTCCTCCCCAACTTACTTCTTGGCCACGATGTTTGTGTAGGAATAGAAACCCTGACTAAGACAAGCCAAGGAAACCCTCACTAAAAACACTCAGGCCACAGACCTTTTGAGATTTAAAAGGGCATGATAATTTTGACTATTTTTCTTTCCCTATGTTTCTCAACCTGCCTGAGATTTTAAGTCAGACAAATGGTTTGTGTCCACCGAGAACTTAAGATGACTCTAACTTCACGTCATCTATTGTCCAAAGTCCATTAAACAGTTGCACCAAGGAAGGAAACACCGAGAGACTGGTTTCCACAGCATCCCATAGGTTCTTTTGGTGGATTCAGGTCATCGTGACCACAGGCTCTCAGATTAGCTCTGGATGTAGGTATCACACATGGTGGAGGAACTTCTCCGCAAACAAGTTTTCTCACTCTAAAGGGCTCAAGGAAGTGAAAATCAGGAGTGTTCCATATAGCGTACGAGAAGGAAAAGCACTTCAAATGAGAGGAGGTAGCATTGAGTGTCACTGTTTCTAATGGCTGGATTATGCAATGTCTCACACAGCAATCTCCAGAGAAAGACTATAGAATGCAAATACTGGGTTTTGCACCACAGCCCTTGTAAAAGCATAGAGCCAAAGATGAAATGGTCTTTCTGGGCAGTCTTATCCAATTAAGACTCTAGACCGAGAGCCAGATGTGGTGAGCCACACCTGTCATCCCAGTACGTGGGAAGCCGGGATAGGAAGATCAGGAGTCTAAGATTGCACTCAGCTACACAGAAAGTCCAGGGCTAGCCTGAGCTCCATGAGACACTATCTCAAAAAGTTAAAAGTTCTCAAGCCATTGTGACTTTTGTTGCAGCACTCCAGAGGTAGAGGCAGGAAGATCACCACAAGTTTGAGGCCAGCTTTGTCTACATGTTCAATTCCTAGCTAGCCAGGAATACTTAGTGAGACCTTGTGTAAAACAATAAAGTTAAGTTAATTAAAAATATAAAACGAGATTCATTTCACCCCCTAAGCAATTTTGCTCACCACAGAATTTCATTTCATACATGAATTAGGTCACCACTCTCTCTCCTTTCCAGGTCAGTCTTGCTTTTCATATCTAAGCAAGATGGACTGGGCCTCCACCCAAGAGATTTCAGGCATATAGCCCCTCCCTGGCCTTCATGAAGACACACAGCATTTCACAAATCCATCCTGAGTGTTTTGGGTCAACTCCTTCTGCGTTGTTGACTCAGATCTTTTCATAGATACATAGATGCCTTCAGAGATGTAGAAATACAATCCCCTCATTTGAAATGCAGAAGACACTGCAAAGCATATTCTAAATATTTTAGCATACTTCCTACGGCTTGAAGTCGTATAGGCTTTAACAGAACGCCATGTGTATTGTTCGCCCGGAACCTGGGGTGATGAGCTGTTTCACAGATGTCTCCTGGTGACCCTGGGGTGCTAGGGACTAAACCTGGGACCTGAGGATGTGGGGCAGGTGCTCTCTCACCAAGCGATATCCGCAGTCCTGTTTTTGTTCTGGCTTTTTTTTTTTTTTCGAGACAGGGTTTCTCTGTGTAGCCCTGACTGTCCTGGAACTCACTCTGTAGACCAGGCTGGCCTCGAACTCAGAAATCCACCTGCCTCTGCCTCCCAGATGTGGTTATGATACTCCTGTATTAGCCTTCCAAGTAGCTTACAGTTTGATTACAGTTTCTGTCCTCGGACCATGCTTCTCTGGGTGCTCTTGCTTTCTCTTGGCACATTTGAAGAAGCCTTTTAATCGTGTTTAAACAAATGTCTCTTCCACTTTTTTTGTCTCAAAAGTACCAAATTCTCCATCTCAAGGTCAGTCAGAGAAGGTAAAGCCAAGTCGGTGTAATTAAAATCTCTTCCAAAGGCATGTAGTCCCTAAAGAATTTACAACAGACCGAGAGATCTATTTCTGGATGACTTTATCAATGGGCTTCCCTCAGGATCATGGTGAGCACTTAATTTACAAATACCCAGATTGCTAAGATGTTATTTATAAAGCTTCCTTTCTTTTGGATTAAAAAATAAATCAAATTATTGTCTAACTTGGTGGCACACACCTTTAATCCCAGCACTTGGGAGCAGAGGTAGGTGGATCTGTGTGAGTTCAAGACTAGCCAGGGTTATACAGTGAGCCCCTGTCTAAAATAATAATAGTAATAATGATGAGGAAGAAGATGATAAATTGTTATTGTTTCAAGATGTGGTGGTATAAGTCTG
Organism: Uromys caudimaculatus; assembly: GCA_028551405.1. NCBI lineage: Eukaryota > Metazoa > Chordata > Mammalia > Rodentia > Muridae > Uromys > Uromys caudimaculatus. The sequence continues at coordinate 8,649,952 of CM052700.1, read as the reverse complement.
GACTACCAGCTCCTGGGAAGTGGGGGGCAGAAGAATCAGGGCTTAGTAGATCAAAGTTCTGACTAACCAGTCCTGGTGATCTAAGTAGGATCCCCAGAACCCTCATAAATATAGAAGGACAAAAACCAACTCCACAATGTAATCCTCACCCCTCCCCACACATGCTGCATGTGCACCCACACACACTGTAAACATACGTGCACGCATGCGCACGTGCGCACACTCTCACACACAGACATGCATGGGAGGAAGGAAAAAAGGAAGGGAGGAAGGAAAGAAGAGAAAGGAAAGAAATGTATGCTCTTATCAGAATCTACAATCCTAGATTCCCTCTATAATAACATTAACTTTATTTTTAAAGAAGTTATTCCTTGTGATTTTTTTCCTTTCTGTAGGCAGAAGGACAATAAAAATGTGTGCTTCTTTCTATGTGTATTCTGAGGACAGCAAACTCCTTGGCTTTTGGAGAAATTTACTAAGGAGCTGCCTGGGTGTACGAGCTACTTCCAAAGAAGCCTAGAGAAGAACTCTTGTGACAGGGAAGAGGAGGGGCCGTGGCGTTTCCTTGACCAAAGAGTCACTGAAAATTATCTGAGAGTCACTACTTAAAGGACAGCTTCTTCACCCATTGAACTTTGTCCTCTTTTGCAGGGTGTGGTAGGCTTAGTCAGAAAGCCAGGAGGCTTTTAGAAGTCTCTCTGTCCTCGTTTCCAATCATGGTTGCTCCTGCAAAACAGAAACATTATTAATGATTTGGTCTGTCATCTGTTTACTGTAAATGCCCTAAAATTGTGACCCTGAACCAATTCAGCAGGAGGGGAAGGAAGAGTTGAGATTTTAAAATCCTTGAAAATTTGTCACAGGAGAGCATGGAAAGGTTGTGTGCAGTTTTAAGAAGCTTACTGTGTTAAATCCATCTTCGAGTTTATGGGTAACTCTTGAGTCAATCCAACTGTTGACTTACATGTATTCTCATAAAACTTGACTGCCTAATTAAAACATACTTATTGGCAAAGTTGGTCTTTTTTAAATTAACTCTTGGTTCAGAGAGCATTTCAGGAGAAAGGAGGGAAAGGCTGTAAGACCCAAAGAGCAGGGAGTTTTCTGTGAGACTATCTTCTAGTCATGTTAGAAGCTACACCCATAAAGTCTCACCAATGTGACTGCCTAAGCACAAGCTAAACAAGGACCACAAGAGACCTGCCAAAGTAGATGGGGAAAATACGATATATTATATATATCTCTATATATATCATATATATATATATGATATATGTGTATATAATAAATACACTATATTACATACATACATATAACAATAATTAATAAAAAAGAGGCCACGGATTTAAAAGAGAGCAAGAAGGCATGTATGAGAGAGTGTGCAGGGGGGACAAGGAAGGGGATATTATGTAATTATAATCTCAAAAAGGAAAAGAAATAATAAAAAAATTTAAAAAGAACCCTTGCAAATGATAGTAGAAAAATACCATTTGTTTTATATGACAGTATCTTGCTGTGCAGAAAATACTATTGGCCTACTTTACCTACCAAAAATGAGACTGTACAAATGCACTGTGAACATCTTACTAAGTCTTTTCATCTTAGTCGCAAGTGTAGATGAAGCTTTGAGGAACACCCAGGGACACAAACAGGTCCAAACAGGTCCAAGCAGGTAAGTCAGCACAGAGTGAAACAGCAAGTGTGTCCCGCTCTGTATATTACCACCTTGTAGCTCTCTCTGTGACTAATTTTGATTGCACAACTTTTAGAGCAGGTTTTTTTTATTACACACACATGATAAGGACACAAAGACCTTTTTCTTTTAATTTGGGTCACTGAACTTTCAGGAGAATGTTCTATGAACCTCATTCTTACCACACTGGCCCCCACTCTTCTCTGGGTCACCTAATAAAGACTAGGTTTTTCCAGACATTGAACCTGAGCTGGGTTTGTAGCAATCCTAAGTTGGCTGTAGGAATTCTGGGCATACAGCAAGCTTGTCTGATAGTATTTTGACTGAATAGAAGCAAGCATGTTTAAAATAACAGTCAGGTCCAAAGAGTATAGCCTTACTCCAGTTGTTTGGTTCCGCAAGTTTCACAGCACCCACTTCAAGAATTCACCATTTAATGTTCTAAAATCCATCTGGAGTCAATGCTTTGCCTCTTTTGTTTCTGTTTGTTTGTTTTGTTGTTGGTTTGGTTATTTGGTTATTTGGTCTTTTGATAGGGTCTGTGACTCTGGCTGGCCTGGAACTTGATATGCAGAACAGGCTAGCCTTGAACTCAGAAATCCACCTGCCTCTGCCTCCCAAGTACTTGGATTAAAGACGTGAGACAACATTCCCAACACTATAATTTTATATTGCATTTTTTTTTATTCGTATGTATACATGTGAGCAAGCCTGTGGCAGTCAGAAAACAACTTATGAGACTGTTTTCTCTTTTTACCACACGAATCCCAGAGAACAGACCTCAGGTCCCCAAGCATGGTGACAGCAATGTGCCTTGCCCCGTATGCCATCTCCCTGGCTCAGCAAATCATCTTTAAATAAGAATAATAATAAAATGGCCGGGCAGTGGTGGCGCACGCCTTTAATCCCAACACTTGGGAGGCAGAGGCAGGTGGATTTCTGAGTTCGAGGCCAGCCTGGTCTACAGAGTGAGTTCCAGAGAAACCCTGTCTCGAAAAAGAATAATAATAATAATAATAATAATAATAATAATAATAATAATAATAAAATAGTTTGTGACAGAAAAAATAAATGAGAAAATATAATTACTTACTATGCAGCTTTCAAAAGCTTTCCTGCTTCAAATGTGATACAGGTAGGTTCTTGCATCTAACTTTGCTGACCTGTTGAAGCAAAAGACATTCATGTAATTACAGTCTGTGGCCAGTGTGAGCAAGCACAGGACGGTAGAGCTGATACATTCGTCTCCGTTATCCCCACTGCTTCTCAGCCTTTCGGCTAAGGTCAGGAACAAAGAAAGAATCTCAGTGTGGCACAGGGGAGCACCCAGACACAGCAAAAGTAGCCAGGCAAGACCATTCCTTTTGCAAAAAGAAGGCCAGACCCAAGGCCAACTAGCAAGCACACTTGGTCAAGGCGGCTTCTGTGGCTTTCTATTGATGGGAGCTTCACAATCTGAAGAGATTGGCTAATCAGTGGTAGTGAAAGGGAAGGGTCAGGAAATACGAGCCTTTGCCAGGCTAACTAGCCCCGATGGGCAAAAAATCACATCTCAAACTAAGATCCAGTGTAGAAGCATCATTCCAATAGTCTCAGTCTCTCTCTCTCTCTCTCTCTCTCTCTCTCTCTCTCTCTCTCTCTCTCTCTCTCTTTCTCGGTTTTTTGAGACAGAGTTTCTCTGTATAGCCTTGGTTGTCCTGGAATTCATTCTGTAGACCAGGCTGGCCTCCAACTCAGAAACCCGCCTGCTTCTGCCTCCCGAGTGCTGGGATGAGAGGCGTGCGCCACCACTGCCCGGAGTCTGTCTTCATTTTCTATACTCAGCAGTATTCTCTCTGGAAAATATGAATCTGTTACCAAATGTAAGAGGTTCTTTTTAAAGGTTATATCTATCTCTGTGCTAAAGAGTTTTTGTTTTGATAAATAAATTAATAATTAAAATCCAAACTCAGCCTCGTAAAGTTTGACAGAGAAAAATGTAACGGCATCTGAAAAGAAGATATTTGGATGACGTAAGAATGTGATCTATTAGGAAGCAGAAGGAGCCAAGTGTTCAATGTATTTATTTTAACTAAAGAAAGACAGCGGAGGTAAGGCACGAACACGACAGCTGACATTTAAGCACGGCAGATATTTTTTTCCTCAGCCTCTCCCTCCGTTTCTCTCATGTTCAAGTTAACTTCCACCTAGAATCATCTCCAGCTCTACATGTCGCCTGCTCCAGAGACAGCATGCTGTGCCTCCCAAAACATAAAGTCTCATCTCTCGAGTGGCCAGACCTTAGCTCAGGGCAAACAGTTCTCAGAAGCATCGCCCCACTCCCATGACCTGGACTTGATTAAACAAAGTACAGTGGCGAGCCTAGAAGTATTCCTCCAATCAGCTAGGCAGAAACCTGGGGCGCTAGGCAAGAGGCAAGCTGGGAAGGAAAGCCACGACACTCAGATAGCGTCAGGAGCGAGGGAAGGAAACGGACATGCTCAAGGCACAGTTTCATAAACCTGGGCAGCAAGGGCAAACAACAACATCATAAAACAAATGAGACATGGGAAGACAAGCAGGCACTGACCCCACACACAGTACGTGATGTGCTAACTAGGTCACATGCTCCAGCTGCAGCCTCCCCAACTCCAACAAAAGAGAAAGTGGTCCTCAAATGTCAGTCACATAAGCACTGTCATCCGCGCAGTCTTGGGCTGCCTAGGTTTTGTTTTTATAGCTCTTGTTTCTGGGTCTCTAGGAGAACTGGCCAGTATCCGTCCCATTTTCAAGTTCATCACCTCAAGCTCAATCTCACCAGCTCCACGATTTGTAAGCATACATTTCAGCTGGCAACAGGCTGCCGCTTTTCCCTTTGTTAAAGGTTCACCACTTAAACCTCAACAGCACATGCTTGAAATTGAAGTTAGTTTGCTTAGATGTAAGTTCAGCTGTCTTTAACAACTTGAGCAATTAAAAAATATATATATTTTTTAAATTGTATACGAATTTTATCTAGTAAACTTATTTCTAGAAATTTATGTTGACAAAAATATGTACGTACTGTGGGATATCCATCACAGTAATATATACAATGGTGAATTATGAGAAACATGTCAAAATTAAACACAGAAGTAATAAATTGTGAAATTATTTGTAGACATTTCTATAATAATTAAGATGCTATTTTCTAGGCTAAAACTTTAGAAGCCAATATTATATCATCTTATACTTTCACATTATAAATATGATTAAAATAAATTAAATCACTATGTAAAAACATTATGTAATTGGAAATTATTTCTGACAGATCAACTCTTACAGATTTATAGGCCATTCATTTTTTCTCCTTTGAAATGACAAAGGAAAGTTGGCTTCAGTCAAAATAGCACACAACCTAATCTCATAACTCACACGTTTAATGTTACTTGTTTTCAGTAGGCTTTGAAAACCTTACTACTGTCACACTCAACTGGATATAAGTTGACAACTCCTGACTAAATTCAGAGAAAATAAATATTAGTCTTCTAAAATATACAGGACTCACCTCCCTAATGTGACCATAAAATTCAAATATCTCCATTGTTCTTCTCCCTTGAAGATATGTTAGCTTCACTCTGAGCAAAGAGCAACATTCCTTTGCATTTCCCAAGGCCATTACACTGAGATTCATCAGATACCTATAACACTTGCTGAAGTTACCCCTTAAATATTTCTAGTTCTGTAGTGACTGTTTCTGTAAAGAATGAGATGTGGTATTTAAGTTTTTTAATAGTTAAACCACAGATGTAGAAAATAAAACAATTCAAAGTACTAGCAACAAATAAAATTATGCCAGTGGATTTTGGTAAAATTCTATAAAATTATAATCATTTCAATTATAATCACTGTTAAAGAATGCTTTAGAAAACAATCCCTTGAGTCCTATCTATCCTTCTGAATGTGTCACTTACCTGAACTGTGCGGTATTTGTGTATTTTAAACATATATTATTATTATATTGCCTGCGATTTTTAAAGCATAGATGTTCATAATTGAGAGTTCATCTTGGTAGATTTTTTTCCTTTGACCAGTATGAAGTGTCCTTCCTTATCTTTTTTGATAACTTTTGGTTGAAAGTTGATTTTATTTGATATTAGAATGGCTACTCCCACTTGTTTCTTGGGGCCATTTGCTTGGGAAATTATTTTCCAACCTTTTACTCTAAGGTAGTGTCTGTCTTTGTCACTGAGGTGTGTTTCCTGTATGCAGCAAAATTCTGGGTCTTGTTTAGGTATCCAGTCTGTTAGTCTATGTCTTTTTATTGGGGAATTGAGTTCATTGATGTTAAGAGATATTAAGGAAAAGTGATTGTTACTTCCTGTTATTTTTGTTGTTAGAAGTGGAATTATGTTTGTGTGGCTATCTTCTTTTGGGTTTGTTGAAAGAAGATTGCTTTCTTGCTTTTTCTAGGGTGTAGTTTCCCTTCTTGTGTTGGTGTTTTCCATCTGTTATCCTTTGTAGGACTGGATTTGTGGAAAGATACTGTGTAAATTTGGTTTTGTCAGGGAATATCTTGTTTTCTCCATCTATGTTAATTGAGAGTTTTGCTGGGTATAGCAGCCTGGGCTGGCAGGTGTGTTCTCTTAGGGTTTGTATGAGATCTGCCCAGGATCTTCTAGCTTTCATAGTCTCTGGTGAGAAGTCTGGTGTGATTCTGATAGGTCTGCCTTTATATGTTACTTGAACTTTTTCCCTTACTTTTAATATTCTTTCTTTGTTTAGTGCATTTGGTATTTTGATTATTATGTGAAGGGAGGGATTTCTTTTCTGGTCCAGTCTATTTGGAGCTCTATAGGCTTCTTGTATGTTCATGGGCATCTCTTTCTTTAGGTTAGGGAAGTTTTCTTCTATAATTTTGTTGAAGATATTTACTGGCCCTCTAAGTTGGGAATCTTTGCTCTCTTCTATACCTATTATCCTTAGGTTTCATCTTCTCATTGTGTCCTGGATTTCTTGGATGTTTTGGATTAGGAGCTTTTTGGTTTTTTTCATTTTCTTTAACTGTTGTGTCAATGTTTTCTACGGTATTTTCTGCCCCTGAGATTCTCCCTTCTATCTCTTGTATTCTGTTGATGATGCTTGCATTTATGACTCCTGATCTCTTTCCTAGGGTTTCTATCTCCAGGGTTGTCTCCCTTTGCGATTTCTTTATTGTTTCTATTTCTATTTTTAGATCGTGGATACTTTGCCTGTTTGATTGTGTTTTCCCGTAATTCTTTTTTTTTTTTTTTTTTTAAGATTTATTTATTTACATGTAAGTACACTGTAGTTGTCTTCAGACACTTTTTTTCTTGCACAGGCCCAACTCGCTGTAGCTGTCTTCAGATACCCCAGAAGAGGGGGGTCAGATCTCATTATGGATGGTTGTGAGCCATCATGTGGTTGCTGGGATTTGAACTCACGACCTTTGGAAGAGCAGTCAGTACTCTTAACCGCTGAGCCATCTCTCCAGCCCTTCCTGTAATTCTTTAAGGGATTTTTTTTGTTTCCTCTTTAAAGACTTCTACCTGTTTACCTTGTGTTCTCCTGTTTTTTGAGACAGGGTTTCTCTGTGTAGCCTTGGCTGTCCTGGAACTCACTCTGTAGACCAGGCTGGCCTCAAACTCAGAAATCCACCTGCCTCTGCCTCCCAAGTGCTGGGATTAAAGGCATGTGCCACCACTGCCTGGCTCCTGTATTTTTTTAAGGGAGTTATTTATGTCCTTTTTAAAGTCCTCTATCATCATCATGAGAAGTGATTTTAGATCTGAATCTTGCTTTTCCGGTGTGATGGTGTATCCAGGACTTGCTATGGTGGGAGAATTGGGTTCTGATGATGCCAGGTGACCTTGGTTTCTGTTGCTTATGTTCTTAGGCTTACCTTCCACCATCTGGTTATCTCTAGTGCTACCTGCCCTCAATATATCTGACTGGAGCCTGTCCTTCCTGTAATCCTTATTGTGTCAGAACTCCTCAGAGTCCAGCTGTCTCTGGGATTCTGTAATTCTGGGATCCTGTGATCCTGAGATCCTGGGTGTGTCAGAGCACCTGGGAGTCAAGCTTCCTCTGGGACCCTGAGATCCTAGTGTGACCAAGCTCCTGAGATCCTAGGATCCTGGGCGTGTTAGAGTGCCTGGGAGTGGAGCTTCATCTGGGTGTTGTCAAAAAAGATTATTTCTCCAGAAGAGGATATAAGCATTACCTCTGTCAATATTCAAAACAGATATTAATGAGTGTCCCACAAAGAAAGCAAATAATACATATTTGGCTTAATAGCCATTATACTGTTCATCTATCTGTGACTTCGTATTGACAAATTATATCTATAGAGAATTTCAAGGTCTAATCCATATAATAGTATCCTTTTTCTTCCCCTTGTACTGGAAATTAAACCAAGAGGCCTTGTACCAAGGAGGAAGAAGTGTTTTACTGATATATATATATATATATATATCCCAGCCCATGAAATATTGTCTTATATGTGTAAATAAAATAATTAACAAAAATCTATCATTCTTATTGGCGGTACAGTAATTCAGCCAAGCTATGGTCGATTTTTCCATTTAATAACCACTTATTGGGTGTCGTCATATATCAGCTCCCCGTTAGGACCTGGAAGTCAGCACAGAAAGACAGAAAACACTCGAGACTTTCAGCGACACAGAGCCTTTGCTTTTCCTCATATCACCCACCGTTTGGTGAAGACGGGCTCTTATTTCCCCAGGAGGAAGAGGCTCAGGCTCTTGAAAAAAGAAACAAGGCAGGACTATAGCTTAAGCTAAAGTTTGTGTGTGAAGCAAGGGGTGCCCGTGGTTATGTCCTTCCTTCTGTCTAGGGAGTCCAACAAAGTGAGTAAGAACAGAAACACCGTTACAATTGTTGAACTTAAACGGGAGAGGTCACAATTTTATTTATGGGTGTGTATGTGTGTGCCTGTGAATATGGGCATGCATGCACATGGGTGTGCATGTGGAGGTCAGACAACAGCTTCTGATATCTGTTCTCACCTTGCACCTTGCTTGAGATAAGGTCTCTGCTCACTAAAGCTTATGCCAGCCTAGTGGGCTCCCGCGTTTTTGGTGACTCTCTTCTCTGCCCGCCCCCTTCTCTCTGTAGAAGACTGTGATTATAGATGTGTGTGCCTGGAATTACATGGGTCCTAGGAACTCAAACTGGCCTTTATGCATGTGTAGCAACTTCTTTACCTACTGAGCCATGTCCTTGGCCTGCCAAATATACTTTCTGCTCATCCAAAATTATGTTAAAATAGCAAACAATAAAAATAAGTTTGGCCCTGATTGAAACATACAGTCATAATCCTTTCGGGAAGTTTATTTGTTCTTTGAGTAACTCTTGTCTTTATAGCTTGTACTTCCTAATGATAATCGATGCTAATATAGTAATGATATATTTTTAACATAGTAATATGATTTGTAAGCATCTTTTATTGGACAACAATAATAACAAGAATCTTATGTTTGTGAAATGTTTTATAGTTTACAAAACACTTTCACTTACATTATCTCATTTGATTGATGATCCTGGAAAGTGGCCATGTTTATCCCTGCTTCCTAGATACCAAGACTAAAATAGGTTATATAGATACCCAGACCTGAGGTATCACAATCAACAGCAAGAAGAGCTAGGGTTTACATCTAAATAATGTGTATAAAAGGTAGGTCTCAGCCGGGCAGTGGTGGCGCACGCCTTTAATCCCAGCACTTGGGAGGCAGAGGCAGGCGGATTTCTGAGTTCGAGGCCAGCCTGGTCTACAGAGGGAGTTCCAGGACAGCCAAGGCTACACAGAGAAACCCTGTCTCGAAAAACAAAAAAACAAAAAACAAAAAACAAAAACAAACAAACAAACAAACAAACAACAACAAAAAGGTAGGTCTCAGGACCCAAGTTAAATTTCATTTCCTTCATACTCTGTCTCTGATATTACTGTGACCGCATGGTACCACGAGGTTAGCCATCAGTGCTATAAAAGCTGATTAGACAGATCATTTTATCCCAAATTAACTAGCATCATTATGGGCATAGGTGATAAATAAAAAAATCACTAACTACTTTCTGTGCTTGAAGGAACCTAAAAAGGACTAAACCAGCATGAAAGGTTATTATGAATGGGCCAGGGCGTGAGATGCTTCCAAAGATAAAGTGCTTGCTGAGCAAAGCAGACAGCCTGAGTTCAGTCCACAGAACGCATGGTGGAAAGACAGCACTCACTCCTGAAATTCACCCCCTGGCTTTCATAGTATACTCTAAAGCATACATATGCGCGCGCGCGCGCGCGCGCGCACACACACACACACACACACACACACACACTAATGATAAACACTTTTCAAATTTAAAGAATATTATGATCCAGGCGTGGTAGCTCAGGCCTTTACTCCCAGCACTGGGGAGGCAGAGAGGGAGATCTCTCTTAGTTTGAGGCCAGCCTGATCTACAGAGACAGTCCTAGGACAGCCAAAGGTACACAGAGAAACTCTGTCTCAAAAATAAAAGAACAGCAATAACAACAAAAATATTACAAATGGCCAAAAGAAAAATAATAAAGTCAACAGAAGGACCTTTCTGAGATGCCTAGTTAATTATTTTGGGCAATAATACAAGCCATAGTTTCATGCATACTGTGAGCATTCAACCACTAAGCTATATCTCCAGATTCTAGAGGGTTTGTTTGCTTGTTTGTTGTAATTTATTTGTGTGTGTGTGTGTGTGTGTGTGTGTGTGTGTGTGTGTTGCACATTCCTCAATGGACATGTGGAGGTCAGAGAACAATGTGTGTGGTTTGTTCTCTCCTTCAACCATGTGGGTTCTGGGGATTGAACTCAGGTTGTCAGCCTTGGTGGCAGGCACCTTTACCCACTAGGACATTTTGCTAGCCCCTATATGTGATAATTTTTTTTTGAAACCTTAAAATACATGTAATATTTTATGTGATTCTTCGAGGATTGGACACATGCATATGGGATATTTTGATATTTGCTCCCATTCCTCCACCCAACTCCACCCAGATCCACTCCCTCTTTAGAGCCTTTTGAAAAGGTATCTACTAAGAAAAATATGTCAAGGAGAAAATATTTAAAGCATTTTTAGGGCACTCAGTGTCTGAGTGACTCCTTAACTACAATAAATAGGTCATGATGCTTCCTCAATAGACCATTCATTGTTTTGCCCCCTAAGAGTAACATGGTAAGCAACTCAGAAAGTTCTAGAAAGCTTCTAGAAAGTTGTCTAGACCACTTGCCAGTATACAGAGTCCCAGATGCTCGATACCCCAAGATACGGAGACCTAGAAAGCTTGGTTTATGAACTCAAGAAATGCACAAAAGTGATTGCTGTGTATCTGGCCATGTCTGTTGAGAACACACATTTATTTATTACAGCATATAAGATTTTGGGTCACCATCTTGGCACGTTACTCTGTTCTGACAAAGTTTCACCTATTCCCCACTGTCGTGAAGGACTCCAGGCTGCCTGACTTAAGTTCCAGCAATGCGGATTTGAGCAAGGCTGGACGGGAGCCCAAGCTGGACTGATTAGATTCTCCTTCCTGACACTGAATGAAGAAAGACTCTTGTAAATGAGCTTTGGGTTATAGGTCAGGAAACTCAGGAAGTGAAGGGTGCTGAATTGTTTAGGCACTATCTTAGGACTGCCAAAATAAATACAGGCATCATGTACTTTTACCTGCCAGATCTGGCAGCTCAACATAATACGGAGTATTAAAGTGGAGTTGCAAAGGCAACTCTGCAGCTGGGTGTGGCAGTGCATGCCTGTAATCCCAGCACTTAGGAGGAAGAGGAAGGGGGATCAGGAGGTCAGGGCCAGTTTTTACTGCACAGTGACTTAGAGGCCAGCTTGCGCTACATGAGCCTTTGTGGGGAAAAAACAAAACAAAACAAAAAACCAACCATGGCCATGAAATGCTCAGTTGGTAAAATGGCCAGGCTAGTATCGAGACCTGCGTTCAACTTCCAGAATGCACATAAAATGTGCAGTATGGTGACGGTGATGTGTTGAAAAGGCAGAGACAGGAGGGGCCCTGGAGTTCACTGAGCAGCCAGCCTAGCCCCAGGTCCCAGTGAGAGACCCTGTCTCCCAAATAAGGAGCGAGCTCCTAAAGAATGCCATTCAGAGTCAACCTCTGGTCTTTAGGTATGCGTCCACACTGGCACAGACACAGGTGCACACAAATGCATCTACACAGATATATACTTACAAAGCAAACAAACAAAATTAATAGAAACAGAGATAGAGAAAACATAAAAATTGAGGGCTAAAGAGATGGCTCGGTGGTTAACAGCATTGGCTGCTCTCCCAGAGGACAAAGGTTCCAGTCCCAATACCCACAATGGACTCACAACAATCTGTAATTCCGGTTCCAGAGCATTTAAATCCTTTTGGCCTCTGAGGGCACCAGGTATATATGTGGTAAAGAGATATGCGTGTATGCAAAACACCCATTTACATAAAATAACTGCTAGGTAGTTTTATGTCAACTTGACACAACCTAAAGTCACCCAAGAGGAGGAAACCTCAATTAAGAAAATGCCTCCATAAGATCAGGCTGTAGGCAAGCCTGGAGACCATTTTCTTAATTACTGATTGATGGGGGAGGACCCAGCCCATTGTGGGTGGAGCCATCCCTGGGCTGGTGGTCCTGGGTTCTATAAGAAAGCAGGCCGAGCAGGCCGTGGGGAGCAAGCCAGTAAGCAGAATCTTCCATGGTCTCTGCATCAGCTCCTGCCTCCAGGTTCCTGCCCAGTTTGAATTCCTGTCCTGACTTCCTTTAGTGACGGACTGTGTGCTGTGGAAGTGTAAATCAAATAAACCCTTTCCTTCCCAACTTGCCTTTGGTCATAGTGTTTCATCACAGCAATAGAAATCCTAACAAAGACAATCACAATGATAGTAATTAATAGTAGTAGTAATAGTAGTAACAATAATTTTTAAAGAAATTAGAAAATTAAATACACTGTATCAAATGTACTGGGAGGGGGTGTGGTAGAGAAAAGCCATCCCGGTCTGCTTTGCCTTCAGCTCCAACCCCTTGGAAGCTCTCATTGGATTTCTTGCCCTTGAATTCTGTGAGAAGTCATGCTTCTTTACAAGAGACCCCATTTTTCCTTCTCAGAGCTACATTTTTATGTAGAACACGTCCGCAGGCATGCATAATGCTGTCACACTCTGAGAAAAGGTTTGATTTCCCAACCTTCAAACAATCCGTGGACTCTGTGGGGAAGCTTGTCCCTTGTAACTTAGAGTTGGGGAGTCTTGGGCTATCAAAGTGACTCAGTGGGGAAAGGCACTTGGGCTGCAAGCCTTGACCACCTGAGTTCTATCCCAGAACCCAAGTGGTGGAATGAGAGAACAGATTCCTCTAAGATGCTGTTGACCCAAAAATATAACTCAAATCTCAAAAGGGATAAGAGACAGTTTATTATTCCACCACTTGGGTGCTCTGCAAGAGCAGGGAGTGCGCCTAACCGAGACATTTCTCCGTCCCCTTCATGAAGTTTTTAAAGTAACAGAACAAAGGAAGTGATGACTCAGGACAGTTTTAAAACACATTGGTGGAAATATTAGAGATACAGATTCCAGCAAAGTGTGGATGCCTGTGTTATAGGACTCAGAGGCCATCAAAAGATAGTCAGTCTTTCCATGGCAGAAGCTAGTAGTCTACTGAGTTAATCCAGGAGAAGGAAGCTGATACTCTGTACAATCCGCATGATTTACCTGATGGTCACAAAGCTGTCAGGCCAGGCACAGAGGATGGCAGTGCATAGCTATCAGAAGAGATGAAGATGGTCTAAGGTAGTCAGGTTCTGGGCCTGCAGCATTCCAACTTCTCCAGAGTCACTAATCAGTTAATCGATCAGCCTCAGAGAAGGTCCTGTTTTGGAAGGGTAGCTTCTTGCTGGGAACTTTTGTTCACATTGTCCTCTGAGCTACACATGTGCTCTGTGGCCTAAGTGTGGCCACATGGATGAGTGTGTGCATTCACTCATACATGCTTTCACACACACACACACACACACACACACACACATTAAATAAACTTAAAAATGTAATTTAAAAAACTTACAACCTGGAAGTCCTGCCTTTCTGTAAGAAGTACAGTGAAACACTTGGCTCACCACTTCTACAAGTGTGTATTGGAGATCTGGGGGTTCACAGTTGGTGTCCTTCTGTCTTTCCATCCAGGGAATCCAAATGCCTCTGGCCTCTGGGGGCACCAGATACAAGCATGGTGCACAGACAAACGTGCAGGAAAACACTCAGACATACTTAATTTAAAATACATTTTAAACATTATCAACAGGATAAGATGAGTCTTTCTGGATCAGCTATTTCCATGCCACTTATTTCTCCTCTTTCTGTCATGGCTCTGCCCTTCTCCTGGTCTCTAATTTCCCAGCCTCAGTACTACAGTGGAGGGGAAAGTCACTATTTTCTCAGTGTGACTGAAAGTGCTAGTCACAGAGGGTTTGCATGTTAGGAGTCCACGGAGAGAAAAGAGAACAAAACATTTCTGAGCTTGCTGTAAGGAGTAACTGCCATGCTGTGGAATGTAGATTAAATTCGCATGAGATGATAAACTACAAGTATCCTACGTTGAGGGAAACCTGTTGGTCTGCTTCTGCTAACTGCAGCTGGGACCAAAGTAGCTTTTTCCAGAGCAGAGCTGAGAAAAAAAGACTTAGGGACACAGGAACTAGACTCAATAAATCAATAGGACACCGGTTCTACTCCCAGAGAAGAGCTGAGAAGAGTGGATTTCTGTGTGTGTGTGTCTGTGTGTGTGTGTCTGTGTGTGTGTCTGTGTGTGTGTGTCTGTGTGTGTGTGTAGGGGTGACCTGAGACATGGCATACACACGTTTGGTAGCACATTTCAAGGAGTAGTGACAGGAAGGGTCTGAGAGGGACAGAGCCTGTGAGGTTCTTAAACCTAAGGCGACACAGATGGCTAGACAGCTTAATTCCACCCACAAGCTGTCAAGTGATTCCCTCTATCCTAAAACATCTGCCCTCTGCCTGAAACTTTGCTAATTGAATGTGCTTTTTATTAATAATCAATCTCCTTTTAGAGTTTTAAGGAGGACTGACAGCAATTCACACCTTACTACGAACTTACAAAGGAACTGACCGGTTGCTCGATATGTTTAAAAATGTGGTGCTATCCTTCTGTTAGGGAGAGGGCAGGATTAATTCTGAAAGGCAGGACACTCTGAAGGGCAGGAAGCCTCAGCTAAAGCAAGAAGGAAGCATTAATGATAGTCAATATCTGGGGAATGTTAGAATTGGAAACCACAGGTCTTGAGAGGCACCCCTACACTTAAGAGCATGTGCTGAACTTCAGAGGATCAGAGTTCGAGTCTCACCACCCATACAACGTGCTTCAAAACTACTTGCAGCTCTACTTCCAGGGACCATGACACCTCTGCCCTCATCAGGAACTTCCCTCAGTTAAATCACCCTCCACCCTGGTCACATACATAATTAAAAGTAGCAACATGACCCTTGAAAAAAAGAACTAGAACACAAGAGCAAAAAGAGAATTTATTATTATTTAATTTAATTTTTATTTTTTTTAGACAAGTTCCCTCTATGTAGCTATGGCTGGCCTAGAAATCACTGTGAACATTCAAGTGGCTTCAAACTTGAAGTAATCTTTCTACCTCTACCTCCTATGTAAAGATATTACATGAATGCAGGAAGAATTTTTTTAATTAATTAATTTATTTTATATGTATGGATGTCTTGCCCACAAGTATGTCTGTGCTGCGTGTGCGTGCAGCACATGCAGAATCCAGAAGAAGGCATCAGATCCCCTGGAAGTGGAGTAACAGATAGTTGAAAGCTGCTAGGTGGGTGCTGGGAATAGAACCAGGGTCCTATGGAAGAGCATCCAGAGCTCATAACCCTCCTGCCTCTCACCATCAGATGCTAGTATTGCACTCATGGGCCATCTCACCTGGCTCCCCAATGCTGCTCATTTATTTACTTACTTATTTTTGAGACAAAGTCTCCTGTAGTCAGAGTGACCTTGGACTCTCTATAAAACCAGCAATGACCTTGAACTCCTGATCCTCCCGCCTCCACCTCCTGGGTTTATAGTGTGTGCTACTTCCTCTGGTTTCTGCCTTGCTTAGGGGTTGACTCTGGGCTTCCGGTCACCAGGCAATCTCTCTACCAATGGAGCTACATTCCCCAACCCCCCTCAGAGATATCTGTGAATAGTAAATTGAAACGTTCATGAATGACTCAAGTCTAGGCAGATGAAACTCACTGGACATACTTGACGGAACTAGTGTGGTGTGTGGGGTAATGTCGTTATGGAATAAGTAAGAGTCGAGAGGATGAAACAGTAAGTCGGTGACAAAGGAATATCAGCCAGTCAACTGTGAGTCTAATGGGTGAATCATACTAAGGATGTGATGGCTACCAGTATTTCCCATACTGTCTATGAAGTTAGCAACGGACCAGGGAGTGTGAAAGACTTGTAATCACTTACACTTGAGGATCCATGCTATATACTTGCAATTTTTTAGAGGAAAATATTAATGAGCTTTTAAATTTTTTGTTTGGTTGGTAGCATGTTACATTTCCTTCCCAGCGGTTCCACTTCGTAATCATACTTAGCTCTGAAATTTTCTCTTTGGGTCTTGATATCTCTCTCTCTCTCTCTCTCTCTCTCTCTCTTTCTCTCTCCTCTGTCCTCTTCCTCTGGCTCTCTTTCTTTTTCTTATAGTTCTTCAAGACTGAACCTAAAGCCTTGTACATGCTAGGTAAGGGCTCTACCACCAAGTTATATCACTAACCCAATGGCTTTAGTTAATTTTATTTATTTATTTATTTTTTGGTGTTTTCGAGAGGCTTTAGTTAATTTTTAAGTTGAAAGGTGACCTTAATGTTAATAGGTATATATTAAGCTGTAACTTCTAAAACAGATCTTTATTTTATTTTAAAATATTTGCACAGTTGTGCCTGTGCGTATGTATCCAAGTGAGTGCAGGGTCACATGAGTGCAGTACCTTCTGAGGTCAAAGATTAAGTCCCCTGGAATAGGACTTATTACAGGCAATTGTGAGCCACCCAGTGTGAGTGCTGGAAACTAAACTTAGGCCCCCTGGGAGTAGCAAGCACTCTTAACTACTGAGCCATCTCTCAAGTCCATATTTAAAACAGTCTGAAAAAATACTTTAGGACTGCAGAGATGGTCCAGCAGTTAAAAGTACTGGTTGATCCTCCAGAAGACCCAGGTTCATTCCCTATACCTACCCCAGTACCCAGCGAGCAGCTTACAACTGTCTGAAACTCTGGTTTCAGGGACTCTGACCATCTCTTCTGGCATCCTTCAGCACTGGGGCAAACTTAGGGTACACAAGCATACATGCAGGCAAAGCATCCAAACACATTTTTAAAAATAAATGTGTAAATAAATTGATGTAAATGTTGTGTAAATAAAATTAAACAAAACAAAACCTGCAAATGTCATATATATATAATTTTAGAGCCAGGCATAATAACACACCTTTAATTCCATCACTAGAGAGGCAGAGGCAGATGGAGCTCTGTGAGTTTAACTGCTAACCTGGTTTACATAGTAAAAATAAATATTTGGGGTGTGTGTGTGTGTGTGTGTGTGTGTGTGTGTGTGTGTGTGTGTGTTTAGGGACCTTCCAGATAGTTCCGCAGTACTGGGCGTGGTGACATAACACCTTTAATCCCAGCAGTCAGTAGGCAGAGTCAGTCAGATCTCTATAAATTCAAAACCAGCCTAGTCTACACAGTGAGTTCCAGGACAGCCAGGGCTACAGAGAAAGCCTGTCTCAACAAAACAAAACAAAACAAAACAAAACAAAACAAAACAAAACAAACAAAAGCCAAAACAAACAATCAAAAAATGTTGTTTACCACCCATTCTGATGACCTAAATTTGATCCACCACAGGACTCATGTGATAGAAATTCCCTAGTTGTCTTCTGAACTCCACAGACATGCCTTAGTATACAGGCAAGAACACACACACACACACACACACACTTTACAAAAAAATATATATATTATATATATATATATTATATATATATAATATATATAATCTTATTTTCCTTCATTGCTAATGCATTCCTTCCCCCAAAGTCTGCTTGCTAAATCTTAAACAATGAAAAATAAATATTTGTGCCTTTAATCTAATCATGAGAATTAATAGAATATAGAGAGAAAAGAGAGAGAGAAAGGAATGAAAAACAATGGAGTAGTTGTGGTCCTAACCAGTTAGATTCCCCTGGGCAAATATTTTAACCTGTCTGACCTGTTGGGACCTGCTTCCTGAGCCGGAACGCTGTGTGGTCGGTCAGCAGGGCTCTGAGCTCAGGGGGCTGCTGAGAGAAGGCAGCCCTGTCACAGTCTTGAAATAGTTAATGTGTTTCGAGAAAGTTTGCAACTTTTCCTTATGGTGCTGGTTCTGCATCTCATCCCTGCTTTGAGAATGAAGACTCAGAGAACACGGCCAATTTCAGGCTTCACTATTTTAATTGTTTTCTTTGAATGTTGTGAGCAAAAACGGAACTTGAGAAGCCTCCTGACTGCTGGATGAAGAATCCTGCTCTCAATACCTGCCCTCTCTCTACCCCTCTCAGGTAGAGGTCTTCCATCCTGCGCCTGCTAAATCTGCCACAGAGTTGCACTGGCTTCCACGGGCTGCTGAAGCGCCATAATATTGACCTTCAAATCTGAAAGCAGAACCAGAAAGTGGAGGTGTGGGGGGTCGGAGGCAGGGACACATGACTTTCCTTCTGATCACAAATGTTTTAGGTCTAAAACGAGAGAATTGTCTAAAGCAGTTCCTATAAGAGGGGTTTTGGATAGAAAACCTGAAAGGCTTTGAAAAATCATTTGGGTATTTTGAATCTCTCTCCTCTCTCTTCCTTTCTCCCTTTCTCCCTCTCTCCTTTCCCTTCTCTCTCTCTCTCTCTCTCTCTCTCTCTCTCTCTCTCTCTCTCATCTCTCCCTCCCTCCCCCTCTCTCTCTCCTCCTCCTCCTCCTCTTCTTTTTCTTCTCCTTCTCCTTCTCCTTCTTCTCTCTCTCTCTCTCT
>CM052700.1:8440260-8631043 GCA_028551405.1 Uromys caudimaculatus | reverse complement strand
AGGTCTTGAGTGGGGGGTAGAATTTGGGCCCTTCTGCTTGCAACACAAGTATGTTACCAGCTGAACTATCTACCTAGCCCCCCGGACCCCAAGGCC
The DNA here is from genome assembly GCA_028551405.1 of Uromys caudimaculatus. Lineage (NCBI taxonomy): Eukaryota > Metazoa > Chordata > Mammalia > Rodentia > Muridae > Uromys > Uromys caudimaculatus. The sequence goes on along the minus strand of CM052700.1, from coordinate 8,630,947 downwards.
TAGCTCTGTCTCTCTCCTCTTTAAACCATTTCAAAGATACCTCATATCCACCCTCAAATTAAGGATACTTTCACAGAGGACAATTTTTATATACAGTGTTTCAGAAGGGAACAAATGCCACCCTAGGTTTTGTTTTTGGTTTTTTTTAAAGTAATCATTATGAAAATAAATGATGGACTACAGAGGAGAAAAACACAGCAAGCTGCCCAGAGATGAGAACAGCACACAAATTACTACTAATCTAAATTACCTTTTCTTCTTTCCTTTAGGAAAATGCCATCTCTATTTTAAAACATTTCAATCTGAGTAATTCAAGCTATTTCAAGATGTTATAGCTTAGGTCTCTGAGTCTAATGCTTTTTTTTTTTTTTTTTTTTTTTTGCTGCATCTTACAGTACTTAATAAAAGGCATTGTCATGCTACGGTCTGAAACAACTAGGAAGCATTTTAAAAATGTCTTTTAGTTTACCACTTGGGCTTTGTTAAAAGTAGGACAAATCATACGATATAATTCTTCTCGACAATATTGTCTTTCCTCTATTGATAATTGAGAGTGGTGAGGGTGTGCTTGGGAAGATTTGATAGTCTTGGAACTATCGGTATTCCGTTGCTGACCCTGAGAGCTGGGTAGACAGAAGTAAACGCATCCCCTGGGCACAGTCTCTGCAAGTGTCTTTTTTGGTTTGAGTTTTCTGCCAGGTCTGTTTTCTGTTTACAGTAATGCAGCAATATATTGACGAAATGCAGTCTGTGGAGATTATGGGTATCGTGGTGACCTGGAAGACCTCCTGACCTTTTTAAGTTTTATTTTGTCATTTTGTATGTTCGTGAAGTGGAAATTTCTGGCTTCTTAACAACTCCATTGTGTCACGTGATGCTTTTCTGGAAGCTGTCTTATGAGAGGACATGTGATGTTTTGCTGAGAACAAATAGATACTTGAGAGGGTGCATGATGTTTACAAAAACTATAAATAGAACCCCACAAACACTGCGAGGACACTCTCACATTGCTACAAACTAGCTGGTCGTCGCTGGTCTTCACTTTGTAGGGAGAAGCATGTCAAAGAACTTCTCATGGTATTCCAGCTGCTTCTGGCCAGTTCTGCTGACTCCTGCGATTTGTTGGAGCCTCGCTCTTTCTGCTTGATCCTGCCGCGGCTACTGATTTATGTTTGGTGTTTGTTATTGAACTGAACTGCTGGTATCCTGACTAGGAAGAGTGGAATCACCCCCAGCAACTACTTCTAAACAGGTCCACAACACCCTTTTCCTATTAACCTTGTTTTTCCCCTACCTCTGGTCAGTGGGTTAGAAAGGAGGTTGCCGAGTATAAGAACCCTAAATAAAGTAGGTTTTGAAAAAAATTCTAAGTCTGTGTGTGTGTGTGTGTGTGTGTGTGTGTGCGTGTGTGTGTGTAAGTACTAGTGTGTACATGCCATTTGGAAGTCAGAAGACATTGCTTAACAGAATCTGCTCTCTTGCTCTACCATGTGTTCAAGGAATCAGACTCAGATCTCAAGGCTTAAACGGTAAGGGTATTTATCTACTGAGCCATCTTGCTGGCCCAAAAGTTTAAATAGTCCAGGCTAGCCTGAAAGGCCTGCCCCATTGCTTTAGCTTTATTCTATCAGCATGCACCACTACAACCAGCTCAACAAACTATTGATTACTACTTCATTTCCAATTAAGGTACCCAAAAGCAAATTCAAGGACTGAGAAGGGAGGGGTTTCTGTGGCCCTACCCCCAACTAAGAAGCTACTGGTAATTGATAACTGCTGGTGATTGTCACTCTTTTTTAAAGGCACAGTCACTGGTAGGTTCTTCAGATCCCAATGAATGACCCCCGCCCCCCAAGCCCATGCACATCAGGACAACACAAACCAGACTCGGGAAATTAAATAAATAAATACATAAAGATGTAAAAGCTATTAAAGAATGATCTGTACCGGAGAACGAAGTACACACTTTCTACAAGAGTCTACCTTGCTCTCAGAAAACACCACGGCAAGCACTGAGAAGATCTACTTCACCTATGAAACTCTTCAGGAGTTACTGTAGTCAACTTTATATGTGTTTTTTAATGCATGTATAGGGATTCAGTCATTCAGTACAAACATTTTGAGCACATAACAGGTGCTCATTTCACTAAAACTAGAGAATGAGGAAATATGATGATAGACCAGGTAAAACCGGGTTCAGTGAGAGTAGCAATTGTCTTCCAGACAGGATAGCTTCATCAAAGCAGAACGGATTTCTCCATCTTTTGGGAATCTGGAGTTGACATATCGTGTTGGCCTTTTTTTGTTTTGTTTTGTTTGGGAGGCAGAGGCAGGTGGATTTCTGAGGTTTTTTGTTGTTGTTGTTTTGTTTTGTCTGTTTGTTTGCTCTGTTGTTGTTTTCCCGGACAGGGTTTCTCCTAGTAGCCCTGCTATCCTGGAACTCACGCTATAGACCAGGCTGGCCTTGAATTCGCAAGAGATCCACCTGCCTCTGCCTCCCGATTGCTGGGATTAAAGTTGTGTGCTACCATAGTCTGGCAAAGCTGGAAATTCTTGTGGCCTGCCTTATCCAAGTCTCTCTACTATCGTCCTCAGGGTGAGCCTTGTTTTCATGATCTAAGGTGGAGCTGGAGTCATGCACTCACGTCCCGAGCAGCCGGCAGAGAGAAGCAAGAAACCTCCCTTAATCTGCCAATCTCTTCTCTTGTTTTTCTACATCTGAACCTAAGCCCAGGCCTCACATCTAGGTACAAGGAGTCCGAAAAACATGTGTTTAATTTAGCAATTAAACACATCAATGTATCAATGTGTTCAATTCAGAAGGGACCTAATAGGAAAGCTCAGATGCCGAGGTAAACGCAATTTATGCCATGCATAGCCTCAGACCTTCGGTCTTGTGGACAACACCCTGAGTGAGCTCGAAGAGAAAGGAGTTAGCTCCTGGTGTAATTTACTGACTTCAAGTTCGGGTGCATAGAAACAATGTTAATTATCAACAGGATTCAGGTGCCACTTTCTCTGTGGAGGGCTCTGTAATCACCGCCTCCACAGCTGCCTGCAGACAGCCCTTCTTCTAAGCCTCCACCTCCCGAAGTGTAGCATCATAGCATTTACTACAGATACGATAAATTTGTTTCTGTTTCCCCCACTCTTTCTCATCCAAACTTGACTCTAATGCCTTAAGGGCTAAAATCTGAGTTTTTATACTCCCACTTTCTTAGGAATTAGGTTCATGAAAAGGTTTTCTATTTGATTTTTTTGAGACAAGGACTCATTACATATCCCTGGCTGGGCAGGAGCTTGTTCTCTAGACTAGACTGGTCTCGAACTTGCAGAGCTCCTCCTGTCATTGGCCCTCAATGAAAGAGATATTAAAAGTGTGAACAGTCAGCCGGGCAGTGGTGGTGCACACCTTTAATCCCAGCACTTGGGAGGCAGAGGCAGGTGGATTTCTGAGTTCGAGGCCAGCCTGGTCTACAGAGTGAGTTCCAGGACAGCCAGGGCTACACTGAGAAACCCTGACTCAAACAAACAAACAAAAAAAAAAGAGTGTGAACAGTCATACCTGGCTGAATTATTTTTAATAAGTAAAAATATTTCAAATACAGGGTCTCTGAGCCAACATAACAAAGGTGTCACACACAGGGCAGTGGTGGCGCATGCCTTTAATCCCAGCACTTGGGAGGCAGAGGCAGGTGGATTTCTGAGTTCGAGGCCAGCCTGGTCTACAGAGTGAGTTCCAGGACAACCAGGGCTACACAGAGAAACCCTGTCTCAAAGAAAAACAGAAAAACAAACAAACAAACAAACAAAAACCAAAGGTGTCACAGAATAATAGTATACAGATGACTTTGCCAGCTATCAAAATATTTAAGACAATTTTGTTTTGCTTGTGAACACAAGTGAATCTTACAGTTTTATCAATATTTAGAATCTCATCTGATCTTCTAATCATGCTAAATATAACTGGCAAACTTAGAATAAAGTGTATTTGTCAATGATAAGTGCAATGACAGCTATAGCAATTAAAAATCATTCTTTGATCACAATTGCCAAAAAAAAAAAAATTCACTCTTTTAAAATGTCTTAGTAAAAAGTACAGTGTGAGTTTTATCCACTCTCTACATTTGTACTGCTAGTCTCTGCGGCATGCTTGGAAACAGAGCATGCTGGCTCTCTAGCTCTTCCTAGATCTCTGCTGCCTGGAGATTCTGTTCCCTCGATCACCCATTCTGGAAGGACGCATCTCCAGCGGGCAAGGCTTTGGCCCACAGCGGTCCACGTGGCTCAGCTGGGTCCTCGCCTGTCACCCCACATAGCACTGCAGAGAGTGAACTGAGACGTGATAGGATTCGTACCCTCAGCCCTTTTCGTTCACATTTCCTCTTGTAATTATTCATAACTTTCTTTCGATTTTCTTAGCTCAAACACAAATGGTTCTCAGACTAGAAATTCAGCTGATAAGACACTTCTGAGTAAACAAGTGCTCGGTGGTGAGAGAATCAGATCCAAAACAGAAAAGCCTGAGGTTGGGCTGGGGTCTGACTCAGTGGCAAAGCTTTGTCCAGCATGTGTAAGGTTCTGAGTTCAACATCCCTCCACGCCGATCCCTGCACTGCAAAAGAAAAAAATCAAATCACAAAAAAAAAAACCCAAAAAACCAAGAGCGTTGTTAAAAGGCTCTGCCCCTCCCCCATCATCACTCTGCTGTTCCTAAGTGATTCATTCATATGCTAAATATTGTTGAATACAAACAAAGCACAAAGACAGTGCCCGTGAAAATGCAAAAAAAAAAAAAAAAAAAAAGCACTGGCATTACATTACAATTAACTATAGATAGTCTATTTTAGATTTTTGGTTATGAAATTCCGTATATAGCTGACTTAACCATTGAGTTGGAAATCGGTTAAAGAGTAAATGCATATATGGAAACGTGAACATATATAATTTTCTACAAAACTGAATTGTCAAATGGAGAAACATTTTGTTTTAAACAAGCAGTGGTGGAAAACATTTAAGTGCAATAGTCTGTTTAGATAGTGACTGTGTATTGTGCACAGCACTAGTAATGAGAGAGGAAAAACCAATCTCATTCATCTGTCCTGTGGGCTCAGGGCATGTGCAATATAGAGTTTGAATGAGTCCTTCAAAGACCCCTGTGTTAAAGGCTTTACTGGGGGGGTGGGCAGTGCAGGCAGGCAGTCGATCCGTGTGGGAGTTTCTCAGGTCACTAGGGATGTGCCCTTGGCTCATATAGTTTTTCTCCTTTGTTTCCCGATTCATGCTGTGGGCAGTTTGTTCTTCCCCATGCCCTCCGTACACAGTCCCTATTTCTCTCCAGACCCCCAGCAGAGTCTCAAGTAATGAGCCTACACACTCTTACACTGGAAAATTCTTCTTACAAGTTGAATTATTTTCCTTGTGCTATGGCCAAACACCTCACCAGAATCAGCTCAAGGGAGGAAGAATTTGCTTTGGCTCATGGTTTGAGGGGAAACAGTCCATCATAGCCAGGAAGGCAGAACTGTGGAAGAGGTGGCTGTTCACATTGTGTTGGCAGCCAGAAAGCAGAGAGCAGATAGGAAGTGGAGTCCCCCATGCCTGCCTGGCTCCCATGACTCACTTCTTCTGGTGAGGCTCTACCTGGTAAAGGTTCCACACTCTTCAAATTGGTGTTGCCTGGGAGATGCAGAAATGGCTCAGCAGTTAAGAAAGTTGGTTGCTCTTCCAGCAGATAGGAGTTTGGTTCCCAGAATCCAGACTTAATGGCTCACTACCACTTGCAATTCTAGCTCCAGGGGATCTGACACCCTTTTGTGGTTTCCTTAGGCACACACATGATACACACACACACACACACACACACACACACACAAATTTTTTTTTTTTTTTAAAGTAACTTCACCATTTGGAAACTAAGTGTTCAAACATATGAATCTATGTGGACATTAATGTTGCAACCATAACATAGATCAATTGTCTGAGGTACACTGTAGCAATGTGAAACTCCTTAACACAGCATGAGATATGATAAATCTGGTTTCTCATGGTTATGTATGTCTTTAGTGGTTTTAAATTTACTGACTTTATTTTTTTCCAGCTTACTCAACTGTAGTATTTCAATTTTTTTAGGTGCCATGTAGTATTTTTTTTATCAGTATCACTTTCTCTAGGAAGAATTTTTTCTCCAAGAAAGTCTCTATAGATCTCTTTAATGAGCTAACCATGCCAAACTCTCTACTCTTCAATGTGTCATTCAAAATGGCTACAAATCTTCAGTATTCTTAAAGCCAGGTAGACAGTGTTATTGAAGCAGCTATTTTCAGACATTTCTATGATACTCTTTGGTCTCTGCCATTTCTTTTCCTATTCTATAGGGGATTGTCTATAAAAAGGTAACAGTGTTAAATCTAAGAAAGGATAGCAGTATGACTCATGGAAAATTGCAGTAACATAAACAGAAATAAGTATCAAAGATAGAGTACTTCGTAAGGCAAAGCACAATGGAAATGCATTGCAGCATTTATTCATTTAACATTCCCTGAATGACAGTGATAAGAATAAACATAGTGTCAGGAGGAGAAAGAGATGCAGATTATTGTATCAATTAAGTAGGGGCCACTGCATAGGAAAATGATGGAAGAAGCAGGCAGCTAGGCTGTCTGGAAAGGATCTGTTTCTTTGTTTGCTTTGTCTAAGACAAGGTAACAGTAGTCCAGGCTGAATTTGGACTTCGTGTAGCCTAGGATGACCTTGAACTTCAGATTCTCATGTCTCCACCTCTAGAGCGCCAGGACTGCACGTGTGTAGGGCCATGCCTGGATTATGAGATATTGGGATCAGGAGGAGGGGGCTGTTGCATGCTGGACAAGCCCTCAACCAGCTAAGCTATATTTCCCAGTGCAGAGAAACTTGTGAGCAAGGAATTCAAACATCAGTAGGAGATTGAGAAGTAAATCAGAAAGAGAGCATTTTAAGGACTGAAGAGCACACAGAGAGTGTTGAAGAAAGTCTGGTTTGTTTGGTAGAACATTCTAGATGGCTAATGCGTTGGCTGGGCAGAGCTCAGATTAGGAAAGTCCTCAAAATGATAAGCAACTGTCTTGGGATTTTATTCTTTGGGCTTGTGGTGCCAAAAGAAAATAAACAAACAAACAAACAAACAAACAACACAAAAACAAAACCAATTTGAAGCAAGAAGGAAATGTTCTCAGATGAGCGTTTCAAGAGGACCAAATCGATAGAGGTGACAAGTTCTTGGAGATACGGTTTTGAAGTTCCTGGTGTGGGAACTTGGTTCCATGCTTAGCATGGTACTTAGCTTTAGCGTGTTGAGTTTGAGCATTTAGGAAGTATATCTAAAAGAAATTCTGAGATATGATTCCTTGCTTACACGAGAGGTCTAGGGTAGAAAAACAAACTTAGGAATGGTGATTCTGTGGAGCAATGGGTCTCAGACATTAGTGTCTATAAGAATCACCAAAGTGCTGTTTAAATACCAAGTGCTTGGTCTAACTCTAATAATCCTAATCCCACTTTAATTGAGTATGGGTGTGTGTGCGTGTGCGTGTGTGTGCCTGTGTGCATGTATGCATGTGTGTTGACTGTCCTCTTAGCCAAGTAACTCTCATCTCCAGGGAAGGAATTTTAGCTAGTGTGTGTGTGTGTGTGTGTGTGTGTGTGTGTCTGTGTGTCTGTGTGTCTGTGTGCCCCTATGTGCACGTTTGGAGGCAGGAGGTTGATGTTGGTGGTTTCCCTCTATTATACTTCACTTTAGTTTTTGACAGGTTCTCTGCCTGAGCCTGGAGCTCATCCCTTGGGCTAGACTGTCTTGATGGAAAGGCCCTGGGATCTGCTGGTTCTGTTCCCAGCTCTGGGATTACAGTTCATACTCTGCCATGCCTGAGTTTTCATGTGAGTGTTGAGGATTCAAACTCAGAGTCTCCAGCTTGTGCAGGCAGCATTTTAACCATCGAGCCATCCCTGGAGCCCTCAGGAATCCATCTTGAAACAACTTTAAATAACCGATGCAGACGGGCGACTGAACCAGTTTTGAGAAAAAGTGCCAAGAGAACAGGAGGAGAACTGTAAGGAAGTGGTGCTACAAAACCCAGAAGAGGAGGGTTCAGAAAGTGTGGTGGCCATGTCAATCTAGCAGAAAACCTGGAAGCACAGAGACAAGAAAGTGTACAGCCTGAAGGAAAGACCTGGAGGAGTAGTGACGTGCTGGGGAAGCCGGTGTGGGAAACGGGGTTTGTCTGTAAAAGCAGTACTTTGCAGACAAGTTGAACGCCAGTGTCAGGACTTCAAGATCATCCTCAGCTATACAGTGAACTCTAGGCCAATGAGACCATGTCAAAACCAACCAGCAAAAAGACAGTGTGAATCTTTAAAAACGTAATCATTGCAGGGCTGCAGAGATGGCTCAGCAGTTAAGAACACTGGACCACAGGACTTAGGTTCAATTCCCAGCACCCACATGGCAGCTCACAACTGTCTGGAACTCCAGTTGCAGGGGATATGACACCCTCGCACAGACATACATGTGAGGCAAAACGTTAATGCACAAAAAAGTAAATAAATCAGTTTAAAATTAATAATTGCATTGGGGCCAGAGGAGTGGCTCAAAGGTTAACAGCTTCTACTGGCTGCTCTTCCAGAGAACCCAGGTTCTATTCCGAGCATCTACAAGGCTGTTCACAAACCATGGGTACCTGTAGAAGTAGACAGTTGGAGTTTTGGAGCTTTGTTGACCAGCAAAAACAAAAAACGTGGGGGTGGGGGGAAGGCAGACGGGAGCGGTGGTTTGCTTTGGTTTGGTTTTTTTCAGAGGCAGAGCTTCTCTGTGTAGCTCTGGCTGTCCCTAGAACTTCCTTTGTAGACCAGGGTGGCCTCTGCCTCCCAAATGCTGGCCTTAAAAGTTGTGCCACAATGCCTGGCAAGAAAAGGCAAGGTTTTAACTAAAAATACCTTCAGGCGCTCAGCTGCAAGCTCCTTCAAGCTATTCTTTGTTATTGTTGTTTCCAAGGTGGGGCTCTTATGTAGCTGTGGTGAATGGAGTGAGAATGTCCCCCAGAGGCTTTTAAATTCTTAGTCACAAAGGAGTAGCACTATTTGAAAGGATTAGGAGGTGTGGCCTTTGTTGAAGGAAATATGTCACTGGAGGTGGGCTTTGGGGTTTTCAACATCTCAAGTCAGGTCCTGTGGCTCTCTTCCTGCTGCCTGCAGGTCCAGTTGTAGAACTCTCAGCTATCTCTCCAGTCTGTGCTGTCAATGCTCCCAGCCATGATAAAGAACCAAACCTCTGAAACCATAAACAAGCCCCAGTTGAAGGGGTTCTTTTATCATAAGAGTTTCCATGGTCATGGTGTCCCTTCACAGCAGTAGGACAGTGACTGAGACAGTAGCCCAGGCTAGCCTGTACTTGCTTGAACTTCTAATGCTTCTGCCTCAATACTAAGATCCTACAATTGCAGATCTGTGTCACCACACACAATTTTTGTACATAATTTCCATCATCATTCGGAAGGCTAAAGAGAGAAGATCCTTTCAAGTTCAAAGCCAGTCAAAGTTACAGAGTGAGACACTGACTTAAAACACCAAGAGGAAGAGGGAGAGGGGGATGGGGAGGGGGGGGAGGAGGAGGGGGAGGGGGAGGGAGGGAGGGAGGGAGAGAGAGAGAGAGAGAGCACTCGCATGTGCATTGTGCTGATGTTCTTTTCAGACAGGGTCTCACTGTTTTTGCCCTGACTGGTCTCGAACTTGCCATGTAGCCAAGGCTGGCCTCAAAATCAGAGACCCTGCTTTTCAAGTATTTATTTAAAGGCGTACACCACCATGTCCAGCTTTTTATTTTAGTTTTTTAATGTGTGTGTGCACACGCGAGCGTGTGTGCTTGCGTGTGTATGTTTCATCAGTATGTCAGTGCAGCATGTGTGTGCTTGGTACCTGAAGAGGGCAGAGGAGGGCACCAGATCCCCTGGATCTGGAGTTACAGTTATGAGCTGCTATAGGGCAACTGGGAACCAAATTCAAGTCCTCTGGAAAAGCAGCAAGCAGTCCTAACTAACGCCCATCTCTCCAGCACTGTTCCCTTTCCCTTTCCTGTTAATCCCCATAACTCTGAAAGAGGCTGGCGCCTAGTAAGGATCCTACTTACGGTTTTTAGATTAGTGAAATAATTTTATCTGTAACTCTCTGTTATCGGGTTATTTATTTACTTATTTATTTTATGGAACAAAGTCTCCATCCCTGGCCAACCAGGGATACAATGAATTCCCTTCATAGCCAAGGGTGACTTGAACTTCTGAATTTAGAATCGTCAGTCTCCCCTGCCAACCCCCTCTCCCCGCCCCCAATCTCCCCTGAACTCAGATGCTGGGATTGCAGGCATGCCCCATTGCTACTAGCTTTTTGAGTGCTGGGACTTGAACCCAGAGTTTTATGCATGCTACAAAAAAACGATGGAAGCAACTGAACAACAAACCCACCCCTGATCAGTTTGCTTCTTAGGGAAAAAAATTTTCCAATAAATTGGCTTGCAGATCTTCCTGTTCTTTGCTGACTCAGACTTTCAGGCTCCACACTTTCTGCCTACATTTTCACTTAGCTAATTTGGTCTCAGGTCTCTCCTGGTATATCCCACCTTGCTTTAGCTAATTCAAGGGACTGTTTACAATAATATTCTTGAGTCTGTCAACCAATGATGTGACAAAATACATAGTATCAAATCTTATTGGTAGAGTCTGTTTGTAAGGACCAGTGCCTTCTGTGGAAGGCAGGCAAAAGCTCGGCCAACGGACTACAGTCCCAGGCCCTTGTTGGTAGAGTTTAAGAAATGATAGTATATATAAATAATAGGTGTTTCTTGATGGTAAAAAAAAAAAAAACCAAAAAAAACCAAAAAATTAAAAAAAAACAAAACACTTTGATCTCACAAGTTCTTCCTTTGCTTTCTAGAACTCACTTTTAAAAAATCCCCTTTAAAAAGGGAAGCAGAGGCTAGAGAGATGGCTCAGTGCTTAAAAGCACTGGAGTTCAATTCCCAGCACCCACAAGGCAGCTCACAATGTCTATAACTCCAATTTCAGGGCATCTGATACCCTCTTCTGGCCTCAGTGGGTACTGTATGCACAAGATGCTTTTATATACACGGCAGGCAAAACACTCATACACATACAATAAAAATAATAATTGATCCAAATTCAATAATTTTTTCAAGTTTCTAAAGGAAAACAAATGAATTTGCAGGGGTTTATATATTATTTATTTAGTGTGTGTGGGTGGGTGTTTGTCAGGGGATTTGAAGTGAGACTTCTCGACTTCCACCCTGTGCCTGTGAGGAGGGAACTCAGGCCTAGCAGCTCGGCTGCAAGCTCCTTTGCCCACCAAGGCATCTCACAGGGACCTGTTGCTTTCTAAGATGTCAGCTTGTTCTCTTTCCTTTCAACTACTTTAGGACGCAGTCTTGGGTTTGGGCTTTTCTCCCCTAGCCCCTTGTGTTCTCATGCTTTGGGCTGTGAGTTCTTTAGATCAAGGATTGTCCTCTGTGAAGGGGGGGGGCATTTTTTCATATATATATGAAATCACTGATTATATATGGGAAGAGTGGCGGTCAGAGCGCGTGTGGAGGTTGGAGGACAACCTTGAGGAGCTGCTTAGCTGGTTATCCCCTCCTGTCATATGGGTCCCCATAATCTAACTCAGGACATCTCATGGGCCCCTTCCTCAGGACTCGTAAGCCTCCTCTTCTTTTGAGTAAGTGACAGTCATGGGATGGTTCTTCTCAAAAGACCGAATCATGAAAGAAGAAATCAAATTGTCTCACAGGCTGGAAATATATAAAACAGACAATAAAAAGCAGACATTGGATATTGGGTTTAGGTGTGACTCAGTTCTGCAGAGGTGTAAGGTGATAAAAGGATATGTTATTGGGTAATAACTCCATTGAGGGGTTGAGGCATCAGGAAGAAAATTAAAGTCTCTGACGAGCCCAGGGCTGACTCAAGGTTGAGGAGCGTCAGCAACAGGAAAGGCATGATCAAACAGACCTGATAAAAAGTGTGGCCCTAAAGAAAGAGCATTTCAGGGAGATTTTGAGAAAATACAAACTCTACCCATCAACGATGAGACATTATTTAGAGCACTCAACATTGAAATGTATGAAACCGCTTTTACTGGCTCTGAAGGTCACATGGGCTATTATTTCCCCCAACCAAAGCCTGTCTTGCTTTGTATACACATCATTAACTTTTGTATTTGCTGCTTTCCCTAAACTTCAGGACAGAGAGAATTATTCTTAAGAGTCTAGATTACACAGGGGGTAGTGGTACCATTTTTAGTTCAAGCACTCTGGAGGCAGAGGCAGGCAAATCTCTTTGAGTTAGATGCTAGCCTGGTCAACAGAGCAAGTTCCAGGACAGCCAGGGCTATACAGTGAGATCCTGTCTCAACAAACAAACAAAACAAATGAAAGATTCTAGATTACTATTTGAGTACTACAAATGTTTTTCTTTTCCTCCTCTTCCTCCTCTCCCTCCTCCTCCTCCTCTTCCTCCTCCTCCTCCTCTTCCTTCTCCTCCTCTCCCTCCTCCCCCCTCCCCAAACCCCAAGCATACCCTAAGTTGTGATTTTTAAAGATACATAAGTTAATCTATACGGCTTTTTGAGATGTGCTTTTTGTGAGCATATCTTGTAGTTTCAAAAGATCCAGAGCTAAATAGAAGCCCAGGACAGCACACAACCAATGTATAGACTTCTCCGTGGTATGCAAACACTCAGACCCCTCAGCACTAGATTCGTAAGCTATTGTGGCATTTGGGAGATTTATAAGTTTGTAATGATCGTAGAATAGAGAGGCAACAGCTCTTCATATTCTTGCTGTGCTGTGCCAATGACCACTGATGCTAATGTGGGGGCATTTCCTGCTAGCTATTCATTGATTTTTGAAAAAAAAAAAAAAGTCATATTTTCAGAGACTGGGCAGGAGATAAGATGTCAAAAAGTAATAAGGACTGGAACGAAGGAGCAGAATACAAAGGAACCCCAAAGAGAAAACATTGCAGAATTGGTATTTTTTCCTCCTGCATATGCAGATGGACAGGAAAATTATAGCAATAATTGAAGCCTCCGTTTCACCAGAAACGAATGGCCTTGGGGAATCAGGAGATAGGAAGAAAAGCCAATGAAAATGCACTCTCATCGGGAGCTTTGGCCAAGGGCATTCACCCTCCCTGTGCCTTGGTTTCCTTAAAGGTTGAAAAGGCTCATTTCCTTATTTCTGTCACTGGGAAGATGAATGAGATAATGCTTCAGAAGCACCCAAAACTGGTCAGAAAAAAAAAAAAAAAAGGTGCTTCGAGAATGCCAAGTTGTACTATTATTACTGAACTGTGTCTCCTTTTGGGATGAGTCATTTGCTGCAAAGCCTTGGAGACAATTCCAAGTGTGATGAAGGAACAGGGGCAGTAAGGAGCAAGCATAGTGCTCTTTACTGGTGCCAAGGGAGGTCTTACTAGCAGCGAACCCTTCCTTTGTTCAAAAGACAAGGAGAGTGGGGGTGTCAAGGCATTAAAAAATATATACAGCATCGTATTCACTTGTACAGACTCAGGAAAATCTATAGGCGATTTGAATTCAGACTTTGCCATTTTTCACCATAACCCGGGGCACAATCACCTTTGTTCCTTTACACCCTCCTCCCCCCGTGAAATGGAGACAATCATAGTTTTAATAGGGTCGTCAGGATTTGAATGTCCACCATCCCAAGGACTCCGTGAAGTAAGTTGCCCTTGTAATAAATGAATGAGACTGGGAGACTAGAAATTCACGTTGATAATCAAGTGCATCTTTTTAGGAAAGGAAGAGAAAAAGGCAAGTTTTTATTTTCTAAACTATTATATGACTCAGAAGCCTAGAAAGAAAGAAGAAAAAAAAACAGTAACAAAAAGACCTTAAATCTGAATCAGTCCCATTTCAATGGTCCGAGCTCACTCGTGGACCCTCCTTTATTTGGCACGCCACACACTAAAAAAGCCTTTCCCAAAAGCATTTTTCCATTTCAACGCCGGCGTCTCTCGGAGAAGCTCACGGCTAGGCAGTAGCTGGTACAAAACCTCACGGGTTCGGAGCCGAGTCCTCCGGGCGGGCGGGCGCCGGCGGGCGCCGACCCCGGAACCTTCGCGCGGCGCGGGCGGGGCGCGGGGGAGGGCTTTGGCGGGGGCGCGGCGCCGCTTCGCCCAGCCTCCGAGCGAGCGCAGCGCGGGCCGGCGGCCGGTCGCGGAAGATGCCGAGGGGCGGCGACGCGGGCCGGACTCAGCCGGGGCGGCGGGGAGGGCGCCGCCCGAGGGGGTAGGGCGGCCGCGGGGGCGCGCTCGGGCCGGGCCGCGCGCCCTGCGCTCCGTTCGCTCGCTCGCTCGCTCGCTCGCGCGCTCCTTCCTCAGCAGCGGCGGCGGCAGCACAAGGCGGCGGCGGCCAGGGAGCAGACATGGCGGCCGACCTGAACCTGGAGTGGATCTGCTCGCTGCCGCGCTCCTGGACGTACGGGATCACTAGGGGCGGCCGCGTCTTCTTCATCAAGTGAGCGGGCGGGGGAGGCGACGCGGGGCGGCTGGGGGGAGGCGGGAGCGAGCGGGCCGGGGGCCCCGTGGGTCGCCCCTCGCGCCGCTCAGCGCCTGTCCCTTCTCTTCCCTGCAGCGAGGAGGCCAAGAGCACCACCTGGCTGCACCCGGTCACCGGCGAGGCCGTGGTCACCGGGCACCGGCGGCAGAGCACAGGTAGGGCGGGCCAGGGCTGCGGCTCGCGGCCACCTGGCGGGGTTAGAGGTGCTCCGGGCTCCGCGCGACTGAGTCCCGGGGCGCCTTTCTTCTCCGCCTTTTCATCAGCACTTGGAGACGGCGCCCTCTTCCTGCGCCCTGGTCCCCATCCCTGCCCCGACGCCCCCCGAGGATGGGCGACGCCCCTCTATCCCGGATCGCCCCCGTCTCAGCCTCCAGCACCCCTTAGGAAGTCCTCACCCGCTCCCCTTTGCTCCCGGTATCCCAGCACCCCCGCGGTGAGACGGTCCCGCATCCTCTCCCTGCTCCCCAGAGAACTGCCTTCTGCCAAGCAGCTACCTCCTCCTCCACCTCCTACTTTCCTAAGTGGGACTGTGGGTAGGTGACTGATGGAAGAGTTAGGGGTGCTGCGGTTTCCCCCACCCCCCATGTGATCCAAACGCTGGTGAGTCCCCTCCTGCTACCCGAGGAGCAGCTGGAGTTAGGACGCCGGAGCGGGCGCCGCAGCCAGTGATCCTGGCTCAAAAGTCCCCGGTAGCCACAGCCAAGCTCCACGTACCACCAGCAGGCGGTGGGCGAGCCAGGGCGGTCCCGCGTGGGGGGCATTCAGGCCCCAGTTCCGCAAGGAAACACGTCTTGGGTTGCTTGATAGCTTTCTTGAATGCTTAGCATGAGTTGAGCTGGAGGAGGGCTTGTGGTGGTTTCTGTGCTGGTCTGGCTTTCTTTTGTCATTCTTTGTTTACATTCACCCAACTTGTTTGCCTGAAACGTAACGTGAGTTCTCTTGCTGGCCCGCCCCTATTCCGGGTGACTGCAAAGGCTTGAGAATAGTTGGGTCTAAGGTGAGGCCCGGTTCAGTCGTCCCTCTGGGTACTTTTCTCTCCAACTCCGAGGTTCTGAGAATCTCCTATTAAAGTTGCCAGAAGGGTGAACAAACCTGCCTTTTCTGTTAAACGCTGGAGTTCACTGAAGTGACTAATAATGTGTCCAAATTTGCAAAACTGTGGAGGAGGAAAGGGAAGGCTGCTGGAGCAAGCGTGATGAGGTTACATTTTTAGGGCATTTCTGACTAATAAACCATCACTTTGCCTAACTCCCCATACAATCGTTAGCTTCAGCCTGCTTTATATACATATGTGCAACTTTGGTAGCCTCATTACTTTTGTGGATATGGACACGTTTATTTCATGGAAGACAATATAGGATTAAAAGAATTTAACCCAAATGTTTATGGCATTATTTCAGGCTTATTTTGATTATGTATGACACGAATGTCTTCGGACTACCCTCACAGATTAAATAGCAGTCACATGCCAGAAATATTTTATTCTATGACGTGACTTCACATTTATCTGTCTGTTCATTCTTGTTTGATTTACTTTGCTTGGGCTCCGGTTTTGTGCACACATGGATGCCTTTTCATTTTGGAGATGTGATTAAATCCAAACCACTTGTCATCATAAGTACCATGTGGCACATAAAGATACAGTTGCTCACTTAAAGCTTCACATCTCTTAGGGTCAAGTGTATGGAAACAGGAGTGTAAGTATTCAGTCAGTTTTCCACTAACTGAGCGCTTGAGTTCTTTTCATGCTAGATGAAAACCTCGATGGATTTGGATTGAAAATAGGGTTTTGAATAGACAAGATGGACCTAAAAAGGCAAAACGCTGCCCATTCGGACTTTGTGCCAATCGGTGATGGCTATTTACTAGGTTTTGAAGACTTAGCCTTTTGGCGTACCAGAGTATAGTCTTTTCCCACCCTGACTACTATTAAAGGGAATAATTATGTTAGTTCATCTCAAATATTGCTGGAACTTTCCTGGTGGCTTTAAATTTGAATTGTCATCTCCCAAGTTCCAAGTAATGTTATATTGACTGACTAATGATCCTGCCAGCCAAGACTTTGGATCGACACATACTCAAATGAATATAGCTAATGGTAAAGACAGATTGGGTTTAAGCTTATTTTGCAATCTCACTGAAGTAATACTAATACTAATTGTAATGTATATTTTTTAGATTTGCCCACTGGCTGGGAAGAAGCATATACGTTTGAAGGTGCAAGATACTATATAAAGTGAGTGAATTTTGATTGCTCCCCTTGGTAATTCGAATGTTGTAATGAACCTGAAGTTGGATACTTATGAGTCTAGACACACTCCTATCTTAAAGTTTATTATACAGTGTTAATTGTATCCTCTATATGGTTTTAGGAAATTTTGAGGGGGAAGGTAGCCCTTTTCATTCATTATCTTGTTATTTACCTGGGTATTCATGGATTCACGGATTGCAAATTAGGTCACTTTTCGACACATTAGTTTGCTTGCGTTTCAGTATGTTTCTGTGATGGGATATTGTAAAGTCTTCTTACTTTAGCTATGTGGTACTTACAAGTTTTGTTTTTTGATTATCTGTGGTAAGAAAATTCCTGTATACACAAAAACCATACCTATGTTATGTTACTATTCCTCCTTCAGAGATGAGTCCAGCTTAGATGGCAGATAACAGCCTGAGTTGTTAATAAGTAGCAGAACTGATGTAAACCTGGGGCAGGGTCAGAGGAAAAGTGAAACACAGTAAACTCAGGACACTGCATACCTGTGAGAGAGCTTGTTTGTAATTCTGGGTTAGTGTCTTTAAAAATATCCCAGACGTTGTGTCTTACTAATACTTGCTTGGTTTAGGCTTTGAAGTGAGCTTGAGAGGAAAGATGGCTGACGAATCTGTGAAAACCAGTTCTGTGGGCCCCAGAGCTGCCTGCCATCCACCTTAAGTTGGTAGTGCTCCACACAAAATGCACTGCTGGAGGTCAGCATTGCATAGGGAAGAGTTCATGCCACCAGGGGAAAATAAGTTGGTTTGTCTTTGTTTCAAGTTAAAAACTATTTGTAAAAGAGCTTTGCTTTTGTTCTTATATAAACATTTTTGGCTAATTTTAAGTGACTGAGTCTTGAAAGAGAATACTTAGGCACAAGATTTGGTAACAAGTTTAATAGTTCATTAGCGGTTACAGATTCCAAGTTTAAAGGCACGTTGGACCCAGCCAATTATTTTTACCAAGTGGTGTTTTTTAAGATCACAGCATATTTTCATTAAATTATAATTACTTGAATGGCTTTTTAAATTTCTGTAGAAAGATGCTTTATGTAAAATGTCAAGGTATATTTATAGGTGCAGTTCCTTTTGAATGCCGCAGCAGGGAAAGCAGAAGTGAGATGTAAGGCTTGAGCAGCTTCACGAGTGCACTCCTTCTGGATTAGTTAGTTATCTAGATGGTCAAGCCATACATTGTTAGATGACCTAAAATATCAAGGCTTCAGTAAAAGGCAGCCATCAAGTATTTCCTTAGCAATTGTTTTTATTCTGAATTTAAATGAGCTTGTGTTGCCACGAAGAGAAGGTTTTCTTTTTAGATATAGTATTGATGCTATAAATAAAGGCAGGGTTTTTTGGTGGTAGTGGTGGTGGTGGTGGTGGTGGTGGTGTTATTTCGTTTTGTTTTGGTTTTTTGTGAGACAGAGTCTCACTATGTTCTTCTAGCTGGGCTGGAACTCATGGAGATTTGCCTCCCAAGCGCCAGGATTAAAGGTGTATGTCATCATACCTGGCCAAAAAAAAAAAGGTTCTTGATTCTTTTTCATTTATTCATCATACTTTAGATTACTATACATTAAGCTTGACTGATCTGAGAGTAGACATTAATGTCAGTAATACCTTAATTCCTGTGAATGAGTGTGCTCTTGCATGGTTGGTTTTTTCCATAGTTCGAAATTGAAAAGTAACATAGGCCCAATGTGTATATTTTATTTTAGAACTAAGCTAGCAGACCTAGCTAGCCATTTTGATGCCTTTTCCTTTCATTTTGAATTAGAATTCTGAGTACCATGACTAAGTCACCTTAGGAAAATCAGAACAATATTAGAAAGCTATAAATTAAGGCCATCCTAGTGGGCTTTAATCCTGTGATATTAAGAGATAGCCAGTAATTGCTTCTAAAACAACAATCATTTGTATGGTGAGAGCAGTTCATTCAGAAGTGGGCACATCTTAGAAATTCATCATACATTGAGCTTCTTCAGGGGTGTTGACATTCACAATAGATGGTGCGCTAATGCCGGTTTATGGCTCCTCCCTTCCAGCAGTGTCAGAAGATTCCATTCGTTATTTTTAGCTACATTGCTAAGATCAGCTGTAATTTCTTAGAAACGTTCACATACTAGCTCATCCCATACTAGGGATGCTTTCTCATTTTGATGGTGAAAACTGAAATTCATTTTAATGGTGGAAATAATCAGAATCGTTGTTTCCTTTGTCCCCGCACGGGGAAGGAAGCCACAGGGACATCCCTCCAGCCTTTAACCTTCTGCAGGTGACAGCGGAGGATCTTCCCAAGGAAAGATAGTTTCCAGGAAGAGAGTGATCAATGTTCATGGACATCTTTTCCTCTGTTGTTCTGGAAGAACAGAGGTTGTTGATCAAATGGAAGGAACAGGAGGGACAGAAGGGTGAGCTGGTAGACGTGGCTCACCTGGGAACAGAGGAGGTAGACCCGACCTTCTGACCCACAATCAGGTGTTGCGGAAGTGCCCACCCTCAGTGGGGACTTGCAGCACTGTAGTGCTCAGAGAGGTGGTGTGAGCTCAGAAAGCCTTGCTCTTCTGGTGACAGTGCTGGCGCCTGCCTGGTCACAGTCGCAGAGTCCCGGGAAGAACTTTCTCTTCGGATGGGACTTTGGTATTGACAGTCGGAGTGGTCAGGTTGTGGGAGCTTCAGTGTTAGCTCAACCTTGGAGCCAGTCTTCCAAACTGTGAGTTAGACAAGCTGGAGCGAGTGGCTTCTAAATTCCACCCAGAGGATAAGTTCTTTGAATTTTATTCTGTGCTCTTCTGGGAATTTTCAGTATTGTAGAGGATAAAGAAAGCTGAGCCTGCGTGGAAAAGTTGGCGTGGGGGACCTGGGAGAGCTGAGCAGCATGGCTGCTGTGCTTTGCCATGGCCTGTCCTTAAGCTTGGATGGATAAGTGGCAGTAAGTGAGGTGTGCAGAGCCAGGGTGTTCAGGGCCAGGGTGTGCAGGGCCAGGGTGTGCAGAGCCAGGGTGTGCTGAACTAGGGTGTGCTGACATTCTGTTGTGGACCTGTGCTCACTCTCCTTCTAAAGTGCGCGTGTAAGTATCTTCCCTGAAGTTTCAAGGAGCTGGCTTCAAGGATAAGTAGTTGTCATGTCAATGAAGGACCTGGGCAGAGTGAGAGTTTTATGCATTTGAATGGGGGTCACCCGTTTACTTTGTATACTTTAGACATTGGTTCTTTAACACAAGTTTACAGCTAGGTTTAAAAAAAAGGTTCATAATATAGAGAACATTTTATATTTGTATTTAAAATGATAATTTATAAAAGTTCCTTATCCTCAAGATAAGTATTTAAGTATATGCTTTGACTTTTTTAATGGAAAACCTGATTTTTAGTGTACCCTAAGCTAGCCTTCAAATTATGCATGTATCTATGTATCTGTATATATAAATACAGAGTTTGAATATTACTTTTTCATATTGATTTCTAAAACTTAATTCATGTGATTTATTTTCAGGGAAAAAGGCTAAAAATTATTATAAGTGAATTTGTAACTTAAATTTGTAATTTAAAGCTTGGAATAGTCCATGTTTTACCCGAGATCAAACACAAGCCTACAAAGTACAGAAGATAATCTTAATACTTGAATGTTTTTAAGCTTCTTGCTTAAGCCTTGCAAATAGTGCTTAATGACTCTTTAATGACAGGTCACTGTTGCTTAAAATTGATGTGTCATTGACTATTCCTTTGTGCTTCAGAGTTTTATGATAGTTTATTTGAAGTGCAAAGCAAATCCTAAAACAGTGCTACGTGACTGTAGAGGGCTGCTGGCTACTTACAGGTCGCCAGGCAGGAATGAGATCAGACTGTACTTTCTTGTACACTGTGTGGTATATGAAGATTCTGGGAGGTAGCTTTTTTTTTTTTTTTTTGGTTTTTCGAGACAGGGTTTCTCTGTGTAGCCCTGGTTGTCCTGGAACTCACACTGTAGACCAGGCTGGCCTCGAACTCAGAAATCTGCCTGCCTCTGCCTCCCGAGTGCTGGGATTAAAGGTGTGCGCCACCACTGCCTGGTGGGAGGTAGCTTTTCATACTGCTTTTTTCCTTAAATATAAATTAGACATTTTTGAGATATGTAAATGCAACAATATATAATCTGGGATAATGAAGTTTCATTTCTATATCTTCAATCCCCAAATACCTGCAATGATGGAGTTTCTGATAGTAGACATTTAAACTTGAAAGGAATGAGAAGAAAATAGGAAGGCAGGGAATGATACATATCCATCATAAAACCATTAGAATCACTGACTATATTTGATATTTAAAATTGTTTTGTAGTTAAAGTACTGTAGCAATTATAATCAGATTTGAAACAAAATCTTTGAAACTGGGTCTCAGACTGTAGTTCAGGCTATCCTGGAACTCTTAGTGTGTAGGCCTGGATGACTTATAACTCAAGGTGATGCTTCTGCCTCAGTCTCCTATTTGTGGGATTACAAGAGTGGTTATGACCAGCTGTTTGTCACTAGAACAATCAGTGACAGGGCTCTGCTTCCCATTTGCCACAAGAGTTTGGACTGTAGTGTGTAGTTCCTTCTATACACTGAGCACTTTATGTCAGTCCTTTAGGTACAACACAGCTGTTATCCCTGAGGGAGCTTACAACATCCTGAACATACTCCACGTATTAAAGTAGGGAAATGTGTAGGGAAAACATCTAGCTTCTTTCTTTCTTTCTTTTTTTACTTAAACTTTATATTTTATATGTGTATATAAATTTTAGATCAAATCTAAATATCAGTTTCTTCCTCATTTTTATTAGGTATGTATGGGTATGACTGTTGTGCCTGCATTTGTGTATGTGTTCCATGTGCATGGCCTGGTGTCCAGCAAGGTCAGAAGAGGGCATCAGTGCTCCCTTGGGACTGAGCTACAAACACTTGTGAGCTGCCATGTAGATTCTGGGAATCAAACCTGGGTCCTCTAGAAGAACGAGTGCTCTTGACTGCTGAGCTAGCTATCTAGCCTCCCTGTTGTTATTTCCATTTCTTGTGGGGTTTTTTTGCTCTTTAAACTGATTCCCAAAGAGGCTTTAAAGACCTGTTTTGTATAGACCATGAAGCCTTATTATTAATCATTAGCATTCAAATCAGGTCTGTAAGCCAAAATACAAGTCAGGGTGCTGGAGAGATGGCTTAAGAGCCCTGGCTGCTCTTCTAGAGTACCAGGGTTCAATTCCCAGCAACCACATGGCAGCTCACAATTGTCTGTAATTCCAGTCCCAATAGATATGATACCCTCTTCTAGCCTCTGTGGGTACTAGGCACATATGTGGTACAGACACATGTATAGGCAAAATTTCCATACATATAATAATAAGCAAATAAAGATAAAAAAGGAACAAGGCAGTGAAAAGCAAGTCCTACAACATGTGGCGCTCTAACTTGGTTACTTTGAACAAAAGGTTATTTAAGGGCTGGAGAGATGACTTAGTGGTTAAGAGCACTGACTGACTGTTCTTCCAAAGGTCCTGAGTTCAATTCCCAGCAACCACATGGTGGCTCACAACCATCTGCAATGGGATCGTCTGTAATGCCCTCTTCTGGTGTGTCTGAAGACAACTACTGTGTTCTCATATAAATAAAATAAATAAAATTACCTTTTAAAAAAAGGTATATTTCCTACTAATATTATGGTTAGACAGTGGACTAGCGCACTAGGACCTTGTTTAACCCACAAACCTGTTAACTGCTATGAGTAGGGTCTTTCCTGTACACTCCCTTAGGAGTGCCTTGTGGTCTCATTCACTGTTGTAGGAGCTGGAGCACATGGAGGTGGGGATCTCTGAACCTAGGGCCTAGTAGGACAAACACATTTAGAACAAAAAGATTAGACAATGTAATTTTCAAAGGCAAAGTGCAGCTTGTTGTGACAGATTAGGAGAGTTTATAACTTAACCATTCAAGTTCTGTTGCCAGTCTTTCCAGCCACAGTTGAGCTTCTTTGGGGGATTACATTCCCCTTCTTTTTTAGCCTCAAGACCTCTACCCAAGACCAGACCTGCTCATTATCCTTTGCCTGTAGTTATCTTGATAAAGTTTAATGCCTGGAATACAGTCAGTCAGCTTCTGAGTAAGTGGCACCCATGAGCTAATAATGCTCACCCCCAGTCTATAAGGACTTGTTTGTATTATTACTATTATTGTTGTTGTTGTTATTGTATGTGCACCAGTGTGGAGGTCAGTGGACATCTTTCTTGTGGGTTTTATTTATTCTTTAAATGGATTCCCTGGAATCGGCTCTTACCTTTCCCCTGTTATGTGGGTGCTGGGTTCAGGTTGTCAAGCTTACGTCTGCCCATAAGTACTTTACTTGCTGAGCCATCTTTCTCATTAACCCATGATATCTAGATTTCTTATGTGATCTTCTCTCTTTTAAAGACTTATTCTCAAAGTTAGTGTGTGTTTGGGATCGTGGGAGAGTGAAGAGTAAAAATGGGCTAGAAATGGTGTGAAGACTGGAGATTAACCCTGTATAAATAACCGATTGACTATCTTGTGTGACCTTTTCATTGTGTTTGACAGATCTATGTAAGTTAGGGTTCGTGGTAAAAAAGCTTTGTGTATAAATGTGTCAGTTGGAGTTTTGTCAGTTGACAGTAGTAGTTGTCAGTTGGTGTCATAAGAATTTATAAGAGGAAGAGGCAGTTTGGTGAGCTGCCCTGGAGCTGCTAGGAGGTAAAAGGACTTGAGCAAGGTAGGTTCACAGGTGCTGTGGGATTCAGATTTAAAGGACTGGAGGGAGAACTGGAGAGGCTCTAGTCTGCTTTATCAGTGAGAAGCACTCTACCTGGAGGGCTCTTAGGCAGAGCTGGGAGTGCTGCTGGGAGACTGGACTCCATGTAGATGTCACTTGGGTTGTCTATATTTCTAGGCATGCAATCTCAGTTGTCAGACAAAGATTTTTTTTTTTTTTTTCTTTTGGTTTTTCGAGACAGGGTTTCTCTGTGTAGCCCTGGCTGTCCTGGAACTCACTCTGTAGACCAGGCTGACCTCGAACTCAGAAATCCACCTGCCTCTGCCTCCCAAGTGCTGGGATTAAAGGCATGCGCCACCACTGCCCAGCCAGACAAAGATTTTAACTCAAGCAGCCCCTGCAGTAGACAGGGCAAGCCAGGAATTGGGGGGAAGACTGGTCTGTTGCTCTAATCTAGAAGTTGATTGCTTCAATCAAGTCTGTGACAGAGGGAGGGGAAAGGAAGGAGGCCATTGATTAAAGATATTAAAGGGGAGTTGACAGGCCTTAGGAGTCTTGCTGAGCAAGGACATTGGCAGAGGAAGAGGTCAGAAGCAAGTGGCTACAAGAATGACGGTGCCCATAGAACGAGGGAATATGCGCGTGGGGACGCAGCCTGGGAGGACAGACTAACGAGGGTTTGCTTTCCGGGTTGTTGAGAGGACACAGTCATATTTTAAGCGGCTGACGTCGAACAGACATGTTTCTCCATGTAAGTCCCAGACACACGCTGAGAATTTCATATTCATCTATCTCTGTTTCTTCAACATATACTAGGGCCAAATGTCATGGGTTGTACTTGTAATTCTAGCGCTGGAAGCAGAGCCATGCCACTGCAAGTTCAAGGCCAGCCAGTCTACACAAGATCTTGTCTAAAGACAAGGAATAATGTTTCCCTAAACAAATATGGGGTGAGGTGGAAGGATAGGGACTGGGGCAAGGTTTGAGCTGACAGGGCTCCCTGTGGCGGGTCCCTCTAGTGAGTGCTGCTGCCTGAGTGCTGCTGCCTGCTGAGGACTACAGCCTCAGATGCATGCCTGATAGGAGTGTTTTGCATTCAAACCGTCACATGAGTATGTTAAATTATCATATTAAATAAGCATTAGTAGGGGTCGGAGAGATGAACTTAGCAGTTAAGAACATGCACTGCTCCTCTAGAGGATGTTGGTTCCGTTCCCAGCACCCACGTCAGCCAGCGCGCAACAGCCTCAGCCCTAGCTCCTGGAGGTTCAGCCTTCTTTCACACATGTGCTCGGACACATATTCAGGTATACATGTACAAGTACATCTTAAAAATCTTTTAAATATCTTTTAAAAGTACACGTTAGACTGAAGAAAGAAAGAAAAAATACCCACTTGTGTAAGACTGTTTTTGCTCACTCCAGGCAGTAGATAACTCTGTGGAAAATGACCGTACTCACTGCTGCGTTCAGTCCCGTAGCCCTTCCCTTCTCATAGTACGCCATTAATATTCGTTGATAACACGAATAACTTTGCTCATAGCACTGTACTTAATTTTATGCTATCCACAGACTTTGTCATTTGGGTTTTTGTGAAATTTAACATTCCTTTTTTTTTTTTTTTTTAAGATTTATTTATTTTATTTATATGGGTACACTGTAGCTGTTTTCATACACACCAGAAGAGGGCATCGGATCCCATTACAGATGGTTGTGAGCCACCACGTGGTTGCTCAGATTGAACTCAGGACCTCTGGAAGAACAGTCAGTGCTGTTAACCACTGAGCCATCTCTCCAGCCCTTAACACTCTTTCTCTGTGTCATTTATCCACTATGAATTGGTAATTCAACTGTTAACCCAAGTTTGGTTTGTGTGATTGTGCTTAGGCTGAGGGAGGGGGTTGGGAACCTGTTCAGAGATTGAAGTCTAACCCACTCCACATAAAACCAAAATGATGGAGGGACCTGTGTGGCTTCTTGGGAGACACCCAACACCCAGAACTTGCCCTTGACTGTCTCATTTCTATTAAAACTGTTCGCAGGTCAAATTTGAGAGGAGCCACTGCGGTTCAGGAAAGCAAGGCAATGGAGAATCTGTGCTGCTATGGGGAGTGCGGACAAAGCAAATGTAGGTCAGGTCTTGAAATAAGGAAAACAGTGGGCCCAGGAGAAACACGAGGGAAACAGGAAGTAGTCCTCATGACACGAGATGATAGACTTCTCTGGGCTACTTAAGAGTAGCCTCTGGCTATTTGAGACTTTTGTTCTGAAGTGGCCAGTAAGTACAGAAGCACCGAATCAAATCTTGTGGTAGTAGCTCTTTGAAAGCAGCCATGGTCTCAGAATTGTGGATGACTGTTTGCCGTGTTCACATGTGGTGGGCAGCTGGATGTGTGAAATGAACTAAGCGCGGATGGCAAGGAAAGCTTTTGTCCCTCTAAAGCCGTTTGCCTCCACACCACAGGGCACAGTTTATTGAGCCTTCTCTATCATCCAGTCAGAGTGCTTCTTGTCCATGCTAGTGACCCAACGGCCAGATGCTGTAGCTCTAGGGGCCTCTTAACCTGCCTTTCTTGGCTGCTGAAAGTTTCTGTCAACCAAACCAGAGAGCGGTTGTCTGTTTTTCTGGATTACAGCCTTTTATTTTTAACCCCAAAGGTTAAGGTTCCTTTTTAGTCAAAAAAAAAAAAAAAAAAAGTAAGCAGGACTTGGCCACTATGGGTCACATGCTCATTCCCGAGCTAGATGCTTGGTCACTGGTCTCCGTTGCCGCCTCTTAGCTGAAGCTGAGGTGCTGATGTTGGCAAGCCTCCTAGACGTGCTGTTAGAGAGGTAGGCCTGACGATCATGAGAAGTTGTAATACAGAAGACTGAAGTCTCAGAGGCTGGCCTCTCTTCCCAGGTCGGAGCTAGGGCAAAGCAAGGGTTGCATTCTGAAGAAAGTATAGAAGCTGATCCTAGACTTTCAAGTAGAAATCTCCCTGTGCATCTGTGTGGGCCACGGTCTCTCCACGGCTTCTGAGCATCTGTGTGGGCCACGGTCTCTCCACGGCTTCTGAGCATCTGTGTGGGCCACGGGTCTCTCCACGGCTTCTGAGCATCTGTGTGGGCCACGGTCTCTCCACGGCTTCTGAGCATCTGTGTGGGCCACGGGTCTCTCCACGGCTTCTGAGCACACTTACCACTTAAAAAATAATGGTGTGAATAAATGCTGAGAAACTCTACCGAATCTTCCTTCCTTTTTATATGGTGTGTAGTATGTCATGTGTAATCTGTTCTGAGTGACTGACAATCTACATTTATTATTCTTTGAATACCAGAGGGGGAGGGGAGTGGTGTGTGTGCACGCAGATACAAATTAATCTCTGAGATAAAAATAATGGCTTTATATCTTATTCAATGAATTAATCTTAAGAGCTTTTGCTAAAGTTCATTTAAGATGTGTATAATACCCATTTTACTAAGTAAATATTTAGAATAAGCTGTTCAACCTAAAATTTAAGATGCAGTAAAAACAAGAGTAGCATGCAATCTTGAAAAGACATAATTCCTTGCTGGATTTTTATAGAATAGATGATGTAAAGTAACATGTTAAATTTAGATCAAATATTTTTATCTTAAATATTCCTTACACAACATAAGTATATCATAATAATGGCTTATAGTTTATAAATTGGAGGTGTCTATATCATCTTTTGGTTATATAGTAAGATGGTTACTGTAAGTAGGCAAGGTAATACATCACCTGGCAGCTGGTTGTGTGTGGACGGACAGAAATCTCTCCTCCCAGCAGTACTCCAATAGACAAGACACTGCAGCCTTTCAGTGTCTGTACTTCTTGCTTACTGCCAACTGTACCTCTGTCCTTTAACTGTATCTCCCTTCCACTTTGTTACTGTGTATTTGACCTTTTCCCATTTCTTCTCTTTTTTAAAGCTCCCATGTGTAAGTATGATCCTGCACCATTTTGCCCATGTGTGGCTTATTCCACTTAGCATAATGTTCTTCTGGAGGTTAGAGTGGCTCCCATAAGCTCATATGTTTGAATACCTGATCACCAGTTGGTGGAACTGTTTGGGAAGAATTGGGAAGTGTGACCTTGCCAGAGGAGATGTGTCACAACCCCAGGCTATAGATACGGGGTTTCAGATGACTCTTCCCATTATGTTTCTCGGTCTCCTGGTTATGTCTCAAGTAGTAAGCTCTCAGCTATGACTCCAGCACTACGCCTGCCTGCCTGCTACCATGCTGCCCACCGTGGTGGTCATGGACTTTAAACTGTAAGCCTCAAATAAACTCTCCTATAAGTTGTCTTGGTTATGCGTAGTAGAGCATTAGAAAAGTAATGCAGACAGGCCTCCAGCTCCGTCCATATTGTTGCAAATGCATTAGCAAACCTTTTGAATATCTGCTCGAACCTCATCTGTGACTTGCCTGCTCCATACACAGTTCCTGTGTTCTTCATTGGTTGCTTTTTGGTGGTTTATATTATATGTGCATTTGCATTTTTTTGTGTTTGGGCTACTTGACTTAGTGGAAGCCTTCAAAGTATTTTGGTGTGTGAGTTTCCTGTGAGAATTTTTTGTCTTTGCTTTTATTACATGTATGTTTGTTCATAAATTTCATGTATGTATGTATCTGTTCATCTGTGTTTTACCATATTAGTTAAGGCTTATTTTTCTTACTTTGTTGAGATTTGAAAGTGTGTAATTATATGTACTAATCATGCACACTTTAAGGAACCCATGGGTTGAGTGTACAATGTAATGTAAGTCCTGGCCAGTTAGATAGCTAAGAAGCGGTCTGTTTTGTTATGTGTCCATAGAAGCCAGTGAACATTGGCCACTGCAGTGAAGTGAGTAGAAGCTCTAGGTTGCATCTTCATTACCATTGCTTTGATAAAGGGACTCCTATAGTGTCTCCTCTGTCTAAAGTGGAGAGCATAATTCTTGTGCCTATTTTGTAGTCTTTTGTAGAAATTATGTACATATCAAGAGTTGGTTTATCTGAATACACCATGAAAAGCTGTGTAGCGTGATATAAAAATGAAACACAGAGGTCTTTGTTTTATAAGTTTAGGATATTGGGCATCTAAGAAAATGCTCCATTTTCATTTATTCTGGAAAACAGACCAGATGCATGGCTTGCGAATAAATGTCGTCATGTAGATGCTAAATTTTATGGCTGTTTTTATGTCTCTTGAAAGTGAGAACTGTTCCGTGTAATATACACAGTTGAGGATAACGTGAAGCACATTTAGTGGCATATATTTATTTGTTTTTTTCAGTATGGGAATTTGTTTAAGAAACACCTGTGATTTAGAAATAAGAAATCAATTTAGTTGTTAAATACTCAGATCATTAAACTGAGAGCTTCCTTTAAACAGTAAAGTAGCTATTGTTTGTGTGTGAAGATAAAAGGCAGGAAAGCTAGCTTGAATGTTCTCCATGAGTGAAGAATTAAAGGCATTGCAGTGCACTGTGAAGCACAGGAATGGATGCAGAAGCAAACTGCAGCTGGTGTAGATGTATGTGAGCCGATAGGCAAGGTGACAAGAATGGAAGTGTTGCTGACATTTGAAAAAGATAGACCTTTTCAAAATGAATAGATTATGAGTAAGGAGGCCAGTAGGAAAGACAGTCATAGAATAGAACCCTTCATCGTTCATAAAATGAATAAAAGTTGGGATTGCGACTGTACAGACCTTTGGGTGTGAAGTATTTAATTGTATTAACATCAGCACTGCAGAGATGCTAGAAATTATGTGCTCTTGGGGCAATGATGGTTTGAGTAGGTTGGGACTTGGGAGCTGTAGGTCATAGGCCAAGTAGAGTCACATTCCTTCAGATCCTCTCCTTTCTCTCTCCATCTTATATTCACAGGGCAGCCCCACAGGGTGGGAAGCAAGTCAGGCCTGGTCATTCTAGCCACTGACCTCAGCTGCTTTCCCAGATGAGTGGGAAGGGTGGTAGCATGTGCTCTCTGCTGGTTAGGTCTGCTTTTAGAATCAAACACTTAGCTCTTGGAAGGATGGAGAAGGTGCTTAAAGCGAATGGAAAGCCTTTGTCAATTTGGAAAGTATTTCCTAGAAACGACACAGACATTTCTGAAAGGATGATTGTAAAAGGGTAAAGAGCTGCATATGTGCAGGAGACTGATCCTTCTGGCCACACACCTCACCTACTGACCTGGGCTTTAAAACATAAAGTTGGCCCTCCTTCCAGCTGTTCTCAAAAATGATGTTGAGCTTGCATGTGGCTTATTTGCTTTGTTATAGCAGATTTCACAAAAAGAGGCTATGAATTTGAAGCTATGTAATTGATCAGAGAAGTAAAATCTTCTGACAGAGTTCTCCGTCCCATCTTAGTAGAGTGGTTTCTGTCTGGCTTGCTTCTTCAGTGTCATGGAAGAAGACAGACATTAAGTATTTTAGTTATTGATTTCTCTTTCTCAGAAGTATTAATGGGGAAAGGCTAGCAGGGTAGAATAGATGGGAAGAATCAGAGCTTGCCCCAGCAGCTATCGCTGTATCACAAACCATAGAAAAACACAGTAACTGACACCAAGGCATGCAGATCTCTGTGA
Organism: Uromys caudimaculatus; assembly: GCA_028551405.1. NCBI lineage: Eukaryota > Metazoa > Chordata > Mammalia > Rodentia > Muridae > Uromys > Uromys caudimaculatus. Next base: position 8,600,757 of record CM052700.1, on the reverse strand, counting down.
CTTTGAGACCGGCTCCAGACCAGCCAAGGCTACATAGACCGTTTCCAAGGGGAGGGGGAGGACATCTCGTGACCACTGTGTGTGTGTGTTTCTGCAGGCATCCTTGGGGCGATCCGGAGTTCTAGTCTCTCCTGGGCCTGCTCCTCTCTGTGAAGGGAAAGGTGAAAGGTGTTTTTGATACTGGCTGCTTCTCGACAGCCATCACGGGCCTCGTATTTGCAGTTCTGTTTTCTGCAGTATTCTTACATCTGTGGTCAGCAGTAGTATAAAAATGTTAAGTGAAAATTATCAGAAATAAACATTTCATACATTTTGAACTCTCCGGTGTTCTGAGTAGTGTGATAACATTTTGTGCCACCCTGACTAGGACATGAATCTCTTTTGCGTACAGTATTCATGCTATAGGCTACCTTCTTGCTACCTACTTAACAGTGTCTTAGTTATGAGATTACCTCTTACAGTATCAGTGTCTGTCTGTATTCAAGTAACTCACTTTTAGCAACCTCACACTAATGATAATATCTGCCTTATTCTCTTTATTTCATTTCTTTATTTAGGCATTGTACTATCTCATATCATAAAAAGGATAACTGAAGAAAACTAAAATATTTTGAGGGAGTGAGACCATATTTCACATAGCTTTAATAAATATATTTTAATAAATTATCATAGGTGTGCATATGTGCCCACACATACACATGAAAGTGCACAATATATACAGGTTTTGGTAATACCCACTGGGAGGTCTTTGTCATGTGCCTTCTATGGATAAAGGGTCCTCCTGTATCTGGGATTATGGGAATGACTTCACTCTTTTTCAGGCGGTCTCTGGTCTTCTGGCAGGCCAACTCAGCCTTGCTGTCTCATAAAGAAAGGTATACAAGGGCTGGAGAGAGGCTCAGCGATTAAAAGCATTGCTGTTTCTTCTAGATGACCTAGGTTCAGTTCCTAGCACCCACAAACCATCTGTAACTCCAGCGCAAGGGATCCAACCCACTCCTCTGTACTTTGTGGGCACCAGACATTCATATAGTGCACAGATGCAGGCAAAACACCTATACACATTTTTCTTTTTTTAATTACAAAGAAAAAGCATTCAAGTAAATGAGCACACTCATGGGTCTCTTGAAGCTTAGGCTTAGGACTGGGGTAGTGTGACCTTGACTTCTTCCACTTGCTGGCCAGTGGTAGTCTCACTGGCAGCTCAGATTCAGGGTTGGGGGAGAAGTAGATTGCATCTTTGATGAGAGCAAACTCATACCACAAAGCTATAGATTCAGATGAAAAGAAAAAATGGAACACTTCAAATCCAATAGCCTATGCAGAAAAATATTATTGACCCACCCCCCCATTTCAAATACAGGATTAAACTGGATAGTAGACTCATTGCTTATTATGTCTTTTACATAGAAAATTAAATGTGGCCTTGAATTTGTATTGAAAGTTAACTTCTAAGTCAAATAGAGTATAGTTATGTTCTTTTGCTGCTGTGTGTAGTCTCAGCGGGGCGAGAGTGGGGCTCAGTTCTCTGAGGCCTAGAGGAGCTGCGTGAGTTGTCTGGTTATGTGAGCATCACACAAGTGGAGATATCCTCTGGTCCTTGGTTATCACTGAATTCTCAAACCTTTTCTCTCATTATGGGATTTTAATCATAAGCAAAACCGTTGTTAGAATACCACATGTAGCCAGGCCGTGGTGGCACACGCCTTTAATCCCAGCACTCGGGAGGCAGAGGCAGGCGGATTTCTGAGTTCGGGGCCAGCCTGGTCTACAGAGTGAGTCCCAGGACAGCCAGGGCTACTCGAAAAACCAAAAAAAAAAAAAAAAAAAAAAGAATACCACATGTAAAAACCCGTGTCTTTAGTACACTGTAGGCACTTAACGGGTCTTTATTCACCATGGGGGGAAGGGGGTCTGGGAGCTCAGAGAAAATGCATAGTTAAAGCCACAAAGGTTTACTGCATGAATACAGTAAAAATTAGGTAATCTGAAGACTGTGGAGGAGGACAAATTTGTTCACAGTTAGACTTCATACTTTTAAGGTGGGGTGTTGGACAAAAAGAGGCCTAAAGGGTTGGAGTAGAGGTTCTCCCAAGACCAGGAAGCCACACAGGGGATGTAGGTCGGCACGCCTATGGGAGCGTGCTGTGCTATGGTCTGGTCACTGAAATTGGGGTTCTTATGTGCCAGTTATGGGTGTGACTGGGTTCTAAAGAAGAGGATGTGGTTGGTGCAGGTGTAGCTGGACTTTTGGGGATAAAGAAACTATGAACTGTTGAGAGAGTGCAGTAAGGCTGCTCATATCCTCAGGAGAAAGTCACTGCGAGTTCAGATACTGAGGGGATGCCCTAGCAGAGGCTAGGCTACAGGACATGGGACAGTGCTGGAGTGAATGCAGCTGCTCCGTAACTGGTTTCCTCATAGGCTGCAGAGAAAGTACAAAGCTCTGGAGGGCTAAAGTGGGGTCAAAGGGCAAATTGGGAAGAGCAGTGGTGATGGCAATTGGCATTAATTGATTAATAATAGATTCTTAGAGAAAGGATACCCTTAGGCTAAAGTCTCATTTGCTAAAAGGTGGAGGTCATCCCAGGTATCTCTGGGAATCTTCCCTTCACTCTTTGATCAGATTTGCTGCAATGAAAAGTAGTAAGACTGGTTAAAATAATTGTGTAATTAAACTGCTGTGCAATACAAGTCAGGTTTTATTTTTGTTTTTAATTTAGTGCTGGAGAATCGAACCCAGGGCCTTACTATGTTAGCTTCCCATCAGTGTGACAAGGTAACTGAGAATATTACCATATACGAAGGAACTCTAGTTAGCTTTCTGTTGCTGTGATCAAAAGCAACTTACAGGAGGGACCTTCCAGGTTCTTGAGGGATGTCAGGCAGGGACCTGAAGCAGACGCCTGGAGCAGGACTGAGGACCCTGCTGCTCACAGGCTTCACTCACGCTCCTGACCTTCTTATACAGCTCCACCACTTGCCTAAGGATGGCAGTGTCCGCCGTGGGCTGGGCTCTCTACATCAATTAGCAACAGAGAAATGCTCCAGAGACGCATATCCAAGCAGTTGTTCAGTTAGGGCCCTCTCTTCCCAGGTGACTGCTCCTAGATCTGTGTCAGGTCAACAGCTAAAGCAACTATGACAGAATGAAAAGTGGTTTGTGTTTTGTTTGGGTTTTAAATTTCACTTATTTTATGTGTATGGCTGTTTTGCCTTCATGTCTGTGTGTTCCACGTGCTGACCTGGTGCATACAGAGGTCAGAAGAGGTTGTTGAATCCCTGGAACTGAACTTCCGGCACTGTGACTTACAGCTCTCTGTGGGTGCCTGCTCCTCTGCAGGAGCAGCAAATGCTGCTGAGCCCTCTCTCCAGCCACCCAGTTGTTACTGTTTTGTTGTTCCTTTGCAGTCCTGTCTTTTTCCATTGCGTTCCCTCCTTCCCTCTTTCCTCTCCCCTCCTTCCTTTCTCTTTCTCTTTTTAAAGATGGTCTCATTCTATAGCCCTGGTGGTCCTAGAGGTCACTGTGTAGACCAGGCTAGCCTCAGACTCAGAGATCCTCCTGCCTTTTCCTTCATAAGCTGGGATTACTGTGTGTGCTAGCATGCCAGCTCCACTGACTGTCTTTATGCCATTGGCTGGCAGCTCTGTACAGTAGAAGCAACTTGCTTTCAGACTTCAAAGTTCATGCTTTTAGTTTTCTTCAGCAGATGTTTTTTGAGAATTAGGAAGATAAGATTTTTAGATAAGGGGGATTCTCTACTACTCCTAGTCTGATGAGAACTTCTGTAGTGAATGAATGCTGAATTTTATCATATTTTTTTTTCTGTAGTCAGTAAAATAATTTCCCCCCTTTAATTTGCTACTTAATGAATTACATGAATTTCATCAATGTACTTTTTGGTTTTTTGAGATAGAGTTTCTCTGTGTAGGTCTGACTGTCCTGGATTCATTTTTGTAGACCAGGCTGTCCTTGAACTTACAGAAATATGCCTGTCACTGCCTCCTGAGTGCTGGGATTAAAGGTGTGCGCCCCCACGCCCAGCCCATGTTGTGCCCTTTTAAAAATTAATAAGCCTCAGGCTGGAGGACGTGGTTTCTGCAGAGGACCCAAGTTCAATTGTCAGTACCCACATAAGGTGTCTCACAATTGCCTGAAACTCCACCTTCAGGGACCTCACACCTCTCTTACTTCCTTGGGTAATACACATAAACAAATAATAAAAATAAAAAAATAATAACCTTTATATGTTAGGGTTAGGTTTTAGCAAAGTTGAACCAAAGGTATAAGAAGTTCTGAACATACACTTACACAGACACACTGCCCTCTTCTGGTGATGCCACGCACAGCAGAATTGGTGAGCATGCATTTTATTTCCTTGTTACATTACACATCAGCTTAATGTCTGACTGTTGTGGTGACTTGTTTCCTTTGTACAGTTCTGTCATGTTTTAGAAAGTCATATTTGCTACATTTTCGTACAGAACTGTGCTAAGTGTAGTGTGCTTGTCAGAGTGTGCACCATGTTGTATCAGCAGCGAAGCGCTTATACCTCCAATTGACCTTGCTATTTCATCTGATTTTAATACTTCAGTTTTGCGTTATTTGATACTTAACTGTTTTCTCTAGCTCTTTTTAAAAATACATAAGTTATGTATTTACAGGTGTGATGTGCTATTGTAAGAAGTATTTAATAATCAAAGCAGAGTAATTAGCATACATATCTCCTCGTGTATGTAAGGTTTCTCTGTGTTAGGGACATTCAGCTTCCTCTTGTTGTGAATTACAGTCACCCTGTTGTGCTGAAGACCGCTGGAACCCTCTATGTCACTGTAATGTTACACCCACTCACACCCTCTGCTCCCCCCTCCCCCTTTTCCTAGCCTGCGGTAACCACTGTTTTCTGAAGTCAATGATTTTAGCTTTCAAGTGACTGAGAAGATGTTCTTTGGTGCCTGGCTTACTGCACCCAGTTTGACACGTCGGGATTTCACTCTTGTCGTTGTTTTGTTCTGTGTTGTTTTGTATTGGGGGAAACGGTTTCCTCCAGTCCTGCTGGCCTTGTACTTGCTCCACAGTGTAGGATAACCTTAGATTCCCCTCCCTCTTGCCTTAATCTCCAAGAGCTGGGCTTACAGGCTGCACCATTTCTCTGATCCTCGTGCTTTTGCAGCTGGACTTTTCTCCTGGTCCCACACATAGGCACGCTGTCCTTGTGTTTTATGTATTGGTCTTGTGGTGCCTTGACATGCTAAGCAGGCCTCTTTACCCCTGGTCCACACCAGCAGCCCAGCAGCCTATCTTTAAATGGAGTACTACGAGATGCCATGGGAGACAGATGGAGAGATCGCTCGGGGGTTAAGAGTACTTGTTACTCTTTCAGAGGACCCAAGTTCAGTTCCCAGCACCCATATCAGGCAGCCCATAACTGTCTTAACTCCAGCCTCAATGGATCCAATGCTTCTGATCTCATGTTCACATAACCACCTGCAGATACACACCTGTATGTAATTAAAAATAATGAAAAAAACTTTTAGCAAATATCATGGAAATTCTTCATTTTTATCCAAAATTTGGTGTCGAGTAGGAAGGTCTCAGCTGCTATCAAGTAAATTGGGAGTGTTATTAAAATAGCTGTTTTACCCCACAAGGAGGAAGTACAGAGGAGTGAAACCTGCTCTGACATGGACTTAAGTAAACTGGATACTCCTGAGATGGGAGCCTAGCTCTCTTTAGTGAGAGTCCCTGCTGGGAGCAGCAGAAAGGGCCTCTGCTGTTAAAGGCCCAGGCCTTGCTTTTCCCCTCAGGATCTCCTGTGAGGCACAGTGTGGGGTTGAGACCGAGGGAGAAATAACTAAGAAGTTTTATAGAAAGCATGAAAGATTAGCATCGTACATTAGATACTGATTTATATGGTCCCCAGGCAAAAGCAAAACCACATGATCCTAGTGAACCCAGGGAAGGAAGCCCAGGGCTTTGTTGACAGGAGAGGCCTAACAGGAACGCAGGTGTTTCTGGGATCCAAAGCAACACTGCTCCAGCGCACGAGGCTGCTTATTTGTAAGGTAAGGTCTAAAACATGGCTTCCCACATGTTTTTACTGTAGCTTTGTCATACATGTCCGTGATGGGAAGTGCAGTGCTTCTCTGTGGAGCGTGAGAACTATGCATGCATTTATTCACAGATGAACCCTGATGTCATCAGTGGTCACTATGGGATGTACAGTAACAGCCCTCCATGCTAGCTCTCGCCTTTTCAGATAACCCAGAAATACAAAACCTTCCAGAGAATTTTCAGCTACAAAAAAAAAAGTTTTTTTTTAAAGTTCAAATTCACTTCCTTTTTACTTGAATTGGAAAAGATGAAGTTAAGTGAATATACTATGTCGAATAACCTGCCAAGTACAGGGGCTGCAGAGATGAAATATACAAGGTCTAGAGAGTCTCAGGACAGTGCATTGTGGAATTTGAACTACCTATTTGCTTTGTTTGGTGCTATACACTGTGGGAAATACATACTGCATGCTAAGGCTGCAGGCTGGAAATACATACTGCATGCTAAGGCTGCAGGCTGGCCTGGTACTTGCTATGTTGCTTAGGCTAGCATGTGCCTCAGTTCATGTTATAGGAGTTCATAATCATATCTGACCACTTTACTCTGTCTCTGGATAGATACAAACCAGTTTTTGTTTGAGATTTTGAGGGCAAAAAATCAGAAGCAGCGTTCTGTCAAGTTTTCGTCCCTTTTATTTTTGTAACAGCTGCTGCTTTGCAGTTCTCACATATTGACCACCACAGTAACCCGGTCAGCACTAACTGCACATTTATTTAGCTGTCAATGTATAAGCATTTGACTTTATAAATGGGGAGACTAAACCTTAAATGCTGCCAGAGCTGAGACTCATACTTAGGGTGGCTTAGAATAATGGGTTTGTGTCCCATCTACAAAGATCTCAGTTGTGCGTTGTGAAAAAAATGTCTGTCTGCAAATGAAAGACATTTGCAGACAAATCCCATCTACAGTATCAATAGGGCATCAGATTCCAGGAGGCCCCTCTGTGAATATATTTCAGAATCCTCACTGGGTGCCTGAAACTATACATTGCCGCCTGCATATGCAATATATATGTAACTCTGATACAATTTACATTACATAAAACATTACAGCTCACACACTATGATGCAGTGACCAGCATCTGTGTTATGCTCAGGGCCTGTATTGATTGTGACCCTGGTAACTGAGGCAGTTGTGCAGCCAGTGGGTGGTTTGCATGGAGTTGCCCTCTGTCCTAGGATTCAAGCAACCTCAGATCAAAACTGTTTGGGGAAAGAAATTGTATCTGGTGGTCATTCCCCGAACACTGACGTGTTACTATTTATATCAGATTAATATTGTGATATCTAAGTAACCTAGAGAGCAAGCACACAGAGGTGGTAAGTAGGTCATATGCAGACACCGCGTTTAACATAAAGATTGGTTTTGTTTGTTGAGACATGGTCTTTACCCATGTAGTCCTGGCTGTCCTGGAATTTGCTGTGTAGTAGACCAGGCTGGTTTCAAGCTCACATAAATCCCCCTCTCTCTGTCTCCTGAGCGCAGAGATTAAAGGAGTACACCACCATACCAGGATGTGAGCATGTGCCGATTTAGAGACTGTGGGAGTAGGGCTTGTAAGCAGTTGGTTGCAGATACTGTGTGTGGACGTGCTGGATTAGAAGGGTGATTGATGTCCTAGGCAGATGAAGTGAGACGGCACAGGGCTTCACCATGCTACCTGGGAGGAACACATCCTGGGACTCTGGAACTGCAGCACCTCCACCCCTTGACCCTTTTACTTTTTCTCTAGATAGCCTCTTGCTCAGCCTTGGCCTGAAAGTCCCTGTGCAATGCAGGATGGGCACGCTCTAGCTTTTCAGCGTTATGGTTACGTGGGTGCACCATCATAGCAGGATTGGATTATTTTGCATATGTGTGAGTATTTATTCCAAAGGAGTTGTCCATTTGGTTTTTGGCGCACTCTCCTGGCCGGGACTTGGGCGAGGCTGGCTGGCTGGTGATCCCCAGTGCTGGGGTTACAGGCAAGCACTGAGATGCTCCGGCTGTTGACGCTAATTCAGGCCCTCCTCCTCTGCAGCAAGCACTGCACCCTCTGAGCTTGTCTCCAGCCTCCTAGTTTGAATTTTTCATTAATGTTTAGTTGTCTATGGGTAATGGAAACATGGAGAGCAAAACTGTACATAGGATAAACTCCTGAATTCACTAGCTCAAAACAGTGATATAGATTGGAATGGTGCTTAGTTATTTTATATTACCTGTGCCACACTCGTTATGAAACGGTTTTTAAAAAAACTCCTACCATGTCTGCTGATACATCCATTATCATAAACCTAGATTTATAATGAATTTTGAAAAAAATGAAGTCCATAAAATTAGTTTCCTAATTAATGTGGGTCCTACGATAATCTGGCAAAGGAGGCTGTATTACTCTGATGGTGTAGGAAATTAACTGGCTGCATTCCACAAACTGTGTGGATGCCCCTTCCTTGCTTTTTTGCTTTCAAGTTCTGGGCTTCTCACTTTGTGGCTTCGTAGTTTATAAAAGGGAGAAAGTAGCCACAGTTAGCTGTAGTAAAGTGCTGCTCCCTGGAGGAGGTCTTGCCTCATCTCCCTCTGACCGTATCCTAGCCTTCCTGGTACCTGTGGGACAGTAGAAATCATGTAGAATCTTGGAAGGCAGAGACCAGGACGGTTTGTTGGTAGTCATACAGTGACATCGGCTGACCTTCAGATACCCCAGCTTGTTCTATTGATGTTTTCTGTAGCAAGGTGGGTCAGGCTTTAACTTGTTCATCCTTCATATATTTGCATTTTAGTCACTTGTAATCAGACATTTCTGTCGTTATCTTTGAACTTGTATTATGAGTTATTAAGCTCCTCTCCTACATGACTCAACTGATGTCAGTACAGTTTAAAACAGTCCAGAGAAATTACTGAATTTGACATCAAATATAACTAAATATTTTATAGTATGCCTTTGACTTTTGCCGAGTGCAAGTAGAAGTTCTCAGCCTCTACTTGTTAAAGGGTTCGTTGTGGTTCTGTGGGACAGATGAAACGCAGCTGGGGTGAGGTCGGCAGGCAGTCCCTCTCACAGTCTCTCCGCCCTCTGCTTATTTTCCTGTTTGCGTTCCTGGAGGCAAACAGCTGTGCCTTCATTTATCCTTTGTTCCTTTACTTAAAATGTGACTCTAGAGAGAAGCAAGCTGGCCTTTCAGACTGAGAGGAAAAGTTTCTCTATTTGTTACTTTCTCTGTTGAATGATAAACTGGTTGTGTTAAAACACTTGTTGACAGAATCTGACATCTTCCACCTTATGTGCTAGCTATGTGTGCTTGCTTTCTTCACGATGGCTGCTCTAATGTCCCTGCATGCCTAGTGCCATTACAGTTTCTAACCTCTGCACAGTGCTTCCTTATTAAAAACCCCTCATTTGAAAATCTGTACTTAGACCCACAATAGCATCACCGCCAGTAGTGAAGATGTGATCATTTTAAATGCATTTCTGCACCGATCTGTACTGTACAAATTAGCATTGACTCTTCAGGTTCCAGTTCAAGGAAAGGGCTGTGAGTAAATAAGAACTTTAGTTTGCTCACTTGAATCAACCAAGTATTTGAAATACTTTTCAAAAATACCTTTAAGTTAGGTGTTGCTTTGCATCTATATTTTAAAAACAATATATGAAAATGTTATTTTTCTGACTTCAGAAGAAATATGTGTCTCTGTTGGAAAACTTCAGAAAATTGATGCAAGAAAATGCCCGCATTTTGCCACAGTCTATAGAGTCCTGGCTGACATCCTTTCAGGGTCTTTTTGTGTATAAGCCAAGAACATTGAAATCTTAACACAAAGGGTTGTAGGATAACTTGGTGTACTTAACGTTTCCAGGTACTTGCACGATCCTTTAGATTTTTATAAGTATTATTAGAACGCTCCAGGATGGTGTCTCCCCACCATTTTGGCCCCTTCTTTTCCCACACACTGTTGACAGTTTGCTATATGCACTGATAATCACTTGGGGTCAGTACATACAGATTTTACACACACACACACACACACACACACACACACACACACACACACACGACTTCTTGCTTGCTTTCAGCAGAGTCCTCCTGTGTACTCTAGGCCATTCTGGTCTGGAACTCGCTGTCTTACTGCTTCAGCCTCCTGAGTGCTGTGAACTCAGGTATACGTTGTCTCCCCTGGCTTGGATTTTATACTTTAATCCTTTATAGTGAGGTATTTTAAATGACACTTGGAATTTGTAGATGCACATGTTTGAGTATCTGTTTTTAGTTTATGTGCGTGCAGGTTTTCTTTGTATTTCTGTCTGCACCACATGTGTCCTAGTCTCCTCGGAGCCAGGGGAGGGCATAGGATCCCCTTGAACTGAACTTAAGGATAATTCTGAGCCACCATGGTGTTGCTGGGGTGGACCCTGTGTCCTTTACAAGAGCAGCAAGTGCTCTTGACTACTGAGCTTCTATCACAGTCTAAATATAGGAAACATGTTTCTCACTTAAGTCTGTTACAGGCTAATACTGAAGTATAATACTACTACTACTACTAATAATAATAATATCTCAGGTTATAGTAAAACAGTAGGGAGGTTTATTTTCATTTAAATCAGATTTACTGTGGAAACATTAGCTATTTATTGACATGTCCTGCACTTGCTTTTTTTATTTGTTTGCTTTTTTTAAGTCTTTGTAAGCTTTTAGAAGTTTAGCTCCCTTCTTGCTTTGTTTTTAATTTTGAGACATATTCTCACTGTAGCCCTGGCTCCCCTAGATGTAGGTGCTTACTGGCCGATCTCCAACTCCAGGCAGTCTTCCTGCCTCTGCCTCTGCCTCTGCCTCTCATGTACTGGACTGCAGGCCCAGGCCAGCTCTAGCTCTCTTGCGAAAGCCTTAATGTTAGAGATAAGAAGCGATGATTGGCATCCCCGGGGCTTGTATATAGATTATAAATATGTAAGGGGGAAAGGGGTGGGGGGGAGGGGTGTGGGTCTGGAGTCTCACTTCCCCTCTTCTCTTCCTAGTCCCCTATCCCTGGGGCCGGTTGTTAAAAAAGAATAATAAAAGAATTTAAAAAAAAGAAGAAGTGATGATTGGACCTGAAGAGAGCAGTGGCAAACTCTCTGAAGGAAGAAGGAAGAGTTTACATAGCCTCAGGGCTTCTCCTTTTACTCTTAGTTTATTTCAAGGGAAAGAAAATGAAATTTTCCAAGTGTGTTACCTGTACTCCTAAGTTATACACACTCTGTGCCTGTCTCTGTCTGTCTGTCTCTTACCTTACATGAGTGAACCATTGGCTTTTCACTGAGAAAAAACCTCTTCAGTGAATATCGTTAAACTTTCACTGAAGTTAGCCAACATGTATTCTCCGTTTTCCTAAAGATAGAAATTTTGATTTCTCATTTATAAGAAAAGTCTTTCTGTATCAAGGGCTAGTCGGCGTCATAGTTAGCTACTAACAGTCATTATACCACGTCCTCCCCGTCTGCTGTCCTCCTGCACGGCATTATCCCAGAATTCTATCCTCATTACAGCCCCATTTGATAGCATTTGCAGCTACGACGGTTAAGAACCACTGTTTTAAACTCTGAGATTGAACGGAGGACCTGGCTCAAAGTAAACGTGAAGCTACAGTTTCTAAAGCCTGCCGGCCACGCTTCTAGACTAGCAGGTGTAGAGATAGCCGCACAACTCTAGTGCGACAGTTGTGTCATTCCTAGGGCATGCGTGCTTTTGGAATTAACTGGGAATAAAATACACACACACACACACACACACACACACACACACACACACACACACCCCAAATTCCAAAGAGAACTGAGAATGTTCTTTCCTTGGGGAAAAAATGATCCATTTCTGAGGTAAGCAGGTAGACTTGTGTCATTGGCACACTCCCATTGAAGAGGGCGAGCACTGCAATGGGACCCTGGTGGAGGAGGCGAGTTGTGAGGCATGCTAAACTGTTATAATCAGAAATGGGGTTAGTGCATGCTCACATACATTAGTGAGTTTTCCTACTGCTCAAGTCTGCGGGACGGTTTGCATGTGAGCGACAGGTGCTGTCCCACTGTTCATTTATTCCCTCCGGAAAGTTTTCAACATTAAATTTGTTAATAAACACTTAATCATGTTCTGTTAGTTATTCCTCATCTGCTATGTATGAGTGTTGTATTATACAATTTCTAGTATTGTAATTAGACAAAATGGGTAAAATAGATATTTCTTTTCTCAACAATTTTACATTGACTTATTTATGTTTGTGTTTATGTGTGGCATATGTCTTCTATGACATGTGTATGCAAGTCAGGGGACAACTTGCAGGAGTTGGTTCTTTCCTCTAATCAAATCTGGATTGTAGGATTTGGCAGCGGATGCCTTTCCAAGATGACCCCTCTCACTTGGGCCTCTGTTTAATAATTCTGATGTGAGAGTCCGCACAGATGCTGAAGGTGAAGCAGATAAAGGACCACTGTGTTTCAAGGTGCCAGCAAGAACCAACTGATGAGGTACATGTGATAGTGTACCTGTGTTCTCTTGGTGACATATCAAAGGTGCCCGTAAAACTGGCATGTGGTCCACAGTGGGAGATGCCAAGCGGCAGGTGGGAGTAACTGAAGACAAAGAAGAGTTTCTTTTTTATGTAAGTAATGAGTTTCCTTAAGAACCAAACTGCTGACTCACCTGATTCCGTGGGATGTTGGTTTTCCGTGAACTAGGAGCATCTTCATCTGAGATCATTTATTTCAGTGTATGGCAGATAGAGCATTGATGTAACTTCTCGTCCCTGATTAAATAAGTAAGCACAGAATGTGCTTCACCTTGTTTTTTATAGCTGTAGTAAAACACTGAACAAAACCATCTTAGTGCAGAAAGGGTTGCTTTGACTTAAACATCCAGTCACACTCCATGGTTGGAGAAAGTCAGGTGGGAACCACGGGAGAAAGCTACTTACTAGCTTGTCCCCTATGTCTTGCTCAGTTTGCTTCTTGCAGCATCCGGGACCATGTGCCCAGGGGTGATACTGCCACAGTGGGCAGGGCTGTCCCATATCAGTCATGGTTCAAGATTGCCTAGAGGCCAATCGATGAGATCATTTTATTTTCTCAGTTGAGCTTCCCTCTTCCCAGATGACTTGAATTTTTTTCAAGTTGACAAAGACCAACCGGCAAGGAATACAGGCAAAGATTGTCCTATATATTGAATTTTTAAGAAAAATTTTGCCATGTGGGAGCAGCTCACAACCATGTGTAACTCCAGTTCCAAGGGATCTGACACCCTCACACCAGTGCACATAAAATACAATTAAATAACTTTTTTTTTAAAAAAGGAAAAATGTTAGAGTTTGGTCAAAAGCTGTTTTGAACAGCAAAAATGTTCAAAATACTTTTTGGGGATTGAGCGCTGATCTGATGGCATTTGTATTATTTAATCTTAGACTTTCTGTGTGTCCTTAAAAGGACACACATGAAATAATAGAAAATGCAGCCCAATGGAAAATAGGGCAGAGGTGAACTTCAAGCTCAGCTTTAAGAAAGCAGTTACAGGGCAGGTCAGCAGGTCACACGTAACCCAATGGATGCTACCTGAAATAGGACACATCATTTAATCTCCTGCTTCTGAGTTCCCTCGAGCACTTACCCAGCTCGGCTACCAGAGAGTGGAACACGGCTCTAGAGTCTAGGCTCTCGAGCTCACTTAGGCTGTGCCCCTTTAATTTTTTTTCTGGTAAATCGCATGGGCTTTACAAAATACTAGTAGTTTGTTTTTTGTTGTCGTTACTATTTTTTTGTTTGTTTTGGTTGTAAAGTAATAGTAAAATATGAAAGGAAGCAAAAGGCCAAATTAGAGTAACCTAAATTTCATACTTTTATCTAGCTAGTCTACATAATACTGACTCATTGAAACTCACTGCTGCTAGTTAAACTGCCATGATTCCGACTGACTTGTTCCTATGGTTTGTGTCTGTGTGACTCTAGCTGGCCTTGCTTGCTCTTGCTTGGTCCGGGCTCAGATTTGAGTGTCTACCTCTGTGCTGTGGCTGTTTTTCTTGGGTGAAATCTGTTTTTACTCAGCTTTCACACATTATAATGATCCAGCCTTCCGTGGCCCATCGCATCCCAAGTTTGTCCTCCTATTTCTCAAAGGTCAGAGATCAGTTGTTTATTTTCCTATTTCCAGAGAAAGTTCTGTGATTTGTGTGGTCTGCAGCTTACTGTGTGTGCACATAGCACCTTCATGTGCAGCGATGTGGGTGGTGATTAAAGCGCCTCCCACAGCCTTGTCTGCCTGCCTCCCTCCCTCCCTTCCCTGGCCCCTCCCTCCTAGCACTGCGCTAGGCTAGTCCTTAGAGCTGCCCGGGCATCCCCTAAACTGACCCTAGGTTTGTCACTCTCTGTGACTCTGCATGTATCAGCATGCAGTTGTCCTTATATTTTGGCTTATTAAATTTATCAGGTAAGGAAGTGATTTAACACTAATATATGTTATTTTTCTACCATGAAAAGGCAACAATAAAAGATAGTTGCTAATCATGCGTTCACTGAAAGAGAAAGAACTACTCCCTATAGACCTAGCACGTAACAAACTGGCACGCCATACTGCTGGCCCAGCCTTTCCCTAGAGCTCACCCAGGTGTTTAGCATTCTTTCTCCTTCTGCAATCCGTACCTTGCATATAGATAACATATAGATATATGAAAGCTGTCTTCACAGTAAATTTGAAGCAGCAGCAGAAGCAGCAGTTTGATCCTGGATTCTTCTGGAGTTAGAGAGTAAAGCCAGACAGCGAACAAGTATATCTTTTGTATTGGACTCCAAGGGTGACATCAGATATAATACATTATTTAATTCCGGTGCATAAGCTTTGATTTTAACATTGATATTGTACTTACCCATGACTCTACAAGTCGTCGGAGGCTTCTCTCTCCTTGGAAAGTTGTGGGCAGGTTCAGCCATTGCTGCTGGGATAATGTTGTGTTGGTGCTCTGAGCCATGTTGATAATTGTCAGGTTTGGAAGTCTGTCTCTTCCCTGTTGGTTTGTGTGTGCTGTCTTAGCTTATCACTCCTTCCTCTCTGCGGACTCTGTTCTGTTGCTGACCCAACGTGGTCATTTGGCCTGCAGTGTGCACAGGGTGCTGTGCTGTTTGCTGGGGTTACTGTGGTGATTCCTTATTGATGGTTTGGTGGGGAGGCTGCTCATTAAACAGTTACACAAACAGATCTACAATTACAACAGTGAAAAGCTCAGCAGCACTCAGTGTTGGTCGGCCGGGTCCTGGTCTGAGGACCTACCTAAATTGAGATCCAGAGGATAAATGGGGTGATTGGTGGTGCAGTGGGCCTGGGGAACTGGGGATGCAGAGACTGAGATGCTTGGGGAGACTGAGGAGGAAGTGTGGCATAGCACCTACAAGCAGTATGGTACCTGGGGTGACAGGTTCTCTTTATCCTGCCAGAGTATGTCAGAGAGAAGTCGGCGTCCATAAAGGAGGACCAGGATGTTGGAAGAGTCACTTTAATCTTCAAATATAAAATGGTGCCCAGTTTTCCTGTCTTTGTGCTTTCTGTTTTGAATTTGCTTTGTGGGAGCATATCTCCCCATTTCCTTGCCAGACCTACACTTGAGACACCTCCGCGTGTGCACACCCCCCCCCCCATACACCCCATCTAGGCCCGTGGTCTCAATGATAAGCTATTTTTGGAATTAAAGTGCAAGTGCCATCTACTTCCTGATTTCACTGGCTCCTTGTTTTTATTCTTGTGATGTGGTGATACTTGTGATGGCAGCCGCTGTAGTACCTGTAAAAACCACTGTAGCTCAAATCTATCTTGAAAAAAAATGTTTATGTCTACAGATGTTTTGCCTGCTTGTATGTCTGTGCACCATAGGCCAGAAGAAGGCATCAGATATCCTGCAGCTGGAGTGACAGGCAGTTGTCAACTGCACAGGTGCTGGCAATCAAACCCAGGTCCTCTGGAAGGATAGCCATGCTCTGAGCCATTGAGCCGTCTCTCCAGCACCAGGAAGTCTGTGTTTTGTCAGACACTGCCCTAGCATTCTGCATACACATCCATCTTTTTCCTCAGATAATAGAAAGCGATGAAGAGGGGGCCAAGGGTATGAAATTGCACAGTGGGGTTTAACTAAACCTTGGCTCTTAATTATTTCACCTCTGATGGTGAAAGTCACAAACAGTAGACTAGAGAGCTTGGGGAGCCCAGAGTCTTAACACACACTGAGTCAAAGATGCTTGATTCCAGCCCAGGCTGATTGTCCAGACATATCACATGTGCCAGGAGAGTGTCAGTCACTGCGAGTGCATTTTATACAGAGATGTAGTGGCTGGAGAACCAGCTCCACAGTTAAGAGCACACACAGCTCTCTCAGGAGACCCAAGTTTCAGTTCCTAACACTCATGAGGGGTGGAGGTGGGGGAACTGAGGCTCACAACCACCTGTTAACACTAGCTTCAGGAGATCTAAGTCCTTCAGCCTCAGTAGGCGGCCACACACGTGTGATGCACACATGCTTTTACAATCACACATATAAATAAAATGAGTCCAGGCACGTGCAGAGGCCAGCATCATCAGATCCCTGCGGAGCTGCGGTTGTAGGTGAGCTGCTGGATCCAGCAGCACTGGGACCAGGCCTGAGTTCTTTCTTAACTGCTGAGCCATCTCTTCAGCTCCCATGTCATTTAAAAAAAAAAAAAAAAAAAGACAAGACACTTGAAATTACAGCATTTCTTTGTGGATATGCACTGTAGTTTACTAAACTTGCTTTACTTTGGCTATTAACATATTTTATGAGAGAACTTAAAAGCACATGATTCTTCCCTATCGGAATGGCTATGAGAAGCAAAAGTACAGTCAAGTGCAGAGATGTGAAGTGAGTGGCCGTAGCTCCTGTGGTGAGTGTGTGTGTGTGGAAGCTGGGCATGGAAACATCCCAGAACCCATCAGTTCTTCTCTCAAGTAAGAACCCGAGAGAGTATATACATGCATGCACCAGAACACCTGTGGAGGCTGTTCATGGAAGCCGCATTCAACAAACTGAAACTGGAAGCTAATAGTGGGAAAATAGATGCACATTCACATAGTGAAGGGTGGTATAGCATAGACCGTTTATAACTGCATGTAATAATACAGTCACATTTCATAAACCTGCTGAGGAATCCATTCCCAGCCCTTTAAACATAGATATATCATATATATCATAGATTCATAGATAGACAGACAGACAGACAGATAGATATGGTAGAGCATGCCTTTAACCATAGCTCTCCCAGCACTCTGGAGGCAGATGGATCTCTGAATTTCAGGTCAGCTAGGCTACATGGGGAGACTGTCTCAAACTAATTAAAGAGTAAAACATTGGTGTCCTGTGTGTTAGGATAGACCAAGCTTCTCTGTGTTAGGATAGACCAAGCTTCTCTGTGTTAGGATAGACCAAGCTTCTCTGTGTTAGGATAGACCAAGCTTCGGAGTATAGGCCTAAAATACAGTGACAGAAATATAGTTTGGCTTACTGTAGCCCAGAGAACACTTTGTTAGGGCATGTTTCAGGCTGTGGCCAGAAGGGGCTGCTTCCCCTCTGTGCAGCCCTTAGGGAACTGGGCCAGTGTTGTCTCTGCTGTGCTCAATCAACATGTAGCTCAGGGCACACCTACTCACTTTCTACTGTAAGAGGACATAACCACATGCCCACACCAACTGTGGGGATGCAGGTAGAGGGAGCAGAAATAGAATATACTGTGTATGTACCCTGGTTATTTTTGCTATCTTCTGAGTTCTTTTTCTTATATACCACTACATGGTGCTTATTTTTTTCCATGGGAATGGATATAGTTCTTGTCAATAAATTATTCCATTGAACAGATAGGATGAAATAAAACTGAATGACCATGGGGATGATTTCATTTTGAATTTTGCTAATACTGACAATTGTATAGCAAAAATCCTCGGTAAGAAAATCACTTTGGTGTGGTCACTTATTAGAAATAGAACTCAGAGCTCAAAGAGTTTATTTATTTGAAGGCTGTGATCTGTGTTCCTACGGTCTCCAGTGTGCCTTTTTTTTAGGTTGCATTTTTATTAAGTGTGTGTGTATGCGTGTGTTTGCGCGCACGCTTGTGTGCATGCATGCTGAGTGCTTATGGCACAACACTTTGACGGCAGTCAGAGGATAACTTGTAGGTCACTTCTCTTCCACCAGGTAGGCTCTGGGTGCTTTTATCCAGTGAGATGGCTCAGCAGTATTCATTTTTTTGTTTAGTTATTTTATTTGCTTTTAAATAATTTTTAAAAATTAAATTTTTGTATACTGATGTTCTATGATGCAGATGTAAAGCACAGTTACTGTCTTAATCTGTCAGTGCTCAAAGTGACGTAAATGACCAGGGCAACTAAAACCAGTGAAGACTTCTGTGTTTAACGTTCTTAATACAGTGGTGTTGACTGTAGCCCTCATGTTAAGTGGTAAGTTGGCTGTATTCTTCACATTTTGTCTATAATTTCATTATTGCCACATAACTTTTGTTTTAATGTCTTTTGATCTTACACTCCACTCTCTTGCCTTTTGATTCTGTTCTTGGTGTCATATTTGACTTTATCCTTAGATTATGAAAATGTCTGTATTCCTGAATAGATGTTGACACTTCATGTATTTTTTTTCTTTCTTTCTTTCTTTCTTTCTTTCTTTCTTTCTTTCTTTCTTTCTTTCTTTCTTTCTTTCTTTCTTTTTTTTTTTCATAAATCTAGTCCTTCTATAAATGACCTGGCTATAGAATCTAGTTTTATTTTTTTGTTGAATGTTACTTAACTATGCCAGTAGAAATTGGTTGTTTTTATTTTTAAAGGTCTGTGTGAATCTTACATAAAACCATCCAGAAATGTTTTAAGATGTCTTTCTAGGTAGTGATTAGGACGGAGTCAGAAAGGAAGCTGTAGTTCTGAGTCTTCTGAAGGAGAAAAACCTGTTTGCCACAAACAGAAATGATTATCGGCTCAGAACCAGACGTGCTTTGACATTTGGCAAATCCG
Source organism: Uromys caudimaculatus (assembly GCA_028551405.1). Lineage (NCBI taxonomy): Eukaryota > Metazoa > Chordata > Mammalia > Rodentia > Muridae > Uromys > Uromys caudimaculatus. The sequence continues at coordinate 8,581,632 of CM052700.1, read as the reverse complement.
TCTGCTAGCTGGTTGCCACCTTAGTGAGGCCTGTCACTTCACTTGCTTTCGGGCTACATCTGACTGCTACCATTATGTGTTCCCTCGTGCTGTCTCACACTGAGACTCATGCTGGTTGAAGCTAAATTCGAGTTGATTTGGTAAAAATTGACATCAGGATAACGTTAGAGACTTTTTTCTTTACGGATAATTCATAGCATATTAATTTGTTTAATGTGTGCAATGATGAAAAGTTACTATTACAAATAACCAAAGTCTATTAGCGTGACTTTGTTCCTCAGTTTACATAACATGGATGAGAGCTCAGTGGATGAGAGCTTGCCACCAAGCCTGACAGCCCTGTTTGATCCCTTGGTTCCCACATGGACCAGCTCCAATTGGTTTTCCTTGAACTTCTACATTCACGTCCATGGCGTGTACATATACACAGCAATACATTTTTTTTAAAGATTTATTTATTTTTTTGTATATGAGTACACTGTAGCTGTCTTCAGACACACCAGAAGATGGCACCAGTTCCCATTACAGATGATTGTGAGCCACCATGTGGTTGCTGGGAATTGAACTCAGGTCCTCTGCAAGAGCAGTCAGTGAGTGCTCTTAACAGCTGAGCCATCTCTCCAGTCCCACAATAAAATGTTTTTAAAATGTGTTACTGAGAATCAGGAGACAGAAACTGGCAGATCCTTTATGGGTTCAAGGCCAGCTTACAGAGTGAGGCCTTGTCTCAATTAGATCTGCCTTCCAGTGGAAGACTTGACTTTCCCAGAGCTTTCTAAGACACTTGGGACAACCTCACCAATGGTTCAGTACCGTCTACTAGGAAAAACAGGCTTCCACTTTGGATGTGTACATTGGTGCTCAGATCGGACAATTTCAGAAACACTGAACCGCAAAAGAAGATGCATAAATCCAGGAGATGAGCAGTTTGAAGAACCCATTAGTAAGGTTTGTGATCTTACTTGTGTTTGTTCGGTGACTCCCATATCTTTACCTGTGTCCGGCAGCATCAGTGACTCCTCCAAAAGAGCTGAGGAACAAATCAGATTGTATTCATTTGAACCATGGTTTCCTTTTTTATTATCTGCTCGTTCATTTACTTTTTTCTCTTTTGTCTCTTTGAGATTCTGTAGCCCAGGCTTACATGGAACTCACTATATAGCCAAGGCTGCCCTTGAATTCATGGTAGTCCTTTGACAGCTGCTGAGCCTATAGATGTGAGCTACCTATACCTAGACACTTTCATAATCCTTAATCACACATCTTTCTGAGCTGCTATTTGTAGCTTGTAGTTCTTGTTTGTGGGTTTTGTGTAGCTTCTCCCCAACTCTCTTTTTGGTAAGCTAACCGGCTTCTCATTCTTACCAATGTGAGATAAGAAGTGTTAGGTCCTCTGTACGCAAGAACTCAGGTGGCATTGTTGGGATTATTATATCCATTGTTAACTACTGTTAGGACACATTGCTAAGTGCGAGACTGAACTGCTCAGTGACATCTACCATCTCAGGAAGCAACCTGCATGTCAGCCTTGTACTGAAGTATGACAACCAGACCTTTGATGCCCTCTAGAAGGATGAATTAATCACTTCTCTCTCTCTCTCTTTCATTTCCCTAATTAAGTGTGTGACTTGTGTGACCTTCTATGGCTCCCTTACCTGAAATGCTTTTCTCTCCTTATAACGAACCTGGGCACACCAGTTTCTGAGTAGTGCAGTGAGAAGAGGGAGATGAGGGGGTGGGAATTGTTATGTGGTAGAGTCTTATGAGCTAGCAGCTCAGAAAACTCTTAAGGACAGTGTGGCTTTCTTCATAGCTTCGACTGAGTTGTAGGAAACTCAGGTTAGAAACTGAACGAACATTCAGCTTCCTTTGGTGGTCTGTTCTTGTTCTTCATCTTGCTTATTAGATGGTAGAGGGTATATTGAAGATTCTCAGTAGATGACTTGAATGGCCTTTTGTATTGTCGCTTGTGAATGTTTATGGAGCCAGGAAACTGTAAGGGGAGTGCTTCTGTGGCTGGCGATTGTGAGTTTTACTGCTGGGCATCCATCTACTCAGAGGATAACTTCCTGGACCAAATGCTACTTCCTCCCTCTCGCACTGTGACTTTAGAAGTCACTTTTCACCCTTCATTTCTGACACCACATGACTTTTTTATCTTGATTGTCTTTGCCTTTCCACTTCAGTTACAGAGAAAATATGCTTAGCTGGCACAAAGATGACTGTCACAGCCATATTGTTATAAAATCCACAGTTGTAGAACTTTTGCCGATTGATGGTGGTCACCTATTAACTTGCTATGTCTTTTGGTATTTGGCTAATAAGACAACTGCAAGCCTGTAAAATGTAGTGAAGTGAAAAATTTCCTTTTCAGCTGAGCATGCAAAACAGGAATAGTAGTTAGAGCTGTTGTACCACACTTCCCTCCTCCGCAGGGAAGCCCAGATACCTTGGCTTGGCTTCTGTAGGGGTCACGCTGAAGAAAACAGCTTTATGTGCAGCCTATGAGAAGAAACTGCCCAGTTGTGCCTGGACACATGGGGGATATGAGGAGAAGAGGAACAAGCAAAGAGCACTTACGTTCCATGCAGGATGACAGAAGAGTTAGGGGAGGGTGGAGGTCATTAGTTCCCTTTGTTTGCCTTGGGGATTTTTTGGAATGTATTTTAATATGTAAATAAAGAGGCAGTTTATACTGTAAGTTCTAACAGTACTCTATTTGTAGCTGCTTATAAGTATAAATTTATTGTGCTATGGTGGGCTGCAAAGTAGCCCAGTGGTAGAACATTTGCCTGGTGGGCATGAGCCTTGGGGTCCTTCAGATCCCACCCACACTCCTTTAAAGGAATGTTGACCTTAGCTTTCCAAAGTTTGTGATTATAATTATATATTTATAGAGTCAAAAAAGATCGAAGAGAACAAAATACAAGAGTTAACATGACCTGATTTACAGAGCTTACTGTAAACAATCACAGTAAAGTTAGTCATCTCTGAATACTGTGCACAGATCACTGACTGCAGCAGCTAAAAAGACAGGCGATACACGTAATCAAATGACTATATATATGTATACATTCATACATGTGTACATAGAAAGAAGTGCAAAGCTGTGCACATACTCAGATTAATACACTTTGTAAATTTGTGCTTACAGAGAGAGCTACAAAATTACTGTACTGGGAAAAGATAGTCTTGGAGGGAGGATGCTGAGCCAATGACGTGGTGGGAAGATAGACCCAGGTCTGTGAGAGAACTCTGACACTCATGCAGCATGTGTGTGGGTTTGGTTTGGTTTGGTTTTTCTACATATCTTTGGCTGTCCTGACATCCACTGTGTAGACCAAGCTGACCTCAAACTCACAGAGATCAGGCTGCCTCTGCCTCCTGAGTGCCGGGGTTAAAGGTGTGCACTACTACTCCCAGCTCCCTGTAAATATAATATATATTGTTTCTATATTATATATTAATATACTTCATAATTATATATTGTATATTATTATATATTAATATATTTCACAAAAAATGGGCTAGCTTGTACTTCAGGTAGAGTACCTGCTTAGCATGTATGGGGCTCTGGGTTTGGTCCCAAGCTTGGGGAAAAATTTTTGAATTAAAATTATAAAAAATGCACCATTGACCTCAATTTGAAACTTTTAAAACTGTTGGAAGAAAATATATCAGATAATCTTTGTGATCTTAAAGCATGTAAAGACTTCTTAGAAATGGTGCCAAAATAGACAGCGAAATTTCATAGGCGACGGAGAGAGGTACACGATGCGTTTGGGAAAGGTGTATGTGGAAGTGGAAAGGGAGCTACTGAAAATGGACGGACATAAGGACGAGGGCAGAGTGAGCGGAAGGGACGAAAGAAAACGATTACTTGTAAAGTCCTAGAATGAAAGCTAATGCTATAAAATCAATGGAAAAAGAAATGATACCCAAAGTATAGTTCATACATAGAAAAAATAAGTTAAAATTGTCAAAATTAATGGTTTTATATTGTAAAAGAGAGGACTGGAGAGATGGCTCAGCAGTTAAGAGCACTGGCTTGTTCTCCAGGGGTCCTGAGTTCAATTCTTAGCACCCACCTGGCAACTCAGAACTGACTCTAACTATAATCCCTTAGGGTCTGACGCCCTCTTCTGGTGTGCAGATGTATATGCAGACAAAACACCCATATAAATAAAACTTTTCAAAAAAAAAGAAGGAAGAGAAAGAAAATAATCACGTGGACATATCTGCAGATTGTGCATGGCCAGTTACATCCACATGACACGGTGCAGTGTCCAGAAAACAGCCGCCAGGCCTTGGATTGTCACTCGGCAGCAGAGCACTTTGCAAGCGCATGCTAGGCCCTGTTCCTCCTGCAACCCCACAAAGGGAAATGTTCTGCAGTGATGGCAGTGCAGACCAAACCATAGTTAGGAACCAAAACATAACTATTCAAGACAAAAAAAGGCGGCCATAACTCACTGTGTCACACGCAGGTGTGTGAGGCACAGCTCTCAGTGCTGCAGGTCCTCAAGGCGTGCGTTCTCAGACCTATTGAATGGGCCGTGCTTTGGGTAGATGCATTCTGGTCGTTGCTCTTCCCTTCACCTTGCAGGGCTCTCTGCACCTGGACATAGAAGGAGAAATTATAACCAAGGTTGCTACTGATTTCCCCTCTCACTCATATCAGTTTGTCATCTGTTTACTAAACCTCCCGTTCTCCCAAGGATTTTCAGCTCCTACCCATTAGAAGAAATAGATCTTCACAGGAAACCATGCTTCTTTCTTGGGGCCAGACGCCAGTAAGGATGAAGTGGAACTAGCCAGTTGTAGCTCCTCTTCCAAAGAGATGCTTTGTATTAGCAATGAGACCTCAGAAATGCAAAGTTGCTATTGGAAGCTGCTTTGTTCCCTGACTGTTTGACTCCAAGGAACATGAGGCAGAAGAAGGGTAGGCCCGCTGCATCCTCAGGTGAGATGTGAGACTCACAGTGATCCATCCTATCGTGTACACAGGCACCATGCACTATAGCTGAGAGGCCCAGTGGGACCCCATTCCTGATCTTAGGTTAAGGCCAGGGCCTAGACCTTCCAGTCTTCTCAGCCATCACAAATCAGATATTTAATTTTCAAGTGTTAGAAATGTGAATTTTTCACCTTTCAGTTCCCATAAACAGAACCTACAGTTGCTATAGCAGCGATTTTTTTTTTTCCCACCTACATGAAATTTGAGTTTGAGACAATTATTTTCTCACAGATTTTCAAACTGTAAAATGAATACATACAGCCATTGTAGCTCAGAAATAATTCCTCAGATGAAAAGTGATTTGTTTTCCATGAGTGAAAGCCTGAACACTCGCCTACGAAGTCCAGTTTGATCGGAAGGGAGATTTTATGTAACACAGGGACTGAAAAGCCCAAGTTTAGAGGCCTGACCTTCCTCCAACACCAAGAAGAGAAGCATTGGCTCTCGGGGGCCAGCTACTCATTAGCTAGTTGGTCTCTGTTGATCTACTTACAGAATGATTATCATTCTGTGGCCCTAAGGAAGACGCTTTGTACTTAACTTTTCGTGGTGTTTGGTAACATCATCACTTTAAAGCACTCAGCAGTCATGGAGCCTAAACTCTGCCATGCCTCCGTTATCCCCTCCATGGTACATTTCAGTTGGCAGTGGGGAATAATCAGACCCGTGCCAAATAAAGCTCGTGTACTTTTATAAGTTGTAATTTGCAGGTGCGTGTTTAACTCAGAAAGTAGTAACTAGTGATTTCTCCATTCAGAAGTATGGCCTTTGACTTTGTGGTGGGAGTGTTTGTTCCCATCATTAATGCCTCTAACTGGAGTAGCGCCTGTCATCCATCTATATGTGACATGGCAGGCCTGCCTTGATGGGCCAACTGTGGAGATGCAAGCTTTGAAAACCAGCAGATCATTCCTTACAGCAACCCAGATTGTGACGTGCTTTGTATGACATGTGTCATGGTTGGGTTTTAGAAGTTGTGAACACTCACCCTCAACCCTAAGGGCTGTCTACTACCCAAGTTACCATCTCAGTGTGTGCTGTGTGCCTTTCAGGAAAGCGAGAAAGTGCTGCTGACTCCACGGGCTTGGGAAGGATCGGAGTGGCTTCTATCTGTGTGATACACTTGTTCACAATTCTTTGTTCTCTGGTTAAATACAGCAGAAATAGCTGAAATCAGAGATGTATCCAATCATTGAGTTAAATATGGGTATGTATATTCAGGGATTGAGCCCTGGGTCCAGAAAGAAACTGAGTATCTGACACACAACTGGGGAGTGGGGCTCCATGAAGTGGGGCTAGCCATGGTTTCCAAGTGGGAAATCAGCATAGTGAAACAATAAAAATGTGCTGTGTCACATAACAGAGTGGAGCAGAACAGTAGCAGGCACCTTTGGAGTACTTGGTGACTTTCGCAGGTGATGTCTATCCTGGCCATGAAGTGGAGAAGCTCAGACCATACTCTGCCTTCCTCCCTCCCTCTTTGTCTCTTTAGTCTGTCTCGTTGCGTATTGGTTTCCTCTCTTCTGTGTATTGCTTTCTTTAAAAGAAAAGTAAATGTAGTTACTTATTAATAGCGAGTGGTGACCTTGTATATGTTAGCCAAATTATTGAACTCTGGAAGTCCATGAGATCATTGGTTCACTCTGTTTGGGAACAAGAAACCAAATACTTAGAATAAAGAAGGGAGAAATCTTACATCTGTAATATTTTAATTACAGGCACAGTTGCCTCTCAGAAATCTTATGACTCACACATGATTATATTACATTTAAAGCAAGACATTTAATTCCTTTGGCACTGAGAAATCTGTTTCTGAAGTTAGTTTTTTACATATGAAGGTAGTTATTTTATACAACTGCAGTCACTCCCAGATGCCTTTTTTATTCTGTAGTCTATGCTTTAGTGATGGAGCCCCCACATATTTATACCAATTATATAAATCGTGTACATTACACTCGTAAGAGAAGGTGAGTGTGGCACCGTGTGACCTCAGTTTCACGAACTTATGCTCATGGCTAAGCACTGTAAAGGAACCTGAGAAACAGTTGGAAGTAAAGAATGAAGGGCTGGTTAATTATAAATGTTTGGTGACAGATTTCCCTCTGGCCTCTGGAGCAGAGGTGGGGCTGTTACAGTGCATATTGGCATGTTAATGCCAAGGCTGCTGAAATTTACCTCATTTATAAGAACTCAGAATATGGACAGCTCATTTTTATGAAAGTTAAATACAGAGAAAAAGTGTGGAATGCATAGAGTGAAACGAATTTAATAAAATGTGTCGTTAGTTGATTTGAGACCCATACATACACAGTGGAGGTTATGTATGTGCTTGCTCTTCCATTGCTGCAGTGAGCCAGTGATGTTTGTAGTGTGCAGTCTCTGAGGTCATAAGGAAATCTAAACTATCAGCTCTGAGAGTCACTGTGTGTGTTGTCCAAGTCCAGAGGGGCTTAGCAGTTGAACATAGACTTGAAATCACTGTTGAGTTGGAAATTTATACTTTAAAAGATTAGGTGGCCGGGCGGTGGTGGCGCACGCCTTTAATCCCAACACTCAGGAGGCAGAGGCAGGTGGATTTCTGAGTTCAAGGCCAGCCTGGTCTACAGAGTGAGTTCCAGGACAGCCAGGGCTACACAGAGAAACCCTGTCTCGAAAAACTAAAAAAAAAAAAAAAAGATTAGGCGATTTGACCGAAATCACAGGCATTTTCATCCTCTGATTACTTTGTAGGTCTGGGAAAAAGAGTCTCGATCCACTCAGGGGTTCACTCTTAGGGCGGAGGCATGGAAAGTCTGGGGTACTTCATACACAATAGTAAAACAGTGAGACCTGGTTTGTGGAGTGGTCCTGAAAATGAGTTTTACATTGGCAGCAAGCAGCTAGGGAGGGACTTTTGTTAGATACTCAGAAGTTAAAGTAAAAAGACCTTTGATTGCTTGGTTGTCCATATGTCCGTTTGTCCATCCACTCACTTATTACTGAGCCAGTCTTTTGTTTTTCATGCTGGCCTCCACCTTGTACAATTGAGAATAACCTTGAACTTGTTTTCCTGTCTCTACTGTCTCAGTGCTGACATCACTGGCCTGGGCTGGTTTATGTGGTTCTGGGGATCAAACCCAGGGATCATGCTTGTTAGGCAAACATTCTACCCAGTGACTTACACTCCCAGCCCAGTTTACAACATTGTTGTGTTCCATCTTACTGTTTGACAATATCTCTTTATGTAATCAAGGCTGGCCTCGATCTTGCTTTGTAGCCCAGGCTGGCCTTAGACAGCAATCCTCCCTCATCCTGACCATCGTTGGATTTTTGGTATGTGCCGCCTCATCCAGCATACGGAACTGCTTTTAATGGTCAGAATTTCACACTTGCAAAGCACATTTTAGAGAAATTCCAATGCGAGGACTATTCATTTGTCCCTGCTCTCCCAAAAGATGTGGATATTGTAGTTGTGTTTTCAAATATGTGGAATGCAGTGGTGATTTTTTTTTTTTTTTTTTAAGATTTATTTATTTATTATATGTAAGTACACTGTAGCTGTCTTCAGACACCCCAGCAGAGGGCATCAGCTCTCATTATGGATGGTTGTGAGCCACCATGTGGTTGCTGGGATTTGAACTCAGGACCTTTGGAAGAGCAGTCAGTGCTCTTACTCGCTGAGCCATCTCTCCAGCCCGCAGTGGTGATTTAAAGTGCACCAATAGCATAGGCTTGTTTTGATCAAATGATAGAGCAGAGAAGAATCAAATGTATTTTAAGATATGTGTCTTAGAGCAAGAAAGTTAAGAGGAAGAATGCTTGCTGCTCTTTCAGAAGACCCGAATTCAGTCCCAGCGCCTGCAGGCAGCTCACAACTGCCTGGAACTCTAGGTTCAGGGGATCCAGTGACCTCTTCTGGCCTCAGGCACTACATGTGTGGTATACAGTCACACAAACACACACAGACACACATAAATAAGAGTACATCTTTTGAAAATAAAAAATGGAGCTAGAGTGATGGCTTTGTGGTTAAGAGCACATACTGTTCTAGCAGAGGACCCAAATTCAGTTTCCTGCATTTATATCAGGTAGCTTACAACCACCTATAGCAGTTCCAGGGGATCTAATGCCCTCTTCTGGTCTCTCAGGGTACCCGCATACACATGGTGTGCATGCATGCATTCAGGTGCGCGCGCACACATCACAATAAACTAAATAAACAGGTAAATCTTTTAAAGAGGAATTCACATGTCTGAACTGTCATTTGTTCCTCTGCTTTCCAAGATGCTGCTTCACATTGCACTTCATAGTCACTGTTTTTCCTTAAAAAATATCTCAACTCTCCTGAGACCAAGCAAATCAGACACTTACTATGCAGAGCCTGGGGATCTGTCTTTAAATCTGTTTATTTTTATTTGATGTGCATTGGTGGTTTTCCTGCATGTGTGTCTATATGAGGGTGTCAGATCCCTGGAACAGGAGTTACAGACAGTTAGTTGTAAACTGCCATGTGAGTGCTGGGAATTGAACCCAGGTCCTGTGGAAGAGCAGCTGGTGCTCTTAACTGCTGAGCTCGGGATCTATTTTTAAAGAACTACACAGATTACTGCCAAGCCCAGTCAGGACTCAGAAGTTCTGTTCTGAAGTCTGTGTGCTTCACTTGGGTAGGAAGATAGTTGAAAGGTCATGCTGGCCCAACATTTCCCACTTCTCTTGTAATTATTAAATAGATTAGTTTAAATTCTTTAACTATTCTAGAAAATGGATTCAAAAGAGCACCTCCTTCTCTAATAAAATGACTCTATTTATTTGAGCAGCCATGAACTAGATATAAAGAAACAGAAGGATCTAGAATATTTGACAGAGCTACATAGTAATGGTATAAGCCATAATTTGGCTGACTAATCGTGACTATTACTAAATGTAGTAGAGCAATGGTAGTGTGTTGTCTGAAGGCACTTGAAATGTCTTACTGAGTTGCAGTAATATACTGAGGTAAAGACTGACTGAGTACCTCACGCACCACTAACATAAAAGGTGATACTGATACACACACACACACACACACACACACACACACACACACATATTTTGCACAGTGTGCACAGGACGTGCAAGCAAGACAGTAGCTGAAGAAGTTTGGGGCTGTTGAGGGCTTTTGGGTGGCTTTTGTAGTGTGTTCAAAGCACAAGTAGAAGATATAGGTAAGACCAAATTGTCTTAAGGAAGTCAGATCCTGAAGAAACAACTTTCTTTATACAGTGTATGACTCTTCACTGCTTCTTCAAGGACACCACACACTGAGACTGACGCAGAGTGGGTAAAGTAATGCCTTGTACCCAGGTGGCTGTGCCTGCACCAGAATGGTCACAGTGGTGCAGCATGCTAGAAGGTAGCTGTGGGGCTGTTTGGACAGGGAAAGAGATGAGGCAAATAGGTTTATGCAGCAGTAACCAGGAAGGCCCTAATGAGACTAGGTATAGGAGAAAGTGTGGAAATATTGTAACACTAAGACTCTGGTAGGGCCAGAGAGATGGTGAAGTGCTTGCCGCTCTTAAAAAGGACCCAGGTTCGGTTCCCAGCACCCAACTCATTTGGCTTACAACCACCTGTAACTCTAGTTTCCAGGTGATCCTGTGTCCTTTCCTAGCCTTTTATGGCTACCTGCTCACACGTGGTACACATATTTACATCTACAGCCGCCCTGCAATTTGAGTTCTGACACAGTTCAGTAGATAACTATTCTAACTCTCACTTCTTGACATTTGCTGATACCTGTGCTGAAGTCATCATGTGATGGTGACGTGAGCCCGGTCACCATGTAATGTTTATCCTCGGCATTGCAGTTGTACCTGCAGTGGCACAGCTGCTTGAGGTGGTGTCTCACTCAGAGATAGCACACTGATAAGACAAGGAAGTTAGCAGACCTGGCTGTCGGGGCCTAAGGTCCTAGGAATGGAGACCAGGGATGCTTAGTATGTTTGTAGTGGTTTTATATGAGTCACAGTCTGTCTTGTTTTGGGGTATATATATATTTCTTTGAAATTTAGTTATTGCATTTGTGTGTGTGTAAGTAAATCATGGCACAAGTATGAATGTCAGAATGGATGTCAGAGGCCAGCCTCGGGAGGAGGGTCTCACCCTCCACCACGTGGTTCTGTAGCCTGAACTCGGGACATCAGGCTTGGGCAGACCCCTCACCTGATGAGCTGTGTCACAGGCCCCAGACAGAGATTTCTTCAGCCATTTTACAATGATTGCAAGTACGAGGACTGGTAACATATTTGATGGTATGAAAAGTTGGGATTTTAGTAGCAAGAAGTCAAGCCTTTTAAGCTTTTTAAAGGGTAGCAAACATTTGTACTGATAAGTTATCCTCCCTCCCCCGACTTTTAAATATACCAGTTAAAGTCCTGAAATGTGCTCTTTAGCTGAGTACTCAGGAACATGTAAAATGTTGAGTTCCTTTTTTGGCCAGATGAGGGCGCTGGCTCTTCACAGTTCTGGAGCTTGGGCTGTGGAACAGATTTGCTTTCTTTATTCATCCAGTTTGTCTTACTACGTGCAAGACAGACTGTGTACAAGTTTTTGATTATGCTTTATTCTTATAGATTGATCTTTCTCAATAAAAACACCTTCAGTTTTTTGTATATAATTTTAAATATGGAAACTTTAAAATAAATAATGCAATATAAAGGAACATGGTAACGCTGAGAAAAATACCGTAGCTAACTTTCATTGTAATGACTGTCACAGCAGTGCATATTAGTTATTCTCATCTTGTTACATGTGAGTTTTAAAATCTAAATTATTTCTTCCATAGTTCCTGAAATTGGCCATAACTGTGGTCTTGAATTCATCTCTAGAACTTGCCTGCTAAGTCTCAGTCAAGCCAGTCCAATTCTGGCTGTTACATGGTTGGCTTTTTTGAGCCTGTACTAAGGTCTATTACTGCTTTTCAGAGCTTGACTTTCAAAATGTTGTAAACTTGTTTGGTCATCTCTGATGGAAAGACAAGAGCTTTGCCATGTGGGCCTTTTACAAACAAAGGCCAGGCATGGTGGCACACACTGTGTCTCTGCAGTCAGGAGGCTGGTACAGGAGGATCTGCATCTGATAGTAAAGAGATCTTATCTCAGAGAAACCAAAGCCCAGCCAGCCAGCCAGCAGACCATCACCATTGTGTCTTTTATTTTCTTATGACTGTTCAACTGACACCAAGTAGTTGGAGTCTTTTACCCTGTGAGCTCTAGTCTTCTGTGTTGGGTCTGAAACCTTAAAGATGTTAGTGCAGCTGTCCTTGGGGCAGTGACTAGCCTTGATACATAGCTGAGTCTATGGTCTCTGCATTTATTCCTCAATCTACCCGTAAACTTTACTCATGTCTTTCTTTTATTTAGGCTCATTTGAATTTGATTAATTGTTATTTGAAGCTACAAGAGTCCCACTTGGGGGGGGGCATGCATACATACACACACACATACATACATACATACATACATACATACAAATTTTAAAGTATTCAGTGATTCAGGAATTTATAATCAGACCACTGTGACCTTCCTTCCCAGCCTTGAGCAGGCTAAGCAGACCTTGAACACTTGCCACGACAGGTCTTATCAACCTGGACAGAGACGACTCCCTTGGCTGCAGTTACGAGTTCCCAAGGGAGTTTAGCTGTTTTGGCTGCCTGCGCTGACTTTGCTCGACCACATACCCCAGCTGAAGCAGGGGATGGGTTTTGTGGTTTTTCCCTTTAATTCTCAAAGCTTATTATTAAACTTGGAGCCTTGATCGGAACCTTGTCTTGGCTTCGTGCCTCTCTCGCCCCCTCCCCTTTCATTTCCAGCCTCCCTTTCAGGGAAACCCTGCCCGCCCATAGGCCGCTGGACGGCTACAGACCACCAAATATGTAAATGCCTCTGCTCTGTTTTATATCACGGCGCGCAAGTGTACATGTAGTGTCCTCTTATTAATTAATTAAATCACCGTCTTTGCAACAGTTTTCCTATTAGAACCTAACCTTTTCCTATAATTAAGGAGGTGGGGTATTTTATAGCAAAGCTGCTTTCACACTCATAGCCCTTTTGAGTCACCAGACTGCATTTTATTTGCCACCTGTCTCTATAGACTTGTGTATGTATGTTGTCAGCCACGAGATCTTAGTTACTAGAATCAGACCGGAAACCATAGCAATATGAGTGCTGAAAGGCCCCTGAAAATGTATAATTGTTCTGGCTTCAGTAAGTAACTTCTGTTAATTTTGTCACTCAGAGTAAGTGTCTAATTCAGTATAAAGTGATTGGTGTTTTAAAGTATAATTCAACAAACTATTTACTGGAAGGTAGTATTAAATGGAGCAGCTGGGTAGTGGTGGTACACGCCTTTAATCCCAGGACATGCGAGGCAAAGGCAGGCAGATCTCTTGAGTCCAAAGCCAGCCTGATCCACAGAGTGAATTTCAGGACAGCCAGGGCTACACAGAGAAAACCTGTCTTGAAAAACCAAAGAAAGGGGGCGGGGAGGGCAGCAGGTGGGAGTCCATGGCATGATGAGATACTGCAGGGCGCCTCCCCACTTCTGCAGTCAGTTGGCTTCAGCTGGTTGGTTGATTTGGCTCCTGGGCCCCATGTCTGCTCCTACTAGGTACACAATATTGCTGGTTAAATAGAACAAGAAAACAGATTATCACCTGTGTGCATAATTGATTCTGGGCCTGAAGTTAGTGTACCAAATGTATTTTCAGACATTTACTTTAAACAAAACACAGTTTATTTCTAATTAGTATGTTTAAAAAAGGAAAGACAACTGAAGAGTTGGTTAAAGTGAGATCTAGACCATATTTTCTGTGCTCTGGGCATGTTCCTTGAAATTGTTTTAACATTCTCAACTTCTGTTGTTTGCTTTATTTCCTATTTAAAATACAATTTGTGAATTTGCATCCATCCACTAAAATTCTATATTCAAAATCAGTTTTTATTTTACCAGAGGCTTTTAGGGAGAGTCGAAGTCAAAATTAATTTCATCTGTTAAAGAGCATGTATTTCCCACCTTCGCCTTCCATTTGTGCAGAGCTTTTTTTTTTTTTTTTTTTTGGATTTTCGAGACAGGGTTTCTCTGTGTAGCCCTGGCTGTCCTGGAACTCACTCTGTAGACCAGGCTGGCCTCGAACTCAGAAATCTGCCTGCCTCTGCCTCCCAAATGCTGGGATTAAAGGCGTGCGCCACCACCGCCCGGCTGTGCAGAGCTTTAAAATAGATTGTGTAATAATACAATAGCAAATATATTTACAATTTATTAATTTTTTAAAAATTCTTTAATGATTAAAGATAGTATTCCATTCCTGCCCTCTAGTGGTTAAATAGATATTATAAGTATGTAATTAAGACTAACTGCTCGTGGTGTCATACTTTCTTTTATTCCTAGATGCATTTATTAGTTTACTGATCTTTCAAACATTATGCATTTTGTATAAGTCTTTATCAAGACTTTAGATGTGCCCTTTATATTGTTAGTCAATGTAGATTCTTCCTTTTAGTAGCCATGGGTTCATGTATGTGGAGTCTTAAGAAATGAAGCTGCAGAGGGCTCAGAAGTGCTCACACAGGCTTCTGGATTCCATAAAGTGGCAGGAGAGAACTGGCTCCTGAGAGTTGTCCCCAGACTTCCACATACAGCCAGTGAATATCATCTGTGGTCCATCACTCGTCAGAACAATGCAGGTTTCATTACATTTACAATATAAAATAGAGACAGCAAAGAGGGGGTGATATCTCAGTGGGTTTACACATGCTCTGTAAGCACGAGGACCTGAGTTTGAATCCCAGCCTGGCCTGGAACCCTAGCACCAGGGATGAAAATACATAGGTCCTGAGAGCCTGCTGGCCAGCCAGCATGGCTGACAACAAGCTCCTGGCTCAGTAAGAGAACCTGTCTCAAAGAAACAAGGTCGACAGTGAAGAGCAGGACACCTAGGCCCTCCTGGCCTCTGTATACACAGATCACATAGCCACACGTTCATGGACCCCGCCATCCCACCTCAAGTAAAGTCTGGTAGGGTGGTAGGAGAGTGCGGGCATGCCGTATGCAGCTTTGAAACACACAACATGACTAAGAATTACAGAGCTAATTTAAGAAGAGTTTTACTTTAATAATAAAAATATTAAAACATTGGACTAAAATTGGAATGGTAAAAAAGTGACCAAGCTTTCTGTTATTATTTACCGTTAAATACCCCTTTTCTATCCTAACATACCTTTTATAAATCTGTTTTCAGTGTGGTATGCTCATTTTGAAAATATACCCTTGTTACTTTCAGTCTTTTGAAAGTAGGGGAAGAAGATACAAACATTAAATACTAAAATGATATCAATCTGCCTTTCACATATAGTGATAATGTTGTTTTAGAACCAACAACAGTGATGCTTTTGATGCTGACTTGTTACTAGTGCTCCCAGGGAGGTGTGTTTGCACTGCTGCCATGGGGACCTGACGGTTGGTGGTGCTTCCTCCAGGTCTGAATTGTCAGGCTCAGTTAGCTGAGATCCTTTCCTTTAGAGTACTTCATTCCTTCTATGAGTTTAATTTTTTATTTTTATCTTATCATGTATTTACATTTATGATGTTTATATAAGGATATTATTATACACATTTGATAGCACATAGGATGAATTTAAGAAAAAAGTCCTTGGCCGGGCAGTGGTGGCACATGCCTTTAATCCCAGCACTTGGGAGGCAGAGGCAGGTGGATTTCTGAGTTCGAGGCCAGCCTGGTCTACAGAGTGAGTTCCAGGACAGCCAGGGCTACACAGAGAAACCCTGTCTCGAAAAACAAACAAACAAACAACAACAAAAAAAAAGAAAAAAGTCCTTTAACTGAATGATGTGTCATGGACTTTTCTTATGTCAAAGCTTCTGAGAGTTTCTCCAGGGTTATAGTGATAAGCAAAACAGGTATTGTTCCTCAATTAGACTAGTAATTTCACAGGCAAAAAAAAAAAAAAAAAAAAAAAAAAAAAAAAAAATACATGTACACTGGGGCAGATGAATAACTTGCCAGAGGAACGAGCCCTCTAGGGTGAAGAGATTCGTGAGGTATGCAGGAGCCTAGCATTGACATGCCTGGAAAGTGACTCGAGGAAGGGAGTGCAGCCTGTTAGGAGACTCCTGCATTTGTACAAATGAGAAGTCAGTGGATGGACTGTCTGCTGGGCCACATACCACGTCAGTGGGTCAGAGACGGGAGTGATTCCCGTGTGGTGGTCTCTGCGACCCGGAGGAACTGTGCCCTAGAGTTGCAAGTTTATAGATTAGTTTCAGGCAGATGATGTGTGTGATGGTTGTGGGAAAACCAGGTGGAGACCTGAAGAAGGCAGTGGGAGCTACCAGTCCACAGCTCAGGAATGAGTCAGGAAAATAAGTTGGGTGACATTAGTATATTAATGCAGCTTAACCCAATCAACAGCCTGTCCTCCAGCCTTCCTCAGACCAGTGGTAGGTCTAGATGACCGTGTGCTAACGTTTTATTGACATGAATAGCCTCCTTAGGAGAAGACGTTTGGAGACGCTCCATGAGAAGTGATAGGATTCTCCTTCACGGGTCCCTCTGTGGTCAAGCCCTTCCTCTGTGCTTGGTTTCATCCTAGAGACCTTGGAGACGCTCCATGAGATAAAATTGTTATTCAGCTAAACCTTGATCTTAGAATTATTTTTCCTATAGGTTTTATTAACTTTCCCTGCTGCCATTGGTAGAAAAGAAACTATGCGGTTGACACCATGCCTTTTGTACTTTTTAATTTAGAAGTAATCTTGAAACCCTCTTAACATCTTACCATTATTTAGCTCTTTACTATTTACTGGTGAAATTATATTTTCAAGAATTTGTAAGGATACTATTTGAAGTCAACAAGAGCTTTTCCCATTCAAATGCTGCAAATAATTAAATCGGCTGCATTAAATTTCCTCCCCGTCCTCTCCCTCCCTCTTCTTTTTCCTTCTGATTCCCACATCATGTTTTTTATTAGCTGCTCATGTATTAGCTTACTGTAAAGCATTGTGCTAGACCTTATAGAAGAGAGGCTGAGCCATTCTGCATGAGGACCTTGTGTTTCTGTAGCTCGTGGCAGAGAGCAGAGACAGCCTTTGACTGCTGTGCATGGCTGATGGCGATCTGAACACACACTACTTACTGTAAAGTGCAGCTCTGGCTTGGACACCAGAGTATAGTAAATGTCAGTCTAATCAACTCCGTGTGGCTGACTGTCACTGCCATGGTGCAGAAGTGAAGGTCGATCAATGATGCCAGAATCATTACAAGTTCCCTATTTGATCTTCCTCTCTGTGTTGCCTTTATTCTTGTGAGACAGCCACTAAGTGTGTTTTTTTTAATTTTTTATTTTTTAGTTTTTCAAGACAGGGTTTCTCTGTGTAGCCCTGGCTGTCCTGGAACTCACTCTGTAGACCAGGCTGGCCTCAAACTCAGAAATCTGCCTGCCTCTGCCTCCCAAGTGCTGGGATTAAAGTCGTGCGCCACCACTGCCCGGCACTAAGTGTGTTTTAAATGAGATCCATCCCCCACCCCCAAAGAAACATTCCTAGACAGGCACAGGGTAAAATTAAAAAAGAAGGGGCTGCAGAGGCCATTTTCCAAAGACAGTGAGAAATTAAAAGAAAGCCTTGCATTTTTAAGGAGCCAACAAGAGAAGCTAGAACAGCAGCGTGAGGTGTGTCAGAGCTCAGAGTGTGTGCTGATTCATTGTCTTCTAGGACACCAGTATGTTTTGCAGCAAGAGCTGACATGAGGCTTCTACACAGGAAAGAACCAAAAGATAAAGAAGCCAGCCTATAAAATAGGAAAAAAAATCTCAGCTGTTCATCTGACAACAGATTAATATCCAGAACACATCAGAAATTAAACACCAAAAGGACAGATAATCCCGTCAGCAAGTTGGCAAACAAACTGAATAATTACATTAAAATAATACTCAATATCTTAAGCCAGGAGGAAATGCAAATCAAAACTACACATTCTGTCTCATCCTAGTCAGATGGCTATCATGAAGAAAACAAATCTAAACAGAAAACAAAAACAAATGCTGGGTTAGGCTATAGAGGGAACGGAACTCTTACATGCTGTTATTGGGGATGTAAATTAGCACAGCCATTATGCAAATGAGTGTTGACGTTCCTTCAAAAGCTAGAAATAGAACTACCATATGATTTAGCTATACCACCACTGGGAAGGGATCCAAGTCAGCATACAACAAGGACACTCTTTGCATCATCTTACTTCTATTCTATTTGAAACAGCCATGGAATGGGGTAGGCGCCCATCGACAGGTGAGTGGGTAGAGAAAACAGGCTATAAAACCAGTGTGGTAGTTCAGCAGAAGAATGGAATCAGGTCGTTTGCAGGCAAATAGATGGAGTAGAGGTCACCACACATGTTAAACAAAGTACGAGAGTCTGCAATGGGCATTGCATGTTTTCTTTCATGTAAAACCTAAGGAGAAAGAAAAAGGGGGAGCTGTTAGAGAGGAGGAAGGAGGTAGGATTGGCCAGCAAGAAGACGAGGTAATAGGTAAACATGATCAAAATATGTATACATGTGAGAATGTCACTATAAAGTCTACCATTTTATCCAGTAAGGATGTATTCTTTAAAAAAAAAAAAAAAAGTAGTACTTTGTTTGTGTCAGTGATTTTAAAATTCTTGGCTGACATTCACTGTCCACATAAGCCTAAAAACCTAAAAACATGGGTCCACCTCGCTCACCTAGAACAAAAGTCAACTTGACGTTGGCTTAATTACTGAAACTGGTGGTCTACATGGTGAGATGGGGATCTGCATTGGTGTAATGCTGCCAGGCACAAGTAGGCCATGAAATGAACAGGCAACCCTCAGAAGAGGAGACACAAGTGGCCAGGAACTGTGTTTAGAAGGAACACCTGGCCATCAGGGAACTACAAATGAACACTACGCTAAGGTACTGGGTAAGGTGTTACCCAGTCAGAAGGACTGTGGCAGTGGTGCTGGGGGCAAGGTGAGAAAAGAGGAGCTCTGTATTCCCTGTGGACGGGAGAGCATCCTAGTGCAGGCCTTATAGGGATCAGTATGGAGGGTTCTCCAGAGTTTAAAAGTGATAGTACAATATAATGCACTGCTTGTGGGCATGTGCCCACAGTCTACACCCCTACCCTGCATCCCCTGCATCCATGTTAACTGCTGCTCTGCTCGCAATAACAAGGAACTGGAACCAGAGCAGATGGGCATCAACACTTAGTGACGAGTGAAGATGTGGCATTACACAGAATGGAGTTTTATTCAGCTACAAAGGAAAATGAAGTCATGACGTTTCCAGGGACATGCTTGTTTTGCTTTGAATCTTACAGAAACATTTCATTTGTAGAGAAGTGCCATTATTTCTGCTTATGACGGGAAAGTCAAAGGTATAAAAATAAATTTTAGAAAACAGTATTTATAGGAAATAAAGTGCTTCATAAGCTCTGTTTCGTTGGTAAAGTATGAAACTAAGAAAAAAAATTAAGTACTGAGAAAATCAATGAAAATTTGAAAATGGAAAACCATTTGCTGTTAGTGAAGTTAGTAATGGTGATCACCAGCCAGCTAGGTGATGTAGACAGCAGTCTGGAGGATGCTGGGCTGGCCCCATGCTGTGGAACTGGTCCTTCAGGTTAGGGACCATCTCAGCCTGGTTTTGTGCTGGGACGTTGCTGCACTCTCCCAGGCGGGGAGAAACGCAGGCGCGGGCGGGGTCCCCTGGCTCCCGGTGCTGGGCCTGCAGGCCCTAGGCTTCAAGGCTCACCGCAGCGGCCCTCCTACTCGTCGCGGAGTAGCGTCCACGGGGCCCAACGTCACGGGGGTGAGACGCCGGGGTCGAGCAGCCCCGGCCCTGATGTAGGGGCGTCCGCCGACTTGGTGCCCAAGCTGCTGTGTTGCCGAAGCCGCCCCGAGCTGTTTGGCCGCTATGCAGGGAGGGGGCGCAGATAGAGACCAGCTGCCCGAGCCAAGTCTTGACCGTAGTGCACTTTCCGCCGTTAAGAGTGCTCTGCCTGCCGTAGAGTGGGTATCCTCGAGAGCCCAAGTGTCACAGCCCCTTAGACAAAGTTCTCCGATGCCAAAATAGTTTTCATCTTTATTCGTTCTGGATGGCGGGCAGCGCTCAGGGGGCAGGCGGGTGGAGAAGGAGGGGAGAGAGAGAGCTACTCCCGTCAAGGTGCTCTATTTATAGTTCCGAGAGGAGACAGGGGTTTGGTAGCTGATACTTTCCATTGGCCAGCTTAGGGACCCTATTTGGTGCCTCATTTGCTTTGCTCAGTACTCAGGGTTGCTCTCTACGTGACACAAGTCTCACATGCCAGGCCTCTCTCGATACAGGGGTCGTGAGAGCTATGGGAATCTCCCGGGAGCGTTGGCCAGAAGCATGAATTCTGGTCCCTTGTGTAGGTTCCACTGTTGGTGGACTTTTCACCGGGTCTCCCAGGGCTTCCAGACTATGCTCAACCGGGCGTTAGATTGCCTGACATAGATCACTGCCCCACAGGACGTAGCCCTGCTCATGGGATTATGTATTGTCTGTGACTATTTTCTCATTATTGTGGGAGGGTTGACAGTTGTAACAGAAACCATTTGGTTCACAAGGCCTAAAATACTTACTGTCCCTTGTGGAACAAGCTTCTTGGCTTCTGTTTTCGATTTTTAAAAAAAAAAATTTAGATTTATTTTATGAGTGTTTTGCCTGTGCATGTATGTTTACCACGCTTGTGCCTGGTGTCCTCCGAGGTCAGATGAGGGCACTGAATTCCCTGCAACTGGAGTGTGGGCACTGGGAATCAAACACAGACCCTCTTTGAGAACAGCGAGTGCCTTTAACCACAGCGCCATCTCTCCAGATCCCGTTTTAGACCTCTAAACTAACACGCCATGTTTGGAACAGGGATGCCGTATGTGGGTCAAGAGCAGAACCTTGTAAACAAACGCTGATCACAAATAGACTAACTGTTAATGTCTTCGATTGCATTTTTTAGAAGAAAATCTTGATTAGAAAGGCCAGAATATAGTGATTTGTAAGAACATTGTGTAATTAGTCTGGACTTTCTTTTTTAAGATAATTCATGAAGCCAGCATTTGAAAAGTAAATCTGAACATTATAAAAAAGCAGTTTAAATTTTATCCTTTATTCTAAATTGGAAGTTAGGTCCGATTTTTTTTTTTTAATTTACTTAAAAATGTATTCTGTTTTGTGTACTTTTTGTCTTATTGTAACATAATAAGTACGATCCTGAGAATAAAGCCTCCTAGTTGTGTTCTCCCTCCACCATACTGCAGAGTGATGTTTAGAGTCACATTAATTTACCAGCCTTATGACATGCTGCAGACAAATTGAACAGGAATTTCCTGGGATCCAAAGCCAAGCAATAAGGAGTCTGAGGTGAGGCGAGCACACCTGCAGTGCTGCAGCCTGGTTAACCCTGCTCTGACGCAGTGTCCTGAGTGCTGAGAGTTGTAAATGTGTTCCCCCTGCCCACTTCTGCGACACAACAAAACCTACTTTCTTAAACTGAGGAAAATCATTTGTTCTGTGTCTAGTGCACACTTGAAGGTTGATGAGTAAAAGGGCAGTTGGGGGCACTAGGTGTGGTGATGGATTTCTGCAGTCTTAGCACCTGAGAGTGGAAGTTAGAGGATCATGAGTTCGAGGCCAGGCCCTGCAGAACCAAAGCTGCACTATCTCCACATATCCAGTATGGATCCTGTAGCAGACGCCAGAGGCCTGGAGCAGACCGAAGACTCACTGCACTGAACACTTGCAGAAGGGCACGCTGTGGGACACAGCACAGCTTCAGGGCTGGGATTTTGTTGTTGTTGTTTTTTCTTTTTCAGGGGAGGTTTGAAGGGCAGAGGGTAGATATGGAAGGATGGGTAGATGAATAGGACTGTGGTACATGATGTAAAATTCACAAAGAATCAATAAAAGGTTTAAAAAAGGGGGTGGGGGTTGAGGCCAGCCTCAGAAACAAACCAAAAACTGTCAGTGGTTTAGAGAACAATTAACTTTATGTTAATACATTGGGCATTTAGTTAAACTACTAGATAGTTCTCAAACATTAGTTCATTTAATGTTTATAATCCCGTAAGATAAGAAGTAGTGTTCTCATTCACTATTTCTATGAATAAGCCAGATCTTCGCACGTCCTTTGCAGAGCTGGTAGACCAGAACCTGAGTGTGAAGTCTCTGTGAAGTTCACTGCTGGCCTGGGGACCTTTCCTCCTCCACCGCTCTTCCCAAAGCCTTCCTGTCGTTTCACTGCACTACATAACCCACCTGATGGTGGAATGGCACACAGCACTGTGTAGAAAGTGACCTCAGCATGCGTGCTCTTGCCTGCTCAGGTACCTTGTGCTTACCCTGGGTTCCACAGCAGCGGCGACATGCCATGTTCCACAGCAGAGATAAACTTTACTTTCAAGCTCTTCTAGACCGTTGTCTTGACTTCTGGCATCTTGTCTTCTTTGTCGCTGTTTACATAATTTTGCCTAATGAGCATCTGGTGTTTGTCTTTCTTGCCTACACTAATTGAGATAACTAGATGTTGAAATATATCCATCTAGTTTTAGATTTAAAAGGGCAATCGTTTTTGTTCTTATGACCTAAAGTGATATTTTATTGCATCTGAATTTCTTAAGTTTTGTTTTAGTAAAATTCAGTCATGGAATCTTTTTGTAAATTGATGATTTCTGAGGCCCTTGGCATGCCATATGCCTGCAGTCAGCATCCGTCTGCACTTCCATCCCTTACTGGTCTCATGTGTACTGACATGCAGTGTCTCATGGGGACACTTGGAGGCCCAGTTGGTACTTCCCCATCTAAAGTGTGCAGACATGCCTCCTCCCGGGTCCCCTGTACTTGCCATCTGCCACCATCCCTCCTCCAGTTCCAGTGGCCTCAGCTTGTCCTGCTCTTGACCTTTTAGGATCTGTTCTCCACACTGCAGTTAAGCACACCTTCTCAAAGCATCTCAACCATGTTGTCAGCACCGACATGGGCAGCTTTCCTATTTCACTGAGAGGACCCCAGATCCTTGCCTGGCCTGAGAATCCAGTAATAACTGACTTCCTGGATCTGAGACTTCATCACCTGCCAGGTTTCTCTCACACTTGGCTACACAAGCCTTCTTTCTTCTCTTTGCGATGCCAGGCTTAGTGCCTAAACTTAGCTTGCCCAGGCTGGACCCCACCCTCCACTCGCGTGCCATTCAGTCCGTGCTCCTCAGAGCCTTTTCTGGCTTCCACTCACACTCGCACAGCGTGCCCTAGCTCCGATTCCTCCCCGTGAGCTTGGAAGCTCCCGAAGCAGACACCTCTTCAGTGTTGTATCTGCCGTGTGGACAAGAGCATTTGTAACAGACTGCTTGGCACACATGCAGAGAATGGGTGAACAAAGGGAGCGAACTACTTAGAAGTGGCAGGTTTCAGCAATACTTAAGGTGGTATTCCAGCCAGCTCATTGACAGTATTCTTAGCAGAATAGGAAAAAACACAACTTCTGATTGGAGAGAGAGGTATTAAGTAGTTATTATAATGTCTCTTAGCAGAAAGTAATAATAATCCTGTCCCAACCCTAGCTTTTTTTTACTTATATAATGCAATATTTTAAAAATATTTTTCTCTTACAACTTTATTCAGAAGCAAGATTGTCTTGTATGTCCTTTATTTTTCTAGTAAAGCATGAGGGATTTTTTTTTTCCTGGTATAAGTATTGTCTATTGCAGCAGACAACTTAAATGCCAAAATAATATATAATTAGGTTTACTCATTATCTTGCCACATGTTAAGTAGATGCTAAGGGTTTATTGCTACAATAAAAGTCAATGCTGTATTTAAGCTTCTTTTATATGAAAATGTATTTTAAATTTTACAATTTACTAGCTGGGCAGTGGTGGCACCTTTAATCCCAGCACTTGGGAGGCAGAGGCAGGCGGATTTCTGAGTTCGAGGCCAGCCTGGTCTACAGAGTGAGTTCCAGGACAGCCAGGGCTACACAGAGAAACCCTGTCTCAAAAAACCAAAAAAAAAAAAAGAAAAAAGAGAAAAAGAAAAATTTTACCATTTACTATGTGTAGAATGTATATCTCTGTGAAAGACTCCTGTAAGTTCTTGTTATTGCTCCTTTCCGTTTAACAACCTATGGGGCTCATTTACTTTTCTTTTATTTTTTTTTTTTAGATTTATTTATTATATTTATATGAGTACACTATAGCTGTCTAAAGATACACCAGCAGAGGGCATCGGATGCCACAGCAGATGATTGTGAGCCACCATGTGGTTGTTGGGAATTGAACTCAGGACCTTTGGAAGAGCAGTCAGTGCTCTTAACCACTGAGCCATCTCTCCAGCCCTCATTTTCTTTTTTTAAAATTTATTCATTTTATTCTGTGAGTGTTTTGCCTGCATGCATGTCTGTGCACCACATGCATGCTTAATGGTCCCTTTGGAGGTCATAAGAAAGAATTTGATCCCCTAGAACTGGAGTTATAGGTGGTTGTGAGCCACCATGTGGGTGCTGGGAACTGAACCCAGGTAGACCAACAAGCGTTCCTATCCACTGTGCCACCTCTCTTTCCCCATTTAATGCATTATTTTTAGTGTGTATGTGTGTGTATACACATGTGTGTACACTGCCCACAGAGGCCAGGAGAGGGCGTGTGATGCATAGGAGCTGGAGCTCTGGGCAGTTGTAAGCTACCCAGTGTGAGTGCTGGGACAGACTTGGCTCCTTTGGAAGAGCAGAGCATTCTTCACCACTGAGCCATCTCTTTAGCTCCTCAGTGTTGCAATGTATAGTTGAAAGTTCTAAATTTTGATAGTTATTAAAAATGCATATTTTTAAAAATTAGATTACTTCCTTTTTCTACTGCCTTCTGAAGCCCCAAGTGAGAAATCCATAAAGCACAAAGAGATGTCTTTGCCAGCAGTATAGTGTCAGTGCTTTGAGACTGATTGGCACTGTGTGGGACTGGGACTCTGACTGGTTTGTGTAAAGAATGGAATGGTAGCAGTGAGAGCCATGCCTCAAGAGCCACGGGAAGGAAACATGTTTGTTTGGTCTCTGGGTCTTCTCAGGTCGACTGGGAGCCTAACACTGCTCTCATAGGACAACAAATTGCAGGCAGAACTCATGGAAGCTGGATATAGGGATACATGCTTGTCATTTAACCCAGGAGAATGACACAACAGAGTCCTGAGCTTTAGGCTAGCCTGGGTAACAGCACAAGCCCCTGTTTGAGAACAGCAACAAGAAGCTGATGTGTTCATTTCCATCCTTGGACCTTCCAGCCCCACACTTAGTTAAGTGTGGAGTAGAAAACATATACTTAAGTCTTCACAGAACATGTATTCTCAGAGAAATAAACAATGTCTTTGTTGAATTTTTTAAAAACTCATTCTTATTGGGGACATTTGGGGAATATTTGTCTCAGACTTCACTGGTAGAAAGGGTAAGCCAAAATTAAAGAATGGTTGTATAACATAGAGCTTAATAACAAAATAACACAAAAATGACACTGTACACCTGTAATTCCACCATGAAAGGATTGAGCAGACAGTTACAACCTCACAGCCTGCTGAGCTGCTACATAGCCTAATCCTTTCTCAAACAAATTTAAAACAAAATCCTCTAATTACAATGAATAGTTAAATCGAATGTGTACAAGAGGGAGATCCTGCGGAAGGGAAGGGAAGTAGTGTAGAGAATGTAAGGGGGGAGATGAAGGAGAACCAGACTGTGCCTGAGTTGCCTCTTTCCGTGTCCTCCTCCCGTGTGTGTGTGTGTGTGTGTGTGTGTGTGTGCGCGCGCACGCGCATGAGAGAGAGAGAGAGAGAGAGAGAGAGAGAGAGAGCTCGTGTCTGTTTGCTTCCTGTTTTAGACATTATGTCTTTACTCTGCAGTAGTTTCAAACATAGCCCAACTCTTGCTATCTGCTTCCAGATTTCCCCTCAGAATAATTAGCTTTTTTTTCTCCCTAATGTTGATACCATCTTTGTTCATGCAGCCAGTACGGCTGCTCCAGTCCCTGTGAGGGTTCGGTGCCTTGCTCCTGGCTGTCCCTTGTCCCTTGTCCCCATACCCTCATAAAAGCTCAAGTTATGTCCCTCCTCAGAATGCTCTCTACAGTCCCTCTAGACTTTGAGTCTGTGGGACTCTGGGTACCCCCTTTATCCTTTGTTCGTTCTCTTCCTAGATAGGCTGTTCTGCACCCACCCACAAACCTAAAGCTCCAAAACTCTTTGACAGTAAGAATGCTGAAGAACAGGTTTTGTTGGTAGTTTTTTCGAAGTTAACATAGTTTTCTCTGGGCAACTGTTGAAATTAAATGTGGTCCCATATGCTTTCTCTGTGGTCCTTCCAGCCCTCAGTCTGGGAGCTGAACCCAAGGTCTTACAGAAGCTAACACTCTATCCAAGCACATCTTTAGTCCTTGATTTTTAAAAATTATTTCAAATTATGTATATGTATATATGTCTGTGTTGCCATGTGCATTTGAATGTGGATACTCACAGAGACCTGTAAATGGAGTTAAAAGCAATTTGGGAGCCTCCCAATATGGGTGCTGAGAACCAAGTTTGGTTCCTTTGTCAGGGCAGTACATCCTCCTAAACACAGAGCCATATCTCCATTGAATTGATTGATTTTTATTTTGAGGCAGTATTTCCTATGTACTCATTTCTTCCGGGCCTTGAACTGGTTTGATCTTCCTGCCTCTGGGCTAAGAAGAAGAAGGAGGAGGAGGGAGGAGGGGGAGGAGGAGGAAGAAGGAAGGAGAAAAACAACAACAACAACAACAACAACAAAACAACCAAAAAACAAAAACCATTGGTTACCATTTGTGACTAAAATTTAATGATAAAGTTAGCTTGGCTCCATCAGAGACTTGCTGTCTTCGTCCTTGGGCGGGTCAAGTATACAGCTTCTTCCTACAAATCCTTCCTAGTTTTGCTTGTCTGCCCAGAGGGAAAGGGGGAAGTGGGTATGAAGAGTTGTGTGGTTGGGTTTTACTGGGCTGGGTTGAAATGGAGCAGGAAATCAGTCGTCATCATCCCAAAGTCCTTGACTGTTTCTGTAGGTTACCCAGCAACCACAGCAAACTATTATGCTCTAATATAGATATAAATAAAATAATATAAATATGTATGTGTAACTCCAGGTTTTCTATCATTTTGTAAAACATGTTCTTTTGCCTGAGTAGTGGCACACCCCTTTTATCTCAGCAGTGAGTAACCCAAAATTCTCTCTGAATTCCAGGTCAGCCTCCTAGGACATGGGATGGACACGTGCGCGCGCACGCGCGCGCGCGCGCGCGCGCACACACACACACACACACACACAGTGGGGGGAGTTTAAAAGGTTCTGTTGTCTACACTTAGCAATATTCGGGTCATACCTACTGTTATGTAACATCATCTAAAATTGATTATATAATCTGTAGGTTAAAAAAAAACAACTTCAATTTGAGGATGGCAAACATTGGCACAAATGTATACCAGTGTTTCAGGCCACACTGTTTACACAGAAGACATTAAACACCTCTATACAGAAAACTAAAGAGCCAGCCAAGCTGCGTGTGGGTAGGACTGACTGGAAGTGAAGAGTGAGCCGCGTGACCGGAACAGCAGCGCCTACTGCACAGATCGCGCTGCCTGCTGGGTAGGCAGGAGGACAGACACAAAGGTGAAATGGATTCTAGTTTGCTTGCTTTAGCAGCGCTTGTATTTATATTTGGGTCACATCTTAGATGTCTAAGTTGCAGTTTATCCCAGCGTCTTGGCATATTGTGTTGGTAGCTGAGCACCGACACCTGGGGCTGGAAATGGAGCAGCCAATAAGAGCATTGCTGGGCTTGCAAAGGCCCCAGTTCAGCCCTCACATGTCTGTCATTTCAGCTAGCTCCTGGGAGACCTAAGCCTCTCTTGTCTGCCACCAGTATTCATGTGCACCGACCCCACCCAGACATCCAATTAAAAACAAAATAAGTATTTAAAATTATTGAAACATAAGAGTGTGCTTTAATAAAAATGTAGAAGTAGTTCTTGCTTGTCACATCAGGTTAAATGAAACAGCAAGACCACGAAGTTAAAGTCCAGCCGTTAGCATGGCCGTGTGTGTAGATTACAGCTGATGGTCTGAGTGTGCAGCTCTCTGAGTTTGTTTGGAAGTAGGTCATGGCATGCTGAGATACCAAGTCATTTAAGTTAGATACCGAGCATGCTCACAGGAGGGACCTGCTCCGGAAGATTGCAGTGTGCTTCAGCTTCTGGGAAGGAGAGGGAGGAAGAGCACAATGTTACCATTCTGTCAGACAGCAGAAGCCTGAGATGAAGAGCAGAACACAGCTCCGTTAGCAAAAGACTGGTGAGTGAGTGAATGCTTTGTCTGTTCTGAGTAGAGTAGCTGTTACCTCCATCTGCAGCTTGTCTGTGCTGAGCCAGCGAGGCTATGTGTAGCTAGTACACAGCTCTGGAGAAATTTCCTTGGCTCTCGTGAGTCTCATCCTTCGTAAATATTGCCAGTGCATTTTTGAGGTGACAAACTCACAAACTACTATGATGATAATGCTTCCCCATTCCCGTCACCGATTGTCCCTGTGCTAAGTAGTGTTGGTGGGATTGTGTGCTGAGGATTTGCTCACTCAGGCAGTTTAGCATTCTTGTATTTCTCTGCTCTTGCTTAGAGTGAGATCACAAGGTCTGCCTTTACAGTGCTATACTGTATTTCCTAAAGTAATAGGAGATACAGTTGTTTAGCTAGGATCCATTATTTAATGAAAGTCAAGGGATGTTTGCAGCGATGTACACGTTAACTGGTGGTTCAGAAGTAAAAGTTTGCTTTGCAGTAAAGTAAAATGAAAACAGTAGCACCTTGTAAAACGTGCTACAGTCCCATGACCATGCCTGGAGTCCGTTCTGTTTACTCAATGCAATAGTTTAGCTATTTTATTATCTATGGAAGTGTCTGGAACAAAGCTTTGCTGGTTTTAGTTCTTTAAACTCACTGTGGTGCTTGCTAGGAATAGAATCTTAAGTAATTTCTAATTGTTTAATCCAAAGTGTTTATGTTTTAGTATGAACTTAGAAGAGAAATGTTTTATATGTTTTTACATATTTTACTCTTAAAATACCAGATACTGTTTATAATCGTTTATTGTTTTTAATGAATACTGTATTTTACTATTTGGAAGAGATACAGTTGACAGTCTTCTGAGTATTCTGGAGTCAAATTCTACCTCTGAGCTTGGGATAAGTGCCATGTCTTTTGAGGATTTGAGAGAAAGCATAAAATGGCCATATATCTTTCCTTGGGGAAAATGGAGTTGTACATCCGAGTGTCGGGTAGGGAGTTTGAGACTTAGCGGGTACTTTGAAGAGCTCTAGAAAGAAGACATGCGGGAGAAGGCTGAGCGCTCAGTGCTGCCACGTGCCAGGCAGTCATGTGATGCTTTCCTAAAATACTTCTGTTTTGTGAACTGCCTCCGCGATGCCATTTTCCAGGGTTGGCACATGGGAAGGGAGTGGGTGTGCATATGAGCTTGGAGATTCACCAAGAGAAGGTCGGCAGTTGGATGGGTGACGGTCCCATCTCTCAACACTGACTTCCGCTCATGATCCCGATATCATAAGTATCATTTGTCTGCACGTTTGTGTGAGACTTTGCTGTGTAAACAGCAAATTCTTTAAGGTGTCTACTGCTGACTGGGCCGGGAGGCAAGACCGCAGCACATGTCCCCAGAGAGACATTAACCAGCTCCACCTTTAGTGCTTTGTTTTCCCTAAACATTTCAGATGGACAAAATGTGTAAACCTCTGTTGGTTTCAGAGTTAATTTGTATATTTAGTGTTATTTGCCTCTCTTACAGAGTATTATGGCTCTTCAGTAGAAGACAGATAACAAAAGACTTGCTTTTTTTTTTTTTTTTTTTTGGCACATAGAAACAGTGGGAAAGATGCAAGGAGAGAAATGTGGAAAGACAGTTGCTGATTACAGAGGCTGCCTAGTTCTGAAACGGAAGCACGAAGCCCAGATCTGTTGTTCAGTGTGTGCCTCTCCCAATCGCAGGGCAGGGTGCTTCCCTACCTAACCTCTGAGACTCAGCAGTACTGAAAGCTCCTGAGTGGATCTGGGTGGTGATGGGCCCTGTGAGCAAGTCAGTTTGAAAACCAGCAACCGGCTATGAAGGCATTTAATACAGCTTAGGTTCTCCTGGAACACGCTTAGCTTTGTAAAGAAAAGCTGTACGCCTTTAAATGTGTGGCAGGTGTTCTGGCAGTCTGAGCAGGAACTCTGCTCAGTGTGGCGGTGAGTGAGGCCACCTTACTGAGGCAGAGCTCCAAGATGAGATGTGGATGGAGAGCCTTAGCTAACGGGGCCTGGAACATGCTAGAGCTGACACCTCGAATGACCTGCACTGCCCTGACCAAGGTTTGTGCAAAATCACAAATGTTTCTTGGAAGCCAGTTACTCCTACTACGTACTAATACTATGTCAAGATTGTGCAATGAAATGGTGTCCAAATAGAAATTTTTATAATTCTCACAAGTTTCTGTTCTTCTTAGCCCTTAGTCAGGTGTGGTGAGCACACACCTGGTTACTCCAGGCCAACCTTAGCGATATATAACCATACCCTGGCTTTTGAGGAAAAAACAAGGTTTTCATAGATTATTACTGTCTATGAAAAACAGACTTTGAGAAGATGTCATTTGTAGTAAGAAAAGAAGTGGCTTTTGTGATCTGGTATACCTAACCCTGATCCATTTACTGCCATTTAACTTCATGCAGATATCTTCACCTCACTGGTCTCTTTCCCACTCTACCCCCCACTGTGAACAGAAATGTCAATGATTTTTTTTTTGATATGATAGAATCATTTTTTTTAGACTGGTGTTAGTAGCAAAAGATGTGATTAAATAAATGTTACCTCAGTTTCATAATTTAAAAAAAAAACTCTTGTTTTAAAAAGCTAGTCTCACAAAAGCATACAAATTTATTTATTTAAAAATTATTTATGTATGTATTTTGTATATATGCGTGCTCTGTCTACATGTATGCCTGCATGCCAGAAGAGGGCATCAGATCCCATTACAGATGGCTGAGAGCCGCCATGTGGTTGCTGGGAATTGAACTCAGGACCTCTGGAAGAGCAGCCAGTGCTTTTAACTGCTGAGCCATCTCTCCAGCCCCCAAGCATACTAGTTTAGAAAGAGAATATATTTAGAGTGTTTGATCAGATTGATCTCTGTGTGTGAGTGTTTTGCTCAAATGTGTGTCGGTGCAGCACATATGTGTCTGGTACTTGAGGAGCAGAAAAGAGGAAGTTGGGTCTCCTGGAACAGGAGTTAGGAATAGTTGTGAGCTGACTTCGGGTGCTGGGAGTCAAACCCAGGTCCTCTGCAAGAGCCATGTCTTCATCTCCTACTTAAGGTACTTTAATAACAGTATGGGGGGGTAGGGGGGGAGAGAGAGAGAGAGAGAGAGAGAGATATGAACATGAATAGATAATGTTGAAAAAAGTCTCCATTTTTAAAGCCAGTTCTATCTTGAACTTTTTTTTTCAGTTAGATTTTTGAGATAGGATCCCATGTAGCAAACGGTGGCCTTGAACTCTTGCTCCTTCTACATCTACCTTCTAAGTGCTAAAATTATCACCAGTCCTGGTTCTCTGTTAACTTTCTAGAGTATTTGCTAATCTGTGGTCTAGCTGTATGTAATCTGCACAATAGGAACATTAAGAAGACTGTTGACTAAATCTCATGATGACCTAGCCACGTGTTATGATACACACGTCTAGTCCCTTCACTTGGGAGGCAGGAGGGTCAGGAATTTCAGATCATCCTTTAGTTACATAAAAACTTTAAGGCCAGCTTGTGTTACACAAGATCCTATCTTTAAAAACAAAACAACTTTTAAAAATTATTTTTACTATTTTTTTTAAAGATTTTATTTATTTGATATATATGATGGAGTACACTGTAGCTGTCTTCAGACACACCAGAAGAGGTCATCAGATCCCATTACAGATGGTTGTGAGCCACCATGTGGTTGCTGGGAATTGAACTCAGGACCTCTAGAAGAGCAGTCAGTGCTCTCAACCGCTGAGCCATCTCTCCAGCCCTACTTTTACTATTTTTAATAGTATGTATGTGTGTGTGTGCACATGAGTGAGATCCCCACAGATGACAGGGGTGTCATATGCCCCTGGAGCTGGAGTTGCAGACGGTTGTGAGCCACATGATGTGGGTGCTGGGAACTGAACTTAGACCTCTGCAAGAGCAGAATGTAAGCTTGACCATTGAGCGGTCTCTCCAGCCCTCACCTTGGTTTTTTTAACCCATATGTTTTTGTGTTACTATAAAAGCCCTGTTAACTAAAATTACATTTAGGTGAGTATGAATTCCTCAACTAATGGACCTGAACATGCCAGTGTGTGGTTGGTATTTACCAAATGTAAATTTATCTGGTTTCATTCTGTTGGGAGGGGTGGAAAGCCAGGACTCTACGCACGTTGAGAAAGTACTCTACCACTGGTGTATATTGAATTAAATTTTTGCTTTGTTTTTAATCCATATCAACAAATACGGACTGAAAGCTTATTTAAAAGCATATTGTTTCTTGAGAGAGGGTGGTTTTTTTCTTTTTGTGATGATGGCTGTCCTAATAAAACTATTAAGAAGCAAACTGAGATTATTACATACTGTTGTGTAGTTAATTCTTTGTCATCATTTATACCTAGTAAACTCTGGAGTCAATGAATGAGACTACCCAATATAACTCTTAAGTAGCAAGGTTGTTAAGCTGTCACACTGACAAAGAATACATCAAATAGTGCCTTTCCATAGTCCTATGCTTTGTCTTCTCAAAGTGGCCTTTTGGCAAATTGGGAGTGGTTCAGGTGACTTGATATAAAAGTAGCATTTAATAAGCTCTCGGGTATGAATGACTTAGGATAGATGTTTTAGTGTTCTGTTGCTTCCAAGAGATCCCATGACCTTGGGACATCATAAAAAGACATCATTTAATTGGGACCGGCTTACAGTTTCAGAGGTTTGGTCCGTTACTGACATGGTGGGGAGCGTGGTGATGTGCAGGCAGACAGGTGCTGGAGAAGTTGAGAGTTCTCCATCCAGATCTGTGGGCAACAGGAGGAGAGAGACCCTGTGCTTGGCTTGAACTTTTGAAACCTTAAAAACTACGCCATGACACACTTCCTCCAACAAGGCCTCACCTACTAATAAAGAAAAGCAGCCATAGTGACAGTAACCTTCTTTGGTTTTGTTTTGGGTTTTGAGGCAATGTCAGATTACACAGGCTTTGTAGCTGAAGGCGAGCTCAAGTCCAGACCTTCCTGCCTACGGTAACTCTGGGCTGATAGGCACACAGAACCTTCTCTTCTTTCCAGATGGAATCTCATTCTCCTGCCCCCACCCCTGTGTGTTATTGGGGGGTGGGGAGGGTTGTCTTGAACCCTGTCATATCTAGAGTGACTATGTCTTTTGACAAGCTGTTGGCATACTTTCTTACACATCTGTCACAGGTTTTCATTGGTGGGTAGACTTTAAAATGGTTTGAACTGGAGGCTAGAGAAATAGCTCAGTGGTTAAGAACACTAGCTGCTCTTCAGAGGACCTAGGTTTGATTCCCAGCAAACACATGGTGGTTCCCAACTATCTATAACTCAAACTCTCCAAGGACACCAGGTATGCATGTCGTGCACAAATATTGATGCAGGCAAAATGTCATACATACATAAGTAATTTTTTATAAAATTATTTGAACTTCATTATACACCATAATCCACAATAGTTCTTCAACTAAATGTGTGCACCCTTCACTCCCATATTGAGTGCTTGGTCTTTTTTCTTTCTCATGATATATGATTTCTTCCTAATATCCTGAATGCTGCTAGGGAGGCTGACAAATTGCCTTCGTTCTCATGCTTACTAGACTCTCAGTGCCTTCAGCCTTGTCAGTGAAATACCTCTTGGCTGCTCTACTGTTCCACTCACTCACTTCAGGAACTTGTTGTTTGGTTTTGAGAAATTAATAATTAGATTTAGTTGCAGCTGGCATGTGTTCTAGCACCTCTGTTAAATTTGAAATCTAACTTAAATAGCAATTGCCCTTGCTTTTAGCCTTCTGACTGTGTATTCTCCAGTCCCAATTTACTCTGAGAAGAGGGTATACAAATAATGGATCTGTGGTCAAGGCCTCCTGTCTAAGGACTGCTTAGGGACTACAGGTGGGCTGGTGGCCATACGCAGTATGTGAGCACTGACGGTTGGTCAGGTTTCTTACAATTTTGCTGTCTTGGTGGCTTATTAGCTATATTTAACCAAAAGCAACATGTTAGTCATTGTGCAATTTTGCAAACCTAAAATAAAAACAAAATCTTTTTAAGAATATTCTGAGATTTCTAATATTTTTCAAATACAGTTGGAAATACTCTGGGGGCTAGGTAGATGTTTCAGTGGGTAAAAGTGCTTGCTGTGCAAGCAGGAGGGCCTGAGTTCAAATCCCTACCCTGTATCTAGAAAGCCAGACGTGGTTGTATGTGCCTATCATCCTAGCTGAAAGGTTAATTAAGCCTCTAGTTCAGTGAGACCCTGTCTTGAGGCATCAAGGTGGCAAGCCTTGTGTGGTGTCCGCATGAGTGCTGCCACCACACACATACACCACATATACGCACAAATAAAGGACGCAAATAGATATACTCTACTTCTCAGAGATATAAAGTCACAGGTCTTCAACACCAGGTCTGTGACTGAATACCAGTAGTATTCCCCCTTGGCATCATTTGGCTTAGAAAAGTCTCCATGGAAGAAGTTTAATGTTAGGTTCGTTGAAGAAACTTAGTGGTCACTATCTTCTTAGAGTGGAGTCATCTTGGTGGCTGTCTGATAAATAACTGTGTTCTGTCTGCCACAAATCATTGGGATTTTTTTCCTTGCTTACGTAAATCTGATACTTTTCTTTTGTCTTTTAAACAGTGGATACATCTTAGACAAAGCTATTAATTTTCTTTGGCACTATACCTTTTCCTTAAGAAAAATCTTTGAAATGAGAAAATATGATTTGTCTACTAAAGACAATTTTATGAATTTATCAGAAACCTTGCAAGTTGTGTGTGTGTGTGTGTGTGTGTGTGTGTGTCTAGAGAGAGGAGGGGGAGAGAATTATAGCAGTTAACATCTATCTAGTTGTGCATCCAAGAAATGAATAACTGAATCTAAGGCAAAAAAGCCTTCCCATGAAAACAAATACAAATGTCAGCAAAGCCGTATCTACCACAGCCCTCATTTGTTGTGATTTTTCTCTACTTCACTAAGAGCTAAGAATTAAATATGTGGGGGCAGTTAAGAGAATCTTTTGAGCCTAGTAGAGGTGGTGGTACACACTTTTTAATCCTAGCACTTAGGAGGTGAAGGCAGGTGGATCTTTGTGAGTTTAAGGACAGCCTGGGTTATACAGGGAGACCCTATCTTAAAGCAGAAACAAGAAGCCAGTATGGTCATTGAAGTTCAGCTAAGGACTAAAGATGAGTTTCCGTATTCCTTGTTTGCTGTCCAGAGAAACAAGGCTACAGAGAAACCCCGTCTCAAAAACAAACAAACAAAGTGAGGGTGGGAGCGTCAGAAGCTGGAATGTGGTTGGTAAACAATTGTAAAATCGAGCACTTGGAAAGCTGAGGCTGGAGGATTGTGAATTTGAGACCAGCTTACACTTCATAATGACCCACTGTCTGAAAACGGTTATGTGTACTAGAGCACCTTGATTTTGATTGGGAAAATAAGATGCTTATTAATGAGTGTTCAAGGTCAGTGGTACTTAAAGGCAGGGGAATCCCTGTCTGGAGACTGGAAGGAAGTCATGTGCTCACACAGCTTCAGCCAAGCCCTCCAGAGTCTCATGGTAAGCATCCTTGAGCACAGCGCTCTGCTGCTGATTCGCTGCCTTTCGTTTCAAACAATCGTGTTTCTTTACTGTTTTTGTTTTTCCTCCAAAATGTATTTGCTTACCAAAGTCTGTTTCCTTTGCAGTGTCTGGCCTTTCCCTGTCACTTTAAGCTTGTTGACAAAATTTCTTACTATGAAATATAAAGTGCTATGAGGTAAAAATAGTAAGAAGCTATAACCGTACATAGAAACTTAGTCACTGTTCGGGTGTTTAATGTTCTCTAGCATGAGCAGAAAAAGATGTGGCCTTTGGGTGCTGGCAGCCGAGATGTTGCTCATTTGTGAATGGCTGTGAGCTCTGCAGGAGTTCTTTGGACACTTCTGCCCTCATACCCACCAGAAACTTCAAGTTGTGTTTTCATATTTGAAACCGTGTCTCCATGACCTCCTAAGAGCATGTCATTAAGCCAAACAAAGGGCCCACTCTCATTTCTTGAGTTTCTTCAAAAATTTAGCAGTTGTTGGCTCTTGAGACAGCTCAGCAAGTAAAGGCACTTGCCCCCAAAGCCTGGTGACCTGAGCTCAATTTCTCAAATCCAAATAAAGGTAGAAAAAGGAGAAGACCAACTCCAGAATTGTTCACTAACCTCCCCGTACATATCATAGCATATACGAGTGCGCGCGCACACGCACGCGCGCACACACACACACACACACACACATACAACACACACACACACACACACACACTTTTAAAAAAATAAAATAAAATAAAATTGGAACCATTATAAAGAAATCTCAAGGCTAGCCAAGGCCTCATACATAGTAAAGCTCTGTCACAAAATAATAATAATAAAGAAAT
Source organism: Uromys caudimaculatus (assembly GCA_028551405.1). Taxonomy (NCBI): domain Eukaryota; kingdom Metazoa; phylum Chordata; class Mammalia; order Rodentia; family Muridae; genus Uromys; species Uromys caudimaculatus. The sequence goes on along the minus strand of CM052700.1, from coordinate 8,544,814 downwards.
CTCATTTTTCAATAAGTTTAAAAAATCTGTTCTATTCATTAGAACTAGTGAGTAAATACTCAATAACTGCTGACATGTATAATATTTGACTCCCTGGCAAAAATGAGTCAAATGATAATTTAACAATAATTCTTCAACTTACAAATAAAGTATATCAGAAGAGTTAGTATACTGCTGATTTGGATACAGATTGTACCTGTATTTATGGAGTTCTTGTGTGGCCCCAGATGACCTCAAACATACCAGGTAGATGAGGCTGGTTTTGAACTCTTGATTCTCTAGCTTGTATGTCATAGGAACTAAGATTTTAGTTGTGAACCATCAGGTATAGCTTACATTTGTTTATATTTCTTTTCCTAGAAAATATACACCAAATTAATCATGGTGGCTTACATCTATAATCCCAGTACCCAGGACTGAGGCAGGAGGATCACTATGAATTTGAGGACAGCCCTATCTTAAAGCAGAAACAAGAAACCAGTATGGTCATTGAAGTCAGACAAGGACTAAAGATCAGCTTCCATATTCCCTGTTTGCTGTCCAGAGAGACAGCATCTTGTGTGGGTTTATGAGGGTTGTCAGCGGGGCAATAGACAACTGTTGTACAGTGTTTGCAGCAAATAGGCAGGTGTCTGTCCTAAGGTTTTCTCACTGCAGCCATGACTGGAGAAAAGCTTTGAGGACAGTGCTGTTGTACTTCAGTGCAGAAGGTGCTCTGGTCCTCAGGTAGTACAGCCCTTCTGGTAGTTGCCTTGTGATCGTGTGTGGGAACAAACCTGGCGCGGTGGGATGAAGCCCCACGTGTCTGTCCCGGGGCGCTGCAGCTCTGAGTGGGACAGCAGACACTCGGGAAGTGACCCTGCATCTCCCCACACAGTCTGACAGGCAGGTGGGGGCTGTGGGAAGCCTTTGCGGGCCCTGCCCGTGGGTGGGGGAGGGACCATTCTCGGGAAACTTGCAGCAGCCATCTCCCTGGGTTCTCTAGCCCAGGGCACTGCAGTTGCTGCCAGGTGCCGCAGACTGGGCTAACTGGAGCACAGCTGGGGTTCCTGCACAGACCAGGTTTCAGCAGCTTGGGGCGCCGGGGCTAGCTGCTTAGGCTTGGGTGAATGGGTACTGTCCGGGAGTGCTGAGAAGCCCTCGGCAAGAGATTAGATGTGGCTCCTTAATCGAGGGCTGGATCCGGAGAGTGGCATGGGTGGTAATTGTCCCCTCCCCCCCCCCCCCCAGAGGTGAGGCAGATATAGTAACTGGGAAGGGGCGTGGCTAAGTCTCCAGGTGTCTCATTAACCTGGGGATGGCTTGGGGGCGTGACCACGCCTCTACCTGAGGAGGGGCTGGGGGCGTGACCCTTTTTTACGTGACCAAATGTCACAGACCTATGGAGAGATGTAGCCATGTGTTAGAAGCTGTATTTTAGGAGCTTAGGCAAACAGTTGCCATCCCTTGTAGGCTGAGGACAGCCCATTGGACCTGCAGTGTTCAAACCTTAGCTCGACCAGAGACACAGACTTCCAATCACGACCCGACAATCGTGGATTTTTTTCTAGACAGGATTTCATTTTGTAGCCCAGACCAGCCTTGATCCCAATTCTGTTCTTCCTCCCTTGGTCTCCTGAGTGTAGGGTTACAGGTGTGCTCCCACAACAGGCCAGGTGGTTAAGTTGTGTTGCGGTAAATCTTAAGTCATCTAATTATTGAACTCAACAAGACAGAGGCAGGTGGATCTCTGTGAATTCAAGGCCAGCTTGGTCTACATAGTAAGTTCCAGGGCTATGTAAAGAGACTACATCTCAAAAAAAAAAAGGGAAGGAAGTAAAACCAATGGAATGGATTTCAGAGACAACTTCTCAAAAATGGGGGAGGCAAAGGTGGTACATGGCGTTTTCCTGTCTGATTTTATTCATATCTCACCTGCCTTCTACGTCCACACGACTGTCCTCCTGAGAGGGCTCCTGTAGTACACAACCTTTTAATCCTGAGCTGAGATGTTCCTCGTGTACCTTTCTCTCACTCCAAGGTCTTCTCAGTGCACAGAGCTGCCATGTTTCTATTTTGAAGGCATTTTACAATTACAGCAGCAAAACAGACACACAGCAGTATTGTCTAAAGGAATTAAACACTGCAATTTGGTATTGATCTTCAGTAATGGTGATGCTGAACAGTTCAATTCTGTGTTGTAGTTGTGACTTTTAAACTTACTGTAGTCAGTTAATAAAACAGGAGAGATTCGTGAGACCTTCTAGGCCCTGGTGTTCTGTGCTCAAACACCCTACATGTGTGCCCGGGAGATGATGACGACTGAGAGAATATAGCACTCAATAGAGCAAGCTTCACAGAAGCAGTAGATAAGCTGACTCTATGGAGGCTGTGTGGGATCGGAGGGTTACTGGGTATATGCTGTGTGGAGAGCCTGGTGTAAGGCCCAGCACACAGTGCTAATAAAGTTTACTGATGCTTGATAACACTGTTGGTGTCGTCCAACCTATTGTGAGGAAAGGTGGGAACTTAGAGCATCTGTGTCTATGGGGTATGGTTAACCTGTGTACATGGGGGCTGGTGATGGCTCAGCAATTAAGAGCACTGTCTGCTCTTTCGGGAGTCCTGAGTTCAATTCCCAGCACTCACGTGGCAACTCACAGCTGCCTATAACTTAGGATCTGCTGCCCTCTTCTGGTGTGCAGATGTACTGGAGGTCCAGGCAGTTGAGAGCACCTAGTGTAGGTGGAGCTAAACTTGCGTCTTCTAGAACAGCAGGCACCCTTAGCCATTGATTCATCCCTCTATCCACAGCAGGAGTGGGAAGAGCAGAAATGGGACTTCCAAGCAGAGATATGTCTTATTCTCATTTAGGAAGTGATCTTTACTTCTATTAGACCCAATGGGAGCAAGAAATTACATATTCTTTACTACTTAAAAGTTCATGTTCTCAGCAATCATATCCAAAAATGTTCTACAGTAGAAATAGCTCCACGAAGTGTACTATTTTTATTTTCCCTGAAAATGTGCTTCCCAGATTGTCTGATTGATTTTGCCCTAGTCAGAAGGAGGGAATTTCAGTAACTTGTCTACTGTCCCTAAACAGAGACTGAACCCAATACTTTTTGCATGCTAAGCAAGTGCTCTACCACTGATTGGCTCCCCAACTCTCAGTATGTTAGCTACAGGAAGCACCAGTGCTACAGACACAGTTAACTGAAGTGCCCTGGAGAGCCCCCAAGTTACCCAGTCATGTGTGTCAGTTCTTGTCCTGGACAATGAAATACATTTACTGCTCTATTTTCTTTTGCTCTACATGTCTTAAAGTCTTCACTAAATGTTATTAAAAGAAACTATAGGAAGATATAAAATATTTAAAGTATAATTATATTTTCAAAATTGATATGGAATTAAACTTTCTTACAGATCTTAATTTTAGCCTGGGAAAGTAGTAGTTATTTTGGGCTTTCCTTGTATGGGAGAAATATGTTGTTTTTATTTTTAATTATTTGAGATTTTTAAAAATTTTAAATGTATGGATGTTTTGCCTGCATGTATATCTATACACTGTGTGCATGCATGCCCCATGGAGGTCAGAAGATGTCAGATCCCCTGGAACTGGAATTACAGATGGTTGTGAGGTACCATGTGTGTCCTGTGATTTGAACCTGGGTCCTCTGGACTGCTGAGCCATCTCTCCAGTCTCTTGTTTTGCTTTTGAGACACAGTCTCCTGTATCCCAGACGCCCACTCTTGAACTTGCTATGTGGGATAATCTTGAAATCCTGGTGTCCATGGTTCAACCGTCCTTGTATTACCACACCTCGTTCTATAGAGTGCTTAGGACTAAACCCAAGGCTTCATGCATTACTCTACCATCAAGGTACACACCAGCTCTTCTCTTTTTTCTAGTTCTGACCTTGAACTAGCAATGACTTAAGCAGATTAATTTTACTATATATTAAATACATATAGATTAATTATTACTTAAAGCAGTTTGAGGGTTGGAGAGCTTGACACACAGCTTGAGGACCTGAGTTCAAATGCCCGAACCCCCGTAGAAGCCATATGATAGCACACACCTGTCAGCTGTCCTGAATGAAGGAGAAGGATTACTGGACCATCTGTGGCCAGTAAGCCTGGTATACAGGCTGGTTTTGTATCAGCTTGACACAAGCTGAAGTTATCACACAGAGAAAGGAGTTTCAGTTGAGAAAATGCCTTCATGAGACCCAGCTGTAAGGCATTTTCTCAATGAGTGATCAAGGGGAGAGGGCCCCTTGTGTGTGGTACCATCTGTGGGCTGGTAGTCTTGGGCTCTATAAGAAAGCAGGCTGAGCAAGCCAGGGAGAAGCAAGCCAGTAAGAAACATCCCTCCATGGCCTCTGCATCAGCTCCTGCTTCCTGACCTGCTTGAGTTCCAGTCCAGACATCCTTTCGTGATGAACAGCAGCATGGAAGTGTAAGCTGAATAAACCCTTTCCTCCCCAACTTGCATCTTGGTCTTGATGTTTGTGCAGGAATAGAAACCCTGCCTAAGACACCTGGCATTCACGTGGAAGACAGAAAAAGAGAACTCTGTCTCAAGAGAAAGTGGAAAGTATAGCCTCCACCACTCTGCCCACTGACTGCACACCAGAAGTCCACATGTGCTCACACACAACTGTTTTTCTCAAAAATAAAGCAACTTGGGGCCGGGAGAGATTTCTCAGTGGTTAAGAACACTTGTTGCTCTTGTGGAAGATTCAGGTTCAGTTCTAAGCACCTATAGGATAGTTCTCAACTTTCTGTAACTATAGTTCCATGGGATCCGACATCCTCTTCTACTTCTTAAGATACTAAACACACACGCACACACTTCTAAGAAACAATATTGGAACATTTGGGTTTACTAGAAGAATTGTTTAAGGCACTGTTACCTCTCTCTCTGTTTGTGTAAAGCATTTACCCTGTAGAACTGTGGCTAATACTTTGCCAAAGATATTTTTTCTTTTAAAAAGATTTGCACAAAAAGAAATTCAAAATTTCCATTGCCATGTTATATCTTTATTAATACATCTATTGATCACATTGGTTCTTTGAATGCAGTTGTAATTTCTAAGAAAAAAGAGAGTTTAATGTCCCTTAAATGCTATTAGCCACATGTCCAGGTGGTATACCTGCACCCTCTTGAGGTAACTAATATATACCATCTGCACCACTGACCTTGAGAGTGTTTGTAGGAAGATGAGCCCTAGTGGTGGTGCCTGCTGAGCTCTGCAGTGAGGACATGCTGTGTGCATCAGGGCTCTGCAGTGAGGACGCGCTGTGTTCGTCGGCCCTGGCCTCCCTTCTCTCCTCTCTTCCTCTCCTTTTCCTCTAATAGCTTATCTTTAGTGACTATTCAGTCTAATTCTTATATAAAGCCACATGTGGCCAAGATTTATAATTAACATGTTAAAAATTCTTAACAGTTTCTGTGACAGCACCTTTGTTTTTTCTTAAAGCATTCCTTTGTAAGGAATTATATCCAGTGTTAACTTCAATTGTTTTCTACTTTAAAAAGAATGAAACTGGAGGACTGAATTAGTTTGTTATTAGAGAAAACGCTGACTTAGACGAATTAATACGATTGATTTATGATCTGTCTTTAGCAAATAAATTACACTTCTGAACTGAGTGTAATTCCTTCATCAAAAAGGTATGAGAACTCAGCAATGAGAGGACAAACAACCCAATTACAATATGAGCAGAGGATTTGGTGAGGTGATACACAGCGGCACACAAGCACCTGAAAAATGTTCAACTCTTGTCACTGGGGTACTTGAATTATGCCACAGGATGAGCCCTCCACAGTGTGCCTATTCAAGTGGTCCGCAGCCACTCCGGGCTGTGTTGAGCGCTGCTCAACTCCAGGTGGCCAGGAAGCAGAAAGAGAAGGAGGGAACGCAAGAAAGGGTGGGGGTGTGGCCTTGCTTTGAGTGATTTCCTTTGAATAGGCCCCAACTCCTAGTTTCCACCAACTTCCAATGATGTATCATGTGATAAGTTCATTAAGACATTTGAGACCTAAGCATCCAGTCGTTTCTCAGAAGCCCATAGTCAGTGGGCGCACTAAAAAACACAAGCTGGCTCAAACTTCTGATCCTCTTGCCTCAGCCTCCTGGCTGTACAGTCTTTCACATATTGGTGCCAGGCTAAGCAAAAGGTACATTTGTTTCTGTTCTTCAAAGTTAATAGAGAGATTTGGTCTGATGTGTTCATGTTCATTCCCCAAATAGCAATCCCACAGTCTGTGTCTACTCACCAAACACCTTTCTATTTTGTAAAAATCTGGTAGAATCACATGTTACACTATAAGCAAAGCCTAATGTAGTACTTTGGGTGTTTTGTTTTGTTTTTGCAGCTTTAGGAATTGCAGTGTTATTACACATGTGAACAGTTTGCACACACAGTCTCTTGCTGTGTACATTCAATTTTTGATTGAAATAGTGAATATGTAAAGAACTGGTTTGTTCTAGAAACTTCTATTTTTTTCATATCCAACTCTTATAAGGAAATTTGAAATGCTATATAACAAAAAGACACTCCATTAATAATATGCAAATAAGAGGAGATAGAAAAATCAATGTCAGAAATATCTTTGAATCAGATCCACGAGAAAGAGAGAGAGTGAGTGTTCAACATAAGCACACTGGTTTTTATTTTAGCAACTGTCAACTGTCTTGGTGTATAATGTCAAATTCAGATCTCCCCGAGCGGGGCTGGATGTATGTGCACTTAGGTCAGGTGTGTATAGTAAAAGAAAGCCTGTGCTGTCTCCGTCACAGCATTCAGATACCTGCTTTGGGAGATGGCTGCCACATGGCTTTTATTTGAGCATCCGTTTTTGCTTGGCAAGTGGGCTCTGTGATCCCAGGGTTGCCACTAGAAAAATCGTGTTTGTTTTGTGGTGGAAAAAGAGACATGCAGATGTAGTTTTCCCCTTCAGTTGTTTTGTGATATCCAACAGTGTGGTGGTGCATGCTTATAATCTTAGGATTGGGAAGGCTGAGGCAGGAAGATCCTAAACACATCTTAGGCTGCATGAGGAGACCTTGTCTTGAGACAGGTAAAAACAAAAACATCTGACAAAGGAAGTACACTGAATCGGGCCGTTTCCAATGTCTGTGTTAGTATATCTGTAATTGATGCTCCTCAGAGCCCGTGTTAACTGCAGTTGCTGCTTAAATTAATAGACCTTAGTCGTTTTACATCTAAAATGAAAGTAGTACTTTAGAAATGTGTAGCTGATTTAGAGGTGAAGTCATCAGTGACTCCCAAGACAGACCGCCATTTTCAAATGCTTCATTTGAGTGGAATGCTTGTGCTGTAGGAGGTTTGTTGCAGTCTGCCAGTTCCAACTGATGACAGCCTTGTGATATTTTCTGTTATGTAGAACTGAAGTTTTGGAATCTTCATACTCCTTTTGTTGTTAATTGTCACTATCACTGGACACATTGAACTGCTTTTCATTTCTTACTGATTCAAATGTGGTTTATTATTTGTCATAGAAGGTGATGGACCACCCTTGGTACCTGCCAGGCTGCTCTCTGCTCTGCCCTCCAACTTCCTCCAGTTGGAAAGGGTCCTGATTTTAGTCTTACCTTTTTTCCCTCTTATTGGCTCTGAGTACGTGAGCTTCTTAGGTCCTAGAGCATAAATAATCATTACTTTTAGATAATTAATTCTCTACCTCTGTCAGTAATTGGTTTATGATAAAGAGCTTCTGTGTACTTTAAACACAAAGTAATGTGTCCTTTAAGTAAAACATACTGAGATGGGCATTGTAGAGTTGCCATAAACCCTCCCATTTTCCTACTTCATTATCAAGATTAATTTTTGGTCCAAAATGACTGCTATTTATTTATTTATTTATTTATTTATTTATTTATTTATTTATTTATTATTTATCCAAAACAAATAAAAATCAAGAGAAGAATTCATTTAATTCTTACATGAATGAGTTCCCCTTAAGCATTTTCCAGAGACGCCTCCCTTTGTTTTGTTTTGTTTTGTTTTGTTTTGTTTTGTTTTGTTTTGTTTAAGCAGCTGCACCAATGAATACGGTCATACCAAGTTGCAGGGAAGCCGGGGCAGCTGTGCTTTTAGATGGGTGCCTTTCTTCACTGAGTAAAATTGAATAGGACAGGAAACGTAAGCAGTAGGCAGCAAAGATGATCTCCATGCCACTGCAGTTTTTAAAGGCTGGCCCTACTAAGAAGAGTTCCTTAGTGACTGTTCTAGAAAGCCCTCTGTAAGAGAGTATTTCATTCGGAATCTAAATAGTAATAAATGCTGAGTCAAACTTGTCTTCATTTTCTAGTATTCTCTTACAGTCCTGAGGTAACTGGATTGCTTAAGCCCAGCTATGTAGATCCTGTTTTTAAAGTAAAACATAGTTTTCCTTCACATTCAGTTCTTCCTGGTTTTGTTGCTGTTGTTGTTGACATAGAGCGGTGGCTTGTTTGGAGTTGGCTTTTTAAGGTAAGCTATTACTGCACATCCTAGCCTAAGCTGGAATTCACTGTAAGGCCTCCTGACTCAGGCTGGGAAGTCCTGGGAGCTCAGGTGTGAAGCCCCATGCCCTACTTCATCCAGGACAGTGGAGCCATTGAAGTCCCAGTGTAGTGCTTACAGTGAGGTGGTTCCTATTCACCCTGTTAACCTGCAGCAAATGAAACTGCCTCATGGGGAAAAGGGAAAAGAAAAGCCTTCCTGAGGACATCAGTGATAAACTCAAACCTTCCTGCAACTTAGAAGCCACATAAAGTTCCTTTTGCAGACCCCTCTCTACCGTGGGAAGCCACTTACATGTAAACTACATGCCTAGCCTCTGGTTTGGTTGAAACAGGGTCTTTCTACACATCCCAGACTGACCTCAGCCTCACAGCCTCCCTGCCCCACCCAAGCCTCCAAATACTGGGTTACAGAAATGCACTGCCACAGCCTGGTCTGGCTCATTTTTGAGCCTCTATATTTTTTTAAATTTTGACTTCTATGCACCCACATGTGGAGGAGTGTGTGTGTGTGTGTGTGTGTGTGTGTGTGTGTGTGTGTGTGTGAGAGAGAGAGAGAGAGAGAGAGAGAGAGAGAGAAATTTGAGCATTTTACACATGACTGATGTGTTTGATTGCACCCATCCCTCTGGCCTGTGTGTGTGAGAGAGAAAGAGAGAGATTTGAGCATTTTACACATGACTGATGTGTTTGGTTGCACCCATCCCTCAGGCCTGCCTGTCCAGCCCCTCCTATATCCTCTTCCTTCTCAGCTTTCATGAGTTCTTTTAAACTCACCACGTCCACTTAGCTCTGCGTGGTTTTTATCAGGAACCATGGTCATCCAAAGGAAATGTACTCCTCCTCCCCCGGCAGCCACAGTTCCCACTGTGCAGGGCTGGGCTGGACTCCACGGGCCTCTTCCCATCCGAGGCCCGTCCGTGCTCCATCTTGTTGTGCCCGTAGCTTTGGGGCTCAGTGTCTGTCCTTCCTACTCATCCTTACAGAGTCCAAGAGCAATTATATTCTACTCGTCCCACTCACTCACAGCCAATTTACATGTCTTATTTCATTTTCATTTTTTTTAATGTTCCCACACGTCCTAAAAACATGCTTCTTTTACAGAAAAAAGAAAACCATTATCTTCTGTAAATATTAAACAAATGACAAATCTATTATTAGCCAAGGAAATTAAATCTCAAGCCAGGCTGGTCTGTTTGACTTTGACTTTCTTAACTCTAGACAGCAAAGTACATACAACATTTCTAATACTTTTCTCCTGTCTTCAGTACAAGAAAAATCTGGTTGGCTAAGTAATGTGTACAAATAAGGAGGGGTGTGTCTAGATGAGTGTGTAAGCTGTGAAAAATAGCAGGCAGGTTTCCTTCAGTTCCAGAAAGGAGTCCAGAAGTGAATAAGCTAAGGCAGAGGCCTTGTGTTCTAAATAGGTGGAGAACAAAGAAATGTACAGTTTCCTTTTCTTAGTTTTAGAGAAATTGGGAGGCTGAAGAGATGACAGTTCAGTTAAGAGCACATGTGCCTCTTCAGAGGACCCGAGCGTGGTTTCTTGTACCATGTGCAGTAGTTCACAAGCCTGTAACTTCCGCTCCAGGGTATATAGTGCCCTCTTCTGCGCTCTTTGGGCACTGTATGCATGTGGCATTGCACATACATGCATACACAGAAATAAAAATAAATCTTTAAAAAGAAGAACTTAATTTGAGCAGGTGGACTTGTTGTTTACGCCTTTCATTGAGTCCACAGTGCAGCTACAAGTGGCTCTTCCATCCCAAGGCTGAATCTCCACAATGCCTTCTCTCCTGTGCATAGAGTTTTCATTCTACATTTTACACATACTGCCATTGCAAATTTTTCTAGGTTTTTAATACAGTGAAAATATAGTTAAAGATTAACCTCTCTGTCCACTTTTCCCCTAGTATTTAAAAAGAGTGTGAAATGTTCAGGGCTGATACAGACATGACTACACATTTCTTCCCTAGCTCGGAAGTTGACATGACTCTTGGAAGTGCGGACTCAGAACACTGATGCTGACCGGTTTTAATGCTTCTTTGCTGCCTTTTATTTGCTTTGAGATGGGTCTCGGTGCTCACTGTGCCTAGAACTCACTGTGCAGACCACACTGGCCTCCAGCTCACAGGGCTCTGCTGCCTTTGCCTCCAGAAGTCAGGGATTAAAGGTGCAGCCACCAGGGCCAACTATTTGTTTTGTTTTGTTTTGTTTTGTTTTCTTTGCTGCCTGTAATGTCTTACCTCACACTTTGATTTATAGATAGTTGGATAAATGAATTAGAATTTGTCTATGAGTGCCATGAGTGCATACTTTGTACTTAATTATACAGAAAAGTTTATTCCACCCCATATGTAGTAACTCACATGACTAATTACATACAACACGCAGTGTGACCTCAGCTAGCAGCTTGGGTGAAATCTCTCTAAGAAGATAGTATTTGAACAGGACTTGAAAAATGTAAGTTGATAAGGCACACAGCTTATAAACTAATTGAATTAGTTGTAACTTATCTCATGCAAAAAGCAGAATTTAGAAAGGACTGGAAGAAGAAATAGAGAATTTTTAAAGTCTTAAGTCAGAGTCTTAATGACTGGCCTTAGAAAAAAGGTCAGCTTGCTCATTAATGACCTGAGAACTGGATATTCTCAAATTCTGAGCTTCTGAATTCTCTTAGTAAGCAGTATGTTTTAGTAGCTTCCACTCCCTACAGAGGAAGACTCCAGTGGCATGAAGGGCTTTCTCACTGTAATTGGTTTCTTCTGAAGCATGTGTTTATGGACTAATTGGACTCTTAAATCAGTCGTCTCTTCCAATTACTCAACCCAGACGTTTGCTGTGTTACTACGAGACTTTATCTCTAAAAGAACACAAAGCATCCTAGAATATTTCTGAGTAGTCAATGGAGGAAACTCACCTCCACCCCGTCTTGATTTTTTTTTTAAATAACAACAACAGCAACAACAACAACAACAACAGCAGCACAGTTTCCACCGCCTGGGGGTTGCGCGCACAGGCATGGACCACAGGCGTGGACCACAGGGCGTGGACCACAGGGCATGGACCGAGGGCGTGGACCACAGGGCGTGGACCGCAGGCGTGGACCGCAGGCGTGGACCGCAGGCGTGGACCACAGGGCGCAGCCCATTCTAGTGTTTGCTCGCCGGACTTGTATCCAATGACCAAGGAGACGAAATCCTCAACCAACCAATGGAAGGAAGTACTAGAAGTTGTGCTTCTTTCCCATTACAAGAGCCTCTATTTTGCATATTAATTATGAATAAATTGGCCCCAGATTATGGATGGAATTGGGTTTCAGACTGAGGTATTTGGAAATAAGTCTCTTTTGCAAAGTGAACGTTGAGGATCCAGATAGACCAAGTAAGTCAAGAGCAGGGGTGGCATTTTCACGATTGCATACCACTGAAACATGAAATAATAAATATGTAAGGACTGAAAAATGACAGTATGGCAGCTGGGCCTTAGGTCTGCTGAGTGAAACGTGTGTGCTGGTGTAAATTGTTAGGAGAACCTCGCTGAGCTCTAGTTTGGGGTATTGTATTTTATTTTATCGTATCGTGTTTGTTTATTTGATATGTATTGTGTTTTGGCTGGATTATGTATTATCTTTTTATTGCGTATGTGCTTGGTACCCACAGTGACCAGAAGCGGTTCAATTCTCTGGATCTGTAGTTACAGGTGGTTATGCCGTGTGAGTTGTGAGAATCAAACCCTGGTCCTCTGCTAGGGCAGCATATGATCTTAACTACTGAGCCAAGTCTAACCCTTCTCTTTGGTTTTTAGAAGTGCTTTGTTTTTATCTGTGTATGTATAGCCACTTTGGAGAGTTGGTTCTCTCCTTTTCACATGGGCTTCAGGGATTACTTTCATATCATGAGGCCAAAATGGCAATGACCTTTACCAACTGAGCCCTCTCTGGCCTTCTCTTCTTTTTTTAATGAGGCATGGCTCCTGCGGTAGACTTTAGAGATACAGGAAAAGAAAATTGGGATTAGTTGAGATTTAAGATTCCTCACGGATCTCAAGTTGATTGGCTCCAGCAGTGTGGTGGGCTGTCTGTCTCCACAGCTTTTCTTGGCTTTCTCCTGACCATGTGATCATTGCTGGCATTTGAGACCCCGCTGAACAGAATTATACAAGACACATGAGAATTGCCCTATTGTTAGTCATGTTTTTCTTTAAGTAAATAGTTTGTCTTCTGTTGGGAAGTTTTTGTGGGTGTGAAGTTTAGATTTTTCGCTGATGTGGGTGCTCTCAGCATAGCTACCCCTAATGGATTTCATCTTGAAATAGTCATGGCCTTCACTTTGTTAAGCTGTTTCCACATAGCCCCAGGCATTACCCATTTCCTCCTCTGGGCTCTCAAATCGGGTTAATGTTTTAATGATTTGTTTACAGCCTACTTTCTCCTATTAAGCTGTCAGTTGGGCCTGTGATGACCTGAGAGGAGGGACTTTATCTTGCTCTCCACTTTATTCCCATGGCCCACCACACTGTAAACAGTGAATAAGCAGGTAAAGGGCCGGAGAGACTTCACAAGCTCCAGGAACGCTGTAAGCTAAGTGCTTGGCTGACTTCTCATTTCTTAATATCCCCAGTAATTCACAGGCTCTTTGAACAGATCTCTTTTGCTCCATTTTATTGTTTTCTTGAGGCAGTGCTGTGTGGAGCCCCTGAACCACTATGTGATACTGCAAACACTGGGCTAGGTTTTTGTTTGATTTTAAAAGTCCTGCTTTCCTATGGGGTCACATGTAACCCAGATACGCTAGAATGGTGGAAAGGTTGGTTTTTAGTACATTATTTTGTTCATCTGGGTGGTTGGTGTTTTTGTTGTTGTTTGTTTCCAGGTTTATAGTAGTTTGCTTGTTTCCTTAAAACAGGATAGGATGTCATGGTTTTAATGTTCATACATTTGAGCCCAGGTCACTAAGTGTTTTGGAGAGTCCTTGGAAGCTTTAGAAGGTGGACCCTCGAAGGCTATCCTTGGCCCCTGATCCCTGTGTGTTGTTTCCTCTGCTTCCTGATCTGCTGTGGTGTGGTCAGCCTTCCTTGACGAAGTGAGCTGCTTGGGCATGACATCCCTGACGTGATGGAATATAACTAACTGAAAATGAAGCTTTCCTCCCTTCAGTTGATTCTGTCAGATGTCTGCCTAAGCCATGCAAAAATAACTGATAGAGAAAATTGGTACCAGGGGAATAAGGTCCCTGTAACTAAACCTGACAACTTGATTATTAAGTTTTGAAAACTGGTGTATAAGAAGAATGTGACAGAGTTTGAAGGCAGACTGGAGCACCCCTAGAATGTGTTAAGCAGAGCTAAGTGAGCCATTCTGGTAGGCGTTTGGAAAACTAGACCCCTCTAGAGATGCACAGTAAAGACTGTTCTGTGAGGCTTAAAGGGGAACAATGACTCTATTAGAATTAGACTGGAAACCATTCATGGAATATTCTAGCAAAGGATCTGTCTCTAGTTTATGCAAGTCCGAAACCTTGAGAGAGTATAAATTGAAAAGTTATGTAGTGCTCAGGCTATGCCATGCTAGTGCTAGCTACTTTTAACCAAGTTTGCAGTGAAAATTAGGAGCTTTTAAAAAGCAGAACAGAAATACATGGGGAAACATACAGTTTGGCCAGAAAAGTAGCTTCTTTAAAGTTGTGGGCAATGAAACCGTTAAAGAGAAGCCAAACAATTTATACAAGAATGTTAAAAATGCCTTGGATATTTCAGGAATTGAGAAGTCCCCATTCCTGGTACCAAAATGTATATTCTAGGTTTTCTAGATCAGAATTAAAAGAAAAAGTGTGTGGAGGGGGAGAGAGTGTGATACAAGGAGATTTATTAGCGTGGCTTACGTAAGAAAAGGCAGGGTAGCTGTGTGATGGCCACCTGTACTCTGGAGAGTCCCTGGTGCTGAGTCCACATTGAAAGGCTGGCACTGCTGGGGCCTGATGTCCACAGATGCTGGCAGCAGTGACCTGTATTCAGGAAGAAGAGAGCTTGCACATGTACCCAGACTTCCTCTTCTTAATTATGTGCACCGAATTTCCATCTACGTTCGTGGTGAGTCTGCCTCCCACCCCCACTTACCCACGTGCCAGTTCTCTTTAGAAATGCCCTCCAAACTTACCCAGGGTTGTGGTCCTCCACTCCTAGACATCTCTCTAGGGGAGTCATTTTGCTAACCAAGTCCAGCAATCACAAGAGCCTCATTGTATAGCTACAGCTAGCCTTTACCTCACAGTCCTCTGGTCTTGGCTCTCCTAGATGCTGGGGTAGAAACATGTGTCATCCCATTCCTCTTAGTGAATTTTTAGAAAGGCTCTTCGTTACAAAGCTGTCCTGATGTGGAAATCTTCTTTAGATAATAGGAAGTCTAATTGCTTTGAGAGAAAATAAGCCTAATAGCTGGGCCGCAATGGTTGCATGTCTTTAATCCCAACACTCAGGAGGCTGAAGCAGTTGGATCTCTGAGTTTGAGAACAGCCTGATCTATAGAGGGAGGACAGCAAGGGCTGCTACACAGAGAAACCCTGTGTCAAAACAAACCAAACAAGAAAAGCCTTCTAGATTTTAGCGATCTCATTCT
Organism: Uromys caudimaculatus; assembly: GCA_028551405.1. Taxonomy (NCBI): domain Eukaryota; kingdom Metazoa; phylum Chordata; class Mammalia; order Rodentia; family Muridae; genus Uromys; species Uromys caudimaculatus. The sequence continues at coordinate 8,529,679 of CM052700.1, read as the reverse complement.
AAGTTAATATGATTTCTCATATTTAAAGGGATTCTCCTTTGTCTTTGGAATTGTGAGGGAAGTTTTGTTGACTTCTTTTTTATGTTCTCAAAAGTGGGATTATTTTCTTTATTAGTGTAAAAAGTTTAAGTTGAATATAATTGAAATTAGCAAAATCTTAGCCTAAAAAAGGAAGGGAGGATTCTGAGCCATATGTCCAACCTTGTAGTTTTAGCAAACTGTTGGCCTGCTTTCATATAGTTCATACTACATAATAAAGCAATTTTGTCCTCTGGTTTTAATTTTTGTTAAGACAGTTTCATAGAGAAGGAATGTTTTAGCACCCATTAGGTTGTGTGTTAGATTTGGTGTAAAAGAGCTCCAATTAACATATTTGAAAAGTATTAGACCATTAGCATTCTAACAAGTTATTTACAGCATGTTTAGTAAAGTGGTTTGCCCATTCTTGTATAAATTACTGTTTTGTGAAAGAGGCATGAACTATAGAAGAAATACAGTCAGCCATTAAATGAGTCAGTTTTATGTGACTTTTGTGCTTCTCACAATAAGCCCATAGGATTATATTATTAGACTTGTTTTCCATAAGAGAAGGCTGAGGCTAGGTGACCCGTCTGTGGTCAGAGAGCTGTTGAGAAGGCATTGAACTCAAAACTGCAGCATCCCACTCCAGGGCTGGTGTGCTGGGACCACTGACTAGACTGGTCTCCTCCTGCAGGCCTGCACATCACACACAGTGTGGCAGCACAACACATCACTCTGTTATGTTTGCAAGGAAGAAAAATGATTGTCAGTGTTCAGCCTGAGCCAAGATACAGGGAAAGAAGAAACAGGGTGGAGGACAGTCTAAATCTAAAGCTCAGTCCTTCCCCCAACTCTTCCATAAGACTTCCCGAGCTCCATCCAGTGTTTGGCTGTGGGTCTCTGCATCTGTTTTGATCAGCTGCTGGGTGGAGTCTACAAGCATAACAGTATCATTAATAGTGTCAGGGTTTGTTTCTTGTCCATGGGATGGGTCTTAAGTTGGGCCAATCATTGGTTGGCCATTCCCTCAGTCTCCACTCCATCTTTGTCCCTGCACTTATTTTAGGCAGGGCACATTTTGGGTGGAAGATTTTGGGAATGGGTTGTTGTCCTTATCCCTCCACTGGGAGTCCTGCCTGACTACAGGAGGTAGCTGCTACAGGCTCCATATCCCCCACTGCTAGGTGTTTCTGCTACAGCCATCCTCACAGACTTCCTGGAGCCTTTCCCATCCCAGGTCTTTGGCATGCCCTAGAGAGGCCCCACCTCCTGCCAATTCTGTTCTGTCTCCTAGCCCTCCCTACACCTGATTTCTCCCACCCCCTTCTCCTTTCTCACCTAGTTCCCTCCCTCCATCTACCTCTGATGACAATTTTATTCCCCCTTCTGAGTGAGATTCAAGCATCTCCCTTGGGCCCTCCTTGTTATTTAGCTTCTTTGGGTCTGTGAATTGTAGCGAGGGTCCTGTACTTTATGACTAATATCCATTTATAAGTGAGTGCATAGCGTGCATGTCCTTTTTCAGTCTGGGTTACCTCACTCAGGTTGATATTTTCTAGTTCCTGAGGAACCTAGAGGGGATAGGAACTCCACAAGAGGACCATCAGAGTCAACTAACCTGGACTCTTGGGGGCTCCCAGAGGCTGAACCACCAACCAAAGAGCATACATGAGCTAGACCTAGTCCCCCCCCCCAGATCTGCAGATTGGTCTTCTTGCAGGTACCCCAACAACTGGAACTGCCACTTACCCTAAATCTGTTGCCTGCCTATGGATCCTGTGCCCCCTAACTTGTCTGTGGGAGAGGATGTCCCTAGTCCTGCAGTAACTTGAAGTGCCAGGGTAGGTTGGTACCCAGGGAGGACCTCCCCCTCTCAGAAAAGGAGAGGAGGGAGGGGCTGTGTGAGAGGGAATTGGGAGGAGAGGGGGAGCTGTGATCAGTGTTGCCTGTGCCCTGCTCTATAGACTTCAGGAGGAGGTGAGAAATGCAAGCTCATCTGAGCACTGCTGCAAGCTTCTTTAATACCCTCCGCCAGAACCCCATTGGTCCCAAGAAAGCACCTCTTCTAAGCAGCAGTTCCCGATTGGCTGGCATTGTCTGTGCCAGCAATCCTTGGTCTCTCAGGCAGTCCTCAATTAGGTCCTCCTGCAGGAGATGCTGGCTGCACAGCCCCTGGCGTTTACATAGAGGTAGCCCCCACTGTACTGGCTAGTTTTGTGTGTCAACTTGACACAAGATGGAGTTATCACAGAGAAAGGAGTTTCAGTTGGGAAAATGCCTCCATGAGATCCAGAGGTAAGGCATTTTCTCAATTAGTGATCAAGGGGGGAGGGCCCCTTGTGTGTGGTACCATCTGTGGGCTGGTAGTCTTGGGCTCTATAAGAAAGCAGGCTGAGCAAGCCAGGAGCAGTAAGCAAGCCAGTAAGAAACATCCCTCCATGGCCTCTGCATCAGCTCCTGCTTCCTGACCTGCTTGAGTTCTAGTCCTGACTTCCTTTTGTGATGAACAGCAGCGTGGAAGTGTAAGCTGAATAAACCCTTTCCTCCCCAACTTGCATCTCGGTCATGATGTTCGTGCAGGAATAGAAACCCTGACTAAGACACTCACCGTTCCTGCTATACAGATCAGGAAGTGAATAAATTACTGGGAAAAAATAACTACAGCTATGCACACTCTGTGAGATCTAGGTATTATTCTATGTAGCTAAATACAGAAAAAAGCACTAAGACAGCCAATGCCATGGGTTGGGTTGGGTTGGGTTTTGTTGTTGTTGTTGGGGTTTTGGGGGTTTTTTTGTTGTTGTTTTTGGTTTGTTTTTTTCTTGTTTATAATAAGAAATTGAACATACGCATCTATTAAGGTTTGCTAACTGATAGGATGTCATCAAAGAATGAAAGAAAAGTCAGTCACTGTGGTAGCCTCCTGTGACTTCCCACCTCTATACAGAAACTTTGGTCAAGATGCGTTTCAACAGAATGTCTTTTGAACACCAGCATAACAGTAGCAATGCCTGGTCAGCGCTGCCTCACAGGCTTCAGCAGCAGTCAGAAACATCCCATAGGGGGGCCCACATGGTTTCATAAGGTACTTGATACAGACATAGTCACTCTGAACAACTACCATTGTTTCTGGGTGGTGGAAATCCAGGAATTTGTTGAATTTTGAAACAATAAGTAGTGACTTTGGAAACAGCAAAGTGGGTGGGGACATTTCAAATGGAGTGTCTTCTTAGTTGGTATGCTTACAGATGGAAAATGCCCAGTTATTTTAAATTTCTCACTAAGCATTTTTTTCAAATCTATCTGTAATCATATATCTTAGTATTTTACCCTATCTTCTATGCAAAATTTAAGGAAATTGGAGCTAGGTTTTGTTTTATTGGGTGTTTTTTTTTTTCCTTCTCCTTTTGGCTAGAAAGCAAGCTTAATCATAACACATTCTTCCTGGAGAAACTGCTTTAATTTGCGGCTGCAGTGACAGGCTAGAGTGACGTCAGTGTAGTGTCAGACTTCAGAGTGGCAGGCCAGCCTGAAAGCCACAGTGCTTTTCCTTAGTATTTGGTCCTCAACAGGACTCCCCGGGAGCTGCTCAGACACAAAGGGGTTCTCTTTCCACCCCAGGTCCTCTATGCCTGTAGCTGAGTCTTAAAGGATGTGCTTGTGACTGAGGAGGTGAGTGAGTCTCTCCTCCGGCTGCCTTTGCTGCAGATGCTTTGCTTTTCATAAATAGTTCTAACCTATTATAGTCACGTAAATATGTTTGATTTTCAGATGACTTGAACATTTTAAGGTATCAATGTCAGAAATATCTTCCTCTTAGCTTGTCCTTAACATCCGGCTCCGTAAATACATTGTAGACGTGAATGACTTTAAAGCTAAGAATTTTTATTTAAAAAAAAAAACAACTTTGTTTATCTTATATAGTTTTTTAACTTACTCAAGTGAAAAGTTGGCATTCCCCTCCTCAGAGTTAGATGAATAATTCCTTGATGTTCTTGTAGAAAATAAAGACAATATTATTGCATCTTAAATTTTTAGTGTAGTTCAAATTGATGAACAATTTGTTATAATTGCCTTTGTTTCTCTGATCCGGGGGCTGTTTCTGTGGTGTGATTCAAAGTAGGAATTCTTACTAACCTAAACTTTCAGAACAAAATTTTATATTAGAGACAGTATTTTTTCCCATTGAAAGAAATTTTAGAAACATGTATGCCTTTAAGAATATATATTCTTATTGGCAATACCAGTTCGTGTTTCTTTGAATTATAACATAAATGGATTTAGTTTGAAAGCATTGATTAAGAAAATTGTGTTGCGTGAGCCTCGTTTTGTTTTCGGACGCTCTTTTCCTTACAGGTTCTTGCCTGTCTTGTAGATGTGCTGTTTATGTTGTGCACACTGGAGCCTCTGAAGCTCTGTCCTGTTGACATTTATGACAGCATGCTTTTCATAAGGTTCAGTTTTGATTTCAGCTTGTTGAGAATAGATGCTTTATATGAGGAAAAGGCAATAATTCTTAAATAATGTCTTGCTTCAATTTTATATAACAAAAATGATTTACTGTATATATTTTATATGAATAATGTATTTTATGAATTCACTTAAAATATTTTAAGATGTGCTTACAGCCTACATGTTAAACCTAAGCAGTGCAGTGGTTACTGTGGTCCCATGCCGTGGAACACATGAGGCACACAGCTGAGACAGTGATGCGCTTGAGGCATTATGACATCAGAGGTCATTGTCTACTACCAAAGTTCAAGGGAGAGGACTCTGCTGTAACTTCTTTTTGAATGAGCAGGCAGTTAACTCTGACAAAAAGATGGTAAGCATAGCTGTAGGGAGATGACCTAAAAGTTCCCTTGACCCTAAAATAGAAGATGTACTTGGCGAGAGTCTGGTGTGGTGAAGTCAGATGGCTGTCTCAGCCCTTTGCAGGCTTGAACTATATGTTTGTTCTCTTGTGATGAGCACACAAAGCATTGGGCATATCAGCTGCTTAATAACACGCCGGCGTACATAACTAAAGGTACTAAGCAAGTGAAATGGCAGAAGAGAATTACCTCGCTCTTTGTATTAGAGATTCCATTTTGCTGCAAAGTTGGAAGCCTGCACACTCCTAGAGTGCCAACTGAGGGTCAGTGTCTCCAGACACGCCCTGCCTTAAGCCCCTGACCCGGGCCTCCCATCTGCCCTCGTGGCCAGGTGTTGCCACTGTTTGCCGCTGAAGGACGTGGCTCTTCTGGTTGGATTGTCATCCCACTCTTGCCCTGGGTGCCATAGCAGCAACTCCTTGTCGGCTGAGCTGAACAGGAAGTGCTTGAGTAAACCTCTGCTGCCCATATTTTGTCTATAGGTAGGCTACTCCTTGTTGCTATTCACTTGTATTTAAGGCTGTGTTGCTAGTGCTCATTGAATGAATAAAAAAAGCATTATCTGTGCAAAGAATGATGCATTCTTTTACAAGGAAATTGATCTTGTTTCACATGGATATTATTTGACTTAATTCTCATGAAGTAATTGTTTCAGTACAGCTTGTGTAGTTTCTAAAAGTAAGTAAATACAGTGGAGTGAAGAATAGGTAAATTGGGGAGCTGGAGAGTTGGCGCAGTGGTTAAGAGCACCACTCGTAGAGAGGACCCAAGACTGGTTACCGGCATCTGCATGGTGCCTCAAAACCATCTATAGCTCCAGTTCCAAGGAATCCACCTCCCTCTGCTGGCCTCCTCAGGCACTGCACGCACCTGGGACACTTCGATACTCTCCACAAAACACTCATGCACGTAAAATTTTAAAATACTGTAAAAGGTTGGGTAAATTAAGTCGTTAGCATTTTCTGTTTGAATTGACTTATTTACTTAGTCAATTTGACTCTTAAAAATAATGGCTTCATCTACAGTGGAGCTGTTGAGCTACTTCAAACTGTGATAGCTTCTATGTGGGTCAGAAGTAGGCTGCATGTCTAAAGTGACATGTGTAAGAACTATTGCTTGAATTTGACTTTGTCTAGCTGGCTGTTTGCTTCCTTCCCATTAGTACAGTAAATGTCTATTTAATCTATGTTACTACAGAATATTACTAATTAGCATTCTTTAGGGAGTGGTAGAGTTGTCTAAATTCATGAAATTATAGGCTATATATTTTTAATGCCACATTATTGCTTTTAAATGATAAATGGAATATTTTTGCATGTTTCTAGTTGAGGTTTTGAATTTTGTATTATAAATTCCCATCTACCCTGAGACTTTTGTGACGATATTTTTTGTTCAGGTTTCCTTGCCATTTTTCAAATTATCTTTTAAAGCACTGTAATACACCCTGTAATCATTTTTATTTTGCTATGTGGCTTTGCATATGCTCTTTCCACTCTAGATCACTCTACAATAAATTTTAAGCATATGCCATATTATTAGTGTTCCTTGTTCATTAAATTATAGTTGTCTGTGTTGTTTTAGTTCATATTAAAGATGGTGACAGTAAGCCAGAAATCTTTTAAAGCAAGGAAGTATCCAGTTGTATTTGTTTTTAGTAACTAATTCTTCTAGCACATTCTACTTCAGTCACTATTTGGTAAGGACTATATTACACTCATTAACATGCCTTGATACCACCAAACCCCTTATCCTTACAGAGGGGTAGAGGTTGTGTGTTTTGTTGTTTCTCTTTGGTGTACACTTTACAGTTGTACAGGATGAAGAGTGGCTCGGCTCGGAGACGGTGGGGTAGATCAAGGTGATTCTAAAATGTCTAGGGATCAGATAAATACGTGGTACATAACAGATGCACAGATGTATTTGGTAATTTACAAATTAACATTTAAGAAGTAGATAAACTCCCCTGAATGTAGTGCTCCAGCGAGTATCGCTCCGAGGTCAGACCGTTCTATGTAAGTACAGACCCTGACCATCTCCCTACCCGCCCCCTAATGGAACCTCACCCAGCCTCACTCAGCACAGCTCTAGCTGAGATCTTACAGGCTGTCTTCATAGCATCATCTCTAGCCACTCCCAAAATAACATGGCTTAGTACTTTTACAGTTGGCTCAAAATTGCCTTGAATTTTTACGACCATCTTAAATTCATATTTCTGTCTTAACCATACAGTGCTAGCTATTCTTCTCATTAAGATAAACATCCTAAGTCAGATTCGTCCAAGTTGCCTGCAGGCAAAAAGATTGTTAAAATTATTATAGTCTTTTTTTTGCCTTTAATTTACCAAGTGGTCTGAGATGTAACCCTGTCGTGACACCCGGGAGGATGTGACAGGAACATTTTTTCTTTAACTAGGTTGGTGCTAATTGATTTATTCTTGTGTTACTTCAGAATTATTTAGAATCTATTATAAGGGTTTATTTTTACAGATATATGTATGTACATGCTATTTTTATTTTTAAAAGGTTTTTCAAAGGGCAGTTTATACAATCTCTGGTGTGTGTGCTCTCCGGCTCTGCAGTGTTGTGGTTCTGGTCTGAAAGGAGCCGTCAGCTCCCACTTGGCCGGTTGCAGTGCGCTCACGTTTTCCCACCCAACTGTAGGCCCCTCTCATGTGCTTGTAATGCCGAGCCAGATTTTCAGTTCCTGTTGCTGGAATGCATGCCTTGGAGTTGGTGACATTTGTACTCCGTGGTACCTGTGATAAGGGAATGTGACATAACGTTTCTAAATCTGCTGTGGTGTTAATTTTTATTGGAACAGCTGACTAAGAGGGGAAAGTTATTACAGAGCTTCAGAGCATAGCAAGGTAGCAAGGCATTGGGGTTTAAGTGAAGTTGGAATTGGAGGTTTCATGGCGTTGGTGAGGCAGAGAGCAGAGGAGCCCCAGCTAGGCTGCATGTGCCCTGCCCAGCATTCCCTGTCACTGCAATTCTTAAGAGAAGGGCTTCTGAGCAAATCGTGCTGCCTGCTCTGGGTGCCATTGCACCAGATGGTGAGGACAGAACCAGAAATGTCACTGACTGGTAAGTCAGGGAAGGAGACTGTGGAAAGAACATAGCTGTCTGCTGGAAGGCAGCCTGGCCTGGGGAGGACCTCGTCTCCCTGTTGTGGTGATGCAGTGTAACTAATGATCCCACTTGAGAGGACTGCCAGGCCCAGGTCCCTAGTGCAGCAAGACATCTGGGTTCCATGGCCCTTGCTGTCCCTGTGAGAGCTGTCCCTGTGATGTCTGTGCATATTGCCCTATGAGGCACAAAATAAGTCTTCACATGTATGGTCTCCCTCTTCTCTCCCAAGACATCCCAGAGGATCTGTTTCTAAATGGGGAGAAAAGGGTGAAAAGGGGTTAAGTCCTGAGGAGAATCTGCATGGCAGGGAAATGGATCCCTGAAGTTAAGCAGGATGTCTGGAAGCATTTAGGGCTGAGTTGCAAGTGGCATTTAGAACTGAATATGGGGACAGGAAATGTATACTTCTCATGTTCGTAATTATATCTGTGAATTGCCAACCCTGTGGTGGTTTTCCCACATAACCAAGGCCTAAGAATTGGGTTTCTCTCAAAATCTGGGTGCTTCTGGTTTTCTTTTTTGTTCCTAAAATATTGAGTTTAATTGTAGGCCCAGTTTCCTACACCAGCGTATTTTTAGTTTGTAAATAAGTTGTTGAAACAGTCATTATGGCAGCCAGATTTTAAAATAATATTTTCCTCCTGATTATTAAAATGAAAATAAATGCCTTAAAGTATTAGTGAATTTCCCATTTAATAATTATAGTAACATTATTTTGAGTCAGTACAGAGACCATGGATTTAATAACTAGCAGGCATGTTTATAAAGCTAGTTAGATTTGATTGTCAGTGATGGTGGTTGCTAAATGACTTCTATGGACAGAAACCTCTCCAGTGTCACATCAAGCAGAAAACGTAACTGCCTTATGGGGTCTTGTGTTACAGCCTTCAGCTGTAAACTAAAGTGGAAAGCTGTGTGAGCTCTGATACTCTTTCAGTTGAGTACATGTGTGCACACCGTTGAGCTGCTGCCTGCAGGTTTCTTACCTACCTGAAGCACAGCCGCTTCCGTGGTTCCCACAAGCCCTCTGCCTCCTGCTCACAGGTGTATGGCGACTTGTGGATCAGGCCCTTGTAAAAGTCCAAGGTACATGCTGACTTTGTTACTGGGGCTTCCAGAAGACTTAGCAAGCAGGCTTCAGCTGCCAAGCCTCACTGTGCAATCTATTTTGCTTACTCTAAATCCTTGAGAGGACTCATGGATCATATGAGCTCACATCTGAACTTAATAACAGAAACAAAATCTTTTGGACAGTTTTATAAAAACACATACTTTTTTTTTTTTTTTTTTTTTTTTTTTTTTTTTTTTTTTTTTTTTTTTTTTTTTTTTTTTTTATAGTGGGTATATTTCCAGCTTCGTTTACCAGTTAAATAAAACCCTGCCTAATAAGCTCGCTTTGCTTTGGTGTAGTCTATCACTCCAAAAGATTACATTAGTTGTGATGGCAACATATTAGCAGTAGTTTCACTACTTACTTCGTAAATGGAAAAATGAAATCACTTTATACTAGTCACTGAAGTTAACCACATGCTATAGTTTGTATGCTGAATGTCTCTCAGGGGCCCACTTGATCCCTAGAATGAGAGGCAGTGGAACTTTTGAGGTAGGGCCTCTCAAAAGGTGATTGTCCTTGAGCACATGCTCACACAAAGGGACCCTATGGGGCCCTGGCAGCCAGGGGAGTAGAGCTTGCTCAACACTGCTCTCACCATGATGTCCTGCCTGGAAGGCTCTAAGTATTGGGACCAATTTGTTAACTGAATCACCAAAATTATGAGCAAGAATAAACTTTTTCTCTTATTAATTCACAATCTCAGAAAGTTTGTTACAGCCACAGAAATCAGAATACATCATGAATTTTTTTCTAAATACAGAAAAAGCAAATGTTTCTACAGAACACAGTTACAGTGCTAAAAATAGCCAGAATTGTAGTTATTGGCCAAAATATTGCAGCATTTTTTAGACCATGCAGAAAACCTCAAGAAATCTTATGTTGAGATTAAATCATCTTCCTGACCTTCCCAAAACTTCCTGAAGGAAGAAACTATCGATGCCTCCCTCTTCTGTATAAAACATGCAGTGTTTATAATCCAATGGCATGGGGGTTTTCTTTACACCATATGGAAATCTGCAGTGTCTGAGAAAAGCAGGATATTTCTTAGCCTTCTCCTTCTACATGCTACAGTAGAGTCTAATTTATTTATTTATTTTCCTCCCTATGGTTATAGATAAGGTCACGAGTCTTGACTGTGTGATACTACTGGTATTTTTTCCCATTGTGAGGTAGGCATGGACTTCGGTCTGTTTGACTGGCAGGACTGTGGAGAACAACTGTGGAGCATTGACTAACCTGAAAAGAAAATGCCAAGGAAAAGTGTACTCTGAACTTAACAGTCTGTGTGCATGATGCTGGGACACTGTGGCCAATTGGGCCTGATAGGGTACCCAAGTAAAAAGGGCAAGATAAACAATAAAGATGGAGCCATGGGGGTTGAACCTCGGATTTCATACAGGCTAGGCAAGCACTCTGCCTATCACTTAGACACCTGTCCCATAAAATTTTCTTTTAATACGGGAAATAGCCATTCCCCATACTTGATTCAATAAATCATTATGTATCTGCTATTCTTGGTTGATTTTTACACTCTAAAGATATGTACAATGTGGGCCTCACTTGATAGCAGGATTTCTAACAGTGTTTTCCGTTTGTTAGTGGTCTGAAGCATGATGTTATTCCTTCAGTTATTCTGGCTTGTGTCATTTTAGAAACCAGAAATTTGGGGCCTGAGAAATGACTCAGTGGTTAAGGCACCTGCTACCAAGCCTAAGAACTTGAATTCAGTACCAGGAACCACATGGCTGACCAAAAGAATTAGTCCCCACAAGTTGCCTGCTAACCCCCACATGCACAGACACATACACAATAAATTGTTTGTTTTTTGGTTTTTCAAGACAGGGTTTCTCTGTGTAGCCCTGGCTATCCTAGAACTCCCTCTGTAAACTCAGAAATCCGCCTGCCTCTGCCTCCTGAGTGCTGGGATTAAAGGCGTGCGCCACCACTGCCCGGGCACAATAAACGGTTTTTTTTTTTTTTTTTTTTTTAAAAAAAAAAAAAAAAGCAAAACTAGAAATTCAACTTGTAGTCATTAGCAGAAAACAATTTATCTTATCCCATAATTTTATTAGAGTTTATATTTGAAGTGATTGGTTTTGTATGTTCTGTTTATCGTGTAGATATATGGTATTTTCATAGATATGTTTGTATCATTCTTTTGTGTCTAGAGAAATGCAGGATAGTGAAGAAATGATGCTTCCCACTCAGCGGAGCTCTCTGGGATGTGGTGGTGTAAGGCAGGCTTCCCTCCCTCAGCACTGGGACCTTTTAGGAGTTACTTTGATGTGGGCCGCTCTCCTCCACATTATAAACATTGAACATACTGTAGGCTCCGCTGAGTACATCCTAATGACAGCTTCTAGTTACAGCATTCAGATGTCTTCTGGTAGACACACACTCGCGCACGCACACGCGCCAAGAGCCCCTGGTCTTGTTCTCCAAATAGAGGCATTCTAGAAGGAAGCATGAACACGCAGGAAGTACCTGCCATCATCTTTAGAGACATGTGGCTTTCTTCCCTTGCTTCTGGGAATTTCAAGACAACAGGGAACTCATTAATTCCATGGCTATAAATATGTTTTATTTCAGGATCTGAATTTTATCCTCTTTTGTAAGAATTCTCTTAGAAACACAAAAGTAACTTTTACACTTTCTGTTTTCATGCATGAAGACCAACAGATCTCTTGACAAGTTTTGTTTTCTTTTGTTTTTTTGACTGCTGCTTAAGGATCTGAGACCCAGAGCGTCAGACATGCTAAGCATATGCTCCACCACTGACATTCAGCAGCAGCCCAGAATTTAAATGTACTGAGACTGAGAAAATGGCTGGGAGCTAAGATCATTTGTTCTGCATGCATGAGGACCTGAGTTCCCAAAGCACACATACAAATGCTGGGTATGGCTGAGCATGCCAATAAGCCCAACTCTAGGAGGCCGAGAAAGACAGATTCAAAGAGTTTGCTGACCAGCCAGCCCAGTCTAACCTGCAAGCTTCTGGTTCAGAGAGACTATCTCAGAAGAATAAAGTAGAGTGTGCAATACAGCAAGAAGTTACTAGAAGTCCAACATGCATACACATGGCATGCACAGTGTCACACCTGCTTGCAGAACACAGAGGGGAGAGGGTGGGAATCAGGCAGTGACAAGCCCAGGGTGGATGGAGAAGATGGATTAGAAGCAAATAAAACTTTACTTAGTGGCACAGGAGTAAAGATGAGATCTCATGGAGCTGATGGTAGAGTTGTACACGTTAGTAAATGCACAGGAGGCTATGATCCAGTTCTTGCCTTGAGTGGGAACTACAGTTTGAGGAAGTGGGCATCTTGGGAAGGGCTTCAGCACAGGAATTATTGGCAGGTGTGGGTGTGTTTCATAAATAGCTAATGAACTACAAGCAACTGCTGTGTAGCATTGGAGCTGTATGAAGATGTATGCTATGTCAGTTTTGGTAGCTGGGTCTGCTAGACGCAGTTTTCTACATTTGTAGGATTTTTCCACAGATAAAAAAAAATGTGTAAGCAAAACTAGATTTGTGCTGTGCTCAGTTCATTCTCTAATGTAGAAGACATTGGCAAACACACATTGTAGCAAAACTGAGGATAGTTTTGGTCTGGAAGTAAAATCCAGACCAGACCAAACCTGAAGAGAAAGAATGACAAACACATGTGAGCATGAAGTTTGCGGATAAGCAGAAGGCTCATTCTAGCAGAACTGAGGGAAGGGCTGGTAAACATCGTCCTCTCCACCCGTCTTCGATCAGGGTCAGTTACCCTTTGTGCCAAAGACAATGCTCAGGACCCACTTAGCAGGAGACCTGCTACCTCTCTCAAGGACAAGCGTGTATCTGTTAAAGAGCTTTGTATGTGAGCACAGAAGGGAGTAAGAGAGGCTGGGGCTGGTGAGTATGATCAGAATGTAATATGTACACATGTGAAACTGCTAAAGGATAATGTAATTTAAATATGTCACTCATTTACCCCATGGGCATTTCGTGTGCTGGTGCCCCTGTGCTCTCTAGCATGTCTCCCATACATTACTTAGTGTTTGCTCTCTGAAATGTGCCAAAGTCAGGCCCAAGTTAAGGAGGCTGGTAGATGCAGTTTGTGTCTCAGCTGTGGAATACTAGATGTGGGAGAAACAGGACTGGTGGACTGGACATTGTTTATGAAATATTGAGGAGACAGAGCTGAAGTTTCAGACCGAATCAAGGGCTGGGCTTCATGGCATATAATGGTGAGCTGCACTCATACATGTATTTGTTCAGTGACTCTAATGAAGTAGGTACTTTGCTACTAGAATATTAGAAACCATTTATGATTGTAGAAGTAACTACACATAATTTATTTTTTATTTTTTCAGCCACAATGAAAGGAAAGTGACCTGCAAGCATCCAGTCACAGGACAGCCATCCCAGGACAATTGTATCTTTGTTGTGAATGATCAGTAAGTAAAGAGTTTCATGGAGCGCCTGAACTCAGAGTGGGGTTACATAGGAGTATGTTACATGTATGTAACCTGTTACATAGGTTACAGTCTAATACAGTGCAGTTAAACACTTTTATCTGGACGTGTGTGGTCAAGTCTAACAGTGTCGGCTCTTTACCACTGCAGAGAACTGTGCTCTGATTCTCTTCTTAAGGAGTGTAATTTTAGAACCCGTTTGATGAGAACTTAGGTTCTGGCTCTCAGTTCTAGAGCTCAGGATGTCAGGCTAAAGAAACATGCAGACTTTGTTCCGTGAGCCGAGCCAGTTTCCCACCCTTCAGTTTGGGGCTGTGATGACTAACTGTCTTCTGGACATGTTTGTTGTTGCCACGGCCCTCTATTCCTTACTGGAACATGTCATAAAATTGTTCCTAGCTATTAATTATTTCTAACAACAGTACAATAATTCACTCTGTGAGAGAGAGAGGGGGAGAGAGTGAACGTGTGCACATGCAGGTGAGCAGGACTGAGCTCGGCCTTGTGACCGGCATCACATTAGTCAAACCTTTGGAACTGAGTTTTTTCTCAAATTTGTCAAAATTGCAATATCTACAATAGTGCCTATTTAAATATGATGCTCATTCATGATAGGCTAGAAGTAGAAGTGGAAATATTGGATTTATTTAAAGTGGCGATAGCACTGAAGTATTACTTTATGGTCCGTAGTGTCAAACTATTTAAAAGAAGGCCACCTTTATGCCTTAGGAGGCATTGCTCTGAAGCAGTTCACGTGAACAGCAGGCTGTAGCATTGGTATTTTTTCAGGACTGTGGCAACCATGACGTCTGAAGAAAAGAAGGAGCGACCCATAAGTATGATAAATGAAGCTTCCAATTACAACATGGCTTCAGACTATGCAGTGCATCCCATGAGCCCTGTGGGCAGGGTAAGTCATTCTGCTTATTCTTAATTAATTACAATAGTAATTTATATCTATTGCTAATACTCATTATAGACTGAAAATTGGAATTAAAGAATAATACATTTTTAATATTGCATGGTGCTAATTATATTGGCAGTAATTGACATAAATAATAGCTTCAAATATAAATTAATAAAAATTTAATGGCATACATTTCTTTTAGATTTTGAGGTGAGATATTAAGTAATTTTGTAAACATTATGAATATGTGTATGAGAGAATGAGTATTCTGTTGAATCAACTAAACTTTTAGACGGAAAATTAATACAGTAGCCTAGAAATCATATTTCTTTGTGAAGAATTCTTATACTTGAAATAAGCCAGCAAAACTGGAATTGTAATTTTTCCTGCAAGTAATAGAGAAATCTGGAAAAGGATGAAAATTGTAGAAATGAAGACAGTGTCAAAGCTCCAGCCCTTAATAGTTCATGTTCTGTCCTCCTTTTCCTGTTTAGACATCACGGGCCTCCAAGAAGGTTCATAATTTTGGAAAAAGGTCCAATTCAATTAAAAGGAACCCTAATGCCCCTGTGGTGAGGCGTGGCTGGCTGTATAAGCAGGTAGGTTCTCTCTGACCTCAGATGCCTTGGTAAGACAGGCAGCCGTCCTCCTGTCTGACAGAGGGCGCTTAGGAACTAGGGTTTTAGGAAGCAGGAACTGAGAGGGCACCCAGCATCCCATCTGCTGTCTGCCTTTTTCCTCTCTTCTCTTGGGCAGTCACACTGCGTACCCAGCCTGCTCATTGGTACACCTCATAGATGCTGATATGTCTCAGTAGAGTCTCCAAAGTCTGTGGTTACCCCATGTTCACTGAATTTAAGAGCACTTTAAATCAGGTTCAGTAACCCATGCCTGGAGGCAGGGGCAAAAGAATGACAAGTTCAAGGCCTCCCTGGTTCAACTCCAAACACGAGGAAATACAGTTTAATTACATCAGTGGCTTAGTGGCCTTGCAGATTCAGGGTTTCATAGTCAGTAACCTTTTTTTTTTTTTTTTTTTTTTTGTGGACCTAATAATATTCATTCATTAAAGCATATAGTTATTCAGGTATGGTAGCACACGAGCCTTTAATCCCAGCACTCGAGAGGCAGAGACTGGTGAATCTGTGAGTTTGGAGCCAGCCTGGTCTACAACAAAGTGAGTTCTAGGACAGCCAGGGCTACACAGAACCCCTGTCTTGAGAAAACAAAAAACAAAACCAACAAACAACAACAAAAAACCTCATAGTAAATTTGCAGTGATGTATGCTGAGATGCTGTTTACCTGAGAGTTGTGGACAGCTAAAGCCATGTATCAGAGGAGAGCTGCCCTCTGTTCATGCTCAGGCTCTTCTGCACATCTGCTTTGCAAGAAAGCCGGCATATTCTACTATCATAACTCAAAAATATTTGAGGAGTTTGATATCACTGGACCAGTTGAGGCCACTGGGACTCTCACCAACAGCTGCAGGTCTTGTCTCTAGCTTTCCCCGGTTGACATTAGTGTGACGTGTGTGAGCATTTAGTGGTGGATATGTGACCTTAAAAGTATCTGTAGCTTTCCTGTCTGTCCCAAAGAGACAATGTAGTTAAGACTGAAGATGCCAACCATTCACGCATGCGTCCCTTTGGTTTTTGGTTTCTCCCTTGGGGTTGCTGTTGATTTTAAAGAAACATTTTCTGTTTAGGATGGTTTTTTTCTACCCATATTTCATCTCTATCATTTTAAGGTCACTGTTAGATTAACTAGAACTATATTAAGAAGTATTCATGTAGACATCTAAGCAAGTCTGGCATTTGGAGGACATCCAGTTTTCTCTAGCATTCTTGCTTATTGAATGTGGGAAAATAATTTTATTATGAGTGTGATCTCGTCTGAAGCTGGTAGTTTCATGAGGTTGATCACTTAGTGTTAGCATTAAGGAGGCAGTCTTCTGCAGGCTGAGTGCACCCTAACTGCAGATGGAAGGAGGACTTTGTTCACTATCTGTCTGTGAAGGTTTCTCACTCACATGCATTGTATCGTCTTATGTTTCAAATCATCTCAGGGCACACATTGTGCTTCTTGTTGGCGATTAACGTATTGAGTCTGGTGAGCAGAATGAGTCTGAACCACTGCATGCTTCCGTCCTTCTCTTCCTCACCAGCTCACATGCTCAGAAGGCAGAATGTAAAACTGCTTCATCCTAATCCTTTTTCATATGACTCTTCATGGAACAGTCTACTTCGGCCACCTTAATTAAAATGAATCCCTGGAATTTTTATTTTAGATTTTGTTTAGTCAGCATATAACAATTTTATTTATTTATGAAGAACCATGAGACATTGTCATGTGTATAAGCATTATTCATAATCAAATCAGGAGCTGCATGTCTGCACCTTCAGAAGTCCATCACATCTCTGTGTTGGAACAGTTAGCCCTTGTGCCTTTTGGAACTCTGCTATAGTGACTGGCTGTGCAGGTACAGCAGAGCTCAGACAGGTCTTTAATTAGTCTGTGTTATGTGCATATCATAAGTGCTCTGCAAATGTATCTTCACTCTCTCACTTAATGCAGGACAGCACCGGAATGAAGCTGTGGAAGAAGCGCTGGTTTGTGCTTTCTGACCTTTGCCTTTTTTATTACAGAGGTGAGTCCACCAACTGCCTGAGTGCCCTACTTCATAACTGCTAAACTCTGCATATGTCCTAAGAGAAAAGACGTTGTTAGTGCTTTTACTGTTTACAATGAACACGTACTATCAGGAAAAACTCTCCGCTGATCCAAGGCTCAGAGTTGTAGTGTGTGGCAGGGGACGAGAGAGGGCCCCAGGCAGACTGGAGACAAGGTCTCACAGCGTGGCCCTCGCCTGGAGCTCACTGTGTAGATCACACTGGTCCTGAATTCACAGATCCACCTGCTTTTCCCTTTCAAGTAGTGGTGTTAAAGGTGTGGATTAGCACACCTGTCTGAAGACTGGTCTGATTTTGTCTACTTCTGTATACTGCTTTGTTTGTGTGAAGAACTTAGGGATCATCACTCTGTTGCACTGTCTTTGAATACAGTGCCTAACAGAGTCCTTGACTGGCTACATCTTTTTAGAGATGGCATATCACTCTGTACCTGAGCTCACCTGGTACTGAGAACCTACCTCAGCCTTAGTGTCTAGGACTGTAGATATGATCATCACTGCCAGCTAAGGTTTTTATATGTTAATTTTGTCAGATCTAGCTGTGAGTTTATAGATTGCCCATAGATACGATTTTATACAACTGAGTGTAATGTGTGTGTGATATATAATCATATTTATATATATATTTGGGTTATTTTTATTTTTTATTTTATTTTTTTTTTAAGTCAGACTGGCTTAGTCCAGTCTGACCTTGAATATGTACTTCCTTCCTCACCTGAGTACTGAAAATCAATGATCACTATGTCCTGAAAATATGGAAAAGATTATGTGAAAGATACATACCAGGCTCTTATTATCAACACTGAAGAAATTCAGGGATTAGTGGGTAAATGAGCCCCTTCATTCTCCTAGATGGCCATGAAAGAGTCTTTCTCATTTTTCTTGTTATTAGGAAGTTATTAAGTCAAGCTCTCATGGTGGTGCCTAGGCTAGCCTCAAATTCTTAGACTGTGGCAGGCTCACGCTACCATGTTGAGCTGATTAATAAAACTTTTAACGTGAAAGTCCAGCAAAGTGCCGGGCAGTGGTGGCGCTCGCCTTTAATCCCAGCACTTGGGAGGCAGAGGCAGGTGGATTTCTGAGTTCGAGGACAGCCAGGGCTATACAGAGAAACCCTGTCTCGAAAAACAAAAAAAACCCCGAAAGTCCAGCAAATTCTCTATGTCACACTTCAAATGTGGTACCTGTGGGAGAAAGAAGGTTGTGCTGATACACTGCTCTCTCAAGGACAAATCTCTCCTTTAAAACCCGATTGGAAATTATCACTTAAGAATTAGAGTTGTTGGGGCTGGAGAAATGGCTCCGTGGTTAACATCACTGGCTGCTCTTCTAGAGGACCTGGGTTCAATTCCCAGCAACCATGTGGTGAATTGAACAACGGTGGGAAAAGGATTAGATTGCCAACTTGTTATTAAGAATTTATGACTTTTCTTTGCACATATAAATTACACAATATGAGCTGGGTATATGGATTGGAGCATGACAGTAATCACCCACTGTCACTGTGCTGGGACCTGGGACCTTTTATGCTTGTCAGTATTTGCAGACCCAACATTTGATAGGTATGGGTTTTTGTTGTATTTTTTTAAGATGCACATGCTTTTATGTATATGAAAGTTTACCTACATGTACACCAGATGTGGGCCTGGTGCCCAAGGAAGGCTTCAGATGCCCTGAAACTGAACTTACAGACAGTTGTCAGCTGATATGTGTGGGTGCTGGGAACCAAACCTGGCTCCTCTCCAAGCATAGCAAGTGCTCTTAACTACTGAGCCATCTCTCTCCGGCCTTGTTAGGTCTTCTTGGTTCTATGGAGTTGGCTTTCTTTTTCTCTTTTGATTTTTATTTAAACTCCTACTTTATCAGGTATCAGAGGAGCTATACTATTTTATTTTCAGCTTCATTTCCTTGATAGATTGACTTCTATCCTTTGACTCCCCATCTGGAGACAACAGACAGTAGATCTTATTCAGTCCAGTTGTTTGTTCTTTTCTTTCTCCAATATTGTACTGGGAGATTGGTGGTTGACTGTTGGATATTATGGATTCCTTCATAGCTTTTATTTGTTCATTTATTCCTCTCAAGAAATGTATTCTTTCCTTTGTTCTTGGGTTAAGACTTCCTTCTTCATCTGTATTTAGTATTCCTTCGCGTATCTTTAGTGCAGGCTTATTGGTCATGAATGATATATCTTAGCTTATGCTTGTTTTGGTATATCATTCCTCCATCAATTTTAATTTTCTTATTTTACATGTAGTTATTTTATTTTATGGGTATGAGTGTTTTGCTTGCTCATGCATGTATCATGTGCATGCCTGTTGACCACAGAGATCAGACAAGGTTCTCAGATCCCCGTGAAGCCAGAGTTAGGCTGATTGAATCCACCATAGTCTGCATCATTTCAAAGATACCTTGGTAGCACACAATAGTCTGACTTACAGGGCTTGAATGTAGGTTTTGTGCTTTCTTGGCGGTTAGGACTGCTTGCAGAAAGCTAATGTTAACTCTCATAAGGTTACTTTTGTAGGAGAGTTGGTAGAGTTGCTCTCCCTCTACTTTGTATTTTTAACATCATAGCCATTAATAAGCCATAGAGAAGGTGTCCTCTGCCGATGTCCATCTGGAACCATCAATGAGCCATAGAGAAGGTGTCCTCTGGTGATGTCCATCTGGAATTCTAAATTCTGCTTTTGTGTGAAATCTCTTTCTTTCTCTAGATTTCAGGAGTTTTCTACTCTAGTTAGTTTCTCTCTGCTTGCTTTTTGTTTTTGTTTTTTATTGTTGTCTTTTTTTCTCAACTCCTATGTCATGGAATTTTTTAAAAATTTTTATTAAAAACATTTTTTATTTAAATTTACGTCAGAAAGTTATAGTAATCAAAATAGCAGTGTACTGGCATAAAAACAGAACATTGGAACAAAATTGATAACCAAGAAATAAAACTGAACAATATAGTCAGTTAGGTTTTGGCAAGGACACTAAGAGAACACTGAAGAAATCAATCATCTCTTCAGTACATGAAACAGAGAAAGCTGGATACTCACATGCAAAGGAACAAGCCTGTTAGGCCATTTATAAAACATACTGTTCACACAGAAGGCCCGAGTTCTAAAGGTACAAGGGGTCATAGGGGAAGTCCTTTAGCACTGGCCTACGACATGGGAGACAGTCATTCCAGTGCAGTAGTTCGAAACCACACGTCTGATAAGCAGGCTCGGCCTCCTGATTGTGTCTGTGGTGCTTAGGCATGTGCTCATGGTCATTTATTTCGTTTTCAGTATTGATGCCTGCCTGTAGTAGCTCCTGGCCTCCGTTCCTGATAACTCTCTTTCGTGGCACTTCCCACTATTTTTTTTTTTTTCTTCAAAATCTCAGTTTCCTTCCTGGTTTTCCTTACACTTCCCTCACTTTTTTCTCGGTATCACTGTCCTCCCTGAGTCCTAGAATGAATTTATCCACTTTCTTGTATCATCTTTCAAGTCACAGATGAATTTTACTAACTTTGAAATCATCCAGCATTTACCTGTGTCACCGTCTTGGTTTTGGGTGTGCTGTTGTGATCTCTTGGAAGAGTCTTGCTCTTCTAACTTGCTCCTGTGTCTGAGTTGTGATGTGCAGATCTTGTAGTTTGGTTATTTCTTTTGATTTTACTTGGGAATATGCTTATCCCACAGCCTACT
Source organism: Uromys caudimaculatus (assembly GCA_028551405.1). Taxonomy (NCBI): domain Eukaryota; kingdom Metazoa; phylum Chordata; class Mammalia; order Rodentia; family Muridae; genus Uromys; species Uromys caudimaculatus. Next base: position 8,508,804 of record CM052700.1, on the reverse strand, counting down.
CTTGAGACTTAAGTCACCAGGACCACTCAGAGGAGCTAACACACTACTTCTGGGTGAGACTTCTACTTCCTGCTCCCAACTGGAGCTGAGGCAGTTTTCCTTTTTCCTGTGAATCGTCAAAGCTTTTCCTCTTTTTCTCTATGGTAATCTATTCTGTCTTAGATGACTTTTCTTAATGGAATAAATGCAGGCAGCTTCTAGTCCTGTGTACTACCCAAAAGTTCCCTCTCTGTTTGCAAATTTAAAATTCATGTTTGGATTATACAAAATATGTGTGGCTTACCAGGTTTGGATTATACAAAATAGTCGCTTACCAAGGTGCTAAAATGTATATTAACCTTCTAAATACAGAGTTACTAGAATCATTTTCACCAGGTCACTGCCCAGGAAACTGTGGTTGAGGAGTACTGCTAAATCAGAATTTACCAAACCTATAAAATTTCATTTTGTCTCTAAATAGACATTGGCCAGCATCAGAGGTGGTGCTGTCTATCTAAGTTAGTGCCAGGTTCACTGTGTAATTTTCGTAATTGAATTTCCTGCTCAGTACATTTATTGACAATTTGTGAAGTATAAGCATGAAACAAGAAAATGTTTACTATTTCTAGTTTATTTCTAAAATAAAAATTTCATAATAATCATTTATAACAAAAAGAATACCAGTTCTTTGTAATAGTTTTGCTTCTGAAAGGTTCGTGTTTTTATTTATTAATGAGCTGTGTGTAATGTGGGGAGAGGCATGCCGATATCACAGCGGATGTATGAACACCGATCAGATTCACTTCTCTCCTTCCACTTGCCGGGTCCTGGAGCTTGGACTCAGCTCATGCAACAAGTGCTTCCACCCATGAGAACGTTTAAGACATACCATAAAGCCAGGCAGTGATGGGTTTAATCCCAGCACTCGGGAGGCAGAGGCAGGCCGAACTCTGTGAGCTTTTAGGCAGCAGGCTACAAAAAGATGACTATTGGGTCATCTTCCTCAGTGTAGTTTATGTGCTTGCTTTGGAGGGCTGTCACTCAAGTCCTCAGTTTCACTATGGATCCCAGCATCTCGTAAGGACAAGCGTAGAGCTCCACAGCTCTGAAAGTGTACAGTTCTCATGGCATCCTTGGACACCTATTCATGTGAGCATATCTACTTAGCACGCACGTCCTTGGTTGGACACTTGCTTCCGCCTCTCTAAATCTCCTCCTAGAACTGCCAGTCCAGGAGGACAGGGAACAATGGGAACAGCTAGAGCATGGAGTGTGTCAGAACATGGAGCAAGAACAGAGTCTGACCAACACTCACTTCTCTTTCAGATGAGAAGGAGGAGGGGATTTTGGGAAGCATTCTGTTGCCTAGTTTTCAGATAGCCATGCTTACTGCTGAGGACCACATCAATCGCAAATATGCTTTTAAGGTAAGGACATGCGCATGCAGTGTTCGAAGCTTTAAAAAACAGATATTGACCCATAAACTATTGTAAACAAGAACTTGTAGTAGCGATGTGTACATTTAAAGTATATTGGTGCTGGAGAGATGGCTCAGTGGTTAAGAGCACTGACTGCTCTTCTAAAGAACCTGGGTTTCATTTCCAGTGCCACATGTAGTTCACAACTGTCTGTAACTCCAGTCCCAAAGAATCCAGTGCCCTCTTCTGTCACAGACATACATGCAGGCAACACACTCATGCACATAAAATAAAATTTAAAAATAAAGCATATTGTTAGTGCTGTCACTGCCATGCCGGAGACTCCTGTCCTTTTAGGAAGCACGTGCTAATATGTTCTCTGTACAGCATAGTACAGGGGCATCACGAATGGGTAACGCTCAGACCCCACCGAGCCTCAAGTGGGTAACGCTCAGACCCCACCGAGTGCGCAGCCTTTGCTGAGAAGTGTGTTGCATTATTATTAACCTTGAAGCTAAAAGAGAAGTCAGTTAAAGAAAATTCTTAAAATCTACAGTGTTAAAATAGCAATAAAAGTAGCCACTGCACTTTGTACAGTTTTTCTGACATATAGTTTGATTTGTTGTATCTTTTACCTGTAACAATAGTGATCACTGTTTCAACTTTTCTTTTATGGTATTTCCCCTAAATTCTGAGCTACTGGATGACTGGGCATCTTGATGTTGAGTCTGCTCTTATCAGCATGGTAAGTAGGACCTTCATGCTTTCTGAACTCATGAGTGGGGGTGGCCATGTGAGTGGCTTTGTTGAGTGGGCTCAGGGCAGGCACAGGATCATCTCGCCATCAGCCCAGGTCCTTCCACTGATGACAGATATGGGTAGTGTTCTTCATCCATTTTTCCAAGAGTCCAGGGACTACTAATCATTTTAACAGCAGAGGACTTGAACTTCAGGCTGTTTGCACAGTTATCTCTGACATCACTGTAGAGATTTGTTAGCTGTGACAGTACAGAGATGGATCTGTATGCCTGAGGACTGACTGTGTGTGTTCTAAAGACGTTAAGCTAGTCTGACCTTGGGGATGAAGCGGGTAACAGGATCTTGGCATGGCGGGTGTGATTCCAGACAGAGAGCTCTAGTTCAGAGCTTGGCCAAGCCTGCTTCCCACTCTCCTCACCTCTTAGGCTGCAGCAGCCTTTGCTCATTCGGCCAAGTCCGGGCATCTAAGGGGAAACCACCATAGGGTTTTTAATGGAAATGGGGACTGCTCATTCCTGGCATCAGCCCTCTCTGCCCTCAGCCTATCTTCGTTATGTGCTGTGAGAGTGCAGTGCTCCCCACAGCAGCAAGCTTGCCAGCGCCTTTATTTTATTTTCCTTCTGATTTTCTGATAAAAAGTCCACAGCTCCAGTCCTTTCCATCCTCGCAAACTGCAGGTGTTTGCATGTTAAGTTGGAAACCTGAAAAGAAAAGCTAGAAGGGAATGCCATTGGACTCATTTATTCCTAAGCGCTCACACGGCACCTATGAAAGGCATCCCGTTGTCCTAGAGTTCACCAAGTAGTCCAGGCTGGCCTCAGACTAATGGCCTCTCCAGTGCCGTGCCCGGCTAGAAATCCTGTCCTTGAGTGAGATGAGAACTGTTGGTCACACCAAGTCAAGTGGTTAGAGCTGAGTGAGGAGGCAGACCGCAGAGGTATTTTGAGCTTATGGTTTGTACCTTTGAGGTGTACACAACTGAAGAACCATTAGGAGAATAATTAATGTGCCCTGCTGAGGTCAGTGTGTGTACTCTTGAAGCTAAGTCAGGCCGATATGTTATGTAAAGGGCACATCTAGTTCCTCTGAAACCTCACAGCAATGACGACACGCGGATGGACTTTCCCCTTTCTTTTTCAGGGGTGCAGACCATGGAAAGTGACGCTGTTGTTTTCACTCAGGCAGCCCACCCAAACATGCGGACCTATTATTTCTGCACCGATACAGGAAAGGAAATGGAGCTGTGGATGAAGGCCATGTTAGATGCTGCTCTGGTGCAGACAGAACCTGTGAAAAGGTACAGCCTGTGGGAAGCAGCAGTGCCTCCCACCTCAGTTTTACTCCTGCCTTGCAAACGCCATTCATCATGCATGTGCTCTCAGCTGTCCGCCCCGCCTGGGGTGCTGTGTCAGCTGACCACCCCTCCTGCACTTCTGTCCCCTCCTCCTCGACTCATTCTCACCTGTCACTGCTTTGGGGTGACTCTAGAATCCTCACATTCAAACTGAATGTTCTTTCTTCTTACAGAATTACCTTTAATTTCCGGTGAGTACATCTTTTTATTACCTTAAAGCTGTATAGATTTATGGGCTTCATGGAAAAGCTTGGGGTTTTCTTGTTTTTTGTTTATTTAAAGATCCCAAATCATAGAATTTATTTTCATGCAGTTAATTTCATTGTGTTTTTATATTGTATTGGTATTTGGGAAGTAAATAAATAAACAATAAGAAATTCCAATAAGTTTTATTTTTGTTAAGATTTTTCTGGTTAATTCCAATTATTTTATTAATAATTCCAGAAATTTTAAATAATTTCTAAATGTAGGTACATTTTGATGAGTGTGCCTTTCCTTTAATACTGTGGAACTCATTAAAACTGATCCTAGAGTTGTTTATTTTTATCCCTGCTTGAAGATAACAGGTCATGTTAATATTCCTCAGGATAGTGAGAATTAGGCTACTAGACATTCTGGCACACCATTTTACGTGTGTGTGTGTGTGTGTGTGTGTGTGTGTGTGTACGTACATACATATGCTACAGTGTCTGTCTGGAAGTAAGAGGGCAACTTTCAGGAGTCAGCTCTTCTCCTTTGTCTCCATGGGTGCCAGTCATCGTTGTATTCACTGAGCTATCTCGGGCCCAATGTACCTACTTACAGTCCAAGCATCCCAGCACAGAAGAGTCTCAAGCTCAGAGCCAACCTGTGCTATGTCACAAACCCTGTCTCAAAAGGAAACAGACCTAATCACAGAAAATACATTTCTCAAACTACAAAACTAGAGGTTGAGTGAATACCCTTTTGAGTCAGGGCAGAGGGTTCTCTATGTAACCCTTGCTGTTCTGGAACTCAGTATGTGCACCAGATTGGCCTTGAACATACAGATAGGCCTGCCTCTGCCTCCCAAGTGCTAGGAATACATTTCTTAAAAAGTCCTGTAATTTGCCGGGCAGTGGTGGCGCACTCCTTTAATCCCAGCACTCGGGAGGCAGAGGCAGGTGGATTTCTGAGTTCGAGGCCAGCCTGGTCTACAGAGTGAGTTCCAGGAAAGCCAGGGCTACACAGAGAAACCCTGTCTTGAAAAACCAAAAAAAAAAAAAAAAAAAAAAAGGCCTATAATTTGAAGGTTTATAATGTAAGTAAATTTTGTTTTCAGTGATAATTAAGTTCACATTTTATATTACTGCTAACTTGCACATCTAAAACTTTTCCCCATCTTTTTAGTGTGTGTATGTGAGTATGTGTGTGTATGTCCCACTTAAAGATCAAGCCCCATGGCATAGAGCATACTAACTACTTCAGTGAACGTTTTAATAGTCTTTTGGCATGTTGTCTGAAAGACTGAATTGAGCCTTTACTTGTACTCGTCCACCCCACCCCCCTTCCCCAAGACAGAGTTTCTCTATACAGCTCTGGCTGTCCTGGAACTCACTTTGTAGACCAGACTGGCCTTGAAACAGAGATCCGCCTGCCTCTGCCTCCTGAGTACTAGGATTAAGGGCGTGCGCCACCACTGCTAGCTCTATTTGTACTATTGCTTTTAAAACCCACATTCTCATCCAGGTCCCCAAGCATGAGAATAAAACAGGTTCTAGGTTTTTGGTTAATGGTGGCTGTGCTGGAGATTGTATCCAGGGCGTGGTATACACTAGGCAAGCGCCAAGCCACAGCCCTAGTCCTTGGGGTATCTGATCCCAGCACTTGGGTGGTGGAGGCAAGACAGTTAAGGCCAGGGTGAGTTCCCACACACATATCATGCAAATACACACACTGATAATAAATAATACAGAGCCCCGTCTGGTGGCTCACACTTTTTTTTTTTTTAAGATTTATTTATTTATTATATGTAAGTACACTGTAGCTGTCTTCAGACACCCCAGCAGAGGGCATCAGATCTCATTATGGATGGTTATGAGCCACCATGTGGTTGCTGGGATTTGAACTCAGGACCTTCAGAAGAGCAGTCAGTGCTCTTACCCGCTGAGCCATCTCTCCAGCCCCCGGTGGCACACACTTTTAATCCCAGCACTTGGGAGACAGGAAGGCAGATCTCCAAATTTCAGGATAGCCTGGTCTACAGAGTGAGTTTCAGGACAGCCAGGGCTAGGCAGAGAAACCCTGTCTCGAAAAAACAAAATAATAATAATTGATAATAATTAGGATGAGAGAGTCACATGGACTCACACGTATCACGTACACCCACACAGTTCTAAGTTGAGAGAAATAGAGACTGGATTATAATCTGCTTGCTCTTTCACCTGTACTTAAAACAAAATAATTGAAATCTAAGTAAATTTATTTTTAAGAAAAACTTCTAGGAATTTTCTTTTTAATAGAGTATTTTATTTTCAAGTAGTTTGTATGTATATTTTTCTGATTTTTAACTTATTTCCCGTTTTCCTTTGTTGAATTTACAATTCTGAGAGCTGGAGCCAGGTGTGGTAGTGCGTCCCTGTAATTTTAGCACCTCCACCGTGGACGCATGGGAATCATGAGTTCAGGCCAGTCCTAAGCTGTTCAGTGAGATCTGTGAGCAAAGAGTAATAAAGTAATTAAACCACACAGAGACATGTGGGCTTTTAGGTGGCTCTGGGACTAAAAGCACTACCTGCTTTCCAGAAAACTTGGGTTTGATTCCCAGTACACTGGGATGCTCACAACCGTCTGTGACTCCAGTTTCAGGGGATATGACTACCTCTTCTGGCCTCCAACGGCATTGCATACCTGCTGCAGGCAAAAATGGCCATATACATTTAAAAAAAGATGCAGTAGTAACATGTATCAACTCAGAATAGGAGATGATAAGAGTTACTGGTTTATGTTCCCATAACAGTGCAGAGCCAATTGTGTTGTAGTGTCCCCTGTTAGCCAGCAGTTCCTGAGCAGTGCCACCAGGCTCCACCTGGAGTTAGCAGTCACTGTTGAGTATAGAGTTGGCTTACTTTCTTCTACTCTTAGCTGTTGGCACTTTTCTCCTACACCACTACGTTTTGGCATTCAATATTGAAAGTATCTTATTTTTATATTTCATTTCATAAATGCAGTGAGATGTTTGTTTGATAAAAGTAGTGGGACCCCTTTGCTTTGTGGTCCAAATACGTAAGGCAGTTATATCACCTTGGAGATAAAACAACCGTGTTTAGGGAGGGTGGAGTTTTTTGGTGCTGTATACCAACCCTAAGTCCTCATATGTTGGGGAAGTACTTAACCATGGAGCTACATCCTTGGCCTGACATCCATGACCAAGCCCTGCAAGGCTTGGGTCTCGAAACCCCACGGGTGGCTAGGAAATGAAGAAAGGACACACAGAAAAGCTGGGTCCAGTATGTCCACTGTGGAGTGGCGCCAACTCCTGGAACAACCTAGAGCCTCAGCATGTTTGTTATGTGCAGCACCGAGGGGAAGAATTAATCTCAGGAGGAGGTCTCAGGCTGTAAACATCTGCAGAGAAGGAGCTGCACCTGCCAGTTTGCACATGCTGGTCAGTTCATTCATAAACACTCCTACCTGCACATCCTGTCACGAGTCTCACTTGACAGAAGAAGGCCTTTGTCAGTGATATGGCCAGCTCATGTCAGACAGTCCACACTCACTCCCCACAGCTCAGCTCTTCTAAATTCATAAAGGATTTCACCCAGAAACCGCCATGTTTTAGTGCCCTGGTACATAGATAGTTGCTAACACTCTTAAAATCTGGTTCTAATACCCATCTCTGGGCACATGGTTTCATCTTGTATGGCCTCACTGTGTTTTCTGGCTTTTAAAGAGATGTGGGTGTTTACCTGCATGTGTGTCTGTGTGCTGTGTATGTCCCTGGTACTCGTGGATGCCAGAGAAGGCATCAGACCCTCCTGGAGTTAGAATTACATAAACAGTCATGAGCTTCCGTGTGGGTGCTGGCTATTGAACCTGGGTCTTCTGCAAGATCTGCAAGTCCTCTGAACCACTGAAGTCTCTGTCTAGCCCCCTCAGTGTTTTTCTCCTTGAGTGTGCTAGGCTTCCAGCCCAGAATCACTCATGCTAGGCACACACCCATCTCTGTGACTAGACTAAACCTCCAATCCCATGGTTTATCCTCACTTACATACAGTAATTTCACATATTTCTATACATACAGTAATTATATGTGGGGCATTTCACATGTATACAGTGTGCAGTGATCTGATTGAGGTAATTAGCAGAGCTATCATCTTGGAGTTTGATTTTTTTTTTTTTTTTTTTGACTGGGGGTATTAAAAAACCTATACTAGTTATTTGAGAAATCATTATCAACCATAGTTGCACTGTGCCTTACAGTGCTGTTCCGATGAAGAATGTCTTCTATTGAGCTATACCTAACTATCCTTTCTCTGCACGCTCCTCTCCCATTCCTCCCCTGCCTCTGGGAACTACCTCTCTGTTCTGTTTTTGGAGCTCAGTATTCTAGATTCTACATGTAAATGAGAGGATATGATATTTCTGGATTAGATTTATTTCATTAACATAATGATCTCTGGGATATTCCTATGACTGCGGTCGCGTGTGTGAGTGTGTGTGCGCGCGCGTGTGTATGTGAGTGTATGTGTGTGTGTGTGTGCGTGTGTGCACGCGTGGGTGCGTGCGCGTGAGTGTTACAAAGTCTTTATCACATTCACCGATGATGTGATGACATCATACATATATCTTGGCTTTTCTGGAGACTGTCTGTTGTGCTACAGTAAGCATATAGGTGTAGGAATCTCCTCAGTATACTAATTGGATGGAGTCCCAGTGGTAGGATTGCTAGATCATAATTCTTTTTTTCTTCTTTTTTGTTTTACTGCATGTTTTTGTTTGTTGGTTGGTTGTTTTGCTTTGGTTTGATTTTTAGGCAGAATCTCATATAGCCCAGGCTGGCCTCAAACGTAATATAGACTGAAGGATGGCCTTGAACTCCTGACCCTACTGACTGCACTAGGGTTACAGGTGTGTTTGTCCACACCTGTCCTCGGGGAGCAGTTCTGTTTCTTGATTTTGAAGAACCTACCATCTCCCTTAGTGGTCATGCTAGTTTCCAGTGTCTTTGCTGTCGTGACCTAAGCATCGCTTTCTTAAATCAGATGTATTTCTTGTGTTTTATGTTCTCATGGTTTTCTCAGTTTTGTTCCATTTAAAAAAGAGTCATTACATGCTTATGTTTCTTTAATGAAAAGTATTTGGAGAAAACATTACAATTCTAGTCTAAGACAGTAGCCATAGTTTACTGGACTTAGTTTATATTTTAAAGGATACTCAGCATTCAGTGTTAAACAACCCTTTCCTGCAGACTTCATTGAACTTTCAGTGTCAGTTTTCTAATGGTTTCCTCTTTGAAGGCAAGAAGCCCCACAGGCTATCATTGTGAAACCACCTCACCCCACCCCACGCTACCCGTGTCTGCTGTTGTGTCTGATCTAGCAGTGTGACTTATGTCTCTGCATTGTGTGATTTCACTCCGCGAGAAGGCTTGCTAGAGTCCCATTCCAGAGTATCTATAGACTCTACATTTCTTCATGTAGCTTTGAGTGTGGCTACATACGTGACATGTATGATCTCCACATGTCAGAGAACCCAACAGTACCGCCCATGGGATCTCAATAGTACCACGGTGTGCTGAAATTGAGGAGGCAGACCACATCTGTGAGTTCCCTGATGAATAGGGTGATCTTGACAAGTTCTTGTGGGTTCAGACACTCAGCTTGATTTTATAAAAGCCTAGATATGATTGGCTCCGAAATAGAGCTTCTCATCAGGAAGAGCTCTAGCAGCTGAGTAGTGAACTCAGGCAGCCCAGAAGTCCAGCTGACCAACAGTAAAGGCAGTGTAGGCTGTGCAGCTATCATTTGGCTCTCATGACAGTCCTCTGGCATTGCTGAAGTCACTCTATTTACCAAAAAGCTTACACTGTGGGCTTCTAAACCTTGCTCAAAGATGCAGCTAGCAAGTAAAGACGCCCATTGAAACTGGGCGTGGTGGCACACGCCTGTAACCCCGGGCAGGAGCAGACAAATGTCTGAGGCCCAGCCTCCCAGGCCTACATCATAGTGAGACCTTTTTTTTTTAAAAAAAAAAAAGAAAGGAAAAAAGGCGTCCACTGAGCATCTTGGCTCTGAGAGCTCTGAGGCTGTGCTGTCTGGATACGCGGTCTCATAGTTGTGATGTCAGCAGCCATAGCACCTGAGAGGCAGAGGCAGAGGCAGAGGGTCACTTTAAGTTAAAGGCCAACCTGGGCTACATGGTGACATCACTCCACACACAGGTCCTCTTGCGTGCAAGCGAGAGTTAGTCATTCAGGTCAGCTCTTTGGTGGCATCAGACTGTAATTTCCTGTTGCAGCGGCGTCCACAGCCAGACTCATGATTGTCTCATGATGAGCTGACCTTCATGACTGAGAGCCACATCATTATTTCCATTGCTGGCAGCTTTAAATGGGCTGTGGTTTAGCCATTAATGGTAAGAAACAGCATTTACTGTGTTTACGGATCTCAGCAGACAGAGGCACATTACTTTTGTCTCGGTGGCTTTTGCCTAGCAATACTTTCCTGCATTCTAGTACTAGCCTGCATGATAATGCCACAGCTCTGAGGCTCTGCTTCAGCTTGCTCTCTGACTGTTACTCTGTTGCTTGTTCTCATGAAAGTTATTGTCCTAGGTTAAGCCTAAGGTATGATAGACACCTGTTCCATATACCTACTGTGCTTTTCTCCTCTGCTTTCAGAGTGGACAAGATTACAACTGAAAGTGCATCAACTAAAGAAACCAATAACATTCCCAACCACAGAGTTCTCATTAGACCCGAGGTCCAAAACAATCAGAAGAATAAGGAAATAAGCAAAATTGAAGAAAAAAGGGCCTTAGAGGCTGAAAGATACGGATTTCAGAAGGATGGGCAAGATAGACCATTAACAAAAATTAACAGTGTAAAGTTGAACTCCCTACCATCAGACTATGACAGCGGGCCAGCCTGCACACCTCAGAATGTGCACTACAGACCCATCAATGTGACCAGTTCTGACAGCAAAGCAGTGAATGTCAGCTTGGCAGATGTCCGTGGTGGGAGTCACCCAAATGCAGGGCCCCTAGCCACAGAGGCTGACCGAGTCCTTCAGAGAACCAATTCAATGCAGCAGCTGGAGCAGTGGGTTAAAGTTCAGAAAGGACGGGGCCTTGAGGAGGAGCCCAGAGGGTAAGTACCTAGACCATCAGCCTGCTTTCTCTGATACGTGGTGGGTGGGGCAGGTTGGCTTCAGAACTGGTTTGAAGTGTGCTTAGATGTCACACTTTGATTACTGTATCTTGCTCATGGTGATCAGATGTGTTTTCTGTCTCTTGTTTCTGTGGATAGCCTAGCTTTGGTGAAGAATAACCCAGAATAAATGATAGGCAGAAGCTGGGGAGAGATGAGTTTTAGGACGAGAAGAGGCCTCCACCTTTCTGCCTTTACCCCTCTCCTCTCCTAGAATCAGAACTGTGATGAACCAATGGGGATTTGTCTCTAGCCCTACTCTCTCTCCCATTAGCAGCTTCTGCATCCCCGTGGACCGAAGGATCTCTGGGGACCAGGTGTGGTAGCACGCACCTGTAACTCCAGGATTTGGGAATGGAGGCAAGGGGATCGGGAGTTCAAGGCCACCCAGAGCTACACAAGTGAAACCTTGTCTCAAAACAAAACCAAGATATCACTGTGGGACCACAGTGTGCCTCAAATAAATGCCTTAGGTTTGGTTCCTAGCACTACAAAAAAGGGGGGTGGTGGCGCACGCCTTTAATCCCAGCACTCGGGAGGCAGAGGCAGGTGGATTTCTGAGTTCGAGGCCAGCCTGGTCTACAGAGTGAGTTCCAGGACAGCCAGGGCTACACAGAGAAACCCTGTCTCGAAAAAAAAAAAAAAAAAAAAAAAAAGGGGGGGGGAAAGGAAGGAAAGGCCTATAAATACTAGATTGTAACCTAAAGGTTTGGAGAAAGCTCACATCTGAATTGCGGAGAGGAGAGGGTCTGGCCCTGTGCCTGTGAGTCTCCATCTTGAGAAGGCAGTCTACCCTTGAGCCAGGTGCATCTAAAGTGTTCAAGTGTGAATGTGAATACATGGACCCCATGGGAGACTGGAACACAGGAGGTTCTAAGGGAAAACCTTCAAGGGCCAGGTGTGATGGTCCATGCCTCTCTCTATCCTAACACTCCTGTGCTTGAGCCGGAAGACAGAGAGTTGGAGGCTAGCCACGTAGTGAGACCCTGTCTTCATTTTAATAAAAGGAGAGGGAACCTAAGAGAACAAATATTTGAGAAACAAGAAATGGCAGAGTTTGCAAAGATTATCAGGAATATATGTTGAGAAGTAGGTACATTTCAAAAAACTTGTTTTGATTTGTTTTTGAGACAGTTTCACTGCATATCCCTGGCTGGCCTAGAACTTGATATGTAAACCCAGTTAGCCTCAAACTCACATCTGGCCTTACAAGTGCTGAAGTCATGTTGTGCATCACCACATTCACCGCGCGCATGCGTGCGTACACGCACGCGTGCGTACACGCACAGATGTTTAGTTTATGTGCGTGAATGTTTTACTGGTATGTATGTTTGTACATTGTGGACATCCTGGTGCCTGCAGAGGCCAGAAGAGGATCTGTGGTCATGTGGGTGCTAAGAATTGAACCCTGGTCCTCTGCAAGAGCACCCAATGCTCTTAAGCACAGAGCTGTCTTTACAGCCCCTCAAAACACAAAGTGTAAGCCAGGTGTGGTGCTGCACCCTTGAGATCTCAGCACTGGAGGCTGAGACCAATGCTCCGAGTTTGAGGCCAACCTGGGTTATTTCATAGTTAGGAGTGGGCCAGCCAGAGCTATATAGTGAGACCTATTTGAAAACACTAAAACGGTAAATAAAAACTTTGAAGTAAATTTTCTAGCTAGGGACATAGTGCAGTGTAGAGCAATTGCCTGGTATGCACAAGGCATGGATTTGATCCCAACCCTCACAAGTCAAGACTTTACATTTCTGCAAGTATTTTTTGTTCAAATTTATAAAAATCATTGGATTTTTTGTTTGTTTGTTTGCTTGTTTTGGGGCAGGAGGGAGGGTTAAAACAGTTTCTCTGTGTAGCCCTAGCTGTCCTGGAAAACTCTCTGTAGATGAGGCTAAACTCAAAATCAGAGATCTGTCTGCTTCTGCTTCCTGAGTGCTGGGATTAAAGACATGCACCACCACTGTCTGGCTGTAACTTTTTCTTAAAACACAAGTTCTTAAGAGAAAGTATGTTTTATTTTAAATGGACTTTCCAAGTTACCTTGCATGCTTTATATTGATAATATAGTCATGGTATAAGGGCGTAGTGATTTTCATGCAGATTTCTATGTGAGGTAACTATTACTGTACTTGTAAGTAACAGAACAGAGAGCATGACTTGAACACAATATTTCGGTTCACTGCTGAAACTTGTGAGATGTGGGAATGCATTCCAGCTCTGCTCAGGTGCAGCGCCGGCCTGCAGTATCGGAAGCTTATCTCCAGGAGGGTGGCTCCAAAGCCTTGGTACACTGGGCTTGTTAGCTCTCCCAAGGCTGCAAGCACACACCCATCTCCCTCATCCTGGGCGCTCACTTTTAGGGTTTGCACAAGAGAGAGCTGACTTTACTCAATACATTGTAGAGACTTTTGTACACCATAGTGATTGAATTTTAACAAGGAATGAATTTAAGTACTTGAAAATTGGTAAAATGCTGTTCATTTTTTAAACAGGATCTCACCATGTGGTTCTGACTGGCCTGGCCAGGGACTCCTAGATCCCCCCTCACCCCCACCTCTGCCTTGCTATTGCTGAGATTAAAGACTGCACCTCTGTACCTGGCCTCCAAGATGGTATCAGAATTGCAAGTTACATGCAACAATGCAGACACACAGATAGTTTGAGGTAGCATTTCCATGGTGTATGTTTGTTCCAGGGTGTGTCATACACTGATTATTGCCAGTGTTTTTAGAGGGGGAAAGTATGGCTAAGTGCTCAAATACATAGTTCTCAGAGAATCACACATTAAAGAAACAATGAGATACTCCATGTCACTTTCATATTGACCACAGTCATAAGTAAGCAAATTACTTAATGACTGGATGAGAAACTAGAATGTAACTATTGGGTGGTCAGTTAATATACTGTCAGTAAGAAAACAAATCAGTGCTGTTTGAGTAGACAGGAAGCAGTTCTGAAGGCGAAAGGGTTTAGAGGACTAGAGGTCACATTCAGGAAATAATTCAGACTGGGAGGTTGCCAAATTGCTTCCTCTCAACTTAAATCTCACTTCAAAGAAAAATCATTCCCTCAAATAAAACCTTTCTTTCTTTAGTTTGAAAGTGTAGAGACGGTAGCAGGCATCTGGGGTTTATGCTTTCACATGTGACCTATTAGTGAGTACGTGCAGCCCCTGCAAGGCTTTCTAGCCTTTCCTCTGCATGCAGCCTCCCAAGGCTGGTCCGCTTGCTTGGACAAAGGCTCTGTCTGCATTCTTCTCTTCAGGTTCAGTGTGTCAGTTCCCCTGAGTACTTGAAGTGTCTCATTCTTTGCAGATGGCTCAAGGCCACTTTGAATCTTTGAAAAGTATCATGTACAATTCTAAATAAACCTCTCCCCCCCAAAAATTTGCAAACTCTTACTGGTGAAAAGAAGCATCATAATTCATGAAATAAATGATTTTTTTTTCTTTATGAAAGGCTTTCTTTAATTACTGAGACACTGGTAGGAAGCCGGGGTAGTTTAATGTTGGTTGGGCCCTGAGCCTCTGAACCGAACTGCAGAGTCTTTGTGAGTGGAGGGGCCTTGATTGTCCCCCAGGGCAGATTAGAGGGGCTGCTGCTGAAAGGGCTCCCTGTGCCTGCCTCTTAAGCTCTCCGTTTCCAGTAAATCACACTTGACTTAATTTAAATTTCTTTGGGACAGAAATCTCTGGTGTAAACTGCACTTCTGGAAAGCAGGTCCCCTAAAGCTAGAACGTGTAGGAGACAAAAAATTAATTTACTTGTTAATAACCTATTTTTCTATTAAAAGTTCCCCAGAGTTTCAAAGAGGGCAGAAGAACCTTTCAACTTGTATCCATTAGCCATGCTGATGGGCGCACTGCTGTTAGCAAGCCGTGAGGGCTCCACAGGTAGAGTAAGTCCAGCAGCTCACATGCTGGTGACACCTCAGCGACCGACAGTGCTGTCACTCCCGAATTGGAGTCTGTACTGTGAGTGCATAGGTCCTTTGGGGTGTTTTAACCTGGCAATGCATGTCCCTCCTCATGCAGAGACACCGCCATGGTGGCATTCTGTACTTCTGTAGTGCTTGCTTCTTAAATCTATAATTTAGCTTTCTTAAATTTCTTAAGCTAGGTATGGTGGTAAAGTTGCTTTAGAGTTAGTCTCTGTGACGGAAACAACCTGAGGTAGACTGTTCAAGTGCCAGAGTGGAGTCTCGGATGGAATCGGCTTCCCTGGCTGTCTTACCTGATCCATGAGGGTGGGGCCGCCAGCTCTTCCTCAAAGAGAAGTTGGGAGGGAAATCTAGCAGGGGTGGGGGTTGGGGTGTACAGCAAGAGAGAAAGCCACAGCTAACTGAACTCCTGTCTGGTCACGAGACTGAGCCTCTCACTCCACTCGCAGAGGTAGTTGCCTGATGATTGGCCTGGGGTTGGGGGGGGGAGCTAACGCTGACGACATTGTAAGAGCCTGAACAAGGAACCAGGATGAGGAGGAGAGGTGACTGAAGGGATTAGAAGTTGTTTGAATATTAATGAGTGATGTGACCTAGACTCTAGACAGCTTCGTGGTCGCTCCGTCATAGTCAGGAGAGCACAGTGGCTAACGGACCCATGTGCCTACTCGACAGTGGGGACACCAGGGCCCCAGCCTTCTGAGGCCTGTCTTCCTTTCTGTCTTCCTTATTTTCACTTGTGGGTATGAGTATCCTGGGTGTTGGGGTGTGGGGTGCCCAGGAGGCCAGAAGGTGGATGTGAGTCACCTGGTGTGGATACTGGACGTGCAGCGTGCACTCAACTGCCGAGCCATCTCTCCAGCCCCTATGTCTTTAGTTTCAATAATTCATTATGATAGATGAATAGTTTCATGCATAGCATACATGTCTTTAGCAGACTTTTTTTAAAGAAGAGATAATTTTTTCATTTATATATATAAATGTCTGGCAATTGTTACAAGTAGACATTTTCATTCACAAACTCTTACTATAATGCCAGGCATTAACAGAATATGGATATGATAACCTGGGTGGCCTGGAGCTTGCTATGCAGACCACACTGGCCTTGAACTCACAGAGCTCCAACCGCCTGTATCCCCCAAGAACTGAGATTGCAGGTGTGCGCGACTTCCTTCCGGCACACACGGCATTCGGTCACATAGACAGACAGACACACACATCAAATAAAAAGAAATCTTTGGCTTCTAGTTTATCAGCCAAAGAGATTATTAAGAGTGGTAAAGTAGGGGCTGGAGGGGCTGATGCCTCAGTGACTAAGAGCACTGGCCGCTCTCCACAGGACCTACGCTCTGTTCCCAGTACCCACTTGGTGGCTCAGCCATCTGTAACTCTAGTACCAGAGGGTCCGATGCCCTCTTCTGACCTCTACCTGCACCAGGCATGAAAATGGTGCACAAAAGATGCAGGCTAACCCACTCGTATGCATAAAATAAGTATAAACACATGAAATATCTTTATGAGTTTAGTAAAATAGCCTGGAGGTCAGTTTTCACCCACTTCTGGCAGTGACCAGCAGATGCAGACATCTGACACAGTAGAAGGCAGCAAAAGCAGATGCAGTGTGCAGGAAAGGCCAGTTGTGCCTGTGTTGAAATTTCAATCGTTAGAGCCCGGGAGGTGTGCGGGGAGACCGCTGTTGGAGCCTACCTTTCCCATGGCCCTGGTGTTTTGGTTACAGTAACTTTGCCTTAGGATACAAATGCATGCACCACAGAATGGTAGTAGGCTATGATGAACAACTTGAAATTCAGTCTTGACTTTTTTTGTTTGCTTACTGGGTTTTTTTGTTTGTTTGGTTGCTTTTGGTTTTTTAAGGCAAGGCCTTACTATCTAACTAGTTGCACAGTTAAAGATGAAGGCTTAAGATTAGTTCTTGAATAGTCTCTTTTTAAATTTTATTTATCAATATCTTGGGAGTTTGATTTGTTTGTTTGTTTGGGGACAGTTTGGGGGAGAGGGCAGGGATTTTGTTTGTTTTTTAAGACAGGGAGGGTCTCATTACAGACCAGGTTGGCCTCAAACTTAGAGATCCACCTACCTGTGCCTAAGAAGCCCTGGAGTTAAAGGCCTAACTATTCTTGCTATCACTCGAAATGGGCAAATGCTTCTGCATTAAACCAAGTACATTTTGTGGAACTAATAGTCGCATATAATTGCTGTAGATTCTATTTATATAGTACATTACCAGATGTAATTTCATTTAAAAAGCTTTGGCTTTTGAATGATTTATACCTCATATAACATTTTGGCAGACTAGTCCTTCCTTCCTTTTCCTCTTTCGATTTGTTGCATAACAAGGTTCAAACCCAGGGCTTTACATGCTGAGCAACTCCACATGCCACTAAACTGTGTCCTTTTAAAAGATAAAGCATGGTATGTATTTATCTGACAGGAAAACCAGAAATACAGTGTCACTTAAAATTGCAAAAACAGATCTCGCTCCATGTTACAACAGCCTTCATTTTTTACAACTTCTTTTTAATTTTAGAGTAATTTCTTATCAAACATTGCCAAGAAATATGCCAAGCCACCGAGCCCAGATCCTGGCCCGCTACCCTGAAGGTTACCGAACACTACCGAGAAACAGCAAGACCAGACCTGAGAGTATCTGCAGTGTGACCCCTTCTGGTCATGAGAAGCCAGGGCCTGGAGCAGAAGAGAAGCGGCGCTCCATGAGAGATGACACCATGTGGCAGCTGTATGAGTGGCAGCAGCGCCAGTTTTACCACAAGCAGAGCACCCTCCCTCGGTCCAGCTGCCTGAGCAGCCCTAAAGCCATGGTGACGGTGTCTAACCAGGCGATGCACTCCATCCCCACGTCACCTTCCCATGGGCCAGCAGCTGCTTACCAGGCCTTCTCCCCTCAGCGGACATACAGGTCCGAAGTGTCCTCACCGATCCAGAGAGGAGATGTGACAATAGACCGCAGGCACAGGCCTCACCACCCTAAGGTAGAATGCTGTTGCGTTAACTCATTGCTCAGTGGTGTTGTATTTTCTTTTTAATATACTTTTTAAATTAAGTTAGAGGCAAAAGAACAAGGCTGTTCTCTTAAAACAGGTGGCTTCATCTTAAAAATTCAAACACTCTGTTAGAATCCCACAATAGAATCTAAGCTTTCAATCCTTCTGGGCCACAAGAGCAGTTCGTTTGTTTGTTTGTGATCTAAACCTTATATATGCAAGCAACTGTTTACATTTGAAGTCTGTATCACATGCTTTTGAGGCAGGATCCCTGTGAGTTGTCCAAGCTGACTTCAATCTCTAAATGGTCCTGTCTCAGTCTTAGATTATAAGTTTGGGCCATGTTTAAGGTATTTTCTATTGCTGTGATAAAACACAATGACCAAGGCAGCTTTTTGAAGGAAAGGTTAATTTGGGGCTTACAGACAAGGATCATTATTCAGACTTGTTAATTAGTAGATCTCTCCCAAAGCAACATGGAACCTCTCTTCAAAGAGAAAAAAATATCACAGCATTTGTCACCACTGATGGTATCTGAATTTTCAGGCAAAACTACAATCTTGGAAATGATTTGTTTGCAGACTGAGTTTGACGGCTTTTTAGGACTGAAGGATTGATGTGATGTTAGCAACGTGAGCTTTCAGTATTTTGTGCTGAAACATCTGAACCTGGAGAATATCACGTGACTTGCTGAGCCAGTACTTTGCAGACGAACTCTTTTATTACCAGATTACATATGGCCAAAAGGTCAAAGTGTGGTAGACTGGGGGCCGTTAGCTCCCAGCAAGCTTTAAGAAAAGGCCACTTTATTTTTAGCTTAGCTACAGATCAGAATATCCATACCACCCAGATGGCGTTCAGTGTACCCAGCCCTCACCAACTTTCAGGTGCCAGGTGGATTTGTGACATACTTCCACTAAAGACTTGTCACAACACGCTGAATACAGAAGCAGGCATGAGAACCAGCCGAATAGTAAAGCCTGTGAAACTCAGCGTATGCCACGCTCCTCACTAAGTGTTCTCTGAAGACTCTGAAGGCAGGCCAGTGAGATGGTGGCTGGGTCAGCCTAGTGACCTGAAGTCAATCTCCACAACCCACCTAAAGTGTGTGGGAGCTGGGAGGACAGAACTAGTGCCACAGAGTCGTCCTCTGACCTCCACATATGTGCTGTGCACACACACCTTATACATAAATGGTGATAATAAATATAAAATGTTTATATGAGCCCAGGTGTAGCAGATCATGCTTGTAATTCTAGCACTTGGGTAGTGGAAACCAGAAGATTAGGAGATAAGTGTGAGGCCAGCCTGAGCTACATGAATGAGGTCTTCTCTCAGAAACAAAACAACAGCCACACACAAACACACACACGTATACATGTCCTGAGAACAAGGAGTTTGCAGGCTGCTGACCAGTCTTCATAGAATTACTCTGTCCATTAGGATCTATTTTTTTTTTTTGATACTTTATTTACATTTCCAATGTTTCCCCTTTTCTGGGTTAACATCTATATTTTAGTCAAGTAAATAATGTTAGTATTTCTCTCATAAAAACTAATTACAATTTTAATTAGTATTCCATAATGTAAATTCAAGATTATTCATCAATAATATTGACACACACACCCCAAAATAAACCAGACTCACCACTGAATCTGTTCTCTTTCTTAGCATGCCTATGTACCTGACAGGCGGTCAGTGCCGGCCGGCCTAACTTTACAGGCTGTCAGTCCTCGGAGCCTCCAAGGCAGAGCGGTGAGTGTGATAAGCTTACTTATCCTATGCTTGCTTTATTTGCTGCCCAGAAAGACATGAAGCTGACATAGTTTTTAAGGGTGAATTTTCAGAGACATCGCCTACAGAAGAGAACAAAACTGCTCTGTAACAAAGATTCAACCTGAGAAGAACGTAAACTTACACAGCCACATTGATGTCTCTGTGGCTGCCTTCCCCAGATGTCCAAATAAAGGAGCGCATTTAAAGTTTACTGTTTAACTCTGGGTTTTTGATTTGTTATCCCCCTTTTCTTGAAAATAAAAACCAGGCACAGCAGTACATAGGGATGGCTATGAGTTAGGCTAGCCATGGCTACATATCATACATGACCACGTGGTATACATGACACACAGTTTGGTTTTTGTTTATCCCAAGTAGCTGAGTAGAGAGTGCTTACATAAGATGCACACGATTGTATTCAAGCTCAGCAAGCCCTGGACCAGCAGTTCTCAGCCTCTGGGTTGTGACTCCTTTGAGGGTCCCATATCAGCTAGCCGGCATATCACATATTTACATTACAGTTCATAACAGCAAATTATAGTTGTGAGGTAGCAGTGAAAATAACTTTATAGTTGGGGTCACCACAGCGTGAGGAACTATGTTAAAGGGCTGAAGCCTTAGGGAGACTGAGAGCCACTGTCCTACACAAGCACCCAGTACAGACATGGGAGTGAGGCCCGCAGCAAGCAGCTCTGACTGACAGCAGACCTTTTCCTGTTTGTTTGAGGATGGGATGTAACACCTATAGCATTGTTCATTATTATTTAAAATTCGCTTCTACAGCAATCAAAACAAACTCACCTGTAATTTCTTATAAACGTATTTCATCTTACACATTTAAATATAAGGAAATTGTTCCTGATTTAAAGTGACCTCAGTTTCTCAAAGATTTAGTATTTTATTAAAAACCAAGAACCATTAAATGCTAGATTGTTAAAAACCAAGAAGTATTAAGCAGTAGATTGTCCACGTGACAGAAGCAGGCAGCAAAGCAGCTGCTATTTTCTCTTCCATTTTGCTCCCTCTAGTGGTTATTCAGAGTCAAACATTTACCATCACCCCACCCTTTTCCAGCCAACAGTGCCTCTTCATTTGACCTCACATGTGAATATACGGCTAACTTACAGCCTTCTGTACTTTTGGCAGTTCCCTCATCATTTTAGTCCATACACAAACTTCTTTGGATTTTCTGTCAGAAATCAGCCTGAAGTTTAGAATATCCTGTTCTACTAAAAAGAAGAGAGTATGGCAGTCCTTATCTACCCACATCTCTGGCAAGACCTCAAGAACTGGACAGGATGATCAGGAGATAAAGCCTGTCCCAAAGTCTTGTAGTCACAAGGTGGCTTCAGAGCAAAAGCTGGCCTTTTGGGTTTCGTTTGGGGTTTTTTTTTGTTTTGTTTTTGTTTTTAGGGGGTCACTCACTATAGCTTGACATCACAATGACTGAACACTGACTGATCATTATAAAAGCTTGCTGCCTTTTCTTTGTACCCACCTTCAACTGAGAGCCAATAGGAGGTGTGGCTTCCTTCTGTGATGCTGTGCCTGTCTGAAGGCAGCAGTGGAAGTGCCAGGGTCTCTAAAAGAACTTTATGTATAGAAAATGGAGAGCCACAGCAAATGAACAAAAGAGCCAGCATAAAACTGTATGTAGCACTTGGGAGGCAAAGGCATGTAGATTTCTGAGTTCGAGGCCAACCTGGTCTACAGAGTGAGTTCCAGGACAGCCAGGGCTACACAGAGAAACCCTGTCTCAGAAAAAAAAAAAAAAAAAAAAACTATGTAGGGGCTAGAGAGATGGCTCAGCGGTTAAGAGCACTGACTGCTCTTCCGAAGGTCCTGAGTTCAAATCCCAGCAACCACATGGTGGCTCACAACCATCTGTAGTGGCATCCGATGACCTCTTCTGGGGTGTCTGAAGACAGCTACAGTGTACTTACATATAATAATAATAAATAAATCTTGGGGCCACAGCGAGCGAGCAGAGGTTCTGAGTTCAATTCCCAGCAACCACATGATGGCTCACAACATCTGTACAGCTACAGTGTACTCATATACATAAAATAAATAAATCTTTTTTTTAAATTACATTAAAAAAAAAAACTGCAGGTAGACAAAGAGAGCTCAGCAGTGCCCAGGCCCAGGATGTTTTGAAGCAGAATCCCTTCCCTACCCCTTACAGTCTTTAAACAAAGCTCAGAGAAGCAGCTGTGCATCTGCTGCTGTAGGACTCCCTACAGATGTTGGGGAGGTCGCCCGCTGTTGAAAGTTCTTCTCCCAGGATCTGTAGTACCACTGGGGAATCAGAGTCTCCCGTGTTTCCAGAGAGTCTGTGCAGGGGTGGGGGAGCACTAATAGCAATATTTGTTTTCCTTTTTTCTCCTTAAAAAAATGACATCTGAATCATTTAAAAGAACGCTGTGGAAACTCTGTTGGTATGTTGCATTACAAAATGCAAGTGACCTTATGTGCCGAATCTTGGAATTTAGAAATAATACACAAGTCTTTCACTTCTGAAATAGAGTTCTTTTGACTTACTTGTTCTTTGAAGTGGTGTTGGATGGGCCAATCCTGTTCTGTTGCCGGAGGAGTCTTAGGTATAATTTCAATACTCTGATGACATTTTTAATGAGCAACTTAACAGTTCTCTGTGATAAACTTTATAGTGGTTTTGTGCTTTTTATTCTTGACAATGAAATACTCTCATGAGTTCTGAATGCCCTGTCATTTTGATGTAAAGTAACACGATTCCTTCTGTCTCTCTAGATGTCTATGCATTTATATAGGACCTGTCATCGTAGGGCCTAGGCTCTATGATGCCAACTGTAAGAGGAAACTTGCCAAGAAATCTTGGTTTAATGTCTGTCACTTAAGACAACAATTAATCTGTTTTCCACTGTTTGAATTCTTAAATTGTACTCCTTCAGCCAGAGGAGCTTACGCTGCTGCTGATAAAGCTGAGGCGGCAGCAGGCAGAGCTGAGTAGTGTCCGGGAGCACACCCTAGCACAGCTCATGCAGCTGAAGCTGGAGGCCCACAGCCCAAAGGTCAGCTATGGAGGTGTACGTGTGTGATGTCATCAGCCATCAGTGCATTCTGTGTCCTTGGTGTTGCGCATGGGCCTGTACCATCACTGCAGGAGCATTACAGCCTCCTATTGACCCTTTGAGAAGTCAGCTTACTCATGTGGGTGTGTAAGTGAGGAAATGCAACGATGTACACTTCAGTCAACTGCTTGGGAGGAGGGGGGCTACACTGAGGTCTCAAGATAGTTCTGCTGCTCAGTAAATAAATACATGGACTTCTACATCTGATAAAACAGGTACTGAAAGCTTAGGTTTTCAAATAAAGCAGTAAGTTGAAAATTCATTATAAGCCTTTTTTCTTCTGAGAAAAAATGAAGACATAGAAATATTTCCCAGCTGCACTCTTGTGATCCCAGCACTCAGGATGGAGTACGGGAGGGTCAGGGAGCTGGAGGCCAGTCTGAAGTCTCTCAAAGGGTTAATAGCCTCTGTTTATATGAGAAGGGAGAGCAGTAGCACAGAAAAGGACTGGCATGTAATCTTCTATCTGCTAAAGTCATTGCAAGCATTTTCTACTGACTAGCTCAGTGTCTGATTTTACATACTGAGTATGTCGTCTGTGCCCTGACAGCATGTAAGTGGGGCTTGTGTACTATGATATTGCTATAATAACTGCCTGATTTTATTACCAACTGACCTTCTGACAATTTGCTCTCTCCCCCTCCTTCCTTGATTGATGGCTACTAGAATGAAATTCTTTCCCATCATCTCCAAAGGAACACCATATATTTGGATCATCAGGTGGGGTTTGTAGAATTTTCTTATTATGACACCAGTTAGAACTTACATTTATAGTACAATTTTCCTAGCTTCTTAGATTTAATTAATTACATGATTTAAGTGACAGTAAAGAGCCCTGACCAAAAGGCCTTTGTGAGGGTCTGGGTCACCTATATCCTGTTTCTTCCTTGTATCTCATGAAAACTCTTATGCACTGAGGCATGTCTGGGCTTGGGGCGAGCAGTGAAGGCACGGACACTGCGGAGTTGTGTTGGCAGTGGGGAGGAGAGCCTGTGTAGTGTGCTGGGTTCCCTAAGGAGAGCTTCAGGGTGGGTGCAGGGTGCTGCAGGCCACTTTCAGTTGCTTGGATGCTGACTCCTCCCAGGGTTTGGTCCTTGCCAAATACACAGGGTCTATCTCAGTGCCCTGTGGTTCTCCCCATTGCCTCATGGTGGGTAGCCAAGCAGAGTGATCTCTAGTGAGCAGTGAAAGACATGATATGGTGGCTGTACCTGTTGCCGTGGGGATAAAAACTGAGACCCCGTGTCCAAAGGGCGTACATACCTCGGGAAGTAAAAAGCAGCAACAAGCAGGACTGGTTGGGTTTAAAGGTGCTAGACACTGTTAATATTTAGTAGGCCTTGGTATCTTATCAGACATAATTTCTGCTAACAAATTAATTCTTTAATAAAGATCAAGCTAAGCCTTATTTTGACTTGTCTTGAAATGTGTAGATTTGAAAGAAAATGGTAATGAAGCTTTATAAATTATTTCTATTTAAAGAGAGATTTTAAACCAGGATAACCCTTTGCAGACATGTTCAGTCACCTTAATTTTAAAGAAGCACACTTTTCTTAGTATGTAATTTACATACTCCCATTAGTTTTTGCCATGACTTTGCCTATTGGAATGCTTCAGAAATCAGCATTTTGTTATCCGAGACTGGGCTGACGAAACTCAGTCATGTCTCTCAAATGAACTTTGAAAGCAGTATAATAAAGATGCCTTGTATTCTAAAAAGCTCCTGGGGTCTATGAGGAATAAACTGTCTTTAAATTTCCCTTACACTATAAACTACTGTACCTGGGAATGAGCACACACCCCTGCTCCCAGCAGTCCAGAGGCAGGAAGATCAGAACTTCAAGACTAACCTGAGTTACAGAACAAGACCCTGTCTCAGAAAAAACTGACTTGACTAGTAAATACATAAGTAAACCATAGAACATTCTGAAAACCTGTGGGAAAATACAAACATTAGCTTTAAAAAACAGTAGTGTAAGCATGAATCTGAAGTTAACCTAGAATCTTTGGAATAAGCCTAATGGTTTGCTGTGATTCATAGGAAAGACTGTGGTGCAGTTATGCGGACGAACTTAGAGGGTTCCCAGTCACGATGAGTGTGTCGTTGCAGCCACCACTGTCCTGAGGTGCTTTTTCAGTCCTTTGTCGGTTTTCAAGATCGGCATAGATCCCTTCTCGGGCTGGTGTGCCATCGCTGGTCTCTACACTGCTGTTATGCCACCCTAGTGCCACACCCACTGGACGGCTTCTAAAGCATCTACCGTTCTAATACAGTGAGATGAGTGCTGGTCACTTACGGGCTCTGTCAGCAGAGTTTTCAAGTAATTTGTCTTGTTCTCAGATTCCAAAAATTATATTGTTTCCATTTTAAAATTTTATAATAGTAGGAATAATTACAGAAATGGATGCTATGAGTGATCACTTGCATTTAAATACCCTGCTTCTGATAGTGAGCATTTGGCCATTTCAGATGGCAGTTAGACAAACAGAAGCTCGTCTGTATCTAAGTGCATAGAGCCTGTGATTCCCTTGGAGCTGGGCGGATGGCTCTTCAGTAACGTGCTTGCCGTGAAAGGATCCAGGCCATCCCCAGGATCCACCAAGAGCCAGCAGAGTGGCACACTCCCGTAATCCCAGCACTGTTGTGACAGACACAGCCGATCCCCGGAGCAGTCTGGTCAGCCAGCCCACCAAAACCAGCAAGCCTTAGGTCCCACTGAGTCTCCAAAAGGAAAAAACAAAAACCATGGTGCTCCTAAGAAACAGCACACTTGACCCCTGACCTAGATATGCATACACCCACAAAAGTTATCTAAAGAAAGTCCCTTCTTACATACATTTAAAAATTGTTGGCCGGGCAGTGGTGGCGCACACCTTTAATCCCAGCACTTGGGAGGCAGAGGCAGATGGATTTCTGAGTTCAAGGCCAACCTAGTCTACAGAGTGAGTTCCAGGACAGCCAGGACTACACAGAGAAACCCTGTCTCAAAAAACCAAAAAAAAAGAAATTTGTTTGTAGCAATATATTGAAATTAGATTTTTTTAACTGCACTGTGCATTGTGTCTAACTATAGGTGTACTGCATAGTATATAAAAATATTATGATAATTTTAGTTTAGTGGAACTTCTTATTCAGTTCAGACCTTTCTAGCTGTCTTTCTTGTTCCTGCCAGTAACCTGTTTGAGGTGACCAGGCCTATTGTTTTTGCAGGCATTATTAAGAGTCCAGGATTTGCAGATTGACTCATCGGTCTTATAGAACCACAAATTAGACAGCAGATCAGAGGAAGATGCTCTGGGTACATTTCAAAGTCAAAGGCATGTGTGTCAAAAGCTGGCTGACTCTCCCTCTTAGCTCCTCGGTCTCCCCGCTCACAACATTAAGTAAAAGCAGACTATGCAGCCCTTCTCTGGCCTTCTGTAGGTGCCACAGTCACCCACAGGAAAACCATCTACATTCTGTTCATTTCTAACATTTTTCATGAAAGCTAGAGCAAGAAGATGCCCTGAGAGCTATTTCTTTTGTGCTGCCGCTGACAAGCCGCAGCAGATACAGCAAGCAGGAGACTGGCACGCCACACACTCAGGCTGAAGATCGATCGGCTTCTGGTCCTCAGAGCTTGAGTACTAGATCATGGTTTCTCATCGCCACCTCTCAGGACAAGTGATTACTGAAGTGGCTTTAAAAACCACATTAGCACAGGGTGTGGTGGTGCATGCCCTTAATCCCAGCACTCGGGAGGCTCGAAGTGACAGGGTCGTTGGAGATACATACAATGAGTTGTTGGCCTGCTGGACTATAGACTTAGACCCTGTCTCACAAAAGCAAAACATAACAGTAGCTGTCCACCTCTGTGGTAGGATTTCTGCTTTATTCTGTAGTGCGCTGTCACAGATTATGCTTAAATGGGTAGTCAAGTACTTGAAGTCTGTATTTTTGATGATGTTTTGTTTATTCTATGAGAATTCCATGCATGTTCATGTATTTTAATCATGTCCACTCCACCAGGTTCCCCCAACACTCCTCCCTCCCAGTTTCATGCCCTCTTTCCCATAATGCATTGAGTCCCGTCAGTAATGAGCTCATCTCATTTGGTTCTTCCCCCTTTACTTTGTGACTTCTCTGTTAGTGATGAAGAGATGGGGATTTGGATGTTTCTCTTCCCCTTAAATCTTCCTACTCACTTCTAGGTAGACGGTAATTTAACAGGATAGCATGCCAGGAGAAGACAGAGCAGTCCAGGAGAGTGCCAGATGTCAGGGGCTGAAGTCAGGGACTAGATGAATCCTACCCTGTCTTAGCACTCCATGTTCTAAAGAGTGCTTAAATAGTTTAGGAGGAGGAGGAGGTAAGAAAGTCACTTTTCATACTATGGTTTTCTTTTCTATTTTTATTTTATGTGTGTTTCACCTGCATGTACGTAGGCACACCACATTTGTGTCTGGTGCCCAAGGAGGTTCCAAAGAGAGCATGTTCTGTAAATGTTCTATAGTAGCGTTTAGGTTTTATAATACAGTACCTTTTTATGAATTATGTTCTACGAGGGCAAGTGACTTTGAATGAAGTGTACAGTCCCATGAGTGGGTGCTGTGAACTGACCCCCTCAGTGGGATCCCCTTGTCCTCTCAAGAAACAGTGGGAAAACCCGCGCAGATAAGAACTCTGGGGGTTGAAGAGATGGCTCAGCGGTTAAGAGCACTGACCGCTCTTCTGAAGGTCGTGAGTTCAAATCCCAGCAACCACATGATGGCTCGCAACCATCCGTAATGAGATCTGATGCCTTCTTCTGGAGTGTCTGAAGACAGCTATAGTGTACTTACATATAATAAATAAATTTTTTAAAAAATGTTTAAGAACTCTGGCAGCTTTGGACAAGTAAGCCAAGGAGATTGCAAAAGGGAAAGAAAGCTCTGCCCGGGTGGTGTGTGTCAGTGCTGCTCAGTGTAGCCACTGTTCAGGTTGAAATCCCACGAGGATGTTGCTGTGGTCCTCGGCCCCTGAGGAGATGGGTGAACGGCTTCCTGGTAGCGCTTTCCCCGTGGTAACTCGGCAGCTTCCTCGATAGGCTCCCAAGCAAGCTCCCTTCTAACAGCCAAGCATCAGGGGCTTTCCTAGCGGGGCATGAGGGAAAGCTGTGAGGCAGGAAGTATTTCAGGGTGCGCTACAGAAGGCAGGCATTCGATGGGCTAAATTTAGAAAATGATTTTTTTTCTTTTGAGAAGGCAAATGTGTTTAATCTGATTTAACCCATACATGATACATCAAAATACCAGTATCACATTAGCATGTTTTTTACTTTTATTATTTTCTCATACATTATATCCCAACTGCAGTTTCCCCTCCCCCACCCCCCTCTCCTTAGATGAACTCTGAAAGATTTCTTTACCTCTTATCCCAAACTCTTCTCCTCCTCTTCCTCTTCTTCCTCTTCCTCCTCCTCTTCCTTTTTTGTTTTGAGTTTTGTTTTCTTTTTGTTTAAGACAGGGTTTCTCCGTGTAGCCCTGGCTGTCCTTGAACTTGCTCTGTAGACCAGGCTGGCCTCAAATTCAGAGATCCTCCAACCCCTACCTGCTGAGTTCTGGGATTTAGAGGCATGCCCCACCATTGCCCAAACTAGTCTTAATGGCCTAGAGAGTTGATATCTTCTTGCACCTTGCTGCTAAGAATAAATAATCTTTTGTACCAATCTTTTTTACTCCTTTAAAAAAAAAGTTAAAATTTGTTTATGTACATGAGTACACTGTAGCTGTCTTCAGACACAGCAGAAGAAGTCATCGGATCTCATTACAGATGGTTGTGAAGTCACCAGGTGGGTGCTGGGAATTGAACTCAGGACCTCTGGAAGAGTAACCAGTGCTCTTAACCTCTGAGCCATCTCTCCAGCCCCTAAAATCTTATTACATTTATTGTAAGCATGCATACGTGTGTATGCACAAGAGAGAAAGCTTGTGAGGAGGTCGGAGTCAGTTCTCACATCTCCCCTTGGGTCCTGGGCATTATGCCCAGGTTGGCTGGCTTGTCAGTCAGTGCCTTTAACTCGCTGTCTCCGTCCCTCATGGCTACTCTTGATTTCTCTTCTCTCCATCTCTTTTTTCCTTTCTCCTCCTCTTTTGGTTGACACACGGTCTCATATCGCCAAGCAGACTTTGATTCTCCTGCAGTCTGGCTGTTTGTTTGTTGTTTGTTTTATGGGAGGGTTCTCTCTCTCTCTCTCTCTCTCTCTCTCTCTCTCTCTCTCTTTACTACTTCTTCCCTCTCTCCCCCCTCTTCTACCTCCTCTTTCCCTCCTTTCCCCCTCCCTCTTTCCCCTTTGGTTCCTCTGGAGCCCATGACAAACCAAAGTACAGATAGTATATAGGGTAAAAAGTCTAAGCTCACTTCTGGGTTTTGAAAATCCACCAGTCCACACCCTGGAATACATATGGAATACATATTCATATTCATTCTCTCTCTCTCTCTCTCTCTCTCTCTCTCTCTCTCTCTCTCTCCCCCTTCCCCCTCCTTCTCTCCCCTTCCTTCCCTCCCTCTCCTCCCTCCCTTCCCCCCCCTCAACCCTTTATAAAGCCTGCCTCCTGCTCAGTTCCCTGCTGCTTTTCACCCAAACAGAGGCCACCACCCTCCTGTGTCCTTCTCCATGGATCTCTTGGGTGAGGTTTGAGCAGTGTGACCTTGCAGTATTTCTTGGCTCCCTATTGCCAGGATACCATTCCTTTCAGAGCTGCTGCTGGGGAAACAGCCCTCATAGCTGCATTGCTTCTGTTTGGGAAACCTTTTCCTTGCTAGCTATAACACTAAAAGATACCACCAAAGTTCAGCTTGAAAAGTCAATGAGTTGTATTGTTACTTACAGGAATGTGGGTGAAGGGTTACTTCCAGGAGCAGAAATGACTCAAGGACAGCTGCATCACCCCAACTTGGGTGACAGCTCACAAAATCTTGGCACCTGGAGCTCACTGCACAGCCAGTAGGCAGCTCAGCAGGTTGTAGACTGTCCTTTCCCGATGTCTCCGCTGATCTAAACCTCTTCCAGGCAGCTCAGCGTGCTTCTGTCTCAGCCAGGCAGCTCAGAGAGGCTTTTGCAACTTGGCTCCTGTGAGAGAGACTCATCTTCTATTGTTTACACTGGCAGGGAGGGGTCTGGTAAATCTGGTCAGTTTAGGGGACTTCCTCAAGTTGCTTTGAGTTGTTTACCTCTGTTTAAAGAGCTTTCCCATGGGTCGGAAGGTTTTAGTCTGGGAGGAAACTTCATAGCACTCCCCCCCTTCTACCATGTTTCCCCTCTCCTTTCTCCCTCTCCCCTCCCCTCCCCTTGCTGTCCTCCCGTCTCCAGCATATCTGAGCTTGGAAGTTGAAGCCCAGACAATTCTTGAATAGAATAGGACATCATGGTGGCAGAATTCTAAGAAAACTAACTAGACATCAGGTTCATTAGAATTCTGAGTATAGACTTAATACCCACTTGTCAGTCTCTGATCTCTTAACAGGGCCTGTCCAGTGCCTACATGATTGTAGTGGTTGTGGCTGATTGACCTGGTCCTTGTTGATACCTGTTTCACCTGTCTTAACCTTAACCATGGAAGCTCCTTTCCCTCACATTCTCTCAGCTATGAGTTCATCTCCTCAGTTCTCTGCTAGTTACTGTGTTTTTTCATGTTTCTATCAGAAAGCAGAGCTTGTAGTGTGACCTTCCTTCCTTGATGTGGGCTTATTTATTTACAGGAAGTTTACCTTGGGAAATGATACCAAGGTGAGAGCAAAGAGTGACAGAGAATGACAACCACAGGTTCCCTAGGCCTCATCACATTAAAATTTGACAAATGAACAGAAACTCAGCAAATTATTCACAGTTCACAGGAGAATTACCCAGGAGAACCTAGGACTACCCTAAGACTGGCCACCACTGCCCTAGGCTGTGTTTGCATACATAAGCACTGGGTGGGTTCTCACTTGCAGGGTACATCAGGTACATGTGTGCGGAGTATGTTCTCACACAGGGTACATCAGGTACATGTGTGCGGAGTATGTTCTCACACAGGGTACATCAGGTACATGTGTGCGGAGTATGTTCTCACACAGGGTACATCAGGTACATGTGTGTGGAGTATGTTCTCACACAGGGTACATCAGGTACATGCGTGCGGAGTATGTTCTCACACAGGGTACATCAGGTACATGTGTGCGGAGTATGTTCTCACACAGGGTACATCAGGTACATGAGCACCGGGTCATTCTCACATAGAAGGTACATAAGTGCCAGGTGGGGTCTCACCTTAGAACAGGATAAGCTAAGAAGATGTGGAGAGGTAGAGTGTTGCTTTCTGGAGTTTGAATAATATGTTTTACTTAGTTCTACAGCATAGGCCTAACATTTCAAAAAGTGAACTTTTCTTCTGTAGCTCTCATGTCTGACAGAACCACTAAAAGCAGAAAGTAAATAGTATCCTCAGGACAGTGAGAGTCATTCTGGCCAAGGGCTTTTTAGAGCAGTCTACCACGTGACTGGATCATTCTGTCTACACAGCCTCAGGTTGCACAAGAGTTGCCTGGCAGTTGTGTCTAGTGATTCCAGTGTACGTGGGTGAGGGACCACTACTCTAAATAGACTTTCTGATTGATAAATTCGATTTTCCTGTGCATTGCAAGGCTTTATCATCTCTCCTATCCTAAGATAATAGTCATCAATCAGCTATGGGGATGAAAGTCAGATCTGGTTGCAGGGCTGCAGTCTTTATGTTTTAAGTTTTTATGACCTCTAGTACAGGAGAGTCATGTGTTTTGCCAGTGCAGTGGACTGAGCACACCTTAAACCCTGGGAGGACAGAAATTCAGGAATTCGTGTTTTCAAAGTACAATGATAAACAGCAGACCTGTCAGCCATTTCCTCTTGATATAAGAATGCTTGTCTTTTGAATGCTGTAGCTAATGGCCAAGCCTGCTGTTCAGGCTCTGCTTTCCTGAAAGCAGACATGAGATAGAGCTGTGCTTTCAGCCTACCATGGGAGGAGCTAAGGAGATTTACTGAGTCCTTGTGCAATAAGTTTTATTTTAAATGTCCTTGAATGATTCTACATATGCTATTATACTGTAGAGAATACACGGTTGTGAAGATGCCTACCAAGACTAATTGTAAAGAAATGTTAGCTAAATGATAAAGACGTTGGGTGTTATAAAGTTTCAATATGCGTACAGAACTTAACTATTTTCTGACTAGCCTTATAAAGAACTGCGATTCATTTCAGTATTACTGAATATAATTAAACTATCATTTTTCTACTTCTGAATTCATAGACTGTCCTCTAGAAAGTTTAGATTTTTTTGTATATTAATGCTCTATCATCTAACATGTAAAAGTAGCTGTCACTTGGATATATGGATTATGGTAAAATCTGGTTGTAGCCCAGTACGGTCAGTGGGTTTATTTTATAAGCTTTGGTGTATCTTACAGCTTTAGATACTTGCTTGAAATTGTTGTTTTACATTAAGTGTGCAACCATGGGGTGAAATGTAAGCAACTGCCTGTTAGGAAGATACTAAAGTAGAGGATATATTTACAGTGTCGTCTTTCAAATCTACCTGTGCTGTAAACTGATGTTTGCTGTATGCTCCTCCTGATTTGAAATAGATGAAAGAAAATGAACCTATTATCACCATGGTTCACACAATGATTGAGAACTCGGCGCTAAGACCACAACTGTACCAACAAGTAAGGTCTTGGACTCTGAATGACACCACATTGTCATCTGCAAACCCTCAGTGACAGCCTTGTCTTTCCAGATCTCCTCATGACATCAGTGTCTTTACCTTTTGTTTCTGTTTGTTTGGGAAACCACACTTCATCCATGCTCCAAGATGCTGTGGTACCCTTAGCATGGCTTCGCTGAGCACTTGCCCTGGGGTATTAAGTGTGCCATCCTCCTAAAGCTTTTGTGTACATCATTTGGTTAATAGATACTTGGAGGTCTGCAGTACACTCAGCAGGAGTTAACTTGGTTTCCAAGCAATAACTCTGAAGGCATTATAAATAGATTTCAGAGAGAAGGATTTGTAAAACTGTTTCCTTTTAAGCACAGCCCTCCAAATCTCTCCTACTCTGACCTTAGCACATTTCGTTTATGTGGGAGGTGATTGTGAGGGTTTTGTACTGATGGAGTAGAACCTAGCCAAGCTGTAACGTAGCAGGGCTGCGGGTTCTCCTGTATTATCATGCCTATGTGTCCGTCAGGGCACTCTCCATCCCTGTTTCTTTAACTCACAATGTGTGGGAGTTAGTAGGCTTTGATTTTAGGAACCTTGGTAACCTGCAGATCTGCAAAAGAAGTCACATGTTTCTCTCCATTGTTTCCAATTATTATTTCTCCATGGTCTAACTGTTCCTGGCTCTGTGTTCAACAGCATCAGCTTCTTCCACTTCAACACCCTCCAGTTCTCTGGGCAATGGCCTCTTAGAATATTTTTAAACATAATGAAGAGGAAAGAATCAACTCACATGAAAAATGAATGTAGATCCTAGTTCAAATGTGAGAAGCACCAATCAAAGGAAGCCTGTGAGCTTGCACTAGCCAGAAAGGTCCAGGCACCTCCATCTCTGGAGTCTGCTTGTAGTCAGGTAGCAGGACTATGTGACGCCGAGAGATGAGGCCTGTGGGGCCCAGTTTTTTAAATGTTTGAAGTATGTTTAATGCCTGGACTATCTTTAATTTACAAGAGATAATCAAAATACTAAATATTTAAAGTTAAACAGCTTTACTTTAAGAAAATGGAAATGGCATCTTACTGTTTTGTGTCCGTGTCCACGTGTGCATAACCCTCTGGCACGTGAGGAAGTCTGAGGACGGCTCATTAGAGCGGTTCCTTACTTCCTCTCTACTCTGGCATCCGGGATCCAGCAGAGTCCACAGGCTCTGAGCAAGCACTTCACCCACTAGGCCATCTCATGCCACAGTGGCTTTGTTTTGAGACTGGGTCCTGCTTCCTCCTAAGTGCTGGGACTGTACTGTACTCATGAGCCACCAAACCTGCCTGCAACTGCCTTATTTGTATATTCTCCTAGGTAGCTGCCTGGAAACCCACTTAGACAATGGGTTTTCTCTGAACTGACTGAAAAGATCTAAAGTGTACTAGTAAACACATATGAAGTTTTTATTTTATTATTTTATGTGCTTACACTACACATGTACCTAGTGCCTGAGGGAGCCAAAAGAGGACATCAAATCCCCTGGAGTAGACAGAATCGAGTCCCAGTCCTCTGGAAGAATAGCCAGTGCTCTTGCTGAACTGCCTTTCTAGCCCCCACAATCAAGGTTTTTTAAAAGCTCCTGAATTTGTCTATTACTCTACTAACTGACAGTATGGATCTACCACACTCCTCCTACTATAGGCTTTATAACATGGTGACTGTTTGTGGAGTTTCCCACCTAATGGATAGTTCTGAAAGATACATGCCAGCTAATGCCTATAGACCTATAAGCATGGTTTGCTTGGGTAGTTTGTTGGTAGGTTTTGGGTTAGTGGTTTTGAGTGTTTTGTTTTCTTGTTTGTTGGGTCTTACTGTGCAGCCCATACTGGCCTGGAATTCACTATGGAGTCATGTTCCCCTAGATTCATATCTCCATCCCCCTGCCGCCTCAATGCTGGGATTAAAGATTTGGTCCGGGCTGGAGAGATGGCTCAGAGGTTAAGAGCACTGACTGCTCTTCCAGAGGTCCTGAATTCAATTCCCAGCAACCACATGGTGGCTCACAACCATCTGTAATGGGATCTTGTACCCTCTTCTGGTGTGTCTGAAGATAGCTACAATGTATTCATATACATCAAATAAATAAATCTTTAAAAAAAGAAAAATAAAAAATTTGGTCCATACCTGGCTGTCTGTTGTACAGTCAGGCCATCCAGGAACTCAATCAAGGTGACCCTGAACTTCTGATCCTCCTACCTCTCCCCTAGCAGTGCTGGAATTGCAGGCATACTGAGGGTTGAGCTGAGGCCTTCATGAATGCTAGGTACACACTTGACCAACCCTGGCTGACTTTTTTTTTTTAGCTCATTGGATAATACATTATCAAAAAGTAATTCCAAAGCCAGGCATGATTTACACCTATAATCCCAGGCACTTGGGAAGGTAAAATACAAGGTTTGGTTTGAATTCAAGGCCAGCTTGGGCTACAAAGTAAGATTATCACCAGAGGGGATGGGGGGGAGAAGAGAGAAAGCTGAAATTGGGCCCAGAGATGGCTCAGTGGTTACGAGCACATACTGCTCTTGAAGAGAAGTGAGTTTGGTTGCCAGAGCCCAAATGTGGGGATTGAATGTCCTTTTCTGTCACCTGCACTCACCTGTGTGTGTGTGTGTGTGTGTGTGTGTGTGTGTGTGTGTGTGTACATTCAAGAGAGACAGATCACAGACACAAAGGATTTTAAAGGTTGAGTTTTGTTTCATGTTTTTGTATAGTTTTGTTATTGTTATTTGCTCATTTTAGTTTTGGGTTTTGTTTGTTGGGAAGGGTTTTTTTTTGTTTTTGTTTTTGTTTTTGTTTTTGTTTTTTGGACAGTGTTTCACCATGCACCATGTAGCTCTGGCTGGCCTGGAATTCATCATATAGACCAATTATATAGACCATTATATAGGCTGGCCTCAAAGATCCACCTCCCTCTGCCTCCTGAGTACTGGAATTAAAAACATTCCTACTGTGCCCAGCACTAAAAATTTAATATTAATTAGCATAATTTTATTTTTCATTAATGCCAAGCCAGTTTTCGTGAAAGAGAAAAGGAAACCAACATTAGAAGACCAAAGCTTAGCACTCGCCAGCTCTCCTGGCTTCTGGGTTCCATCCCCAACACGGCTGAACTAGGAGAGGGGAAGATGGAACCATGAAAGAAAGGGGCTTGGCTGCAGCCCTGGAAGAAGATGGGCCAGCTACAGAGATGGTGAGAAGGCTCTGCCACCAAGCCTGGCAGCCTGGGCTGGACCCCTAGGTCGGGAGTGTACCCACAAACAGGAGAAAAACACAAAAAAGTGGATTGGGGGGCATGATTTTGATTTGTCTTGTGTGTGTGTGTGTGTGTGTGTGTGTGTGTGTGTGTGTGTATGTGTGTGTTAGAAAAGTATAATATTATTACTATTTAATACTATACTATTATGATTCCAGCACTTGGGAGGTAGAGACAGGAGTATCAGGAGTTGAGAGCCATGTTGGCTACATAGACACAAGTTTGAGTCCACTCCAGTCTTTATGAGACTGTCTCAAAAAGGGTGTGGGGGTGCTGGAGAGCTGGCTCAGTGGTTAAGAGCATTTGTGGCTCTTCCAGAGACCAAATTTCAGTTGCCAGCATCCTCATAGGGTGGCTTACAAGCACCTGTGTGTAACACCAGCTCCTGGGAATCCAACACTCTTCTGGACTCCTTGGGCACCTGTGTATACATGGCACACTCACATAAATTAGAATAGTGTTTTAAATGTCCAGTGGTAAGTAACTACAAATATCCCATAAATTTGATGTATTTGCCTGACCATAAAGATGTCACTGAAAAGCTGGAGCAGCTGGATATGCTGACATATGCCTGTAATCTCAGCACTCGGGAGGATAGGTGTAAGTTCTGGGCCAGCCAGGGCTATATTACAAGGACCTGTCAAAAGGTTACTAACTGTTCAGTAGGCTCTTTTGATGCTCCCAGACAGTCACCATAAACCCCTTTAGTAGGCCAGTGTTCTTTTCCTCAATCCTTGGGCACACGGAACAGCTCCTGTTTTTAGCCCGGATACCACACTCTGCTAGCAGTGTGTGCGTGTCGTGGTCCAGCTTTCTAGAGGTGTGTGCGTGCCATGGTCCAGTAAAGCTGCTTGCATTTAACTTTAAATATGAAGCCCAATGTACTAGAACATCTCAGTAGCACAAGGCCTTAGCCTTTCGTGCCTTGTAAGCGTAAAACCTAATTTGGACCTTTCCCAGTTTGTATCATGGAAAGACGCATTTTAAAACTCACTCTTTGTCCCTTTTCCAGGGAAGGGTGGAAATGCTTCTTTGCATCCAGGTGCTTTAGTCTAGAATAACACTTGACGTTCATGGGACTGCTATTGGCTGGTCTTTACCTACAATAGTAGATGACTTCTTTTACCATCAAATTCATTTTTCATGTATTGTTCATTTCTGTAGAACCTCAAGGTTTAATGGTCATTCTGCATACCTTAAATAGTCATGGTTCATTTGCATGAGGTATGAGAAGTAAAGTCATAAGATGAAGTGTGTAACTCCAGGGTTTACTTGTATGTCTGGAATGCTTGAGTTTCTAACCTTCTGCTCTGCACGTTTCTAGATCCACTTAGCATTCTCAGCTGTTTGTTTTAAAGCTGTGATAGTCAAGCTCTGTATCTTTACGGAGGGGACACATAGCAAACACATTCTTACGGATTTGTACTTGTGTGTATATAAAATTCAGCTCCCCAAACTAGATCATATTGGGGAGTATGTATTCTCCTGAACCGACAGTGAGGGGAAATGTTCCATTTAGTAAACATACAATAAGCTCCAGCTCAATTTTGCCTAATATGTTTTTGTTGCTGTCTAGCAGTCAATATAAAACCAAAAGACAAGGGAGAGAGTGAAATGAGGCCCGCAGAGGCTGTGGTGTGCTCTGGGTATGACTGACTGAGATGGCTGTGGAACTCTTGGTAAGCACAGTCAGAAATGAGGACTCATGACTGAATGACAATTAGGGGAACATTAAAAGAGGTTTCGATATGTGAAAGAAAGATCCCTTACAGGCTGGGGGTGTCATGCGCTCCACTGCGAGAGCTTGATGCTAGGGCATGAGCCTTCGGGTTCAGTCACCAGCACTGCAGAAATAGTGGTCAGTGCCTACAGCATCACACGCAGGCTGTCGGCCTTCAGTACAAACCTCCTTTGCAATTTGTTTACTCAAAGCATAGGCTTTCAGTTTTATGAGGTTTCTAATGATTTCCTTGTTGTAATTAAACCTGCCCTTTTCCTCATTATCTTTTAGTTCTTAAGACAGAAGAACAAGATAAGTCTTTATTGTGTATGTGTTTATATTGCATATATGTACACAGTGTGTTCTCTAGGTCTCGTTTATGCGGTTGTGCTGAGCTGTGTTGGCTTGAGTGCACACACTGTGTGAGTGTGTGTGCACTGGAACAGACGCTTTCCCTGGACATGCTGATGCAAACATTTGACTCAGTGCAGCTGCTATGGTTGTTTGTCCGTTTTCCATCAGAGTAATGTTTGTCTTTACAGTGGAAAATGGAAGGTGCTATATTAATTTTGTTTGGCCAGTTTATTATTTGAGAAGCTTGCCTTGGCATCGTTCTCATGTATCTTGTGTACTGTATTACTGCTAAATGTTTCTTTACTTTTGTGACGGTTTGTGCTTGAATTTAAATTTCTAGAAGTATAAAAATTATTACAATCACGTTTGCCATACCGTCATTTTGACAGAAATTTAAAGTATTCACTATAGACTGAATGGATATATGACTTAACTGGGATTTTTAAAATTGCTTTATGGCATTTTTTTCCTTATAGCTGTCACAAGACGAATGTAGAGGCACATTATACAAATACAGACCTGAAGAAGTAGATATCGATGTAAGTAATTCTGGCCCCCAGAACTCACTTTGTAGACCAGGCTGGCTTTGAACTCAGAGAGATCCTTCTGTCTCTGGCTCTCAAGTGCTATGCTAAAAGGCATGTGCCATTATATGTGACTATTATTAAGAATTAAAAGAAATAAAGCCAGGAATCTTGTTGGTACATTCCTGCAATCCCAGCAAAGCCAAGGCAGTAGGATTTGAGAAAGTTCCAGGACAGCCTGAGCTACAGATGACAACTTTGTCTCCAATAAACAAACAAATAGACAAATAAACAATCAAACAAATGGTCTAGCGTGGGGCTATAGTTTGGAGGTAGAGCATTTGCTTAGCATGCCTGAGACTCTAGGTTTTATCCTCAGATCCAAAATAAAAGGAAAAACGTTGAAGTATTTGATTGCTCTTACTTCATTTTTATTCATTTGTGTTTGTTTGTTTGTTTGTTTGTTTATTTATTTATTTATTTATTTTTCCTTTTTGATTGGGATCTCACTACATAGACCTGAGTGGGCTGTAACTAGAGATCTTCCTGCCTCTACTCCAGAGATCAAAGGTGCCGTGCCACACTCCCGGCCCAAAAGCTCTTACTTTTTGGTGGTTCTGATTGAAATAAAAATGTCCTAAACAGGAAAAATGTGATCAGAATATAGTATATAAAATATTTTTTCAATTAAAAGAATTAATTAAATTTTTTAAAGTTCATCTGGATAGTCCATAGCTATTTTAAGTGGCTCCCTTCCCCTTGTTACAGGAAAGACTTTAAATTGCTAATGAAACACATCTTTTCTTCTAGGCCAAATTAAGCAGATTGTGTGAACAGGATAAAGCGGTCCGTGCGCTGGAGGAGAAGCTGCAGCAGCTGCACAGGGAGAAAGTAGGGCGATTACCTTTCCTCTCTACGTACCGTTGGTGTTGCTGCCTGTGCTGCTTATGAGGACACTGGTAGCCAGAGTTACGTGAACTAACTCACCGATGCAGAGTATTAAGTGTCGTCCTCTTTATTACCACAGTACACTCTTGAGCAAGCCTTGCTGTCAGCCAGCCAGGAGATAGAGATGAATGCAGATAACCCAGCTGCCATTCAGACTGTGGTGTTGCAGAGAGACGACCTGCAAAATGGACTGCTGAGCACGTGTCGGGAACTCTCCCGAGCCACTGCTGTGAGTACGCCGACCTTCCTAGAAGCCACCCGGATCAGGGCCTGGTGGCACAGTACTAGGAGACTGAGGCAGGATAATCACTAAGTTCAAGACCTGCGTGATAGTGAAATGAGTTCAGGGTCGGCATGTGCAACTTAGTGAGAACCTTTCTTAAAAGAAAAAGGCAGCCGGGCAGTGGTGGTGCACGCCTTTGATCACTTGGGAGGCAGAGACAGGCGGATTTCTGAGTTCGAGGCCAGACAGCCAGGGCTATACAGACAAACCCTGTCTCGAAAAACAAAACAAAACAAAAAAAAAGAAAAGAAAAAGGCTTGGCCGTGTGGTCAGTGGTACAGCCAGGCATGGTACCCTCAGGATCCCAACATTTAGAGATCCAGGATTAGAGGCCATACCCTGTCAAACAAAAACAAACAAGCAAAATCTCATTAAACTGGGCATGATGGCACATGCCCTTAATCCTAGCACTCTGGAGACAGGGGCAGGCAAATGTCTGTGAATTAATTTGAGGTCAACTGGAGCTACAAAGTGAGACCATATCTCTAAAAAAAACAACAAGAAATAAACAAATATTGCAGGTTTTTGTCTTTTCTCTATGCTTTTGGCTGGGCTGTCTTTAGTCTTGTTATCACAAGAGATGTTCAGCCAAACATGGTGTCACATCTCCTGTGAGAGTAACACTCAGGAGTCCAAGGCAGAAAGATTGCTAGAGGTTAAGTCCAGCCTATGCTACACGGTGAGATTTTTATCTCTTAATTCTTGTTGGTATACTTGTGTTTAGGACATACAGACCAAGATTGGCCTTTTTCTATGGTTAGAGTCCTGCTCTGAATTCTTTTGTTTGTTTGTTTGTTTGTTTGTTTTAAGATTTCACTTTTAGCTGGGCAGTGGTGGCACACGCCTTTAATCCCAGCTCTTGGGAGGCAGAGGCAGGTGGATTTCTGAGTTTGAGGCCAGCCTGATCTACAGAGTGAGTTCCAGGACAACCAGGGCTATACAGAGAAACCCTGTCTCGAAAAACCAAAAAATAAAAAAGATTTCTCTTTTTATCTGTGTGGGTGGGTAGGTGCCTGAGGAGGCCATAAGAAGGAGTTGGATTCCCTGGAGATGGAGTTACAGGCAGTTGGGAGCCGCTCCAGTGGGTGCTGGGAACTGGGCTCAAGTCCTCTGCAGAAGTAACAAGCACTGTTAACCACTGAGTTGTGTCTAGTGCTCCTCTTTCCCTTTAGACAGGGGCTCACTATCTAGTCCTAGCTGGCTAGAACTACCAAAGCCTGTCTGCCTTTGCCTCCTAAGTGCAGGGATTAAAGGTTTAGGCCATTATATCCTCTGACTTTGAATACTTTACTTGCACAAGGGACTGAGGCACTGCCTTTGCCTGGCCTCTGCTGTCCCCTGAGGTTCCGAGCCTCATTCCTCCTCCCGGAGCCCTCAGAGTCCTCCGCTTGTGACTTCTGTTCCTTTGATGTGTATAAATTACAAGATGACCAGGTCAAGCAAAAACTGAGCAAGATGGTAGCCTACGCAGGTACCTGCTTCCTGATGTAGGAACCCCAAAACCTACATGATGGAGAGAAAGGACTCCCAAAATTGTTCTCTGACTTCTACATTGCACACAAATAAATAAGTATATAAATAAAATGTGAATATATACATATATCATTTTGGGGTTTTTTTTGTTTTGTTTTTTTAATTTTTTTTATTTTATTTATTTATTCATTTATTTATTTATTATATGTAAGTACACTGTAGCTGTCTTCAGACATCCCAGAAGAGGGCATCAGATCTCATTACGGATGGTTGTGAGCCACCATGTGGTTGCTGGGATTTGAACTCATGACCTTCGGAAGAGCAGTCGGAGCTCTTAACCGCTGAGCCATCTCTCCAGCCCCTCATTTTGTTTTTTTGTTCTGAGTCAGGGATTTCTCTGTGTAGCCCTGACTGTCCTGGAACTCTCTCTGTAGACCAGGCTGGTCTTGAACTCACAGAGAGTTCCGCCTGCCTCTGCTTTCTGAATAAAAGATTATTAAAGTAAACTGATTTTTATATTCACATAAAAGGCCGCTAAAGCCAGTAATCAGGCTAATCTTCACACAGTCAGACAGAGTTCTTTGTTTCTTCCCTTTTCTACTGGGATTGACCAAGTCCCTGCATATACCTAGCGAGTGCCCCACAGCTCCATATGCCTGGAACTGCTTTTCCAAACAGGGTCTTAAGGAGTTACCAGGTAGTCCTTGCTTCTACCTCAGCCTTCCGAGGATCAGGGAGCACAGCCATGTGTTGCCCTGCCCAGATTATTTTGTTTTCAGTATAAACTAGGTGTGGTGTGGGACACAGACTTATAATCCCAGCACTCTGGAAGCTGAGACAGGAGGCTACAAAATCAAGTCCAGCTAGGGTTACATAGCAAGACCCTGTCTCAGAGAGAGGGGGGTGAGGAGAAGGAAGGGAGGAAGGAAAGGGAGGGAGGGAGGGAAGAGGAGAGAGAGAGAGAGAGAGAGATCAAATGCTAGAGAGATGGCTCACTGCAGTGGTTAGGAGCATTTACTGCTTTTCCTGAGGACCTCAGTTTGGTTTAGCACCCACATCAGGCAGCTCAAAACTGCCTGGAACTCCAGCTCCCAGGGATGTAACCCCCTTTTCTGGTCTCTGCAGGCACCTACACATATGCACAGATAAATTTTTAAAAACAAAAACTTTTTAAATGTTTTTGTTTGTTTTTTAAGATTTATTTTATGTATATGAGTGCTCTATCTGCATGTACATCTGCATACCTGAAGTGGGCGTCAGACCTCTGAGCCACCATGTGGTTACTGGGAATTGAACTCAGGACCTATGGAAGACCGGCAGCCACTGCTCTTACTGGATGAGCCATCTCTCCAGCCCCAATAAATAAATAAGTATTTATTTATTTATTATAAAACTAGCTTAAGGGGCTGGAGAGATGGCTCAGCGGTTAAGAGCACCGACTGCTCTTCCGAAGGTCATGAGTTCAAATCCCAGCAACCACATGATGGCTCACAACCATCCGTAATGAGATCTGATGCCCTCTTCTGGGGTGTCTGAAGACAGCTACAGTGTACTTACATATAATAAATAAATAAATAAATCTTTAAAAAAAAAAAAAAAAAAAACTAGCTTAAAGCAATCCTTTTGTTGTTATTTTCAAGCAGGGCCTCACGCTAGGCGGCCTCCAACTCTCTTTGTAGCTGAAGATGACCTTATCCTCCTGCCTCCACCTCCCAAATGCAAGGATTATAAATGTGTGCCACCATGCTCTAAAATTCAACTAGAGTTTACAATCTGAATTTGCAAGAGACTTTTTTCTGTTTGATTTAGAGAAACAATCAATTAGAAAAAGACCAAATAGCAAGATGACAAGAACTGAACAGAAGAAATACAGATGGCCAGTAAAGACATTTTCAGCAGGTTTAGCCATAAAAGATACAAATTATAACTACTTTGATATTCTCTCTCTCTCTCTCTCTCTCTCTCTCTCTCTCTCTCTCTCTCTCTCTCTCTTTTTGGTTTTTTGAGACAGGGTTTCTCTGTGTAGCCCTGGCTGACCTGGAACTCACTCTGTAGACCAGGCTGACCTCGAACTCAGAAATACACCTGCCTCTGCCTCCCAAGTACTGGGATTAAAGACGTGCGCCACCACTGCCCGTCTATTCTCTCTCTTTTTAGTCATAATGTTTATGATCAAGAAAATAAAGGAGGTAGAGAGATGGCTCAGCTGCTAAGAGCATTTACTGCCAGGCATAGTGTACACCTTTGATCCCAGCAGGTGGATCTTGGTGACTTCGAGGCCAGCCACATAGAGAGTTCAGGACAGCCAGAGTTATACAGAGACCCTGTCGTTTAAAAAAAACAAAACACTTGCTTCCTTTACAGAGGCCTTAGGTTTGGTTTGGTTCCTAGCAGCCACATGGAGGTTCATCTCAGCCAGTATACACACATACCTGCAAGCAAGCAAATACTCATAAGATAAATAAATCTTTAAAAAAAATGTTTTAAAGAAAACATGGTCTGGAGAGATGACTGAGCTGTTAGAGGCTAGGCTCACAAAACTACAGGACAACAGGACAGCTAATGCCAGGGAGGATGTGAGGGCCCTTTCTCCATCGCTGCTGAGGGTGGAGCTTGGATGTCAGGCTCCCCAGGAAGACTCAAAACAGGGCTGTGTGGCCGATAGCCACAGAGCTGAGAAATGGGACCAACCTAGAAGTACATAACCCAATAAATGGTGTATACACCATGGATTTTGTGTGTGTGTGGACATAAAGAAAAACTAAATCCTGACATTTGCACAAAAAATAGATGGAACTGGAGGAGGTCATTACATTAAATAAAATAAAGCTGACTCTGAGAAAGCAGCACGTGCTTTCTCTGAAGGGACTGAGTCTTGAGAAAGAGGAAACAGTACAGGAGAGTGGGTTACAACAGTTCCTGTTTGGGTGCTGGGGATGCAACTTAGTAAAACGCTTGCTAACCATGGTTTTGGCTTCAGTTGCCAGCACTGCCAAAGATACTTTTATTTTGCCCAAAATAAACCATATAGTTTTCTGAAACCTTGGGAAGTTTTAAGCATACTGATAATAAATACCGTTAAAGCTTGGGTCCCACTTAAAATGATAACCATTTTGATTTTAGGAGCTGGAACGAGCCTGGAGAGAATATGACAAGTTAGAATATGATGTGACTGTTACCAGGAACCAGATGCAGGATCAGCTTGAGCGCCTTGGAGAAGTGCAGGTAGGAGAGGCAGGCAGTCTGCTCGTAGTCTACCTCCGTAGCCCTCACAGGCTCATGCTGTTGGCCTCTGCAGGACAGGATTCTCACCCTCCACGACGT
Organism: Uromys caudimaculatus; assembly: GCA_028551405.1. Lineage (NCBI taxonomy): Eukaryota > Metazoa > Chordata > Mammalia > Rodentia > Muridae > Uromys > Uromys caudimaculatus. The sequence goes on along the minus strand of CM052700.1, from coordinate 8,464,446 downwards.
TCCCCAGCTCCTCTATAAAACCTTAGCGTCGTCTTACTGGACCCTGGTGAGCTCTGAAGTGCTTGTGCTTCTGTGTGTTTAGTGCAGCTCCCTCAGCACTCTGCACTCTCAGTACTCAGCTCAGCTCTCAGCACTGTGCTCTCAGTACTCACCTCAGCTGTCAGCACTGTGCTCTCAGTACTCAGCTCAGCTCTCAGCACTGTGCTCTCAGTACTCACCTCACCTCAGCTCTCTATACTTCCTATAAATTTGGTTCAGACTCTTCACACATCATTCTGTGACTGCTGATACACAATTCTTCATTATATGCACTGTTTTTTTTTTCTCTGATAAGTATCTCACTTGTAGCTCTTGCATACTGAGGTTATTTTTTTTTTATTTTATTTATTTATTCATTTATTTATTATATGTAAGTACACTGTAGCTGTCTTCAGACACCCCAGAAGAGGGCATCAGATCTCATTAAGGATGGTTGTGAGCCACCATGTGGTTGCTGGGATTTGAACTCATGGCCTTCGGAAGAGCAGTCGGAGCTCTTAACCGCTGAGCCATCTCTCCAGCCCCGCATACTGAGGTTATAAACGTGTCCCACCAGACCTATTGTGAGAACGGTAATGGATCCCCTGGACTTAGTGTTACAGGGGGTTGTAAGCTATTCAATGTGTGGTCTCTGGAAAGGCAGCAAGTGCTCTTAAGTGCTAAGCTATCATTCCAGCCCCAAGAAAAATGTATTTCCCTGCAAGGGTCATATAGGTGTAACAATAAGGTTGGGAGGCGGTGCTCCTGGGCATTTAGAAGTGCGCATCTCAGCTCTGCTCCTGGGCTTCAGACTTCCACACCTGCAACAGCCACAGACGAGCAACTGTAACTGATCAACAAGTACACAGCAGTTACTCCTCCTTTTTTTTTTTTTTTTTAATTTATTATATGTAAGTACATTGTAGCTATCTTCAGACACCCCAGAAGAGGGCATCAGATCTCATTACAGATGGTTGTGAGCCACCATGTGGTTGCTGGGATTTGAACTCATGACCTTCGGAAGAGCAGTCGGCGCTCTTAACCGCTGAGGCATCTCTCCAGCCCGCAGTTACTCCTCCTTAAATCCAGTGCTGCTGGTGTCCCGAGAGCCTGGTGCCTGCTGGACAAATGCACAGCCTGCCACTGATCTGCAGCCCACTGTTGGCTATGTGAAACCAGAGAAAATGGATCTGTAGACAACGGAGCCCAGCAAGAACCTTCTGCGGTTTTCTTTCTCTTCTTGGGGGCTTGTTTTTACTTAGGAATAGTAGGGGGTTTTTTCCTCTCTTTTCATTTTTCATTTATAGTCCCTTCTAAGAGTGTGCCTTCCTAGAGTGGTGAAGCACACGGCAAGTGTGGACAATAGCACATTTACCTCAGTAAACTACCTCAGAGAAAGCCAGCGCTTTTCTCTTCGCGTTTTACCTTTTTCCTTTGTAACATCATGCCCTCACATGCGTTACCCCAAATGTCCTGGGGACTTAATCCTCTGCGGCTCTAATTTTTTATCATGTAACTAGTAGAACTTACAACTTACTGACTTTTTTTCATAAGTTATTATTTAATTAGTTATTTCCCTGTTGCTGTCATAGAAAATCCTAACAAAAAGCAACGTAGTGGAGAAAGGGTTTCCTCTGGCTCTCAGTTCCATCATGGCTGGAATGGCTGGAGGCTGGCCCCGCACTCAGGAAGGAGAGAGTGAGAAGGGGCCCAGCCGTAAACCTAGCTCCCACGCAGTGTGTACTGCCTTTCTCACAGCCCCACCAACTGAAACCCAGGGTTCAAATGCATGAGTCATGGAAGACGTCCCCACTCAGGCGAGCACCACAGTGACCTGTCCGTCTTTACTGATAGAGCGAGTCGGCAGGAATTCAGCGGGCACAGATTCAAAAAGAACTTTGGAGAATTCAAGATGTCATGGAGGGGTTGAGCAAACACAAACAGCAAAGAGGCTCTTCAGAAACAGGTGGGTCAGCTTTGCATGGCTGTGTCTAAATGGAAAGACATCGCTAAATTTGTCATCTTCATAGAGTTTATCATCAGAAAACAGTCACTCTGCGCCATTGGATGAGTACATAAGTTAATAAACTAAAAGCACTGACTCTGGCAGCCACAGCCACACAAAACCTGAACTGTGTATGTGATTGTTGAAGGTACTTTAGCTTTAGCGACTCTTCCCTTCTGAATCTTCTCAGTGTGGGGGAAAAACTGGAGTGATCCTTATACCTCTTTTCGTCAGTTTGCTCCCCCCACTTTTTAAAATTTTATTTATTTTAAGGTATGAGTGCTCTGCTGCATATACACCTGCAGGCCAGAAGAGGGCATCGATTCCCTTATGGATGGTTGTGAGCCACCATGTGGTTGCTAGGAATTGAACTCAGGACCTCTGGAAGAGCAGTCAGTGCTCTTAACCTTTAAGCCATCTCACCAGCCCTTCTTTCTGCCCCCCCCCCACCCCTTTAATAATATCTTAGTTTCATATATACACATAATGTATTGACATGTCAACACCACTTTCCTGCCTTTTCTTGTCTCTAACCAATGAGTGCAGTTCCTGCTACCATTATCATGGTGACTGATCTTGTTGGCTTTTCCCGTCCCAGATGTAATAGTAGCTGCCTGAGACTGTTGCATGCTTCATCCTTTTCCATATTGGTGAACATGGGCTGTGTCTGGAGTTCTGTTTGTTATTGTCTGTAAGTCGCTCTGTAACAGGTGTCATTCCGCCAGATCCCACAGTGTAAAGAATTAGTAGGTACTCCATTCTAAAGACTATGGCCAGATGGGTCTCATAAAAGATTACTGTGGCTGGGCAGTGGTAGTGCACGCCTTTAATCCCAGCACTTGGGAGGCAGAGACAGGCAGATTTCTGAGTTCAAGGCCAGCCTGGTCTACACAGAGAAACCCTGTCTTGAAAAAAAGCAAAAAAAAATAAAAATAAAAAGATTACTGTGTATACCAGTAATGCTTGAGGAAACCGATTTCCACATATCCTTTCTTCTGGTGTTCTGCCTCCATGTTCATCTGTTTAACTTGTGTCCGTGGAGGCCAGAAGAGGGCAACAGATCTCCTGGAACTGTTAAGCCTTCAGGAGAGTGCTGAGAATCCAGCTGGTGCCCTTAACCAGTGAGCCATCTTTCCAGCCCAGGATATCATTTTTCAAATTTAATATTTAGAGCCAGGTGGTAGTGGTAGTATATACCTTTAATCCTAGCACTCTGGAGGCAGAGACAGTCAGATCCCCGAATTCAAGGCCAGCGTAGTGTACAGAGCAAGTTCCAGGCAGCCAGGGCTAAACAGAGTAACCTTGTCTCAAAAAACCAGAAAAGAAAAGAAAGAAACTGAAGGCTTCACCAGGTTTGATAGCTAACACCATAATCCTAGCACTAGGGAGGTTGAGGCCAGGGGATTGCCTTGTGTCTGAGGCCAGCTTCAATTAGTGGCAGGCAAGATTAAGCTCCATAGCAAAGTCCTGAAAGCAATAGATGGATAGGAACAGAGCAGAGAAGACTTCATTTAAAATAAGTAGAGCTGTGCTCACTTCGGCAGCATATATACTAAAATTGGAACGATACAGAGATTAGCATGGCCCCTGCACAAGGATTACATGCAAATTTGAGAAGCGTTCCATATTTTAGAAAATAATAATAATAATAATAATAATAAGTAGAGCCAGGCTGACCTGGTGAGATAGTTCAGTGGGTAAGGACACTCACTGGCTGCAATACTGGAGACCTGGGTTTGATCCCTGAGCCCCACAAGGTGGAAGGACAGAACCCACTTCTAAAAGTTGTCCTCTGCCTTCTCCATGTGCACCTTGGCACGTGCTCACAGAATAAAGACAGAGAATTTAATTCTTTTTTAAAATAGAGTAAGCTAGCTGAAATCATTCTTTCTGTGGGTTTAGAAAATTGTTCTTGCTGGTCAGTGGGGGCGCACGCCTTTAATCCCAGCACTCAGGAGGCAGAGGCAGGGGGATCTCTGTGAGTTCCAGGCCATCCTAGTCTAGAGCGAGTTCCAGGACAGCTAGGACAAGTTACACAGAGAAAAACTCTTGTCTTGAAGAAGAAAACAACCAAAAAAACAGAACAAGAAGAAAGCAAAGTGTTCTTAACATAAGTAGTTATGTTTTCTAATTTTCCCAGTAGGTCTGGCAGGATCAAAGCCTTTCTCATCAGTTAAGTACAAAAGTGAGGTAAGTTTGGCTTCTTTTTCTAGCTAACTTGAAATATTAACAAGTGAAATTAAAAGTAGTTACATCTTCTCTCTTCCTGAAAGAAAGTTTCAGCCTGCCTGGGGTGGTGGTGCTTACCTGTAACCCTAGTGCTTGGGAGGTTGAGGCAGGAGGAGGCAAGGTTGCCTGGGCTGCATAGCCAGACTGTCTCAGGAGAAAAAAAAATGTTTTTTAAATATATAAATATATTTAGGTCATTTTAATCTTAAAATGTTACTGACTTAGTAGTTTGGTGTCTTAATGATTTCTAACATGATTTTTCTTCCTTTAATGCAAAACTCAAATTAGTGACTACTTTTTGTCTGTTAAATCTTTAACATTATTGTACTTTTTCCTTATATTTTAAATATTTATCATGGCTTCTTATGCTAGATAAAATTTGTAAGATGGTTGCTAGATAAAGTTGGCTTGGTCGTGCATGCCTTAGAGAAATTATAACAACAAAGAGATACTGTCAACCTAACTGGGGAGAATCTGTGCCCTTGAGTTTTGTTTAAAATCCAAAAGAGAAATTATTTTCATTTTCCTCTCAAAGGCATAAAAAATACATAAGATTTTTTTTTTTTTTTTTTTTTTTTTTTTTCTGAGCCAGGCAGTGGTGGCGCACGCCTTTGATCCCAGCACTTGGGAGGCAGAGACAGGTGGATTTCTGAGTTCCAGGCCAGCCTGGTCTACAGAGTGAGTTCCAGGACAGCCAGGGCTACACAGAGAATCCCTGTCTCGAAAAACCAAAAAAAAAAAAAAAAAAGTTTTTTTTTTTTTTCCTTAGCCAGCTCTTTTTTCTTCTGGTTTTGCAGTGAAGTACAGTATATTCCCATAGTAGCCTGTCTGGGTAGGTAAAACTACCCCACACAAGGTGGAGAAAGCAGACACGGCATTTAATACCCCATCATTGACTATCATGCCGAATTGTTTTGGTTTTTCAAGTAAGACTCTTGGCTTGGCAGTGTCCCTTTAATCATATTAAAGTAACTTTAAGTTAATGTAGCAATGAAAACAGTTTAGAAATGCTTAATCCAATCTGCTTATCTAAATAAGGTGACTATTCTACAATCTTTAGGAAGAGGAAGTAGTCCCACCTCGGCCTCCACTTCCTCGGTCTTATGACTTTACAGAGCAGCCTCCCATAATCCCCCCTCTGCCCAGTGATAGCAGCTCCTTGCTCTGTTATAGCAGGGGCCCCGTGCATCTGCCTGAAGAGAAGAAGATTCATCAAGTTCAAGGATACCCAAGAAATGGATCTCACTGTGTAAGTGGCTGGAGTAGCCACAGAAAGATCATGTATACCTGCTCATTTTTTAAATTAATTTATTTCATACTTTAGATTGTTTTTGCTATAACTCCATTTTTAGCTAGTGCTTTTTTGTTTGCATATAACATTACCTTTTGTTTTTCTAATTTACATTTTATTCTCATTTTTAATGTTCTCATAATTTTAATTTTTCATTTTTCATAAAGTGGTTACTTTGCACATTTTGATCAAACGGTATTTTTAATTTGCCTTTTTTTTTTTTTTTTTCTTTTTTTCTTTTTCTTTTTCTGAGACAGGGTTTCTCTGTGTAGCCCTGGCTGTCCTGGAACTCACTCTGTAGACCAGGCTGGCCTCAAACTCAGAAATCCACCTGCCTCTGCCTCCCGAGTGCTGGGTTTAAAGGCGTGCGCCACCACTGCCCGGCTTAAATTTGCCATTTCATCATGTTAGGCACAGGGTGTTTAGATGAGAAAATAGGGAAATAGCAAAATGGATGGGGGCCGGGCAGTTTAGGGAACCCTGCAAGGACACAGGCACTGGTGAGGAGCAGTGCTCCCTGCAGTTGGAAGTGAGGCTTCAATGAGAAATGAAGACGGGTGTCATAAGCAAGAAAGAGATTCAGGGACCTGGGGTTAGGCAGTTGCATTGTGAGGGCAAGGCCAGCCTGAACCATAAAGCAGGTCCCTCTTTCCAAGAGAAAAATAAGAAAAAAATGGAGGTTGGCTAATGGTGAGAATATTGTATTCCCTGACAGGAATTTAGTTTGGGATGAGCCTTGGTACTCAGACTTACGTCTAGATGAAAGTTATTGGATTCTGTGACTGTTTTTAGACCTTAGTTTAACCATGATAAAATTGTGACTTTGGGCCAGGTATGATGGCGCCCATCTGTCAGCCCAGCCCTCGGAGAGGCAGATGAGGAGAGCCATGACTCCAGACCAGCTGAGTAGCCTCAAGCAGGCTGAGGGGGGAGAATATCCCTGGGACGTCAAAAGGGTCAAGAGGTCAAGGCAAGCCTGGGCTATATGAGACCTGCCTCCAAAAGGATAGCTTTGGGTAATAAAGTACATACTAGGAGCTAGAGGGGTGGCTCAGGACCCCAGATTCAGTTTGTTGTTCTTCGCAGTGCACAGCCATCTGTTACGGCAGTTTCAGGGAACCCAACACCTTTTATAGCCTCTGTGGGCACCAGGCTCACCTGTGGGCTACACTTACAACCAGGCAAGCCAGGCACTAATATACTTAGAGTAAATAAAACTTTACAGTGCGTACAAGGCCCTTGGATGCCTACACACACACAAAACATACTTTGTCTCTAGGAATATTCTTAATTTTAAAATACTAAGTTTTACTAATTAAAAAATCTTCCTAAAGGAGAAACAAAAAACTTTGGATTATTCTTTCTACTCAGTTATCACATGACATGTATTGTGTAATATCAGAAGTAGCCAGCTGGGGCTTTCAATATGCATCTTTAAAGGCAAACTTAGTTTTCTGTTGCACCCAGGACCTTTCAGGTGCTAGACAAGGCTTCTACCCTGAGCCTCCTCCCTAGTCAAGGGACAGGGCACAGTGAATGAGCAGCTTTTGTTGTTGCAATCACATGTCTTCCATTCAAGGGTCCAGATTATAGACTCTACAAGAGTGAGCCAGAGTTGACCACAGTGGCAGAAGTTGATGAATCTAATGGAGAAGAAAAATCCGAACCAGTTTCTGAGACGGAAGCCCCAGTTGTTAAAGGTCAGCACTTGGGTTATCTTACCTCTCTGTGTCTTTGTTTTCAGATATTTCAGTAGATAGTCTCAACCAGTCTGGACATAAATCTATAATCTCATATTTGAAACCTTTGCGGTTCCTAGTTTAAGAGTGTTTTGAGCTGGATGTGGTGCTGCACACCTTTAGTCCCAGCACTCAGGAGGCAGAAGTAGATGAGCCTCTGTGACTTCAAGGCCAGCCTGGTCTATAGAGTGAGCTCTAGAAGTCCAGGACAGCCAGAACTATATGATGAGACCTTGGAGAAAGAGAGACAGACAGACAGACAGAATTGCTTTGAACCATGTTGACACAAACCTACAGGAGGATTGCTATGAGTTTGTGACCAACTAGGGCTATGTAGCAAGATTTTGTCTCAAAATAAATAAAAGATGCCAGAGAGTTGGCCCAGTGGTTAAGAGCAGTTGTGGAAGACCTGGGTTCAAGGCTCACAACCATCTGCAACTCTAGGTCAGGGGATTCAAGCTCTCTTCTAACCTCTGATGGCACCAGGCACACGTGTGGAGTACGTACACACACATAAAAAAATTAAAGCCGGGCAGTGGTGGCGCACACCTTTAATCCCAGCACTTGGGAGGCAGAGGCAGGTGGATTTCTGAGTTCGAGGCCAGCCTGGTCTACAGAGTGAGTTCCAGGACAGCCAGGGCTACACAGAGAAACCCTGTCTCGAAAAACAAAAAAATAGAGAGAGAGAGAGAGAGAGAGAGAGAGAGAGAGAGAGAGAGAGAGAGAGAGAAAATTTAAAAACTATGTATGCTTTGTTTTCTGAGACAGGGTTTCTCTGTGCAACCTTGGCTGTTCTGGAACTCCCTTTGAAGAATACGCTGGCCTTAAACTCAGAGTTCTACCTGCCTCTGCCTCCAAGTGCTGGGATTAAAGGCATGCACCCCAAATGCCCAGCTAAAAAATATGTTTCTAGAGAAATTAAAAGAACCAGAAAAGTTTGGGCAAAAGAATCACCATAAAGAATGGTGTAATGGCCCAGTGAGTAGGAGTGCTTGCTTTTCTTCCAGAGGACCCAGATTCAGTACCCAGAACCCCCCCCCCCCACACACACACATAGTTAAAAATATGAACGAATTTTTTTGAGTTTTTTGTTGTTGGTGGTGGTGGTGGTGGTTTTTTGTTTTTTGTTTGTTTTTTTTTGGGTTTTTTTGGGTTTTTTTTGGTTTTTCGAGACAGGGTTTCTCTGTGTAGCCCTGGCTGTCCTGGAACTCACTCTGTAGACCAGGCTGGCCTCGAACTCAGAAATCCACCTGCCTCTGTCTCCCAAGTGCTGGGATTAAAGGCGTGCGCCACCACTGCCTGGCTTTTTTGAGTTGTTAATGCATTTTTTTTTTTATCTATGCCTCATATGTGTGAGTGTCCTCAGAGATCAGGAGAGGGAGTGAAGGCCCCTTAGAGCTGGACGTGCAGATGGTTGTGAGCTGCCTAACATGGGTACTGACAATGGGACCCCAGGCCTCTGTAACAACTGTTGAGCCTTCTCTCCAGTCCCACCAGATCCGGATGTCTGGGAGCCCCTGTGTCGAGTGGCAGGAGAGCACTGTTCATGGGTTAGGTCCAGTCCCAAGTCACTAGAAATCCGTAATCAGCAAAGGCCTCCAGTGTAATGCTCAGCAGGGCGCCACGCTTTGTCACAAGTGCTCAGCAAGGTGCCATGCCCTGGCCCAAGTGTTTACAAGGGCACTACACCAGGTCACAAGTGCTCTGTAGAACTTACACTGCTTTAACTTTCAGGTGCCCACTTTCCAGTCGGAGTCCCTCTGAGAACGAAGTCACCCACACCCGAGTCCTCAACCATAGCTTCCTATGTGACCTTGAGGAAGACGAAGAAGATGGTGGAGCTAAGAACGGTATAGGCCCCCTCACTGCTGCTGAGAGCTTGCTGTTTGTAGACTTGGATTAGGAACCCTGTCTTCTTTCTGTTTTTATATCACAGGACAGCCAATGACAGATTCTTTTGGTCAACCCCAGCCTAAGCCTTAGTCCACATTTGGGCTGCACAGCGACACTGTGTCTTTTTAACAGGAAAGACAAATAAGCTAGTCCGGGGCACGGTGGCACATGCTTGTGATCCTAACTTCTCGGGAGACTGCAGGGTACCCTGGGTTTGAGGATAGCCTGAACTACAAAAAACCCTGTCTCAAAATTTACACCCCCACGCCCCTGAAATGTTAATGTAGTGGCCATAGTACTAAAGTCGTGTTACTAAGAGAGGCTCTTGTTGTCCTTAGGACAGACCTATTTAGGTAGGTCCTACCTCAGCCTCCCGAGTATAACTGTACACCACTGTTCCCTACCACTGCGCATTCAGACCAAGGACACCAAGAAATCTACCAATTCTGTCCCACAGATTGTAAAATGGGTTTAACTTTAACTTTAAAATCTATGCCATATAAGTGTGTGTTAAAACTTTTCTTTCCTAGTGTGACTAATATTTCTAAGCCCTTCAGTTTATATAAAATGAAACAGACACATGGAAAAGCCATAAAAATTAGCTATTTATGACAGTTTACAGCTATGAAACTAACTTTATAGCAAATATTTCTGTACTTTTATTGTTAATCAAAAAAATTGTAGGATATTTTCTTGACTAGTCACTTTATAGTAATGTGTGACGAAAAATATTCCTCTAAAATGGAAGGAATGTCCATTATGTAAGTATTCTGCCCCATTTCTTCCCTCCCCTGTTTCTCCTGATCTGAGGTTTATGCCATTTTCTGTTTCAGAGACATGGAGTAACTTTATTCAGAGAAGCCAGACAGGGTTTCTCTGTGTAGCCCTGGCTGTCCTGGAACTCACTCTGTAGACCAGGCTGGCCTCAAACTCAAGCCATACCATTTATTGATTTATGTTCAGTGAAACAGGCATCAATGTGTAACCCAGGTTAGCCTCAAACTTAGAGCATTCCTGCCTCTGCTTCCCAGGGCATCACTACAACTCTGTGTGTGTGTGTGTGTGTGTGTGTGTGTGTGTGTGTGTGTGTGTGTGTATGATGTCAGTGGGGGGGGCAGAGAGGAAGGGAGAGAGACCCCCACAGGGCGTCTCAGTGAACTCCAGAAATCTGTCTGTCCTCCCTCCCCCAAACCCTGGGATTTCAGATAGGCGCTGCTGTACCTGACTCTCTCACAATGCTGGGGATCCAGACTCAGGCGCTCATGCATGACAGCAGGGACCTTACTGACTTAAGTCAGCTTTCCAGCCCCAGCACTGCCTTTTTAAAGCAGCATTGGAGTTGAATACGATAGTTTGATTTTGCCCTGGTTTTGGGGGTTTGGCTTGGTTTGGCTTGGTTTTTTTGAGACAGGGTTTCTCTGTGTAGCCTTGGCTATCTTGGAAGTTTCTCTGTAGACCAGGCTGACCTTGAACTCACAAAGATCTGTCTGGCTATGCGCCCAGGTGCTGGGATTAAAGGGATATGCCAATATTACCCAGCTTCTGCAGGGCTTAATAGTATCATTTAATGTAGATTTGGAGCCGGTGGGTCAAGAGAAAGAGAGGCACTCAGAAAGAGAGAACAGGAGATAGCTTCTCTAAGACAGCTTCCCCTTGGCTGTTTCAGCTCTCAATCACCTTACCTTTATGGTTGGCTGAGTTGGTTTTTTTGTTGTTGTTGTTGTTTTGTTTGTTTGGTTGGTTGGTTTTTGGTTTTTCGAGACAGGGTTTCTCTGTGTAGCCCTGGCTGTCCTGGAACTCACTCTGTAGACCAGGCTGGCCTCAAACTCAGAAATCCACCTGCCTCTGCCTCCCAAGTGCTGGGATTAAAGGCGTGCGCCACCACTGCCCGGCTGAGTTGATTTTTGTAATTTTGAGTCTGGAGGCCAGGAGGCCAGCACTCTGCCACAGGCTAATACTTCTGGTGTTCCCTTATTGGTATTGAAGACAAAAATTTGTAAATTTACTTTATACCATTTTTTATTCATGATATTTTTGGAATTTTTTATTTGTTTATTTTTGAGACAGTATCTCATGCACTCCAGTCTTGCCTCGAACTCTGTATAGCTGAAGATGTCCTTGATCCTCCTGCTTCTCTCTGGTTTATATGGTGCCCAGAATCCCAACTCAGGGCCTAGTGCATGCTATGCGAGTACTTTACCAACTGAGGGACCGTGAGAGCCTGCGTGTTCACAGACTTATTTTAACTTTAAGGAAAGACCAAGAAGTGCTGTGGAACAGCTGTGCCTGGCTGAGAGCGCTCGACCTCGAATGACTGTGGAGGAGCAGCTAGAGAGGATCAGGAGGCACCAGCAGGCCTGCCTGAGGGAGAAGAAGAGGGCGCTAAATGTCCTCAGTGCTTCGGACCCGTCCCCCTCACAAAGTCCTTCAGATGTGAGGGACAGTCCTTTCAGGGTCTCTCAGGTACACTGACTTAATTGGGATTTAATTACTTTTGACTGTTGTAGACACATCTTTTCTCCTTGTTTGTTAAGAAAACTGGTTTTTTTTTTTTTTTTTTTTTTTGGTTTTTCGAGACAGGGTTTCTCTGTGTAGCCCTGGCTGTCCTGGAACTCACTCTGTAGACCAGACTGGCCTTGAACTCAGAAATCCACCTGCCTCTGCCTCCCAAGTGCTGGGATTAAAGGCATGCGCCACCACTGCCCAGTGAAAACTGGCTTATTTAATATGCTGCAAAGAGGCAGCCATCTGGTAGTAACAGAAGGGCCACTAGCCATGGGCATTGTCACAGGCTAATTAATACTCTATCTCAGAATTATATCCCAACCCTTAATACAACCTCACTAAGGTGTTAGGGCCTCCGTGAACTCCTACTGTAGCACAAGCATTCTCCTGCCACGGTCCCCATGCAACTGCGGCTACAGACATGCATCACAGACCAGGCTAAGGCTGTAGGTAGGACTGATGTAGTTCTTTACTGTGTGCGTGTGTGGGGGTGCACTCCACAACACTCACATGGAGAGGGCAACCTATAGGAGCTGGTTCTCTTCCCTCCGGCTGTCCAGGGTTGAACTCGGGTTGTCAGGCTTGCCAGTAAGCAGCACCCGTACCCACTGAGCCATCTCTGACTAGTTTCTCTTTCATCCTTGCTGTTTGCAACAAGACCAGACTGGAACCTTATGTAGCCCAGGCTAGACTGGCAATTCTCCTTCCCCTATTCCCAGTATTGGGGTCATAGGCATAAGCCACACCCAGCCTCTTTAGGTTTTATTTTTAGTCAGGTGGGAGGGATAACACAGGTCTCTCCACACATAGCTGAAAATGACCTTGAGGTCCTGATCTCTTGCCTCCACTTCACAGTGACAGCATCCCCCCCCCTTTCTTTCTTTCCTTTTTTTTTTTTTTTCTTTTGGCTTTTCTGGACCAGGTTTCTCTGTATAGCCTTGGCTATCCTGGACTCAATTCATAGACCAGGCTGGCCATAAACTCACAGAGATCTTCCTGCTTCTGCCCTCCCAGATGCTGGGATTAAAGGTATGTGCCATTATGCCCAGCCCCCCCAAAAGTTTATTTTAAGACAGTCTCACTAATTGTCCATGTGGCTTTGAACTGACCTTGCGGCCAGGCAGTCCTATATGAACCTGCAGACGGCCTAGGCTACAAGGAGGCTCCATCATAACTGCCTCGGCCGAGCTCCATAGGCAGATACTAAATGCTTGATAGGTTTTAAGAGGTCTACCATAGAGATAGCTTTATATGATTTGATTATTATAACAGCAAGCTATGGTGGCTTATTAAAATGAAAACAGCCCTGTGCTCAAGAGAGGAGAGCCAAAACAATTGTTGGATGCCCTTGTACCACCTGCAGTGGAGACATCTCTACTATAAGCTCACGCTACGACACAACCTATTTATACAGAGACATGTAAGAGTTTTCAACAAATGTGAACTGTCATCAGGACAGGCCCTGACCTTGTTTACTTGTTACTGTGATAAACACCAGAACCAAGAGCGACTTAGGGGAGAAAAGGGTTTGATTGTCTTGCAGGTCTGTCATCAAGGGGAACCAAGGGGACCCACTGCCTAGAGATGGCGCTACCCTCAGTAGGCTTAGCAATTAAGAAAAGGATCTACTGGGTAGTCTCCCAGGTGAGACGCCTGCAGAAAACTCTAGGCTATGTCAGCTCCATTGGTCTATGACAGCTGACACTAATCTGGGAAGCGTATACCATGGGATGGTTACCCAGCCTTGTGCAAGGCCCCGTGTCTAATTCCCAGCACTACCAAGTGTCTGTCTTACCCTGTGCCATGTCTTAACACAGCCCTTTGTATGGAGGAAGATGCCTCAAAGTCTGCTGCCTTGCGCTTCTCAGCCTCAGCAGTGTAGACATCAGCATCCATTTCTCCCACTTGTTCCCTCCCACACTCCCCTAGAGGAAATGTGTACCAGAAATGCATCAGCTGCAAGCTTCCCTGCCCTGCTCCACCTTCTTCCATCCAGGAAGAACAGACCTTGCCCGTGGGCATTAGACTCTGACTGTTGAGCTATGGCATATTTTGCAAACTGTAGAATGGGTGATTTTAAAAGAGAGAGAAGGACAAAAGTATAATATTCCCTTCATTCATACTTTGTTTTATAGAAATCTTCCCTGTAGTAAAACTCTGGGTTTGTTTGCCACATTAATGCCTCTTATCTGTAAAGCTGCACACACATACACAGTGCCAGGGTAAGGATGCTTTCTGAAGCAAACTTCGGGAAAGCTGGGTGTGGTGGCCCAAGCATATAGTCCCAGCATTTAGGAGCCTGGGCTGCCTAATAAGACACTGTCTAAAACAAAAAACAGGAGTGCTGTAGAAATGGCTCAAAGGTTAAGAGTGCAGGCTGCTCTCCAGGAGGACCCAGGTTCAGTTCCCAGCACCCACAGCAAGCAGTTCCTCCACCTGTAACTGCAGCTCCAGATGTGACTCTTCTGGCTCCACAAGTGCCCGTATACACAGACATCCTTACACACACACAATCAAGCTGAAGTGCTTTACGGCTAGGCGGCAGTAGTACAAACCTAGAAGTGCTACATTCTGGAGCTGTAGGCAGGGGATTGCTTCCCATACCAGCCTGAGGACGTAACAAGACCCATCTATAATCCTACCAACTCATGAAGCCCAGGAAAGAGACTCACTACAAATTCATGGCCAGCCTGAGCTACCTAGTGAGTTCCAGGCCAATCTGGAGCGAGACCCTGACTCGAAACAGTAACAGAAAATGTAGGTACATAAATAAAAAATGCTGTCTGTGTTTTGAGCAGACTCTAAGGAGGGATGATCACGTCACGGAGCCAGATAATGACCACACAGAAGATGATATAAAGCCAGACTGTGAAACTCCAGCTGCAGAAACTACTCACCTAGAAGAAGCTGAACCCCAAAATGCAGACGTCGGCAGAAAGGTAGAAGCGCAGATATGGAGGGGGGGGCTGGGAAGATGAGATTGAGGGAATGAAGGTGTGCTTTTCAGTCAGTGAGCTCTAAGTCTAAATGATAGATTCTCTTTCATTTGATAGATGTGTTCACCACATACAAATACCACCCAATAGCTGTGACTGTAATGTATTATCTCTTGTATAAATGACCTTATGCATTTTAATAGTAAATAATGTTAATTTTTAATATATTTAGATCTAGATTTATCTAAAGTATTTGGGGCATAATCTGTAATTAATGTGATCATTTCTGGTTTACTAATATTAAATATACTAAGAATGCGTTGAAAAGCACTTTTTCTTATTTTGTAGCTAAAAAGAACTGAAAGTCTTTTTTATGAAATGCTTTACACCCCTGAGCCAAATGGGATGATTTCTGAGGAAGTGGTGGATAAGGAAAGGCATAAGGAGCAGGCGCCTGACGATGGGGCGTGCAGGTAAGAGCCAAAGGAACATGCCAACGCTTCAAAAAGCCGAGGCTCCATGTATGGTTGATTGATTGGTTTTTATGTGTGTACTCTGCTGCTTGTATATACGCACAGCACATATGTGCAGTGCCTGCCAAAGCCAGTACTAGATTTCGCACACAAGTGTGAGCTGCCTTACAGACAGAACCCATGTTCTCTCTCCAGGAGCAACCAGCGCTCTAAACTTCTGAGCCACCCCTCCAGCTGTGTGATTCTTTAAACTTAGTGAGCTCAGCCGGGTGGGATAGGGCTCAGGAGGCAGAGGCAGGCCCATCTCTAAGTTTGAAGCCAGATGGACTATTCAGCAGGTTCCCGGACAGCCAGGGCTACATAGAGACCTTGGCTCAGAAAACCTAACAAGCCGGGCAGTGGTGGTGCATGCCTTTAATCCCAGCACTTGGGAGGCAGAGGCAGGTGGATTTCTGAGTTCGAGGTCAGCCTGGTCTACAGAGTGAGTTCCAAGACAGCCAGGGCTACACAGAGAAACCCTGTCTCGAAAAAAAAAAAAAAAAAAAAAAAAAAAAAAAACCAAAAAAGAAAACCTAACAAACAAAACAAGTGTTTGAATCAGAAGTGGACTTTAAGGGCCTAGAGAAATGAGTTCAGTGCTTGCTGTAGAAACATGAGATAATGAGCTCAGATCCCTGGTGTGCACATGCAAGCTAAGACAGCAGAGCACCCCTGTGCCTGACGCTGTAAGGCTGTGTAGACACAGGTGCTGCTCAGGAGCTCCTGTACCAGCCAAATCCAAGAAGAGACCCTGGCCAGTGGCTGGAGAGATAGCTCAGCAGTTAAGAGCACCAGGCTGCTCTTATGGAGGACTTGGGCTGGGTTCTCAAAATGCACATGGCAGCTCACTGCCGTCTCTAACTCCACTTCCAGAGAATCTGATGCCCTCTTCTGGCCTCTGCCGTCACTGTGCACGCATATGGTGTGCCGGCAAACGAGCAGACAAAACACCCATACACATAAAATGAAAATAGACTTTGAAGAGATGTTGGTTTAGGGAGTTGGGTTCACGGGAGGCTTAGCTGAGACACAGGTGCCAGAAGGGGAGGGGCAGGCGCTGAGTAGGCAGCTTTCATACATCGCTTGCTCCGGTCTTTCTGTTCTGCATTTTATAAGAAAGAAAATAACATTATTTATGAGAAAAACATCAACAGTTACTAAATATAGATGATAGCATCTTTTCTGTATGAGGGGGGTGTGTTTGTTGAGGGTCCCATTTTAGGCCAGGCTGGCTGAGCACTCCCTATGATGTCACGATGACCTTGAACTTGTGATCATCCTGCCTCTGGCTTCTGTACAGGGATTACAGGGGTGGACCACACACCCAGCTCCTGTGTAGTATGAGCTTCCATTAGAAAGTTAGGAGGAGGCCAGGTGTGGTGGTGCGCAGCCGTGGCCTCATTTGGAAAGCTGAGTCACAAAGAGCCGAGGTCACCGTGCAGCTAGACCATATCAAAAGGACAAAGACGCTAGATGGTGTCGTGCAAGCTTTAACATGCCAGTCTGTTCCCATCAGCCCTCAGGAAGAGGCAGCCATCACAAACCATCAGGCGGAAGGCCCCCCTGAGAAAGCAGAGAGTCTTCATGAAGAGGAGGAAACTCTTGCTTCCTGTGAGCCATCTCCTGAGATTCCTAGGGAGAATCAAACCACAGGTACGTGCATGCTTCCAGCTCAATACTTCCCTCAGTGGGTGCTAAGGGAAGTCTACCAGGGGTTCACTTCCGTGTGGAATCTGCCTCTGTACCTGAGCCTCAGGTGTGTCTCTGGACTATGGAGGAAGCAGCTATCCCTGCCTTAACACAGTGGCCTGGGGCTCAGTTTCATTTTCAACCATGACACAGACAACTGTTTCTCTAGAAGAACCAAGCATGGTGACTTGCAGTTCCTGTACTTCAGGAGGCTGAGGCAGTTCAAGCCCTTCCTGTACTAACATAGCATGACCTTGTCTCAGAGTCGGCAGGGCTAGAGAGATGGCTCAGTGCTTAAGTTATATACTGCTTTCACAGTTCGGTGCCGTGAGCGTCTGAGGTGACTCGTGCCCCCTCCACACAGACAGACAGACGTTGTTGTTGCTGAGAGAGTGTTTCTCAGGGTAACAGCTCTGGTGTGCTGGAAACCACGGCCACACACCTCCACACGTGTGCGTTTGTTGTTGTTCCTCTGGGTGACAGCCCTGGTTGTCCTAGAACTTGCTTTGTAGACAGGGCTGGCCTCAAACTCTCCTGCCTCTGCCTTGAGAGTGCTGGGATTAAAGGTGTGTGTCACTAAGCCCTGCTACATAATTTAAAACAAAATCTTTTTTAAACGATTTCTTCCTACATGAAAATCTTACAGGCCAGGATCCTTAGAAACCATACCTGAATCTTTGGGAGCTGTGGAATTGTGTGTGCTCTGGCTGGTACCCCAGTGTACACTGAGATCTCAGTGTGGGAATCCCAGCGATGTCCACAGCACCTTAGAGGTGGTTGTGCTGGTCTGTCACTCGCTTGCAAGTGTGGTGTGTGAGTGTGGGGAGGACCTTGACCTTCTGGTACTATTCTTCACTCCTGCTGCTGCCTCCCAGGAATGTGCCGCCACGACCAGCCCCCTGTACCCTGTACCAAGACCCATCTCAGTCCTCTAAACTCGCTCTCACGACGGCCTGATAGCAAAGAGAAGCAACAGTGAACTCGCTTACTGAAGGCCACCCTTAGGAAAGTGTCTGTGTTGAGCCGGGCAGCAGTGGCGCACGCCTTTGATCCCAGCACTTGGGAGGCAGAAGCAGGTGGATTTCTGAGTTCGAGGACAGCCTGGTCTACAGAGTGAGTTCCAGGACAGCCAGGGCTACACAGAGAAACCCTGTCTCGAAAAAAAAAAAAAAAAAAAAAAAAAACAGAGGAAAGTGTCTGTGTCAGCCATGTTCCCTGTGACCAGGCAGCGAGCCACACTGGGTCAGAGTACTGTGGTGTTAAGTCTGCAACACTGACACCTCCTTGGTATGAACTAGAAAAGATACAACAGCACTTTCTGACACACCTGGGAGCTGACGTGAAAGCAAGGAAAGGAAGAACAGGACAGGGCATGTGGACACTCAGAGGCCCCTTTAACTCTTCTTTCTTTTCCTTTTTTTGTTTTTTGTTATTTGTTTTTTGTTTTTTTCTTTTTGGTTTTTCAAGACAAGGTTTCTCTGTGTGGCCCTGGTGGTCCTAGGACTCACTTTGTAGACCAGGCTGGCCTCAAACTCAAGAGACCTGCCTCTGCTCCCAAGTGCTGGGATTAGGCCTGTGCCACCGTGCCTGGATTTGTAAGATGTCTTCTGACCTCTACAAGCATGCACAGACTTGTGCACACACAAACACACAATAAATATCAACTCTCTTTGTTCAAAACAACATACATGTATGTGTATGTATATGTGTTTGTGTGTGTATATACTTATCTTCTGTTTTCTTGGTGTGTTTTAGTGAAAAGTCTGTCCCCGCCTCCTGACGCCCCCACGGCAGCAGATCCACCCAGTCCGCCACAGCTCACAGAAGGATCGCATTTCATGTGTGTGTAGTCTCAGAAGTATGTCTTCTCTTCTCTTTGGTGCCTTGTGTTAGCAGTGTGTCCCTTGGATTGTACTCACTTGTTGGAACAGCAGTGCAAGCGAATTAACTCTGGACTGCTGGACTGTGTGCCCCCAGAGCAACAGGCCGTGTATGTGAAGTCCAGGCCGTAGTGGAGGTTTTTCACATTGGCCTTGCAGGGAGTGGGTCTCTGCAGTGTTTTCTCTCAGGCTCTCAGCAGTGAGCGGTTTTGCCGGCCCTCCTTGCAGTGTTGCAGCTGTGCCCTGGAGACATCCTGCCCACACTCTGGGCTGAGGAAGCAGGTGATGATGCCCTTTGGACGAAGTGGAGTTTATGATCCAGTCTGGGGCGGAGCCTTGACATCCCGAAACCGTGGCTGGAGCCAGGGTAGAGAGAGCTGAGGGTGACTTTCTGAGTCACTGCCTCTTTTGGACTTTTTTTTATTATTATTACTATCACAGAGTAGTAATGTGTGAATCATGTATGTAATGTGTATATGTGGTGGATATGCCACATGAGTGCGCCACAACACGTGTGTGAAGGCCAAAGGACAACTCTGTGGAGCCAGTTCTGTCCTGCCACCATGTACATTCTGGGGTTTGAACGTGAGTTATCAGTGTGGTCATAGGCACTGCTAAGCTATCTCCCTGACCCACACACACCAGACTCCTGCTTTTAAATAGTACAGACTGTGCACAGTACCTGCTCTACTCAAACATTTGTGCTCACAAGTAAATAGTTTTCCTGAAAACTGAAGTGACAATTTGCACGGCTTTCTATATGTTTTCTCAGCATCTACCACCTCTTACAATGCTGGGAACTTTTGAGTTACCATAAGTTCCGGAATGGTCATGAGCAGTAACACAAGCTGTCAGAAAGTCTTCAGATATACCCGACCAGCTGCGCAGCGGCCTCTTGTCTGGGGTCTGTCTTGACCCTCGCTTTTGGAGTATCTCTGTGCTTTGACTAGAAGCTCCTGTGGGTTGTGGTTTAGCTTCCGTACTGAGATGAGATGCTTCACTAGAGTTAGGAGTGATCGACCTACTGTTATAGGTGTGTCTGTGGCTTGCCATTTTCACTCACGGAACTTTCAGGTTGTGTACAGGTGACTCTGGTGTCACAATGACACTAGACAGGAAATGTAAACACACTTGTGGCCTGAGGTGTCCTCTACTTCTGTTAGTGAACAGATAGACAGTGAGAACATTCACTGGGCCAGGTATTGTGGCCTTTAATCCCAGCTCCTAAGAGGCAGACACCAGTGGATTTCTGTGAGTTTGAGGACAGCCTGGTGTTGACATAGTGAGCTCCAGGGGCCAAAGCTTCGTGGTGAGACCCTGTCTCAAAACACAAATTATCTACAGGAGCTGGGCATGTGGCTCAGTTGGTATAGCACATTTCTAGTACGCATGAAGTTCTGGATTCAGTTCTCAGCATCACAAAGAATCAGGCATGATGGTGCACACCAGTAATCCCAGCACTTGGGAGGAAAAGGCAGGAGAAAGAAGTTCCAGGCCAGCCTGAGCTTCATGAGGCTCCATGTCAAAACAAAAGGGTATTCTCATGGACTTACGGTAATGCCATGATAGATGGTCCAGGACCTGTCCTCTCACAAAGGACAGTAGGACCTTACTTGGCCAGTTTGGTGATTGGTTACTGGATTGTATTGTACCTTTTATTCCAGCTCCAGTGGCAGTGGGCGTCAGAGCCAGGCACAGACAGACATCATCTGCTGATAGTTCTCATCCCGTTGTTGACCTCTGTTGTTGCACACAGCTAACCTGTGGCCCAGACGCTGTTGCTACTTACGTCTTGCCAATGTGCATGTCACGAGTCTCTGATCCTGTGGTTTTGGCAGGATGTAGGGATCCTCCCAAGTGCTGCTGTGGATGCAGCTCAGTGAGTCGCTGTGTGTCCTAGAGAAGTCGGCCGATCTGGCCTGCTTCACTGCTCTGCAGCCGATTGAGCTGGTTCGGAACTGCTGTGTGATTGATTGCATCACACTTTGCGTCCTCGGTTGTTCCTTCGTTAAGGAAATGGAGAGTGCCCTCCGGCTGTGTGTTCCGGGTTAGGCTTCCTTCATTAAGGAAATGGAGAGTGCCCGCCGGCCGTGTGTTCTGGGTTAGGCTTTTCCAGGCCATGTTTGTCACCTCTGTTGTTCTGCCTTAGTTACCTTGGGACATAGCAATCATTTGCTTTGCAGATGTCAAAAGTAATCTCCCCTCTCCTGTTTTTCAGCTGCACTGACGTCTGTTGAGAGCACACAGAGCTGAAGCTGTGGACCTCAGTGGTGAAAGAAGATGTACAGTATACCTTAAATCTATGAAATTCATAGTTCTGATGCTTCTGACCACAGAGCATCGTTTTATCACCTTTGGAAAATGTTTATTCCAAAATAGCTTTAATGGCCCATATGTGCACTCCAGAGTGTCAAGGTCACCGTCCTCCACCCCGCTGGCTTGCTGCTATGAGTTCAGAGCGTATCAGTCAGGTGCTTTCTCCCGCGCGCGCTCCGTCAGGGCTTGCTTGGTTGCAGTTCGCAGATTTGGATGCTTAAGTGAACTTGGGTTTCTCTTGCTTTTCAGTAAGGCTACACTTTTCTGTGAAGCTTGTTTGCTTCCCTTCTTCTTCCTTCCCATGTTGGCTTCTGCAGTGCTTTGTTTGACACTTGATTTGTAAAAATGTTATATAAATATATTTAAAATGTGCCATTTTTTCACTGCTAAGTGAAGTCTCTCCTGTTTCCAGCTCTGACCCCTCCCCAGTCAGACTGCACCGTCAGCAGGTCCTGCCACGCTCCATCTGCTTCCACATATGCTGTTGCTTAGCTTTTCTTTAAAAAGCCAAACAATTACAAGCCTAGGTATTCTGAAGTACTGGACATTTACGTCATTGGAATAGATGTGTACAGCAATAAGCAGGCTTTTAGATCTAGTACTTGGTTTGTGTACAGATGTAATTATGTTCACTGTGTAACTTCTACACCATGAGCACATGTAATTAGGCTGCTTACTATAGTTTAATGCAAATGTTCATAGCTCATTTCTTTTTTATCATGTTAAATAAATGTTGATGTTCTTAAGTCACTTGTGTTAGAATACTTTTTATTTCCTATCTATCTGTCTATTTGCTCTCCAGGGTTTCAGGAGTTCACCATGTTGCTCTGACTGGCCTGGAACTTGTGTAGATCTGCTTTGAGAGACTGCCTGGCTCTCTGCTGCCCGAGTATTGGAGGTAGAGGCATGCACCAGCACGATTGGCTAGAGTCATGGACCAATGGAGACTCTGAGCCCAGGAGTGTAGGCCAGAGGGAGAGCATTTCCCCAGCGTGTGTGAGCCCTCTGTTCAACTTCAACACCAGAAAAGGAAAATGGGGGAAAATAATCAGAGACCCACCCACGTGACCTTTAACAGAAAAAGTGGTATGTTAATCTGCCTCCCCGTGCAACATCACTAAAAGGCCTTGTGCATCCAGCCCTCCCGTGACAGAGCAGAGGCACCCAAGGGCACACAGGAAACCACATCCACTTCATGACACAGTGTAGACCACCATATCATTGTCAGGACTTCTCATAAGTTGCAGCCTAACACCAGTTAGTTTTGAGAAGTCTCCTATCCTGTTTCCATGTCTCCGAGCTGCAGTCCCAGTGTGCTTAGACACAGAGCGTGGGGGAGGGGCAGGCAGGCCGTCTCTGCCATGGGGAACTAGACAGTTTCTCCTAAGCGGGCCCTCGGAGGAGATGGTTTCTTTAGGATACATTCTGTGCAGATGTTCACGCTCTTCAGAATCAATTACGTTTCCTTCCCCTCTAACCTTTTGTTCACGCTATGCATTGTTCCCAGGAACAAGGAAATGTGACGCTTTTGGATCCCCGTGTTAGAATAGCCCCCACCAAGTTGGCACTGGTCAAGTCTGTCCCCACCCCATGACACACTAAAAAGGATTTAGACTTAATTCGAAACGCAGGTGTATAAAGATGCATGCACTGCAAAAGGGAACAAAGAGAAATGTGGCCAGTTAGAGTCTAGGTAGATCAGGGAGAACAGGTCAGCGCAGTGTTCCAAGCTCCGTCTCTATAGATGCGATACCTTGATGCAGCTGTGTCAAAGAAAAGCCTCAGACTATGCCCTCTCAGCCATAAGATGATACGAGGTGACTATCATGATGAGAGTTGGCTTTTGTTTTTATCCAAGAGTCTTTGGGCTTCTCTTTGGGTTTGGGGGAGGGAGAGTCTCTCTTTTTTTTTTTTAAAGATTTGCTTCTTATCTTTTAAGTGTATATTTGTACACAGGAGTTCAGGATCTCACTGAGGCTAGAGATACCAGATCCCCCTGGAGCTGGAGTTACAGGTAGTTGTGAGCTACTCTTAATCCCACCAGGCAAGAAGAAGATCACTATCACAATATCGAGCCAAATTTGAAGCAACCTTTAATTAAATACTGGCCAGGATGATGGACTCTGGCCACGTTTATTCTGGAGTTCCTAGAAAATGGCCATGAGGTACACTGACCAGCTGCTTATAAAGGCTAACTCAGAAGATGATGTACTTCCTGCCTTAGTCTAACACTGGGTGGGACATGGAGCAAGATGACATCCTGACCCACTTTCTGCCTAGGTACCTCTGGCCTACATCAAGCACATCTGGTGCAGTTGAGTTGAGTCAACCAAACTTGTTTAGGGAAGTGAAACCCTGTGGCTTGTTATCCTGTGGCTTGTTATCTTATGAGAGCATCAGCCTCCAACACCTCAGGAAATTATCTGACCCTGGGCAAGGGCTTACAGCTTAGAGGCAATTTTTTTTTTTTTTTTTTGGACAGGGTTTCTCTGTGTAGCCCTGGCTGTCCTGGAACTCACTCTGTAGACCAGGCTGGCCTCGAACTCAGAAATCCGCCTGCCTCTGCCTCCCAAGTGCTGGGATTAAAGGTGGGCCCCACCACTGCCCCCCCAGGCAATTTTTTTGTTTGTTTGTTTCATAGATTTCTTAGGCACAGTGATTAAAACTTAAAACGTATCTTACATTGCCTGATATGGTGTGCTGGTAACCAAACTTGGGTCCTCCAGAAGAGCAGTATATACCCTTAATTCCTGACATCTCTCCAGACCCTATTTATTTTTTTTATTTATTTTATTTATTTATTTATTTTTGGATATTTATTTACATTTCAAATGATTTCCCCTTTGGAAACCCCCCATCCCATCCCCCACCCCCGACCCTATTTTTTATCTTACAAGTATATGTTGTATACTTTCTTCTTTTGTCAACTTTGAAAATTTAATTGTAAAGTAATTTACATTGAAAAGTCAAGCCAGGCAGTGGTGGCACACGCCTTTAATCCCAGCCCTTGGGAGGCAGAGGCAGGCGGATTTCTGAGTTCCAGGACAGCCAGGGCTACACAGAGAAACCCTGTCTCGAAAAACCAAAAAAGAGAGAGAGAGAGAGAGAGAGAGAGAGAGAGAGAGAGAGAGAGAGAGAGAGAGAGAGAGAGAGAGAGAGAGAGAGAGAGAGAG